>CAWUFW010002697.1:1200000-1877500 GCA_963921515.1 Calotriton arnoldi | reverse complement strand
TTGCATATGGCCATGTCTGAACTGGGGTGGTGGAGTGAGCTAAAGAATGATGATGGATTGGACCCAGATCGGTTGACTGGGGGTGAGTGTTTGATTGGCTCAGACGTTCCGTCCATCATCCTCTTTGTATCGCTTTGTTCGCCCTAAGTTGGCGGGGTATGCCCAGACGTGGGTCCCTTGCTCACTTTGCCACTGGATTCAAGCAAGCCTGGCTGATGACGGCTGGAATGCCAGAAACCGGTCCTAGGATGCTTGTTTCCGGTCCAGGGAAGACATGGCTTGGCAGTTCGGGCTGGACTGTTCCCATGAGGCACAGGGTCAGACTGATTTGCATATGGCCATGTCTGAACTGGGGTGGTGGAGTGAGCTAAAGAATGATGATGGATTGGACCCAGATCGGTTGACTGGGGGTGAGTGTTTGATTGGCTCAGACGTTCCGTCCATCATCCTCTTTGTATCGCTTTGTTCGCCCTAAGTTGGCGGGGGTATGCCCAGACGTGGGTCCCTTGCTCACTTTGCCACTGGATTCAAGCAAGCCTGGCTGATGACGGCTGGAATGCCAGAAACCGGTCCTAGGATGCTTGTTTCCGGTCCAGGGAAGACATGGCTTGGCAGTTCGGGCTGGACTGTTCCCATGAGGCACAGGGTCAGATTGATTTGCATATGGCCATGTCTGAACTGGGGAGGTGGAGTGAGCTAAAGAATGATGATGGATTGGACCCAGATCGGTTGACTGGGGGTGAGTGTTTGATTGGCTCAGACGTTCCGTCCATCATCCTCTTTTGTATCGCTTTGTTCGCCCTAAGTTGGCGGGGGTATGCCCAGACGTGGGTCCCTTGCTCACTTTGCCACTGGATTCAAGCAAGCCTGGCTGATGACGGCTGGAATGCCAGAAACCGGTCCTAGGATGCTTGTTTCCGGTCCAGGGAAGACATGGCTTGGCAGTTCGGGCTGGACTGTTCCCATGAGGCACAGGGTCAGACTGATTTGCATATGGCCATGTCTGAACTGGGGTGGTGGAGTGAGCTAAAGAATGATGATGGATTGGACCCAGATCGGTTGACTGGGGGTGAGTGTTTGATTGGCTCAGACGTTCCGTCCATCATCCTCTTTTGTATCGCTTCTGGATTTTACAGCAGCCTGTAAAAATGACGCAATCATACAGCACAAGAATGGCGATTCCAGTTGTTGTAGTACTGAAAGAGCTAATCTGTGAGAACGTAAAGTTAATTTTTGCAGTATTGGAACAATGAACCTTTTCCTCTCTATTTTATAGAAGGAACAGAAAAACAAAATGTGAGAGATGGTTTGAATTGAGATATCGTCACAGGGACATCGGGAAAGCAGATTTAATGAATATACATTAGATGGATAACCCAACATTAAAGGGATATAATTTAAACGGATTCTTATCAATAAAAATCGGTGGTGGGTGTTATCTACAAAAGAAAGATAAGAAGAATGCCCGGCCAGCACAGGAGGCAACGCCTGGTATGTTATTACTGAACCTTTTGCTTTGTTTTTATTCCATCTGTCTAGGCTAGCTTTGGCTATAAAAAGATCTTTTAATTTAGATTTAGGGAAAGTTACACAATGGGTAGGGGATTCATAGAGATCCGCCAACCCCAGTGCACAAAACGACTCTCTTACAAAACTTAACCAGGGGATAGATCAGGCACGGTCAAGGGACATGATATCTTTTATGACAAGCTGGTTTAATTGGACCGAGTTCCTTTTCCATATCGATATCCATAATAGTAGAGGGGCCATTTTAATGGTGTCCATGATGTAAGGCAAGGCTAGTTCTTTGTGAGTGAAAAAATTGGGGCATGACCCGGTAATAGACAATAATCTTTTTGCAAATTTATCTTCAATAATTTGTAGTGACTCAACATGTGCTATGCCCCAAATTGCTGCACCATAGGTAGCCATGGAGATCGTTTTCGCTAGGTAGATTTTTAACATTTCTTGAATTGCTTTATTTCCCAGGTTTTTAGCAAACTTAAAAACAGCAGCTATACTTTTAGACATGTGGTTAGCTCTATTTCTTACCATCTTGTTCCAGTTTGACTTAGTGTCAAAAAGCATGCCCAGATACATAAAATTATCTACTCTTTCCAACTTTCTTCCTTCTATTTGGAATTTTTTTCTTCACGCTACCCACAGCCATAACAAAAGACTTTGATTTGTTGACATATAGGCCTAGATCCGCCATATAAGCCGAATAGGTCCCTATGGAAGAATGGAGGGCCAATGGAGATCTGGCCAGTAAAACCGCATCGTTTGCGTAAAGAATAATAGGCAGAGGTTTCGAAACTGTACTTTCATTACATTTTTCCGTTAAGACCTCATTGAGCTTATTGGTATATAATGAGAATAAAAAGGGGGCAAGGACGCAGCCCTGTCTCACACCCTTTTCTATTTGGAATGGTTTGGAACATTCCCCTTCCTTCCCATAGCGGATTACCGCCCATGCCTCCGAATAAAGCTGTCTAATGAATGTAATTATCGCGGGATCCACACCCATTGTCTCCATAATAGACCATAGTTTACTGTGGGACACACAATCAAAGGCCGCTGACAGATCCATGAAGGCCATGTAAAATAGGCCTTTCTTAGCAATTACATATTTGGCCGTTATTAGGGCTGGATTAAGACACTGATCCAGTGTGCAGCTGCCCTTTCTGAAGCCATATTGTGCCTCTGCGAGAATATTATTTTTCATCGCCCATTCCTCCATCCTGTTAAGTAATAATCTACCCATTAATTTTGCTGTACTGTCTATTAGGGCAATTGGGCAATTGGGTGGTAGTTTGCAGGATTTGAGCCATCACCCTTCCTATAAATAGGGATTAATAAAGATTGCTTCCAGGATGACAAAGGACCTACTTTGGCTATTGCATTATAAACTATAATCGAGAGGGGGATCCATAACGGCTTGTTGGCAAGAAAAATTTCCAGTGGCACTCCATCTGGGCCTGCAGCCTTCAGAGTAGAAGATTGTGCCAATGCGCACTCTATTTCATCAATATTAAACACTAAAGCAGGGTTGTCATTACGAGGCACTTCCAGAGCCACTAAGGTAGTGTTTCCCTGGTTTTTAAATATATTTTGGAAGTGCGTTAACCATGTGTCTTCGTCTATATGCGGGTCCAATGATGGCCCCCCTCCTCTTGAAGGAAAGGAGAGTTTACCACTTTCCAGAAGGCCTCACTATCATTGCCTATTGAGGCTTGTCTTAGCTTCTCCCAGGCCTCCACTCGAAGCTGCCTTTTCCTAAGTTCCCTAGTTGTTTTATATATGGCCCTTAGTTTTCTAATAAGGTATTTATCTCTAGGTTGCTTTTTTAATGCTTTGCTTGAGGTTAGTTGAGGCTTGGGCGCAATTACTCTCAAGCCAACGAGTGGTATGATGACTGTTCTTTGACAGTGGGCAAAATAATTGGTATCTCGTAGCAGATAAGATCTTACCAAATGCCTCGGTTATCTTCTTATCGTTAGTTTGTGGATCTAAGCATAGACAAAACTCTGAATAGTTTAAAGACACAATCTCTGTGAGTAGTATTTTTGGGTCAATTGTCTCCCATTTTAAGACATATCCATTTTTCCTAGCTTGGATCGGTTTGGGGGCAAATTCATCACACATTCCACTTAAATGTATATAAAATTATAGAATGGTCACTCAGCTCCATTATCTTAACCTTAAACTTACTGATAAGTTTATCGGACGTGATTATGTAGTCAATAGTCGAAGAGGTTCCTGCCCGATAAAAAGTGGGTTCCATTTGGCCCGTTGAGATGTTCATTGTATTTATAATTTCTAACTCCCAGGACATCAATAAGTTAAGTTAGATGATTAAAATGAATGGTTTGGTCGCCCTTTTAGTCAGTTACTCCGCATACACGTGCGTCAGTTCTCATGCATTTATATGTGTTCAAATCGCCTACCCAAATAAAATATAAAGGTCTGGGATGGTGAAGAATCACGTCTTCCATAGTTCTACCTAAGTCTTCTACCACCAACGCTGGGTTATCAAAATTATTATTATAATAGTTCATTATCATTAAATCTTCCCGGTTACGTCCCTTTACCACTGAAATGGGAAAGTAGGGAGAACTATTTTGAAAGGATACGTTCTTAAATACAATGGTGTTAGCTAACAGTGTTACAAACCCATTCTAGAGTGAAGTGATGGGGTTATAAAAGAGCGATAGCCATTTAGGTGAATGGGGCCCACCTCCCAAGTTTCTTGCATACATATAATTTCACAGTTTAACAGCTCCCTATTCCAATCAGCTCTATGCTTTATATTCTTATAGCCGGCCATGTTTCATGAGATGAGTGTATATTCGTCATTACTTGTTGTCGTTGAATAACAGCTAGTTCACCCCGTAAGTCAACACCCTGTATTATGGGATCTTCTGTGGTTGTCGCCGCTAAAGTATTTCCTGTATTATGTCTTCTGCCGTCCGTGTTATTTAAAGGGTATAATATCTTGCTGGGGGAAGGGAGTCAATCACAACTGTCCATGTTCTCCAATGAAGAGAACCTGTTCGAAGTGAGTATACCTAGATTTTCCCTCTTAGTTACACAAATTATATTTCTGTTTTCCATGTTTGCTATACCTTGAATATTTATTCTACGCAGAAAGGGGGATTTGTAGAAGAAACCCAGTTGGACAACATATATTTGCGAAGACGATGAGGGAGCTGCTGGTAATTGCATTAGCAAGTCCCCAACCAGTCTTGAATTATCAAAATTCAGTACTATACAATAGTTTTCAATCATCTTAGGGGGTGGTCCAACCCAGAGGATTCTTCTAGACATGATCAAATGGTTTCCTATAAGACCACCTGCTCTGGCACATTTCGTTAACCAATGCCGAGCTTTGTCCATCAATTGAGACGTGGATTCTTGTTGATTTATTCTTAATACTGGGACATTTACCAGTGTTATGACATACGGGCATGCTGCTAGTGATAAGTTCAAATTATGTGGGGTTTTTTCCCTTCTCGGGAATAGAAGTTTGGGGGCGGTGTATATATGCTGAGCTTAATTGAACCGCTAGAAGTGGATTATTTATTGGACACCCCCCCCCCCCTGCAATTTGTGATTGATACTGTTATCTGACGACCCTGGCGCTAGAGCACGTGATGGCTGCCCATTTTTTAGCCCTTGTGTCAGAGGGAGTAAATCAGAACTTCTTTGTCGTCCATTATTTTGTTCAGCAACAGTAGGGGCGTGAAATACATTAACTATGGGATGGGAGTTTGTATCAGAACACTCTTCTCTCAGCGGCAGTGAATTGTTAGCTAT
Organism: Calotriton arnoldi; assembly: GCA_963921515.1. NCBI lineage: Eukaryota > Metazoa > Chordata > Amphibia > Caudata > Salamandridae > Calotriton > Calotriton arnoldi. The sequence continues at coordinate 1,872,184 of CAWUFW010002697.1, read as the reverse complement.
CAGTTGTTTAATTGCAAGATCAATGGCGTCTAAACGTGCTAAAATAGGTTGGAATAGCAACGATAATTTATCATGCAAATCAGCCCAGTTCAGAGTCATCATCGCAGCAGCCTGCGTGTATACTTGGATGTTCAATGTTATCGGAGTAGGCTTGCCCTTTCTGAGTCGTTTATTGATACCGGGTGGAAGATCTTTGGAAGGACCTCTTTTCCTTTTGCCGATCGAGTCAGTAGAGTGACCCGGGATAGGCTGAGAAGGAACAGGCACCTCGGGCGGAGGCCTTACAGGGAACCTCTAAAGTCGGCGATTATTCTGGCTCAAACCCAGTAGACAATAATGCCCCTTTTTCACTACCCGTGGGTCCCAAAGAGAGTCTCCTTTCTGTGAGGGCAATCTTCTTAGTTATTTCTGTGGTCGTTTTTGCCAGGAAGGAGTCAAGAGATGTTAAAGTTACCTCCTCTGCAGACGCCTAAGTCACCTTCTTCTTTCCCATTTTGTTTTGATGCTCGATATGTAGACGGTAGAGGGGGGGTCCAGCCTAGCCTCCTCCAGGCTCCGACGGGAGTGGATGGCCCCGCCCACGCGAGCGTGGCGCACTTTTTTGCACGTTTTGCAGGAGTAGGGGATGAAGGGAGGTGTAGTCTCCCCTGCGGTGCGGCACGAGTCTCCAGCGCACGGCTTTCCCCCATTGATCAGGAACAGCAGCGGGCAAATACCTCTCTCATACCATAGAGCCCTGTGTGCAGTTCAAGTCCTTATGGGCGGGGTATACTAGGCCAGGCTCAGGGCCCCTGACTCTGCCAATGTACTGCTCAGTCAGAGTGGTCCCTGTAAGTCCAGCCAGGCTGTCCTCACCGCGGGTGGTGAGGGGGGTCTGTGCTCTCACAGGGCTCAGGCCAGCCACAAAGGGCTCCGTTTGCAGCCCACCCTTCCACCTCACACCGCTGCTCACTCACCAGAGGGCCGCACCCAAGCAGGCCACCTCGATTCGCTCCTGCAATCCAAGGCCTTGTAGCTTCAGGGCCTAATTCGGCTCAGGCCTGGGCCTCAGCCTCTGGGGTATAATCCATCAAGGGTCCTTTGGGGAAAGGAGAACACCTCCACCTCTGGCCGTCCTCTCCAATTTCTTGCTTGTGTGGGCGGACGGTACCGTTTAACTACCGCGCCCACCTTCCACTGTCGCAGCAGTCAGTGCAGCCTAGAAGGCCGCCGGATCTCCCAGTCCTTCGTCAGGCAGCGGGGTGGGCCGCAGAGACAACCAGCCCCATGCTTCTCAGGACCTCCGTGGTGCAGGGTGGGTGGATCCCACGCTCTCTGTCTTCCACCGACCTCCCTGACTTGGACCGGATCTCGCCTCTCACTCTGAGGCCCACTAGAGAGGCAGTGCTGTCACCTCTAGCGCCCCCCAGCCCACTGCTCGAACTCTCTGACGTCCTAAATTCTTTCAATTTACGAGACCTTTAGTCTGCAAGCATTACCGAGGTACTAGGAAAACCCTTGTCCAATAGGCCCTAAACTTCACCATCTAGAAGTTTACTGAAACTAGAGTTATACCCTGGGGGTGCTAAATACAGTCTTTTCATAGGTGCATTGTCTCTGCTTAGTGCCCTCTTTCCCAGGGGCATTAGCTCTGCTTCCTCTGACAGCTATAATTTCTGCTTTATCACATGGATTTTATTACAAGACCAGAGACTCTATGATGCAGTCTTACCTTGCAGCTTCATTTAATAGTATTATTGCTATTATTCATTTAATTTATTAAGTGAAAATTGTTACCTGGAAGACGTCCTGGTGCTGATAAAGGCTGTCCCAGTGATAAGCTAGGCCCTTCATAACCTAAATAGTGTAATAGTGATTTGCAAAATCCGAGTGAGTTTGGATGGAAGGAAAAGTGGCAAGTTATTCCATGAGCAAGAGGCCTGGAATGCAAAAGATCTGCCTCCAAATCATGATATACTTAGGAATAATCAGGAGGTTCGCATCAGCAGAGTGCAGCATCCTGGCAGGGTTCTAACAAATTAATTTGTCCTGAAGAAATTTGGGTCCAGCCGAATTGCTCTCTGTACCAAACAGAGCGATGTAAAGATGATTGGGCAGTGTAAGCCAGTGCAGTATGTTTAATGACTCAGAAACAGATAAGGTATTGCTGTCTGAATTCTATATAGACGTATGATGAGATAGTCTACAGCTCCTAAAAACAATGAATTTCCATATTTGAGTCTACTCAAAATAGCTGTCTGAACTACTAGAGGCCATAGATTTTGTGGTAGCAGCAATAGTATCTTGCGCACCGTTCTCAATAATGCAAAGCAAGAGGAGGACATTTTACTGATCTGCAGAGTGTCAGGTCAACTTCATATTGAAAACCCAAATTTCTCACTGTTGAAACTGTCACAGGAAGGGCTTCCTCATGTCAAGGATCCCCTAACTATAGATCTTTTAAGACAATGGTCTGAGATAAATGTTGAACAGTGTGGATCTCAAGGATGAGCACTGAAGTCTGAACAGAATAGAGGTAAATGTGTTGCTTGTGGGTGAATTTTCAAGTAAGAACTGCACCATCTCCAAGCAGAACCTGTGGAGCTAATCTCTGCCAATCTAGATAACAAAACCTCATGGTCGACCATGTTGATGGAGGCCTATCGATCTAAAAGGAAAAGGGCAACAAAGTTGCCATTGTTGGCCACCAACCGAAGATTTACTAAAAGCAATATCAGGGCAGATTTGGTGCCATGTAGGGGGGTTGAAATCTGACGGAGCTGGGTCAAGCAGCAGATTTTTCTCCAAGTAGTCAGTAATGATCCTATTAACATGTTTTTCAGGATTTTCACTGGAAACAGTAATAGAGATATTGGACTGAAATTTCTAAGGACCGATGGATTTTCTGTGATTTTCTTTACTGAAGTAAAGGCCATTGCTTTTTTTCAGTCACTTGGCACCTTCCCAGTGTAGAGAGATAGACTGCAGATTGATCATAATGATCTGTTAAGAACTCTACCAGTTGTGGTCAAATATTTTGCGTGGATCAAATTGAGAGGTGAGCCCAAAGAAATAGCCAGAGTTAGTTTCCTAAATCAATCTGCCCAAAATTTGAAAGCGCCGGAAGGGGTTCTTCGGATTCATAGTGGGTGGCCTTTGAGTCAAAGTGATCACTAGGAGCAGAGTTTGGACTCGGATGGGTAGTACGTGTTTGTTCCAGACTGCTAATAATATTTAGAATTTTCTCCTCAAAAAATTATCCTAAATTAAGTAATTGTGTATGTAAAAATGAATGAGACATACATATGGGATTAGCTACTGAATAAACAATACAAAACACTTTTTTTACTGGGATTTGCATCTTTCAAGATTTTTGTAGCATAGAAATCAGCCTTAGTAGCTTTGATGAGATTTTTATAGCATTTTAATGCCCCTTTGAGTTATTGTTTAATCTCAGGTGCATAATTAACTCAAATGCTTCTTGACGGCTTTATAACCTTTCTGGCTGCATTTTTGTATAATTGCACCATGGTTGGTTGGTCGACTTGGTTTTGTAGCAAGAGTTGTGTCAAGGTCGGCTTTGAGCCAATGATCATAGGTTGCTCACTGTTCCTCAATATGAGTGCTTAGCTAAAGCATCTGTATTAAGCGTGACCCATGGGCGCACCAATACTAGCTTATTTTTTTTAAATCAGACTGTAAATAAAGGTCTGGAGGAGATATAATAAATTTGAATAATTAGTGATCCGTCCAGGCTTGAGGACAGATATCTACCATCCTCAGTGAGTCAGGGGACCAAAAATTAAATCTAATAAGTGGCCACCTTTATGTGTTTGGCCAGAGAAGAATTGGTGTAATCCTAAAACTGCTAGCAAGTTAGTTAAATCCAGTGTATAATCATTGGTCGGAACATCAGCCGAAAGTCACCCAGTAATAAGAAGTTGGAATGAAATAAAAGAAGTGGCCTAATAAAATTGACCAATTGCTCAACAAAAACTGCTGCCGTGACCAATGATGCCTGTTAGTGTATGTAATTTGTCGAGAGAACCCTAGGAATTCTGCAATAGGAAATGTTTTTTTTTTTGTAAGTTCTTTTTTTATTGGCATTTTCGAATTTTATACGTACAGCATTGCGACTTGAGGTATCCAGTTTACAGTACAAACCAAGCTTATTCTTAATAGGTAACACTCAAGGTCGTCTGTATTCAGGTATCACCCTTAGGCCTTACAGTTATTAATTACACTGTACCTCCCCTTGTTTTTTCAGAGGGGGATATTGAAACAACGTCATAGAGAAAATGATATGGCATTCAAGGGAAAAGAAAAGACCTAGCCAATTCTCTTAATGAACATGGGGGAATGCACTAACTTGAAAATGGAACGCCACTGTTAAGCATGCACAAAAGGAAAAAAGGAAAGGGAAAAGGAAGTAGGGAAGGGGGATAAGCAAGGGGGGGGGAGGACCCGGCCGGCAGCGCCCCACCCAACTTCAATACCCGTAATTCATCAGCTGGAATGTCTGTGCGTGGGCGGGGGGGCAGACACCCATGTCTGGGCCCTTATCTCTTGGCCACAGGTTATGCGTATGCCCTGGTCTACACCCTACCATCTATCTTGTCTGTTGGGCGGGGGTTTTTTGAACCACTAATGAGTGTATCAGGGCAAATCTCTGGGTCAAGGTCCCATGTATGCACTTCTCTATTCATCAGTCGGTTGATTGGTTATCTTGCCCTGATGCCTCAGTCTCTCCCCTCCCAGGCGTGCTTGTGCTTATTTCCGGATCCTCTCCGGTGCTACTCTCAGGGTGCTCCCACGCCATCAACACTTCAGTCCATAAATCTGCCATTGGGCAGATCCTCATCCCTCTGGCCTCGTCCCTGATCAACGCCCTCTCCTCAGCCCTTGCCAATTGGGTAACATCTACCTTCAAGGCCCGGACTATCGGTCCACCACTGATTTCCAAGTCACAGCTATTCACCGTCTAGCCATCTCTAGGGCTAGATTCGTGAACCTCGTGCCCACCTTCTTTGAGGCTGGCCACGGGAATAGTCTCAAGATGTAAGCTTCCAAGCGCCCAAGTGTGGAGTTTATAGCAGCCGGCACCTCCTCTCAGTAAGTTTATCATTGGGTGCAGCTCTACTGCGTGTGGACAAAATCAGCATCCAAATGTCTGCGTCTGGGGCAAGTGCGGGGATCACCCCCATAAACCACCTGTATCCTATGTGGTGTTGTGTATGTCATATGTACATAGTTGAATTGGAGGTATTTGAGTCTTGTGTTCCTAGAGATTTTTTGGGGGGGATGCTAATATCTTCCACCATTCAGGGTCTGTTAGCTCCTGCTGCAGGATTCACTCCCATCTATTCCGTAAAGTAGTCAGTGGGCAGCATGTGTCATGGGTGCCCCTCTATCTCAGTTTCACAGGTCCTGAAACGCTCGAGTCAGCGCCTCGAATGTAAGGAACTAGCCTAGTGGCAAGTTATAACAGCTCATCCTTGTGCGACAGAGACATGTGATTTGGATACACGCTACCTACATTATCAAACTCCCCTAAACTTACAGGGCACCCGGCTAGGCCCTATGCAAGTACCACTTACCTCATTTACACCTCCTTTGGGTGTATGCACTACCCTCTGATAATACATCCATATCAATCCAGGTGTCCCTCAAATCATAGGTCCTGATGAGACCTCATAATTCTTAAAAGGTCGAAACGTCGTCGACACTACTGCAAAGCGAACTATTGTACACAGCCTCCGTCACTGTTACAGGAGACTGTGAATGTTTACTGCACATTGATTAGTTGGTCGCTTTTTGCTTTTCTGTATCTTCTTGAAACTTTCATTTATGTCACTATTTGTCACTTTAGTTTATAGGTTTCACCTTTCACTTGGGACACTGAACACGGTTCTTTGAACCTCCTTGTTAGGACTTTTTTAACTTGATATAAATTACAATGCATTTTACCTACTGGGCTCCAATGTGCTTTTTTGAAAATCCGTACACCTTCTACTAGATTATTGCCATTGTGCTTAATTTGAATCATTATTATAAATACAAAGTTTATTCTCATACCGATTCTACAGGTACCATTGTTTTTTTGTAATGAAATATGTACCCTGGTTCCGTGTGAGTAGGGTGGTCCTTGTCTCCTTTGAACGCTGCACTGTCTTCACAGCAAGTTTAAAGCCAGTATCCCTCTTCGGAACCGCTGGAGCAGTACCCCTGTGCACTGTGTTGACTTGCCGTTGCCAAGGCTTGTTGACTCTCATCACCAGAGATCTTCGGGCTCCAAGAAGCTCCTTGCTGCTAAGATCTTCGTCCTCACCACATCCTCTGCAACGTGGTACTGCATCATTGATGAGCTGCTGGAGGTAGTCTTGCCACTCCTGTGCCTCCGGCCTGTGGGTCCTCTTGAGTGTTTTCTTTGGCTCCAGTGGCTCCCCTGTCTGCTCGTGGCGAGTAGGCCTGGGCGGAGTTTGCGGAGTTCCGCTACATGGAACTCCGCAAAGTGACAAAAAAACTCAGTTCCGCAAGGTACTCTGACAAAATATCAACACCCAAAAAATATCCCTATACAAAGATATCGTGACCAAAATATCGATGTCAAAAATATCTATATCCTATACTTATAATGGTAAGTACAAAAATATCGAGAATGTTTTTTTCGATGTCATAAATATAGTTGTACAAAATATTGTTTTTTTATATATATATATAAAATAAATTAATAAATATTAAATATATTAGAGAATAAAATTAATTTAAAAAAATAATTAGATTTAATATACATTTTAACAAATATAACAAATAAACTTAATTTGAAAAAGTTAAACACATATATAATAATTTATATGTATATATTTACTATAAAACAATTATTAAACGAATAACTTTAATGTATTTAGAGGGTCATTACGATGACTGGCGGAAAAAAATCCGACCGCCATGGTTGTGGAAAATCACCGTCCACAGGTACCGCGGAAACCCCGCCGACCCTATTATGATCAACCGCCAAAACATTCCGTCCGCGGCGGTAGGAGCCATCGAAAAACCACCCGTAGAGGGCAGAGAAAGTGAAAATTCAACTGCGACGGTCGGTAACATAGCGGAAACACATCAACACGCCGCCAGACACGCGGAGTGACCGCCAATGATATTATGATATCCCCGATGTCACAGCGGTACATTCCGCTGTTTCCGTCCGCCGCGTTCGCCAACAGTAACCAATGTGAGATCCGGCGGAAGCCCTGCAGCACAGCCATCGCTGCGGATGCTCCGCAAAAAAAATGGCGGGCAAGTCAAAAAAAATTAAAAAAGGCCAGCAAATGCACACAGGCAACTAGCCCTGCCCCCAAAATAAGCAGAAACCTCCCAATGACACCCCCCCATGGCAAATTCAATTATACAAATCACAGGACAACCCACACAGCACACCTGACTGCATTACACCATCTTGACACACCCACATAGCTGAGCATAAAACTAGCCCCTTCCCTGTCCACAATCCTTTGCACTACTTCAGCCCTGAAGGAACCAAAGCCTGCAGCACATTGGATAGGCAAAACACCACACATCTCACCAGCACAACAAGACACACACACACCACCTACACCACCCTCACAACTGCACCCCAAAACATCAGCACAGCACACACCATGGCACATCACAAAATGCCAAAATTCACTGGCACTGAGTTGACAGTAATGGTAGATGAGATAATCAGAGTAGAACCACAACTCTTTGGCAGCATGGTCCAACAGACACCATTAGCCACAAGAACAAACATGTGGGCAAGGATAGTGGGCAGGGTCAATGCAGTAGGGAATGTGCCCCGCAACAAGAATGAAATCATGAGGCGGTGGCATGACCTGAAGAGTGTTGTCAAGAAGAGGAGGGCCAAGAATCGTGAGCTGGCTGATGCGACTGGTGGAGGCCCTCCCATCCCACCAAAACCGTTCACTGCGTGGGAGGAGAAGGTGCTTGCCATACTGCATCCAGAGAGTCTTGAAGGAATACCCGGGGGAGTGGAGGCTGGTAAGTACCAACTAATGTATACCACGAAACTGCCATGGTCTGTCTTGCACAACTACAAAGATACATCCCTGAGGCACAAGTACACACATCTGCACCCCAAAAACACACACAGGTCACACTGATTTTACATCCACCCCACCACAAACATCACAAAGGTAGACCACATCTACTGTGTTGTATGTGTCCAGGAAAACAGCACTACAACTCCCACCAGGCCCCCTGTCCCACAGCTGAGCAGGATGGACTACTCCCCACACCCATGTGGCAGTCATTGTGTGCTACACCCTCACCTAACAGGTAGGTAGCCATCTTTCCAGGGAGGAGTGTTGGGAATAGGGAGGCCTGCACTACAACTCCCACCAGGCCCCCTTGTCCCACAGCTGAGCAGGATGGACTGCTCCCCCCACCCACAACCATGTGGCAGTCGTGTGCTACACCCTCACCTAACAGGTAGGTAGCCATCTTTCCAGGGAGGAGTGTTGGGAATAGGGAGGCCAGCACTACAACTCCCACCAGGCCCCCTGTCCCACAGCTGAGCAGGATGGACTATTCCCCACACCCATGTGGCAGCCATTGTGTGCTACACCCTCACCTAACAGGTAGGTAGCCCTCTTTACAGGGAGGAGTGTTTGGAATAGGGAGGCCTGCACCACAACTCCCACCAGGCCCCCTTGTCCCACAGCTGAGCAGGATGAACTACTCCCCCCACCCACAACCATGTGACAGTCATTGTGTGCTACACCCTCGCCTAACAGGTAGGTAGCCATCTTTCCAGGGAGGAGTGTTTGGAATAGGGAGGCCAGCACTCCAACTCCCACCAGGCCCCCTGTCCCACAGCTGAGCAGGATGGACTACTCCCCATACCCATGTGGCAGCCATTGTGTGTTACACCCTCACCTAACAGGTAGGTAGCCCTCTTTATAGGGAGGAGTGTTTGGAATAGGGAGGCCTGCACCACAACTCCCACCAGGCCCCCTTGTCCCACAGCTGAGCAGGATGGACTACTCCCCCCACCCACAACCATGTGGCAGTCATTGTGTGCTACACCCTCACCTAACAGGTAGGTAGCCATCTTTACAGGGAGGAGTGTTTGGAATAGGGAGGCCAGCACTACAATTCCTACCAGGCCCCCTGTCCCACAGCTGAGCAGGATGGACTACTCCCGACACCCATGTGGCAGTCATTGTGTGCTACACCCTCACCTAACAGGTAGGTAGCCCTCTTTACAAGGAGGAGTTTTGGAATAGGGAGGCCAGCACTACAACTCCCACCAGGCCCCCTGCCCACAGCTGAGCAGGATGGACTACTCCCCCCACCCACAACCATGTGGCAGTCATTGTGTGCTACACCCTCACCTAACAGGTAGGTAGCCATCTTTACAGGGAGGAGTGTTTGGAATAGGGAGGCCAGCACTACAACTCCTACCAGGCCCCCTGTCCCACAGCAGAGCAGGATGGACTACTCCCCACACCCATGTGGCAGCCATTGTGTGCTACACCCTCACCTAACAGGTAGGTAGCCATCTTTCCAGGGAGGAGTGTTGGGAATAGGGAGGCCAGCACTACAACTCCCACCAGGACCCCTGTCCCACAGCTGAGCAGGATGGACTACTCCCCACACCCATGTGGCAGCCATTGTGTGCTACACCCTCACCTAACAGGTAGGTAGCCCTCTTTACAGGGAAGGAGTGTTTGGAATAGGGAGGCCAGCACTACAACTCCCACCAGGCACATCCTGCCCCGTCCCTCAGCAGGAAGGAGCACTCGCTCCCACCCAGAAGCATGTGGTAGAAAGTCCACCCAAAAGATGCCAACTGTACAGGTAAGCAGCCAGTGCATGCACCCCACCATTCCTCAACGAAAGCATTGAGCTAATGCCAACACAATGCCACACATCACAACAAAATACACCCCAATTACATCCCAGTTGATAGAATGCAGACAGCGATGCGTATGTAACTGTGACAGAAACAGAACTGTGACTCAACTAAACCCATGTGTAAGCAAATCAGGGACCAAATAGGCCCTGCACAGAATGCTATGTGCAAATTCCATGGGTGCTGAGCATGAAGGACCATAGTAACAATAAAAAGGCATGGTCTGTCCAGCAAATAAATACAAGCACAGAACATTACAAAGGTATGCATGAGAGAACAATGTGACAATGTGTAGTACATGTGCATATGTAACATCTGTAGGGAAGAGTAATCATCCTCGATGCATCACATCAAGTTGCATGGCAGCCAGTTGTCATATGACAACTCATCAGTTCCATACAAAGAGTGTCAAGTTGGGCATGGCATCCAATGACTTGTCACACCATGGAACAAGATGTATGTACCTCCACATCATGTCATGACGAACAACACTGTGCAGACATTCAACTCATGAAATACGTAACTGTGTGTTGCATAACATGTAAATAAGAGACATCAAACACAGCAAGCCATATGGCTGTAAGTCAATGACCATTTACCCTCTGTTCCACAGGTGACCAACAACTGACTGCAGAGGACAACAACCTCAACTTGCAGAGCCAGTCTCCACCCCCGGAACATGGACACTCGGATGCGGAGTCACTGGATTCTTTGAATGAGGAGCTCCAAGCCGGCCCATCTGGTGTGCCAGGGCGCAACCGGTCACATGACCCCACTGCCCCCCCAACATCAGCAACAACAACAACGCTGACCCCTGCTGGAACGACCTGTGCCGCCACCCCCACCACCACCACTACCACTACCACCTTTGCCTGCAACATTCGCCCAGCCACAGAGGATGCCCAGCCAACACCAACAACTGTGGAGGGCAGGCGTGTGGCTAGAGTGGTGAGGCAACAGGCCAGTGATAGCAGGGCAGGTGGGAGGACAAGTGGGACTCCAACAACACCGGACACTGTGACCGAAGCCCTGGCTAACATCACCAGAGTCGTGGGTGCCTATGAACGAACACAGGCACAAATGGGCCAGGCCCACGAAGATGCCCTGGAGCTCCAACGTCTGCTGAGGTCCATGGACAACCGTATTGGACAAATTGTGGACCTCATGGGCCAGTTAGTGGCGGTACTGAGGGATAGGCCAGTGCCACATCACACACCTCCACCTCCCCCCGTTGTCCCGCAGGATGACAGTTCATCATCCACCCCTGCGGGCACGGAGAGGGGTGACTCCTCAGACCCCAGTGGCCTAGCAGACGATGCCCCCTGCCAAAAGAAGGAGGGGCCGTCCAAAGAAAAACTTGGGACTCACCCGTGGCAAAGCACCTGCCAAACGCCAGTCAAGGAGCCAGCCATGATGGCAACACTCTTCACCCTGCCATTGACTTGGAACACTGTCCTTACCCACACTGCCATGGAAATGGCATCCGTCTGTTGGACTGTGTCACCACATCAATGTGGTGCCTACTTGATGGTCTCATCTACCATCACTGCCAACTCATAGATTCACCATTCACACTTATGTAAATATCCACTTCCCTCTCACATATACCCATTGACAATAAACAACAATAACGCACCAATGTATTTGAGTCTGCTCCATGTTTATCACAGTATGTGCAATGTTTACCATGGTTACAATGTCACAGGAGCATGGATCCTCTGTAGGCAAGGGAAGGCAGAAGGGACCTAGCAAAAGACAACAGAACAAAAGTCACCAGTCAGGTGGTGGCATCACAGCCATCACACAACACATGTCCTCACTGTACAACAATATGCACACATAACAATGTGCAACAGTACCAACAGAGACATCCTGTAGCAGTTCCTACATACCCTGTATCCAACACACAGGCAGCCAGCACTGAGTCAACAACAGGATGCACTCACAAAGATCACATAGACCTCCACCCAAACAACTACATCAACAGACAATGGACTAGTTGTACATCGTCACCCACCTTCAAGTGAAGTAGCGGTTGATGAGCTGCTGACGCTGGTCGATACCTTCCTCCTCACCACTATCCTCATCACTGGACATTTGTGGGATCGCAGGGGGGGGCCCTGGCTGATCATCATCATCCAGGATCATGGGTATTCCTTTCTGTAAGGCCAAGTTGTGCAGCATGCAGCATGCTACCACTATCTGACACACCTTCTTGGGTGAGTACATGAGTGCCCCTCCGGTCCGGTCCAGGCAGCAAAATCTCGATTTTAGGAGACCAAAGGTTCGCTCCACCACCCGACGTGTTCTACCATGGGCATTATTGTAGTGGACGTCAGACGGTGTCCTAGGATTGCGTAGTGGGCTCAGCAACCACGGTCTGTTGGGATATGCAGAGTCACCTAGGTGTGAAATAAACATAACGATTCAGTAATACAACTGTGGCAGAGGACAGCATGGCGCACACAGCACACAACTTGACTCTGCCTACTCACCCACAATCCATGCTCGCTCCGGAAGTAGATTGGCCATCAGCTGGGGCACAATGCTGTTGTGCAGGATGTATGAATCATGTGCGGAGCCCGGAAACCTGGCACATACATGCGATATGATCATATCGGCCTGGCACACCACCTGCACATTGATGGAATGGGAATGTTTACGATTCTGATAGATGTGTTCCCGTGCCTGTGGTGGAACCAGGCCAACATGTGTGCAGTCAATAGCACCTACAACATTCGGGATGTGGCCAAGGGCATAGAAATCCGCCTTTACATCCGCCAAAGCCGCACGCCTTGGAAAACTGATGTATTGGTCCTTGTATCGCATCATGGCCAACAGGAAATCCCTTAGCACCATGCTGAAGGTGGGCTGAGACATCCCCCCTGCAATGCCCACTGTCTCCTGGAATGACCCACTGGCCAGGAAATGCAGTGCAGCCATCACCTTTGTTTCGGTTGTCAATGCTGTTGGGTATGTCCTGCCAGCCCGCAGGTGAGGATCCCACATGGCACACAGGTCTTGGATGTTCGTGCGGTCCAGACGGAATCTGCGTATCACGTCATCATCCTCAATGTTAGCCAGCACGGTGACAGGACGATACACATTTGGTCGCCTTCTAGGTGAGATGAAAGGGGACACGTCATTGCAACAGACCATGAGATGTGCACAACTCCGTAGCTTCTGATTCACACAGCGCAAACATTGACTGGCATCACAATGCACCATACAGTGCAAGTTAACAGTCGTGACACATAGAGAATACATTGTACTACACTTCTTCAGTATTACCACAGTGAGAACAACAAACATGGAAACTGTGTCTGTGAATGGTAATAGTCACATTTAGGAATCTGGTGCAAACAGCCGGGACAGTAAATGATACAGGACATGTGTGAAACAGAAACACTGCTGGCTTCCAAATGTCTGCTGTACGTGCCACACATTCTTTTGCAATCATGACATGGGACACATGAACTACACAATTTGTCCACTTCTGAAGGACTCAGCATGGAATGTGAGCCAATGCTAATCCACACAAGTCTAGAGACACTCACAGACATATTCACAAGCCTGTGCCAATATCCACTGTCATCAGTAGACATGCCATACATGCTGTTACACACAATTCAAAGTCACTCAATGACTAATAATGACCAGCATATGCATATGCAGTCTTGACGTGAATAAAGACACAACTGCACAATATCATCAGCAAGCACACAGATTGTCAATGTGGCACACATAAAGTGGATAAGGTACGTGATCCAAAAGGACTGTAGACAAACGTCAATCTGCACTAAAGTTGCACTATGACATGCAGTATGAAGCTAGCACTGCCCAGACACACAACTAAAGTAATACATTTGCCATGGAGCTAATACTCCAGCTGCTTGGACACACAACAGTGACACAGAAACAACCAACACCACCACCCGGACAAAGCCACACCACTACACCTAAAAGTCAACGCATGAATAAACTGAGTAAATACCGAAGACAAAACAGCCTCATGCACATAACAACAGGGGATGTCATCGCACGACACAGGTACAAAAGGACGACTATCTAAAGCATCCTGAGCCACATACCACACAGCCTGTCAGGAACAACAAAGCGGACTCTCAACATTCCTCTGCAGACGAAGATGCTGGCTGTGCATCACTTGGCCTCTGGTACCATTAGAACAACAAAAGTCTGAGTTAGATGGGTGCCACAGCCAGCCCTATCAAGGTATATCTCACCTGTCTTGGATGCCGTCATTAGCTTGAGTCAACAGCACCATCAGTTCACCCACACAGCGCAGGACCAGCTTGTGCCCCCGAAAGGCTACCACACCATAGCAGGCTTATCCACACGTGTCAGTTTAATATCACTGCACACGTGTCCTAATTGTGCACCGTGCAAAAACTGCACACACTTACTGCACATGAAAGCACACGCAATGCTGAACTGTCCTGGCCAATTGTGGGTCACCTTCTACTGGTCACAGATGCCATGTCAAACTTACCAGTCAGTGAGCACCAGCACCACATTTGGCTACAGTCCCTCAGCAAGCCAACGATCTTCATGTGGACAAGGTCAATGCACCTGTCCTTGGTGAGTACCAACGTAACACACCACACACATAAAATCCTATATCAACATACTCACAGCTGTGGGATATACATGTGACAAATTCACATATGACAGGCAGACCAACATGAGCACATATCCTACACAATGACACAAGTAATGCTGATGACATTTTGCATATATGGTGACAAAATATACCCAAATGCATACAGACAGGCCAAATGATTAAGGAGGCACATATTTCAAAGTGTGCCGGTGATGTATGTTACAAGCTTCAGTGTGTATAGCACACACATGTCCATGTGGACATATACTCTTGGTTTTGCTACAGCGAACAATAACCTTACATGAATGCTGAAATAGATGATAACAAACAGACTACAGTGTGACATATGTGGTGAGTAATGGAGACAATGCTGAAATCTATGTACAATCATGTACTGTGTAGTGACATGTTGTGTGAAATATGAATATGTGTGTGAAAATTTGGCTCAGATACGAAATTTGGCTGGCAATGGGGTGAGAGACATGAACTTTGGGCAAAATGTTTGGGTCAGATATGAAATTGGGTAGGAGTAATGTGCCCCATTAGTCCTTTCTGTGTTGCATTTGGTGTTAGATATGAAGTATAGGCTCTCATTACGAACTATAGCTCATTTCAATTGAATCAAGTTCCATGTTTAATTGAAAGTGACCACTGTTCAAAGTACAGATATGACCCATGACATTGACACTACACGATGTGTCCATTGCTGCATTGAACGTGCTCTAAGAACACCATCACGCCCATAGTCAACAATGTCATGCTGCACCCTCGCCGTAGCCACCGCCTGGCACCAGCGGTGTGTCACCACCATGGCCCGAGACAGCATGGCAGGATTGCTAGGCAAATACACATGGCTAATGGCAGATGGCATGCTCCGCCACCCAGATCCCGGTCACTCATGGCAATGCATGGCTCAGGAATAGCGGGAACTACCGCCTGGCACCAGCGGTGTGTCACCACCATGGCCCGAGACAGCATGGCAGGATTGCTAGGCAAATACACATGGCTAATGGCAGATGGCATGCTCCGCCACCCAGATCCCGGTCACTCATGGCAATGCATGGCTCAGGAATAGCGGGAACTACCGCCTGGCACCAGTGGTGTGTCACCGCCATGGAGCATGCCCATCCAGCCAATGGGAAGCGCAATCGCGGTTGCCTGATGCAACTTTGAAAATCGCGGTAGGCGTGCTCCGCCACCGCGGGGCCGGTCATTGGCTGCACTCGTAAGATGCACCACCGCGGTACCGCACGCCTGTCCCCTGCAGTGTGTCACCGCCATGGACCATGCCCTTCCAGCCAATGGGAAGCGCAATCGCGGTTGCCTGATGCAACTTTGAAAACGCGGTAGGCGTGCTCCGCCACCGCGGGGCCGGTCATTGGCTGCACTCGTAAGATGCACCACTGCGGTACCGCACGCCTGTCCCCTGCGGTGTGTCACCGCCATGGACCATGCCCTTCCAGCCAATGGGAAGCGCAATCGCGGTTGCCTGATGCAACTTTGAAAATCGCGGTAGGCGTGCTCCGCCACCGCGGAGGCTGTCATTGGATGTATTTGAATGAGGCAGACCTGGAACACCAATTGCAGCAGCTTAGAACCACAGAAACGAGCCCTGGGGGCTATATATGTGTGTGAGGGAGCCACACATTGCCACAGCTCACTGAGCCTGCTGCCTGAGACCCCTCACCTGCTGCTGCCTCCAGGGACTGCTGACTGAGACCCCTCACCTGCTGCTGCCTCCAGGGACTGCTGCCTGAGACCCCTCACCTGCTGCTGCCTCCAGGGACTGCTGCCTGAGACCCCTCACCTGCTGCTGCCTCCAGGGACTGCTGACTGAGACCCCTCACCACCAACAGCCGCTGCTGCTCTCTCCTGCCCAGAGTGATGGCGAGGACTGAGAAGATCCGTGCCACTCCCTTCACCACCGAGGTACTGGAGCTCCTGGTGGACGAGGTGCTCAACCAGTATCCAAGGCTCTTTGGTGCGACTAATGTCGTGGTGAGTAACTCAGAGTGTGAGTGAGAGTGCAGGGTGGGGGACACATGAAGTTGATCTGCTGCAGTATGTGCGTGGGAGTGTGAGGGTGGGTCAGGCACTGCCTAGCATGCTGTTTCCAGGGGGAAGGTGTGTTTGGCCTATTCAACAGGTTTCCCTGCCTGCACATCCAGATCAGAGGGAAGTATGATGTCTTGTCAGACATACAGTGAGGCTGCACCTTTTCATTTCACGAGTCAGGATAGTGATTGCCAGTCTGCATGTCTGTATGTGTCCCTGATGTCCTTCACAGGCCCATCTGTGGCCTTAGCTAGTGTTGCTGTCCAGAGGGTAGTGAGGCCATTGTTTAGACCTCTATATGTGCCTCATCTCAAGTTCTGCGCCATACTCAGGACCTGAATCCCCCAGGGTGACACTCTTGTTGGTCATTCACCTATGACACGGTACATTCAAACATTATTGTGCCCGGACTCTTCAGTCCCCACCAGCATGTGCACATACTAGCATGTGTTGGCACTGTTTGTGTTTCCAAATCGTCACTCCATGTACGGGATGAGCTGCCCCACGTTGGACCTCTGTGTGACCCCAAATGGCCTGCACATTCACTGCCCAATCTGACAGTGACACAACACTGAATGTACATAGTGTCACATATGTGCTTTTCCTCTTGAGTCTCCATCAATGTGCCATTACAGAGATGTAGATTGCACACAACAGGGCTTGTGATGAGGGTCTGCGTTGGTGGTTGGTTACACTGAATGTTGCCCCCTCTTGTCTCCCATGTCTACAGCTAAAAGTCAACCAGCGCAAGGCCGTGTGGAGGGCCATTGCATCAAAGGTGCGTGCACTGGGTGTCTCCAAACAACGGCGCTCCCACTGTCACAAGAGGTGGGATGACATTGCACGGCTAAGCAGGAACGTGGCAGAGATGACACTGGGGCTGATCCCTCGATCCGGCAGGTTGGCGCGGCGCAGCATGACACCACTAATGGGACGTATTTTAGCAGTGACGCAGCCTGACCTGGATGCACGTCTGAAGGTGCATCAGCAGCAATCTGGTGGTGAGTATTCTGTGAGTGTGACTCTGGTTGTTGTTTGCCAGCATGTGCTCCAGGCCTGGGCCAGTGCAGGGCTGTGATGTTGCTAGTGTGATGCAATGGTGTGTAAGTGGCCGCGGTGTGGGGTGCAGTTGTCATGCATTCCCCCTACATGTACCTTCCCATGTCATTGGTGTAATGGGCCTTGACTTCACATTTGTAGTTTTTGGCTTCTGGTACCATCTTCATTGGTGTTGTCACGGACATCACATGTCAGGGTCCAGCAGAGTGCATGATCTGAGTGTGCCATTATCAATGTGTGCATTGCCTGACGTCAGATTAGTGCTGGCTAAACATCTGACACCGATGTGCAACTGTAGTTGTGCCCCAAGATACGACATGGTGGATGGCATGTGCCCATGGACATTGTGTGTGGTTATGTTGGGGTCTGTGTCTGTGTTGGTGCCTTCTGCTGGATCATGTTGTGACGTTGGCAACATGTTGTGAGTAGGATCTTTGAACCCTTCAGGGCCCTAGGTGTGTACAGAGGGATATGTGTGTGTTGTTAGACGTAGCCACCAACAGGCTAAATGGCTGTGTGTCCATCACATGGGTGGATTCTGTACAATTGTTCATCATTCCAAGGTAATTTATATGTTTTTATTGAGGTTACACAATGTTACTGCCCATGGTGTTGTCCAACATGGATCATTGTCCATCATTAGTGATGCTTCACTTGCAGATATTTGTTGACTTGATGCAGATGTACTTATCCTCTCTCTCTCTCTCTCATGCAGCATCTCACATGGGAACGGAAGGACACGGGACGGACACCAGTGGTGAGGCATCAGGCACAGGTGATGCTCACCTGCATAGTGACACGGATGTCACCAGCGTTTCTGGCAGGGACTCCTCTAGATGACTACGGTCCCCCTCTGATGCGCTGGTGACACCCTCTACGTCATCTGACGACGGCGGTGATGCATCTATGGTTTTGTCCGAAGGAAACGGGGAGTCTGCCTCCTCGTCCACCACACAGCGTTCAGTGCCCACCCTCCCTGCTACTCCCACTTTTGCTGCCCGTGTTCGCACCACGAGGAAGGGAAGAGTGTCCTTCATCCCAGGCACCGCTGCCCCTGCCCCTGTCCCTGTCCCCCCTGCTGCCATCAGTGCGGAGTCTGTGGACCTTTTGCGCCAGCTGTGTGTGGGTCAGACAGCTCTCCTCAATGCCTTCCTGGACCATGACAAAAAATTGGCACAGGTTGTGGCTTTCATGGAGGGCGTGCATTCCGACGTGGGTGGGCTACACCGGACTGTACAGTCTCTGGCCTCTGCAGTGACAGCAGCCATTCAACTTGCCCAATCCCATAGTCCAGCTCCAGTCCCTAGGCCCACCACCCTGCCAGTGGCCGCATCTGATGATAGTGACCACACACCACAGACATCAAGGGACAGATACAGCACACGCAGCACACAGCAGCAGCAGCCCAAGCAGTCCAGGCCGCAGACACCATCCCCACAGAAAGGTAAACCCACACCAGAGCGCAGAGGCAAAAGCACTTCAGGCCACACCCAGGGCAAGGAGCAGGCCTCAGGCTCACATGCCTCAGAGGCATCCCCAGCCAAGGACTCACCTGTCCCAAAAGTTTCTCGCAGAGAAAAGCACACAGTTTCCGTGCCCAGTGACAAACAGGTGCCTGCTAAGGGTACACGTAAGAAGAGCTCCAAGGCAAGTTCACCCACAACATCTACTCCCATCCAGAGCCCTGTGAAGCAGGGGAAGGAGGCCACTGTAGGGGGGACACCGGGTAAACAGGTGATGCAGGGGCAGAGGCAATCGGGGGCCAAGCGTCCCAAAGAATCCAGCACGTCCCCAGAGGGGGGACCAGCATCTGCACATGAGCCAGCTTTTGTGACGAGTCTGCCTGTTGTATACACCCCACTTGGCATTAATCCCAGGACAGGGAAGCCATATCAAATCCCCAAGAAGCGGAAGGGAACCCCTCCAACTTCTCCCACACACACTGGGTCTCGTGCAAGCATGAGTCCACCTCCACGTGCCACCACCCCACCTGGTCCTAGCAGCCCTCCGGCTTCCCAAACCACTGCTGGCTCTACCACACCTGGACCTAGCAGCCCTCAGGCTTCCCAGAACACTGATGGCTCTACCCCAGCTGGGCCTCTCTCTCCCCTAGCCAGTACCCCAACTGGCCCCGACAGACAGCCACCTCCCAGTCATACTGCCAGCCAAGTCTGAGTGTTGGTCACCCTCACACACATGTCTCTCCCACAGTGGTACCATGGATTGCCATTTATGATGCCCTGAGTGTGTTGCTGACCATGGCAGGGTACTGTACCACACATTCCCAGTGCTGGATGTCATATACTCACTCTGCACTTTGGAGTGGCCACTGGCCTTGCTGTTCACTGCTGTTTGCCCCTTGCCTGTGCAGGATCTCATGTACCTCACCTGCACTTTGGACTGGCCACTGGCTTTGCTCTTGTCTGACTTTTGCTGCATGACAGTGTGAAATGTTAATAAAAAATAAGATATTTACTCCTGTTGTCTGCCTTGTCAGTGTCCTTGCTAAATGAAAGGGTTACTGTGTGGGTATTGTTTACTGTGACACATGCTCTATTTTCCACTTTAACATTGCCAATGTCTTGTTTCCTCTGATCATGTTGTTTCAACTTTTGTGTCCCAGACTTCTGCATCTGTGTGTGTTAGCTTGGTAGTATGTGTGTTTGCTGTGGACTGATTGACTTCCTGGGTGTGTTGTTGTGTGTGTGATGTTTAGATTGTTGTTGTGTGTGTTCATGGTGTGTCACTCATCTCTGTTTGTAATGGGTATGTGTGTTGTGCACACACTGCTTGGTGTGCATGCAGTGCTGTGAGTTGATGTTGCCTTGTCCTTGCCTGTTGTGCACCCCCTGATGTTTTGCTGTTGTAGCATGTTGATATCTTTGCCTGTGCATGTGTTGTGACTGATGTGGCTGTGTGCAGTGTTTGTGTTGTGTTGTGTTGTGTCATGCAGTTGACAATTGCTCTGTGTGTGGTGTTCTATTTTCCTGTCAGTATGTGTGTGTTGTTGTTGTGTTTGATTCAGGTGTGTTGCCATTGTGGTGTGCCTTACTTGTGTGTATGTCACATGGACTGAGGTCTATTGTGGTTGCCTTGCTTGTTTTATGTGCGTCCTTGGTGTTTTCTCCTCTCACATTTGATGTGTCTATGGTCATGGTTGTGCATGTGCAGACATGTGGTACACTGTGACACCATTTTGAGTGGATGGGTGTTGTGGTATGTCTGTCTATGTGTCATTGTAGGCCCATTTCTGCCTTTTGTTCTCCATTATTGATTTTAGTGGATGCACTTCTTATATGTGTTGTGGTATGTTGTCTGTGCGTTTTTCATGACTGATGTGGTTGTGTACTCCTGTTGTGTCTGTGCTCCCATAGAATCTGCACTGTTTAGCTGCACAGGTCTTGTCTGTTGTTGTAGTAGTTCTGTGTGTGTGTTTTGATTGTGTTCAGTGTTTGACTGTTGTTTTTGTGCGTACAGTGGTACTGCCATACCTGTGTGTGTGTGTGATGTTTGTGGATACCACCCAGGGGGTGTGTTTGATTGTCAGTGTCTTGACTGGATGTTATTGGCAAGCTTCTGTGTGTTTGTCACTGGTGTTGTGTGCTGCAGGTGTGATGGGTGTGGGGATTGTGTGAAGGTTCATACTTGTGTTTGACTGTCATGGAGTATTGCAATGGGCCCTGTGTGTTGTGCAGCTGACATACTCCTGTGATGTATTTTGATTCAGATGTGTGGCTGATCAGGGTTGGACTTTATACCCTTCCTTTCATCCCTGTGCCTATTCATGGGTTGCCTTGCTGTCTCCCTGAGTTGTTGCAGTGAGGTGACTGTGGTTTGACTTCACTCACTGTGACTGCCATGTGTGGATTGTTTGGCTGGGGTGGATGTAATGTGTTCCTTCCATTGCATGTGATATACACATTCTTGGTGTTCAGCTCCTTGCCATTCCATTTGTGTGCACCTCACTTTGGGTTTCCTATTTGTTGTCCTCCATTGCTGTTGGCATGTGGTCTGTGTTTGTTGCTGTGTGTCAGTGTGGGGTATGTTTGTGTGACTTGACAGGCTGTGTGTCCATTGGAGTGTTTGTTCATTATCTGTGTGTGTTTAATTGGTGCTAGGACTCAGTTTACTTGCCACGAGTGTGGTGTTGTTGTGGCGTGTGTGTTCCCCTGGCCCAGTCCTTGTACGCTGTGTGTTGCTCTGCAGCCACACCTGATGAGGCTTTCTCCCTAGTTGTTTGTTGTGTGGTGCAGTGTGTGTGTTCACCTGGCTGCTTTTTGGCCATGTGGGGGCACAGGGAGATCACATGGCATGTCCCTTCATGGTGTGGGTGGGCCTAGTGTGTGGAGTGGGGAGGTGTTGCCCTGTGTACTTTAATCACTGCCCCTGCCTTGCGCTGGCCCAGGCTACTACATTGTGTGCATTTTTACTCGCGGATTCAACGCTGCGGTCACGTGAACTGGGCATTATTTCAGGATCGCGGACATGGTGGCCGGGGTGTGGAGGGGTGGACTAGTGGCAGGTGGGACATGTGTGGCTACACCTGTGGTTGTGTTCCTGTCCCCACAAGGGTGTCTGGTGGGGGCAGGCACCTTACATCGGACATGGATTTGTGGATTGTGTTTGTTAGCGGAGTTGTGTGATGGCGTACCTGAGTCAGCGTCTGCGACGGTCCATGGCTTGCTGTAGGTGGATCATGTACAGCGCCGGGAAGACGTGTAGTGCCGGGTCCATGGCGTTCGGCTCCGGTTCTCGATTTCGCGCTCCGCTGTGGTGCTTCCGTATGCTCTGAATGGCTGGTTTCTCCGCTGCGGTGGGCCTGGCTGTTTTGAGCATCCTAATTTGTACGGCGGGAGGGACGTCATTGCGTACAGCGGTGGCTCTGGATTGGTTGTCTCCGGCGCGGGGGCGTTTTGATTGCGGTGCGAGTTGCACCGCGGAGGACGGACAATGGGCTGTGTTTGGCCATTGTAATATGGCGGACGGGGGCACCACTGCTCACGGGCGGAAAACAGCATTTTCTCCCACCGCCGGCATCGCGGAGGTGCATCCGCCAGTCATCGTAATAGACCCCTAAATAATTTTAAGATTATATACAAATTTCACAAATATATATATATATAGTTTGGAGCCATTAAAACGTATTTTTGCAGCTTGCAAGGGTGTCTGAGTATTTTCTGCTAATCTGGTGGAAGTATTGGAAGGATATATATATATATATATATATATATACACGCTCCAAGGTCCACTTTTTTTCCCTCTCAAAGCACAATTTCAGTTTTCAAGCGCCATAGCAGGGTGCGCTGATGATCAAATCTCCACTGGGGGGCCCCTTCGTCAAACCCCAGAGTCCCGCGGCACACAACGCAGGAGGCGGTCAAATGGCCGTAACTCCAACAGTAATGATGACTGTCGACCTTGTCGGCGACGGTGCCTAGTTTCTCTGTTGGCGGTGCAAGCTGCATACATAAATCCACGCTCCAAGGTCCACTTAGAAGCAGTATATGCACTCTTACTGACGGATGCAGCAGGTGTGGAAAGTGGGTCCACACATAAATGAACGCTCCGGTTTCAACACAAGAAACACGCTGCACTCACGGGACCCCTTGGAAGATGCTTTATTACAAGGACGCGTTTTGGCGTTGTGCCTTCCTCGGCTTGCTAAAGATAGCGCCGCCTGTCCTGCAGATATTTTTAAACAGGTAAATGTGATTCTATTGGTTGTGGAAACTTGACATGAAAAGGGGACTTTTGTTTTTTTCGGAGCCGATGTTTCTTCCATCCAGATGTATTCTGGGAATTGCAGTCCGATAGGTAACATGGGGGATTTACATTTTTCCATCTTCGCCTCCTTGGCTCGATCAGTTCTTATATGTACTGCCTCTGTATAGGCATATCCCACAGATACCAAAGTTATTCCAACAATCAAGGCAAAAATTTACCGTCCTCTTTTTTTCCTCTCAAAGCACAATTTTAGTTTTCAAGCGCCATAGCAGGGTGCGCTGATGATAAAATCTCCACTGGGGGGCCCCTTCGTCAAACCCCAGAGTCCCGCAGCACACAACGCAGGAGCCGGTCAAATGGCCGTAACTCCTGCGCTGTGTGCCGCGGGACTCTGGGGTTTGACGAAGGAAGGCACAACGCCGAAACGCGTCCTTGTAATAAAGAATCTTCCAAGGGGTCCCGTGAGTGCAGCGTGTTTCTTGTGTTGAAACCGGACCGTATATATATATATATATATATATATATATATATATATATACATATATATATATATGCCAATAACATAAAATCTATTAAAAAACAACGTTCTATTATATATTAAAACATTAAACTATGTAAAAATCTTTAAACTTAAATTTCCCACTCCAGTGAGTGCAACAGTAGGGAAAGTGTTGGATAGCGGAAGCATAAAATTTACTATTCCCACTTAAGTCAGTGCAACAGTAGGGAAAGTGTTGGATAGCGGAGGGGTAAAAATTACTATTCCCACTCCAATGTGTGCAACAGTAGGGAAAGTGTTGGATAGCAGAGGGGTAAAAATTACTATTCCCACTCCAGTGAGATCATAAATAAAGGTCCAGTCAGTGTATCAATAGGGAAAGTGTTGGATTGTGGAAGGGTAAAATTTACTATTCTGACTCCAGTCAGTTCAAATTAAAAACAAACAAAATATCATCAACAAAAGAATTTTTTTTTTTAAAGTAAATAAAAAATATGTAAATATGTTAAAAATTACAATAAAAATATATTTAATATTAAAAAAAATTAAACATAATATAATGTTAAATACATATCACAAATACCTACAAGTATTATATTCAATAAAACAAAATTTAAAAAAATCAAACAACTAAATATTTTTATTTAGAAATTATTTATTAACAAAAACATTAATTATTACATAAATTTAGTCCATTACTTCCTACCCTATAACATCACAATAGCTCACACCCCACATCGAAATTAAAAAAATGTATTTGCATTATTAACATAAAAAAATTATACAAATATTATTAATTAAAAAACAAATTAAAACACATAAAATGTAATTAACTTCCCACCCTTTACACCTATATTCCCCACATTCCACACCTAAATTTAAACCGTAAAAAATTAATTACACAATTAAAAAAAATCAATGAAATAACTAATAGTATTTAACAACTTATTATAAAGTAAGTAAAATTAATTTACCCTCCACCCTTCGCCCCTATAAACCCAAAACCCACACAAAAAAATAAACAATTACCCTAATAACTATCAATTAATTAATTAATATTAATTATCAACTAATTATTTAAAAAATAAATTACTTCCCACCTTTACCGCTAAAAACCTCACAACCCACAACTAAAATTAATTACACAATTTCCATATTTAATTGGCATTTAATTAAATATTAATTAACAACTAATTATTAATTAATTAAAAATAAATTACTTCCCACCCTTTACCCCTATAAACCCCACAAACCACACCTAAAATTAATTAGACAATTACTATAATTAATTGTCAATTAATTAAATAACATTAATTAACAACTGATTATTAATTAATTGAAAATAAATTACTTCCTACCCTTTACCCCTATAAACCCCACAGATCACACCTAAAATTAATTAGACAATTACTATAATTAATTGTCAATTAATTAAATAACATTAATTAACAACTAATTATTAATTAATTATAAATAATTTACTTCCCACCCTTTACCCTTATAACCACAACCCGCAGCTAAAATTTACCCCAAAAATAATAACACAATTAACATTATAAAATCTCAATTAAATAAATATTAATAAATATAAAATGTTCTTTAATTTAGTATAATTAAATTACTTCCCACCCTTTTCCCGTATAAACCCACAACGGAACTGAAAAACGCCAAATTTAATTAAAATAAAATTAATAACTACTAAAAATTTAACACGTATTAAAAAACATAAACAATACTTATAAAAAAATACATTACATACATTTAAAATATATACTAAAAGACATAACACTAATTAAAAAATCGATATTTTTGCAAACAATATTAATGACTTCTATATTTTTTAAATCAATATTTCTTATCTTAAAGTCTATGGGGCACATGCATCAAGGTAGGCTTTGTGATTCCTTAATTGCGATTATTAAGGAATCGCAATTAAGGAATCGCAAAAGCCTATGCATGTAGGAATCGCTATAAAAATAGCGATTCCTAAACATTCCTTAATTGCGACTCGCTAATTGCGAGTTGCAATTAAGGAATACCTCCCCATTAATTCCTATGGGCCTAGAGGCCCATAGGAATGAATGGGAAGACATTCTCAATTAGCGATTCGCAATTAGAGAATCGCAAATTGAGAATGCAATTTCAAGGGTGCCAGGGTGTCAAAATGACACCCTGTTGCACCCCTGAAATTGTGATGTGCACCCATGATAGCGCACACACATGCCCCAAGGGCATGTGTGTGTGTAACCTAAAACTTAAAAAATGCATTTTAGAGCATTTTTCGAAGGTTTTGCAAATTACAGACAAGTTTGATTTGTCTGTAATTTGCGGTCCCAAATAGCGAAATCGCTATTTGAAAGTGCTTTAGCATTGCATTTAAGGAATCGCAAATTGCGATTCCTTAATGCAATCGTAATTTAGGAATTCGCAATTAATTGCGAATTCTTAAATTGCGCATAGGAAACACTTTCATGCATCTCCAAAGGCCAATTTGCGATCGCAAACGGCCGATTTTTGCGATTCGCACCGTTTGCGATCGCAAAAACCTTTGATGCATGTGCCCCTATATTCTTGACCATATTCTTGCTGTCGATTTTTCTCTGTCAGCATATTTGAAACTCGATATTAGTCTAAGTCGACATTTCCAACTCAATATTTTGACTGAATACCGTTCCGGAAGCAGCGAAATCCTACCCGAGCGGCAGCTCACGCGCTCCAACTTACCATTGGCAATCGCGAGCGGGGAAAAAACTCTGCTCCACGCAGCGGAGTTTTCTGCACTTTGTAAGCTCCGCAGAGCGCGGAGTGCAGAAAACTCCAAAAACTCTGCGAACAGAGCAGAGTTCACCGCCCAAGGTTAGTGGTGAGTCCCTTGGACCTTGCTGGTCCCGACACTGCACCTTTTTCATCTGCCATGTTTGTTGCCAGGCTTGTTGGTTCTCCCTCCGGACACCGACCCTCTGAATCTTGACATCCGACATGAGACAGCTCGTGAACGGCTCCTGGTCTTCCACAGCGTCGCCTGGTCCACACAGCTACAGCGCCAAGGTCCCCTTCAACTCTCCTACATCTTCTGACATCGGGGGCAATCATCTTCCGTGCCTCCTGGTCACTCCTGAGTTGCATAGACTCTGTCCCCTCTGCTTGCAGGTACCTCAAATCCTGAATCCACCCTTGGTTTCCTCCGGACTCTTTCAAATTCTTCGCTAGCAGCATCTTTACTGAAGTCCTCAATTGTGGTCTACGGCGGTTTCCGACGTCACTTCGCACCTATGCACCCGGCTTCCCTGGTGTAGTTATTCTGGTTCCCGGGGTATTCACGGGTGGAGTGACTCTCCAACCTTCCATCTTCCACGCGGTTTCTTCAGGGTCCTTTGGGAAGGGTCATTCTTCTTAAAAACTGCAACCGTGACTTCCCCATTGACTTGTGTTGATCACACAGTTGTGTTCCCACTCTGCACACGGTCTCCGTGGGGTTTCTGGGTACTTACCTTGGGTGGTTCCTTGGGTCCCCAACACTTCTACGTCTTCTGGGTCCAGTCTCGACATAGGTCATGGTTCGCATTCCACTTTCTTAGTATATGGTTTGGTCTCCCCCTAGATACCACTGTGTATTTGTGCTACTTACGTGTTCTATTGTTGAAGCATTGTGTGTATTGTGATTATATCTCAGGGTAGGAAATATTGCAATGTGTTAGTGAGTGTTTATAATAAATACATATTTTTATAACTACAATGTGTGGTTCTTTTTCACTTAACCTACACTATATGATCAGTACCGGTAAAACAAGCTGCTTTACACTCCTTCTGGATTAACCCTGAAGGCTGCTCTACACAGCTACCACTTAGAGAGCTTTCTATGATTTTCTAAGATCACTAAAATCACCAGAAGGCTTGTCTGGATTAGTGCAGGGTGCTTCACTTGAAAAACTGTGACAGTGAATACAGCGCAGACTCGAATCGTTCGTTCCTTGGTTCCAGACGCTCGCAGGAACTCCAATACATGGTTTCACTCCTCTAGAAATCTTTAAACAAAACACGAGCAACCCTCATGTCCATGCGAACAGGGATATCAAGTAATCCTTGAAATATGCGTTCACATGGAACTCATTCAAAAAGAAAATTTATAAATGTCGCAGATATTTCTGTGCAGACTGAATCCAGAAAACATCAATGTCAAGTTAAAAACAGTTAGAAGGAGCAATTATATCTCTGCCAGTATGTAACACGGTTCAGCCGAACTGAGTTTTATTTAAAAGTAAACATATAATGCACAATAAATAGGGTGGTGTTTAGTGAATAGATAGAGGAGAACAAACCCTGGGTGTGTAATCAAGCCAAAACCAAGAAAAAAAGAGGGAAGTGAAATTGAGAATCAGCACAACAAGGTAATTGGTTGATACAAATATGAGAAAGCAGTTTCAAATACACACACTCATAGATACAGAAATTCAATAGTTGTATCTGCAAAAGACGCAAAATTCTGTCTGTCTCTTTAATTATGTCGACGGCGTTTCGACCCTCTCAGGGTACTAGGGTCTCATCAGGACAAGAGATGGCAGGGGTTGGTTTGTCTCTGAACTTTGGGAATTCTGTCTAGTGTCTGGCAATTTCGTGATAGAGTGCTGTACCTAAAGTCGGATCTATGGTAAACTGAGCATTGAAGGTGCTGCAGCCAATTGAGACATGTGGATATCAGTCTAGCCTCTGGAACATTCATGGATTGACGAATCCCAGTGGGGGCAGTAATCCCTCATATCCACTGGTCGAAGTGATTGGTGGACTAGCAAGGGATGGAAGAACAGGGTTCAAACAATATAAAACCCTAAAGGAGCGCAATGCTCATTGTTAAAAGCATGAGCCTGCTGGATGAGGATGCTGTCCTTTGCTAGTCCACCGTTCATTTCCTCCCCCCAGACCTTTGGTGAGGGTCAGCCTCCTCAGGGAACGGATCCTGCCCCTTGTGAAGAAATTGCCCCAGAGGAGGTCAGGCCCCTGTCCTGACAGAGCCACTGAGGGCAGGGGGGCCTTACAAGGGGGTACCCAGTCTGGAGCAGGTATCTGCCCCTCTCTGCCAAACCTCAGTCAGCCTGGTGCTGCAGAGGCCAGGGATGTCAATGGACCCCACAGGGCCCACTGCCAAGAGGAATCCCCTCGTCTACAGATTAGGGACCCCCAGCCTAGTAGTATTAGCCAGGTGGATAGCACTCAGCAATCTGAGGGTTCCCTCTTACCCTTAGCAAGTGACATCCCCCAAGTGGACTCTGTTGGGCAAAGCAAAACCTAGACCAGACCGTCCCACACCTTCACTGGCCCCACATTGTTTCAGTCAGACAGGATCAACCAAAAGCTGTAATCAGCAAAAGGTTGACTCCTAGGATAAGTACAGGTCAGTCCTAGAGAGGAAAGCCTTTGTTGTGGTCAGTGCTCTGAGGAAGCTGATACCAACCCTGTTAGGGCCTCACTTCCTTGTTCAGACACACCACCAGCCCCTCTCTTGGCTCAAACTGTTGACAGGTAGACACCCCAAACGTTTGAGAGGAACCAAGCCCCTACAGGGGAGGAACTTCTTAGTGGACCATAGCACAGGGAGTATCCATTCCAGTGCAGGACCTTCCTTATATGGCCACTTAGGAAATAAATACTCAACTGGGCAAGGTTAGTCTTATCTCCTTTCGTTTGGGGGAGGTATGTAGGAAGGTAGGATCCTTCTAGCATGGTTACCCCCACTTTGCCAGGTGTTGCTCTTTTTTTGACTAGTCTGACTGGGATCCTGCTGATCAGGACCCCAGTCACTGTGCTCTCTCCCTTAATTAGACTTGGTAAGTACATTTGGTACCTTCCGAATTGGCTACTGGTGTACCCTTCTAAGTCCCTAGTATATGGTACTAAGGTATCCAGGGCATGGGTACACCAGGGTCTCCCATGGGCTGTTGCATGTATTGTGCCACCCATGAGACACCGCTCAAACTGTGACTGCAGGCCTGCCATTGCAGCCTCTGCGAGCTGGTGCTAGCACCACTCACAACAGATATAATGTTCCTTATATCTGAGGTCACTGCACTTAAATCCTATAAGTCACCCCTAAGGTAGGCCTTTCAATCCTGAAGGCAGGGTGATTGGTTATAAGTGTGAGGGTACCCTGCATGGGCAGGCCCCTGCCTACAAACCTAGGAGTCGATTCTCCTGGCTTTGTAAGTGTGTTCAGCCATTTTAGACATATAGTGGACATCTAGTCAATTACGAGATGTCTAACTATATATTGGCTGCACCTAAACCGGTCATGTTTGGTATCAAACATGTTGGAATCATACCACAACACCGATTCCAGTTTTGGATGTAGGATCCCATGTACTGGAGGGCTCCCCTAGAGAGCACCCCTGTATTCCCGGTACCAGCCTTTCAGAATCTATCAGCAAGCTAGTGCTGCTGCCGACCACAGACACAATTCTGCCCTCCTGCTGGCAAGGTAGGCTCGAGCAGGGGAAGGTAGAACAATAGGTTTCCTGTCACAGGGAGGTGTAACCACCTCCCAGACAGGACTTAGTGTATTGGGCTGGGGTGGGGGCACTTGCCAGCGCCACTAGACTGCTTTGAAAGGCACATTTGGTGCCCTCCTTGCATAATCCAGTTGAAACCAGTTCAGGGAGCCGTTGGGTCCCGCTCTGGCGTGAAAATGGACAAAGGACATGGAAGTGTCTTCCCCACTGTCCAGCTCCTCCTCTGGGAGGGATCCCTGAATCGTCCCAACCCTTTCTTTAGGGTACTTAAGGGTTTACCTGTGGGTGGTTCTTTAGATTTGTCGTGGGACAAGATTCAGATCTGAAACGACTTCATCTTCAACCGTCTGGGCACTTTGGACTTCGTTGAACCTCGCTTTGGGAACCGAGACTGCACCGGGAAGACTCCTGCTGCTCCTGGTGTCATCGTCCTGCCAGTCTTCTGCGTCATCTGTGCCTGTGCTCCATACAGGTTCTTCTTCAGGCCTGTGGACGTCCAAGACACCCGAAGGAATCTTCCTTGGAGTGAAGGAGTCACTCCTCTGCATCTGCAGGCACCGCAACAAAGCTGAACGGTCTGCTGTTATTGAGCTCACAGGGCCCCCAAAAGTTTCAGCAACACAGGTGGTGGTTCTGCAACTCCCTCGAGGGCTGCACCGTCTTCACAGCAAGTTTGAAGCCAGTATCCCTCGTCGGAACTGCTGGAGCAGTATCCCTGTGCACCGCGTCGACTTGCCGTTGCCAAAGCTTGTTGACTCTCTTCACCAGAGATCTTCAGGCTCCAAGAAGCTCCAGTCTCCATTATCTCTTGCTACCAAGATCTTCATCCTCACCACATGCTCTGCACCGTGGGCCTGCATCATTGGTGAGCTGCTTAAGATCCTCTTGCGACTTCTGCGCCTCCAGCCTGTGGGCCCTCTTGAGGGTCTTCTTTGGCTCTAGTGGGCTCCCCTGTTTGCTCGGGGCCTACTCTGACTTACCTGCTCGTGGTGAGTCCCTTGACCTTGCTGGTCCCGACACTGCAACTTTTTCGTCTGCCACTTTTGTTGCCACTGCCAAGGCTTGTTGGTGCTCCCTCCAGACACTGACCCCCTGGATCTTGACATCCGACGTGGGCAGCTTGTGAACGGCTCCTGGTCTTCCACAGCGTCGCCTGGTCCGCACAGCTACAGCGCCAAGGTCACCGTCAACTCTCCTGCATCTTCCAACATGAGTGAGTGATACATTTATAAAGCGCAACTATTGCCGAGGCGTCTTGGCGCTGAGCTGTAATGAGAGTGGTACCTGGTATGTGGTGGGCAGAATTAGGTTGATGTAGTTGGAAACAGCCAGGTTTTGATCATTCTCCTAAACAGAACTCTGTTAGGTTGTAGCCTGATTGAGATCAGCATTGTGTTCCAAAGTTTAGCTGCCCCGTAGGAGAGGGTTCTTCCCCCCCATCTAGCTCTACGGATTTTTGGGACCTGAACTATTCCTTTATTGGCCGACCTGAGTTCACGACATGGGATATGCAAGCAAAATAGTTGCTGAAGGTCCAAAGACCCTCCTCCATACAGTGCCTTGTGCACAAAGCAAAGTTCTTTGAATTCGATGCGCTTCTGCACCGGGAGCCAATGGAGCTCCCCAAGACTGTTGGAGATGGGGTGGTATTTAGGGATGTCTAGAAGTAGCCGAGCCGCAGCATTTTGCAAGGCTTGAAGTTTCAACATTTGACCTTTGTCAATGCCTAGAAATAGCACATTGCAATAATCGATTCTGGAAAGGATCAGTGCAACTACCACCGTTTTGCGAAGGCCTTGAGGAATGAAAGGTAAGACCGTACGTAAAATCTTTAAGCGGGAGAAGCATGAGGAGGTCAGGGAATAACACTGGCCAGCAAAGTTTAGCTGATCATCGAACAGAATACCTAGGTTTCTTGTCTTCCTGGTGGCTACAGGGCACCGCCCGGCATTCATTGGCCACCATGAGTGACTCCAAATGGAAGGGCCTTTTCCGAATTCGACCACCTCCGTTTTCTCGGTATTCAGTTTAAGGAAGTTGGCATGCATCCATTCAATGATGTGTTTCATGCAATTGTGGAACCTTTTAGCCACTGTTTTCACATTAGAGGATATAGATATCACTATCTGTGTATCATCGGCGTACGAGATCAGAGCAAAGCCATGTGCTTTGATCAGTCTAGCCAGAGGAGTCACGTAAATGTTAAATAGGGTCGGTGATAAGGCTGACCCCTGCGGAACTCCACATGGAAGGAAAAAGGCCTCAGAAGTCAGGTTGCCCCAACACAACCTCTGTTCCCTACCAGTGAGAAATGAGGGGGCATTAGTCTTCCGTGCCTCCTGGTCACTCTTGAGTGACATAGACTCTGTCCTATCAGCTTGCAGGTACCTCCCATCCTGAATCCACCCTTGGGCTCCACCGGACTCTTTCAACTTCTTCGCCAATGGCATCTTTACTGAAGTCCTCCATTGTGGTCTATGGCGGTTTCCGACTTCACTTCGCACGTATGCACCCGGCTTCCCTGGTGTAGGTATCCTGGTTCCCGGTTATCCATGGGTGGGGTGACTCTCCAACCTTCCATCTTCCACAGGGTTTCTTCAGGGTCCTCTGGGAAGGGTCCTTCTTCTTAAAAACTGCAACCGTGACTTCCCCATTGACTTGTGTTGATCATGCGGTCGTGTTCCCACGCTGCACACGGCCTCCGTGGGGTTTCTGGGTACTTACCTTGGGTGGTTCCTTGGGTCCCCAACACTTCTACGTCTCCTGTGTCCAGTCTCAACTTAGGTCATGGTTCGCATTCCACTTCTTTAGTATATGGTTTGGTCTCCCCCTGGAGACCACTGTGTATTAGTGCTACTTACGTGTTCTATTGTTGAAGCATTGTGTGTATTGTGATTATATCTCTGGGTAGGTGATATTCCAATGTGTTAGTGAGTGTTTATAATAAATACATATTTTTATAACTACACTGTGTGGTTCTTTTTCACTTAACCTACACTATATGATTAGTACTGGTGAAACAAGCTGCTTTACACTCCTTCTGTACTATGCCTAAAGGCTGCTTTCCACAGCTACCACTTAGAGAGCTTTCTATGGTTGTCTAAGACCACTAAAATCACCATAAGGGTTGTCTGGATTAGTGCAGGGTGCTTCACTTGAATAAGTGTGCACCATATACTAAGCCAGCCTCCTACAATCCCTTTCACCTTTCTTTTGGCTAGTCCTATTGCAACCCATTAGGAAGATGTTAAGTATAAAGCAAGGAAATGGGCATTGATCACTCCTAAGGCCCTGACCAGTGCACTTTCGATGGAGGTATACCAGCCCAAAAATAAATCGAGTCCGTTAATCAATATATTGACGACTAGATTACGGGTGCCCTTGACAGAATTGCACCACTCAGAGAACAGCGTACCTCTCATTCCAAACCATTGGCAGAGTGGTTCAATGAGGAGCTCCTGTCACATAAAAAATTATGTAAACTCCTAGAGCACATATGGTGCAAGGATTTCCGCATCAGCAATAAAACCATCTTTTCCGCAGCCATGAAGGAATATCATAAGCTCATTCGGGCTTCGCGAAGAAACTTCTGTGCCCACAAGATTGAGGCCTCATCGAACTCCTCCAAAGTACTTTTCCAAATCGTCAACTCCCTATCATCCCTGGAACAAGTATCCACACAAATTGTTCCATCTCTACAGAGCTGCCAACAGACCGCCTGCTTCTTTTCTGACAAAGTTGCTAAAATCTATGACTCTTTCCCGGAGAATCTGAGGAATTTCCAGTGCCAGATGGCCTGGTTTGACGCCCCAGTTTCTATCAATGATCTTGGCACTTTCTCTTCTCCGTACCTGGATGAACCCTGCATACTTTTCAGGAAGATAAAATCTAGATCCCCTTTTGATTCGGCTCCCCCAAGAATCCTGGTTCCAGGGAACAGAATCTATTCTACCCAGGCGGAGCAATCTATTCAATGTCTCTTTAACAACTGGTAGAGTCCCTACCAAGTGGAAGCATGCTGTTGTGAAAACTCTCCTCAAAAAACCTTCCTAGATTCAACGCTCCAGGAAAGCTTCAGGCCCATCTCTCTTCTCCCCTTTTATTCTAAAATCGCAGAGAAACACGTCAATGCCCAACTGATAAGCTTTGTGGAATCTAATAGTATACTCCATGAATCACAATCAGGTTTTCGTGCCCAATTCAGCACAGAATCGGACCTACTACTGGTCTCTGAGTCTCTTAGACTCTGCACTGACCAAGGCCAAACGGCCACTCTAGTAATGCTGAACCTTAGTGCAGCTTTTGATACCGTTTCCCATGGCCTCTTGTTGGAGCGCCTTGAATCTTATGGCATCAGGGGCCTAGCCCTAACATGGCTGGCCTCTTTCCTCCAGGTCCGAACTTTTCAGGTGGTCCAGCCGCCATTTGCTTCAGAAGTGTTTCCTCTATCTCAGGGGGTGCCCCAGTGTTCGATATTAAGCCCTACCCTGTTTAATCGCTATATGCGTCCCCTGGCTGATATCGTCAAACAACACAATGTTACCATAGTGTCATACGCCAATGACACACAGCTCATTGTCACCCTCTCTCAGGAGGAGGGGGCTGCACCTCAATTTCGATCCTGTCTGAGGGACCTTACAGAATGGATGAACATGGGCTGCCTCAAGCTGAATGCGTATATCACATATTGTTGGGAAACAACCCTCCGTCTGGTCATCAGCCTGGTGGCCCAACGAACTTAGCCCTATTCTAGACCCTAAGCCCAAAGTTAAAAACTTGGCTTTCCTGTTTGACAGCCAAGTATCCTGTGTGGCTGGGAAGTGCTTTGGCAGCCTCAAGACTCTGGCCAAAATCTTGGACCTTCTTCCTTTACCTGCCAGGAACACAGTTGTGCAGGCTCTGGTCATGTCCAAGCTGGACTATTTTAATATACTTTACATCGGAACCTAATTAGGCAGATTAAACAAACCTTTGCGCCCAGCCTTGGAAGATCTTCACTGGCTGCTGGTAAGGAAAAGAATCTCCTTTAATATCATGTGTTTTTGCCACAGGATTTTCAATGGCAAAGGGCCTTCTTACCTTTTCCCTCTAACGAAATCCTACCAACCCAGCCGAAGACTCAGATCCAGGGATCTGGCAACAGTGCTCATCCTAAAAAAAAGCTTGTTCGGGTGGTTCTTCTTTTGGCTTTCAGGCCTCTAAGTTATGGAATACTCTGCTCCTCTATTTGAGACAAGAACCTATTGAGGAAATCTTCAGGAAGAAACTCAAAACCTGGCTGTTTAGGCTTGCCTAACTCATGATTCTTTGTTCTGGCTGTTTTTAGCCCTCTTTTCTGTTCTGGGTTTCTCTTCATTTTCTGATCACTTAGGCATCTCGACAGAGTTATCCTAGCTCTGACAGCTCCGTCGGGAGCAACCAATGCTTAACGCCTTCGGCTGAATTGAAGTTATCGTGGTCCAGGTTTCTGTATTAAATAAAATAATTAGACTCAAATCAGTGAGAAGATCTCTTATCGCATGTGCATGTTTTACCAGCAAGTCTGCATTGATTAGCAATAGCAAGTCTATCCAAACCAGTAATTGCTTTATATAAGAACTCCCATCACATTTTTGGTTGAGTCCGCCCGGGTAGTACCATCTTCCTGGGTGTGGATAGACGCCTATGATGAAGCATGCCACGATAAGTGAGTGAGGCGTCTACTCCAATATCTTTGGATACCCCACCACCAATGGTTAAGCAGAGGGAGAACAACACACTCTCTCAGACCCGGTTCTCTTTTGTTTTTCCTCCTCCTTTAGGAAAAGCTTTATATCCTAACGGAACTTAAAGCGACAGCAGTTGCTCATATGTGATACACGCTTAGTGGACACACAGTGGAAGCTTGAAGAATTTGAGAACAGGTTGAGACGAAATAACCTCAGAGTTTTGGGAGTGGAGGAAGGGCTAATAAAAGATGATGTCCGAAGCTTTATTGTGAATATGCTTAAAAGAGGTTTCCCGAAATTACAAAACTGGAACTGGGAAATAGAGATCCAGTGGGCACACAGATTCCCTTTTAAGCAGCATCGGCGCCAGGACTCAGAAGGGAGCAGACCTAGGGGTTTCTTGGTGTACATTGGCAACTATCTTCTGCGTCAGGCTATCTCTGACAAAGCACGACCAGATACGAAACGGGTGGTGGACGACTGTTCCTTTTTTGTGAGACCGGAATTTTGCCACACTACAGTGGAAAGACGGTGGCGGCTTCGGCAGGTAATGCAACCCATGCAGGCTAAGGGGGCACAGGAGTATCTGCTCAACCCGGCTAAACTCAATGTCATCTCAAGAGATCATATGTATTATTTCACATCAGAAATTAAAGCAAAAGAGTTCCTTGATGGATTAGGCTGATCTTGGTTTCTATAGGCAGGGGGTATCCAAAGGAAATAATCTTATGTGAAAAATTTATAGTAAGATGGGACGAACCTTATCACGACTACTGAGACCCCCATATGGGAAATCATACATC
Source organism: Calotriton arnoldi (assembly GCA_963921515.1). Lineage (NCBI taxonomy): Eukaryota > Metazoa > Chordata > Amphibia > Caudata > Salamandridae > Calotriton > Calotriton arnoldi. The sequence continues at coordinate 1,835,323 of CAWUFW010002697.1, read as the reverse complement.
ACAGAACTTAGCACCGAGTCGGGACACCTCCTTACAGACACGCTTGAGATTCGTGCGGAATTCCTAGCATATTATGAGACCTTATATGCGTCCAAAACTGTGCACAATCCTATAGATCAAGAAGACTACTTTTCAGAGATAGCTTTGGTCTACATGGAAAAATTAATGCAAGATTTCCTTGCTGAATCTTTCTCCTCAGACGAAATAATCAGCGCGATTGACGCATTGAATGGCTCCACTGCTCCTGGCCTTGATGGCTTCACGGGTGATTTTTATAAAATGTACAAAGACCTATTGGCCCCACGTCTTCTTGAGGTTTATAACGAGGCATTAGAACGGAAACAGCTGCCTCCCACGCTCAGAGAGGCAGTGATTGTTTTGCTGCCCAAGCCTGGCAAAGACCCCTTGTTGTGCGGGTCCTATCGTCCACTGTCATTGTTAAATTTAGACTACAAAATCTTGGCAAAAATGATCGCCTTGCGGCTTGCCCTACTATTGGACAGAATAATATCCCTGGCCCAATCTGGATTCGTACCCCACAGATCTACTTCTTTGAATCTGCGAACGCTGTTTGCTGTAATACACATAATTAACCCAGCAATTCCAGCTGCAGCAGTCCTGTTAGACACGGAGAAAGCATTTGACTCCTTGGAGTGGCCTTTTTTACTGTCGGTAATGCGTAGGCTGGGTATGCCCAGGGGGTTCATTGATCTTACAGCCCTTCTACACTGCGCCCCCACTGCCAGGATACGCATAAATGGCACACTGTCCTGCTCCTTCACACTGTCACGTGGAACCAGGCAGGGTTGCCCCCTATCGCCATTGCTATTCATACTAGCGATGGATCCGCTTGTCAGACAGTTTCAGGAACGCCATCTGCAGAGAGGACTCCAGTTTAACACAGGGCCCCTTCTGGTGTCGTTATATGCAGACGACATTATTCTCTATGTTCGGGACCCGCAGACTAACCTCGACCCGCTAGTCAGAAAGATTATTAAATTTGGCAGATTTTCGGGCCTCGGAATAAACTGGCACAAGTCAGTGATATTCCCCCTTACTACAAGCACGGTGAGATGGGATTGCGAGTTTCCACTTTCCTGGTGTACTGACTCGGTTAAATACCTGGGGATAAATATCCATTTGGATGCCTCCAAAATAATTACGGTAAGGCTGTCCACAAACTTGAAACGCAGGTGGACAAGTGGCTCCGGCTTCCACTCTCGATTGCAGGACGAGTAGCATTGATCAAAATGATTGTCCTCCCCAAATTCCTGTATCTATTTAATAATATCCCTATCCCACTAACGAATCGGTTCTTCACGACATTACGAACCCACCTCATTCGACTGACTTGGGGAGGCAGAAGGCCTAGGGTCCGCTGGGAGATGATGACATTGCCTTACCACAGAGGAGGATTCGGTGTGCCCAATCTTCAGCAATACTATCTGGTAGCACAGTGCAGCTATGCACACTCCTGGTTCCACCCGGATGCCAGGATCCTATATCTACGTCCAGAGGCGGATCTGGTCTTACCCGACACCCTTAACGCAGTGTTACCTCAGGGCTTCCCACGAGACCCGAACGACATCCAAACGGTCTCTACCACTAGTTGGGCCTGGCAGAAGCTTATTAGGGTTATGGGCTCCCCGGTGCTATACTCTCCTGGTCTACCGATCCCCAACAATCGCTGGATACCCATCACAGGGGAAAAGATAGTGCAACTTACACTTTCCAAATACGATATACATACAGTTGGGGATTTGTACATCGGATGGCAAATCTTTTCTGTCTCGGAAGGGGTAAAGTTTAGTGACGCCTCCTTCATGGACAAATTTGTACTTAACCGCATGCGGTCAGCATTGAGGGCAATTGTCCCAGGATTCCCTTTGGAACCTGAACCGTTCGCTCCCCTCTCCGCTGTTTTGCATAGTACAGGGGGGGAACATTTCATCTCCAAGATGTACAGGGCATGTGTAGATATAATCCCAATAAAAGATGCCAAAATAAGGGCTTCCTGGGAGGCTGATCTGGGACACGCCATCCTGGATGATCAATGGGCAGTCTGTTGCAGTCAGACCAAGGAGGTATCCCTGAACAGTCGTCACAAGCTGATACACTTTAAATTTCTGTGGAGAACATACATTACCCCCAAGAAGGCGCATAGGCTTGACCCAGACAGACCCCATTGTTGTTTAAAGTGTAAATCCCCACACTCCAAACACTAGGGGAAATGATAGATTTAGACATCGAACCCACCCCAGAGATGGCACCGCTGGGCTATGTTATTAAAATTCCAAAGGCTGTCTGGAAATTTACCGCCATGGTGTTACTTCTGGCCAAGAGAGAAATTGCAATTAAATGGGGGCGCAAAACTGCTCTGACATTACAGGGCTGGCTAAACAGTCTTGCGTATTGCAACACCAACTATGACCTATACTCCAACACGCTTCCTAGAACGTCCCGCCCTAGGGACATTTGGGGCCCTTTCAAACACTATACGTCAGCAGCACAGTCACAACCTGCCACACAACTTGAACTTGGATTTGTACCAACTGGGGTGGGCTGAGCAGCTACCACACTGACTCTAGGGTACAGAAATGTAATTATTAATCAGGTCTCATGCATTTATTTCTGGAAACTCTTTAAGGTTGAAAGAAATGATGACAGGTCGGAGTGTCGCTCACATAATAGCTGATTTAAATGTTCACTTTGAGCTAAATATTGCTAGAATTAGATTTTTGTGTGGAACCGGCGAGCTACTTATTTCCTGCTACATAGGCACTGTCATTATTTAAATGTATAAGATATTGATGATGCGTTGTTATGCTCATGAAACTGGTAAATAAAGTTTAAAAAATATATATATTTATAGTAAGATTACTGAGTAGAATTAGGGCACTATGGGCCATATGCATCAACACATTTTCCCATAGACACAGAATGGGCAAAACCCTTTGATGCATCTGGCCCTATATGTTAGGGTATCATGGGGGAAAAATAAATAAATAAAAAGGGGAAAAAGGGGGAAAGAAAGATATTACGTGCCCTGGTAATTGTAGATCATTTTTGTATGGAACCTTTTTGTGATCATGGATATATCACCTTTTTCACCAGCTGGGGGTGGGTGGTAGGAGGTGATTATGAGAATCGTGATTGAATATACTCAATTTTTTTTTCTTTGCTTCTTTCTCTTTATAATGATTTAAGTATATTGGGGTAGGATTAAGGAGAGGGATCCATTTCCATCTATGGACCAGGCGTGGTCCAACTGTCCTAGCAATGAGGGGGGGAGGGAGGGGGTGGAGAAGGGGGGTTCAGATGGGGTGAGGGAGGATGTAGGAGGTTGGGTGGCGGGGGGAAGGGAGGGAGGAGGGAAGCCAGGAAGGTATGGGTTGCATATTTCTAGACATTCAGCAGGAGTGTAAGGGTAAGAAAGCAGAGAAGAAGTTGAATAATCTTTATGTTAAACGAGGCAGTCTATGTAATCTGGAGCACAGTCAGAGAAGACTATGATGCTGGGTATATTTCGCATTTGTACAGTAAATGTTTGTAGCCGGTACGCTGAGGGCAAAAGAGTCAGAATGGCAATGGGTTTAAAGGCTATGAGACCGGATGTTATATGCCTATAAGAGATGCATGTCCCGTGGGATAATACTACTGGAACTAGGATATACATTATTAAGCTGCACGATGCAGGGGACCACTACCAGAGGTGTTGCTATAATGGACAATCTGTCTGTGGGTTCAATAATCAAAACTAAAGAGGATAAGGTGGGAAGGTGGGCTATCCCAGACATGTGTATAGGTGCAGGGAGGGCAACAATATGCTCTATATATGGCCACAATCTGGATGATCCAGAGCTGTACAACTTACTCAATGTGGAATTATCAACTTGGCCAACCCCTCTTATTATTTGTGGGGATTTCAATATACATTTAGGAGTAGGGAAGAAATTTGGGAGAGGCTACCTGTATTCGGGTAGAAAACCGTTAGTTTATAAAGCTGTGCAACAACTAGTTAAGGATCATGACCTGATTGATGTATAGGGGGAATTGAAACACCCGGATCCCGACTATACTTTTTTCTCTCACCCTCACAATAAGCTGGTCAGTCTGGATTACTTCTTTATCTCGTCCTCCCTGGGGGGACAGATTGGGATTCAATCTTTCCCTAGGGTGATGTCAGATCACAACCCTCTTATATTAGAATGTGCAATTGTAGGCCTTGAAAGACAACTCAGACCCTGGACGTTCGACAGGAAGCTATTAAAGGATGAGCACTATCTGGTCCATAGGCATGAGTAGTTGAAGGGGTTTCTTTTAGTAAATCAGGGCACAACTGCCCCAGGGATGGTCTGGGATTCCCTAAAAGCGGGTGTAAGGGGAGAGACATTGAGTTATAGTTTGTCTTAACAACAGAAAATTAGGAGACAGGTACAGGAAATGTATGATATACTCTCCAAACATGAGCTTGAATTGGCTAAGTTAATTAGGCGGGCATGGATAATGGAGATATTGTGCAGAATTAGCGGTAATTAAGGTCAGGATCAATGAATATTACAGTAAGGAGGTGGCTGCCAGATAACAGAATTACAGGACAGAGTGCTACTAATATGGGGAAAGCACAGGCAGGTTGTTAGCACATCGTATTAGACAGAAGGAGACAGCAAGAGGGATCAAGGCTATCTGTGATAAACAGTGGAGGAGAACGGCAGTGCCGGTAGAGATTTTAGGATAAAACATCTTTGGAAATACATATATTAGCCGAAGAGCTGGCGACTGCAGTTAAAGCTATGGCAAGAGGGGAAGCTGCTGGGCCCGACAAAATTCCATTGGAATTTTATGCAAAATTCCTTCTCGAGCTCCAGGAGGCTATGTTTCTTATATTTTTCAGAAGTGCAGCTAGAAGGGGTAATTCCACCTTCATGGGAGGAAACTAATATTGTGATATTTTAAAAAAAATGGGTAAACCCTCTTTGAACCCGGGGTTATATAGACCAATATCTCTGATAAATACTGATGCTAAAATGTAATTAGAATTCTAGCATTGAGACTCAGCAAAGTTATCTCGAAGCTTGTGTCTCCCTACCAGCATGGCATTATTCCAAGGAGGGGTACCGATGACCATGTGTGTAGAGTGATCACGCTACTGGATATAGCAGATGTCAGTAAATCACTGCTGGGGTTGGTGTTTTTGAATGCAGAAAAAGCCTTTGACTGAGCTCGTGGGATTACCTTTGGGAGGTATTGAGGTGAAAGGGACTCGGTCAGGGCTTTATCAAATCGATTAGGACTTTGTACCAGGCTCCTAAAGCGAGGTTGCAAATAATGGGCAAGGGGTCGAATCAAATCAGTATCACCTGAGGAACAAGACAGGGGTGCCCTTGCTTGCCTTTGTTTGCCCCATACATTGATCCATTTTTAACACGATTGGAACGTAATAGTACGATCCAACCAGTAGTCGTGTCCCAAGTACAATATAAAGTACTGGCATATGACGACGATGTAGTCATTATAAACCAAGAGCCTAAAAATGCTTTAAAATATATCGAGGAGGAAGCGTGTGAGTTTGGGGCTTTCTCAGTATATCATCTCAACGAGGGGAAGACCCAAGTGATAAGCACGGAAAGCAATGATTCTGGTAACCGTCACTGGGTAAAAGAGGCGACCTATCTCGGGTGGTTATCACACCTGATGTTGGGAAGAAAGGGGAATTAAATCTAGCCTCACTCTTTAGTAAAATCAAGTTGGATTTGCATAGAATAGATGATCTACATCTGACGGTAGATGGGAGATGCAATGTAATAAAAATGACCGTACTCCCGCAGGTATTGTATCTATTTAGAGCCATCCCACTTGAGATACATAAGAGCTGGCTGACTAAACTGGACAGTTTATGTAACAGCTTTATGTGGCAGTTTAAGAAACCTAGACGGGCCTCAAAATTTATGATCTTACCAAAAAATCGAGGAGGGCAGGGGGATCCTAGTATTGCATTATACTATTGGGCATGTATGTTACAACACTTTGCCGTATTGTTAACCGGTAAAACTCAAGAAGTGAATATGGCCATAGTACTGTCTATTTATCAACTCACGTTAGGTTCTGATGTAAAGGGGTGTTTTTTAAGGAACCTAGAGAAGAGCTATTATAAATAAGACTAAGTTCAAGACAGTGGAGGGGGCCTTTAAGATCTGGGGCCAGATTAAAAAGAGACTTCATATTACTAAAATAAATTGGTATATCCTCCTGTGGGATTCCCCTTTCTTACCGGGCATATTTCATGATGGTATGTGCAATTGATATAAGGCATGTGGAGTTTTGATACTGGGAGTTTTTTTTGATAATGGCCAATTGTGTTCTTTTATACAGATGCAGAACACATAGGGCTAACCAAGGAGAGTTTGATAAATACCTTCAGATCCGGTATTACCTTGGCAAGTTACATGAAAACCAATCGTCAGTTGTCAAGTACCCAGTAGTAGATATAGTGGATCGGGGGGGGGCCGAATTTGGCAGATATGTAAGGCCCTGATGGAGGATCTTCCAGATGATATTGAACTGCAGAATGACAAATAGGAGTCGAGGTTGAGGGTAAAGGACCACTAATGGCGATCTCTTTGGAGCTGTGTAATGAGGTAATCCTGACCGCAAGTCTTAGGAGCCAACATTTCAAGACAGTGTTTGATTTATATTATACACCTCAGAAGTGATTTAAATGGGGACAGAGGGAAGACTCAAAATGCCATAGATGTGGCTTGGAAGGATTCGATCTAGTACATATGTTTAGTACTTGCCCCCGGCTGGCGAATTTTATACAAGAGGTAGCACTCTTCTTCGGACAGATTTTGAAGCAGCGGTTGAACATGACGCCCCAGGTAATCCTTCTGGGGGTCAGTGAAGATGAGGTATTACCCAGAGGGGGGGTCTATTTAATCTTTGTTGCAATGGCCATGGTACGAATGTGTTTGGCACCTGGATGGATTAGCCAGGATCTCCCAAAATTTGTGGAGTGGAGATCACGACAATATGGAGAAAAACCTTTATGAACAAAGAGGGAGGAGGGCACAGAAGCGAGGTAGATTGATTTGGGCTTCAGTGGAGGACTGGATGGAGGGAATGAGCAGTGATGTAGCAACTAACTCTGGAATAACGGACGGATAGGGCTTAAACAAGACCTGTATTCAGAGCTTTGAGGGGTTTTACTGGTTATACGTATGCAAATGTCACGTTAAGGCCTCAGAAGGTATACAAAAGGCTCGTATTTTATGTTTGAGTGTTTTTTTCATACATTTAACGCCAGTAGAGTTTAGATATATGGGGCTCTTATGCCACTGTGAAATAGCTTAGTATCATGGTATTGTCTGCTGTTATTCTAACCTTTTGCAAAGGTTGGATAAAGCTCAGAGAGCCAGTGGCAATCACTATACGCACTTTATTGTCCTTCAAGCACTTTGGGGCCGATTCCGATCTCGGCCGGTAGTGCTCCGAATCGGATTCGGATTTACCGGATCCGATTCGGAGCCCTGTTTCCCGACCGAATCGTACGCGGGTCCGGCCGAGCGAGTACGATGCAGGCACCCACGAAATCTCCGACCGACTCGAACGCGGCTTCAACACGCTCCGACCGACTCGCATGGACACGACTCGCACCGCGCTATGGAGACGTTTCCCGGCCGGGTAAGTACGATGCGCGCCGCGAGCAGTCCGACCGACTCGCGCCGGCCGGCTCGATAAAGCTGTCGGAGCCGGACTTTGGGGGTCCGCGTCGGACCCCCTGTACGCGTAGGTGCGCGAGTCGCACACAGGGGGACCCATGGGTCCCCCTACCTGTGCATGTACGCCGCGATGCGCATGGACTGGTACACGCTGTAGGGGGCGCCCTTGTCCGCCTCGCACCCATTGAGTCAATGGGAGCCCGCGTACGCGTTGTACGACAGGCTCCCATTGACTTCAATGGGAGTCCGACCGACTCGAGTCCGATGGCATGCGTGCGCATCGTACTCGTTCGGTCGGACTGCTAGGCTCCGATTCGGTCGGAATTCTCTCCGGGTCCGGCTCGGTCGGAGAGATTTCCGGCCGGAATCGGAATCGGCCCCTTTATGTTAGGAGAATTCAAACTGGGGGGCTGCTATATCACTATTATATTGTCTTATGATTATTGTACTGTATGTCGCTATCTTAACCCCTCTTGTTGCATATTTTGATACTGAGCTGTTTTTTTGATGATGGTGCTCTATCTTAACTTTAGAGGTGTATTTTATCACAATATGGGATATGAAATGATTATTAATGACTTCTGAATATTTTTTACAAACAATATTGTGAATGAATTGTCACCCAAACCTTAAAAAAAAAAAAAAAAAAAAAAAAAGAGTTTGCCAGGGCGCATAACCTGATTAAAAGAGATTGTAGGTCCCATGTACTATAGCTCTAAAGGGAGCCTGGCCATGTTGGAACAGACTTAAGTCTCCTTTAGGAAGTTCTATGGCTGAGGACATGATGTTATTTATTGAATACACTCTTTTAAAAAGCATGTGCATAACATTGCGGATAACTTTAAAAACTGTTTGCAGCTTCTTTTTCTGAGTATTTCTTCATCTGAGTATCATTTATTATAAACTAGATATATTTCTGTTGCTACAAATCACTATTTCTAGTGGGGCATGGTCCCAGGAGAAAATCTGAAAAATCCATGCTGTCTTTAATTTAAAGTAAATGTTGCTTCACAGCCAAAAGGCTAGAGTATGCTAACCAATGTTGACACAGTTTACCCACACTATATGTGGTTATGACTACAGGTATGTGGGTGTTATATTGCGGATCAGAGTGATTAGCTTTTGGACCAAGGGTGTGGGGAAGAAAAAGATGCATGCAGGTATTGGAATCATAGGGGCATAAGGCTAAACCTTCTGGAGGGAACTGAGAGACATTATAGGCTCCATCCTGAATCATATAGGGGCACATGCATCAAAGCTTTTTGCGATCGCAAACGGTGCAATTCGCAAAATTCGGCCGTTTGCAATCGCAAAAAGGGCTTTTGCGATGCATGAAGCAATTTGTCATGGGCAATTTCGGTATTCGCAATTTTTTGCGATTTCCCAAATTGCGATTGCATTTAAGGAATCACAATTTGCGATTCCTTAAATGCAATGCAAGAAGCACTTTCAAATAGCGATTTCGCTATTTGGGGCCGCAATTTACCGTAAAATAAAACAAAACGGTATTTTGCAAAAACTTTGAAAAATGCACTAAAGTGCATTTTTCAAAGTTTCATGTCACACACACACATGCCCTTGGGGCATGTGTGTGCGCAACATGGGTGCACAGTACAATTTCAGGGGTGCAACAGGGTGTCCTTTTGACACCCTTGCACCCTTGTAATTGCATGCGCAATTTGCGAGTACCAATTGGTACTCGCAATTTGCGCATGCAATTTCCCATTCATTCCTATGGGCCGTAGCAGTAGAACAACGATCGTCGTTGTTAACCACATGATGAAAATGGATACTCCTGTAGTGATCCAAACATAGGACCAAGCTGGCATCAAGTACCTTTCACGAAACCGATGTTAAGCAAGAAAAAATCGTTGGCAATGAGTGACGTGGAGAGTGATGGAAAGTCCTCTGTGTAGAATTCAGATTTGTTGTCATAGCTTGCTGTTTCTCAAAAAGGCATCATCTCAATAGATGCTGACTCATGTGGTGATTCATAATAAACCATGGCTTTACGTTGAACATTTGCAACTGCAATGATGGCAGCATTAGATTCATCTGTGGAATTCATTACTCTGTGCAAAGTTGGAGACACAGTATGTTCAAATACCCCCATCTATATACTCAAGCCAGTGATGTTATTGCTGTATTGCTGTGGTAATTCATTCAGAGTAGGGATAGGCTGAGAGGTACTACTCTGATTTTTCTTGGTGTCCAGGATGGTGTGCTGTACAGACTTAGCCACATAGGGCTTCTTCACATGGTTCATGGACATCTGTCGGTTTCTCTTTGAACCAGACAAAAACGGCGGGATCACAGTTTGTTTGCTTTTTACTCCAAGAATTGGAACCAGTGATCCGTAGGATGGTTAGATGGCCTGCTTGTCATGGATCTTATCTTGATTTAGATACCTTATTTTAGGGACCCACCCTTCAGCAGCTGTTAAAACCTTCTCTTCACTTATGGCGGCTTCAGAATGCTTCACATTACCCACTTGACTCTGACCTCTTGGACACTCTGTAAGATATTCCAGGTCAAACGTTTCTCACCACCACTTTCCTACATTTATCTAAGTCAGGTACATACATTGGCACTCCAAAAAGCACCTTGTATGAAGTGGCCTCTCCCAATACTTGTCTAGGCAAGTTATTTAATGCTCTCTGGACTCCATACAGATTATTCTACAAACTAAGACCTGAACTTGGTACCCTAGCAGTCAAGGCTTGTTTAATCATGCCAGTAGCACGCTCAACTAATCCATTGGACTGTGCTGGAAACGTATTGCTGAATTGCAGGCAAACTCCCAGAGCTGACATAGCATCCCTGTAAGCGAATGCAAGACCTATGTCTGAATTAAATAAGCAAGCTGCTCTCATGACACTGAAAATCCTTAACAACTGCTTGAGCACTTGCATTTCTTTGTGGCCACACCAATAATAATCCACAACATGAATCAATTGCTACCAATATATATTTATACTGGTGACCAAAGTTTATTGGGCCTATATGGTCCAAATATATCACCCTAAATGGGATATTGGTGACTGTGGGGGGAGTCTGCAAAGTCTTCTAACAGTAGAAGCCTTGAGTTGTTGACAAACATTTCATTGTCTAACATAATCAGTAGCATTGCTCTAGCATTTCCACGGTTATATTAACCCCAACATGGGCAGATGCCTATCCCCTGTGTGCTTTTCTGATTACATTTCATTTGGACAGCTTATTAATACTTAGCCTGTCTCCTGGTATAGTAGCCAAAGTAATTTTATCTGAATCAAGGATGTAGGAATACTTAGGAGGAAAGCCAGCTGGAGGCATGCCACCCTTCAAGGTTGCTTGTATTGCTGTTAATATACCTGTGTTGATCTTTATCTGAGATTTGGTTAGGACTGCTACTCTGAAGTCTTATATATATTGCAGCCTTGGCAGCTAAGGTTGGCCGCATAGTCCCATTTGGCATGAAACCCAACAAACTTACAGCCCAAAGTGTGTGTCACATGGACCAATGGAAGCTTATCTTGTAAGACAGCTACCTTCCCCAGAGCTGTTTATTCGAATCACTGACAAAATATCGAGGTACAAAAATATCGAGGTACAAAAATATCGATGTCAAAAATATCGAAGTCAAGAATATCGACATCCTATCTACATAATGGTAAGTACAAAAATATCGAGAAAAAATATCGATGTCAAAAATATCGTTGTAAAAAATATCGGTTTTTTTAAATATTAAAAAAATAGTGTAAAATAAAGTAAATAATACATATAATTAAAATAAACATAGTTAAAAATATTTAAACATGTTTAAAAATTAATAACTAATACATATGTTAAAATAAATTAAACATATACATATAAAATATAATATATATATACTTACTTAATAATATTCATAAATAATTAATTTAATAACTTGTAAATTATTAAAAACATTTTATAAATTATAAATACATATATACACAAACAAAAATATAAAAAAATTATAAAAAATATATATATAACAAATTAAAAACTACAATATTTTTAATATTTTTTAAATTAATTATACACATTAACTAAAACAATACACAAAAATATTGGATAGCAGAGGGAAAAAAATTACTATGCTCACTCCGAAGACTGCAACAGTAGGGAAAGTGTTGGATAGCGTAGGGGTAAAAATTACTATTCCCACTCCAGAGAGTGCAACAGTAGGGAAAACGTTGGATAGCGTAGGGGTTATAATTGCTATTCCAACTCCAGAAAGTGCAACAGTAGGGAAAGTGTTGGATAGAGTAGGGGTAAAAATTACTATTCCAACTCCAGAGAGTGCAACAGTAGGGAAAGCGTTGGATAGCGTAGAGGTAAACATTACTATTCCAACTCCAGAGAGCGCAACAGTAGGGAAAGTGTTGGATAGCGTAGGGGTAAAAATTACTATTCACACTCCAGAGAGTGCAACAGTAGGTAAAGTGTTGGATAGCGGAGAGTTAAAAATTACTATTCCAACTCCAGAGAGTGCAACAGTAGGGAAAGCGTTGGATAGCGTAGGGGTAAAAATTACTATTCCCACTCCAGAGAGTGCAATAGTAGGGAAAGTGTTGGATAGAGTAGGGGTAAAAATTACTATTCCAACTCCAGACATTCCAACAGTAGGGAAAGTGTTGGATAGCGTATGGGTAAAAATTACTATTCCCACTCCAGAGAGTGCAACAGTAGGGAAAGTGTTGGATAGCGAAAGGGTTAAAAGTACTATTCCCACTCCAGTGAGTGCAACAGTAGGGAAAGTGTTGGATAGAGTAGGGGTAAAAATTACTATTCCAACTCCAGAGAGTGCAACAGTAGGGAAAGTGTTGGATAGCGTAGGGGTAAAAATTACTATTCCCACTCCAAAGAGTGCAACAGTAGGGAAAGTGTTGGATAGCGTAGCGGTTAAAAATAACATACTTATCAATTAAATACATTTTTTAAATTAAATAATAATTTATTAATAAATTAATAAATTAATTATAAATACCAATAAATAAAAATTAAAAATTACTTTAATAACATTAAATTACTTCCCCCATTCCCCAATAAACACACAACCCACTATGCATACAAATGTAATACAATTAATATAATGATCAATTAATCAATTAATATAAATGAATTACCAAATAATATTTAATAAACAATAAATTAATTACCAATGCCCAAAAATTAATAATTAATAAAAATCAATTGCCAATTAATAATTAACAATACATTAATTATCAATACCAATAAATATTAATAAATAATTACTTAATTATAATAAATTTCTTCCCACCCTATTTCCCCGTTAAACACACAACCCGCTCCTCAACTAAATTAACACAATTAATATATTTATCAATTAATAAAGTAATAAAAATTAATTACCAATTAATAAACAATAAATAAATTATCAATATCAAAAATTAAAAATTATTAATTAATTTATTATAATTAATTTACTTCCCACCCTGTTCCCCTATAAACCCACAACCCGCTCCAATAAAAATTAACACAAGGGGCGTGGCCAAGATGGCGGCGAAGTAGGACTCCGATTCAGAGCTCCTACCTGCCGCCCGCCGAAAATAGCATTACCGGTCCTTCACGGGGTGTAAATTCCACCTAAGGTCCCGTCGGAGGGTCTCCCAGACCGGGACCTTCCTGCTCAGCCTTTGAAGCCCCGCGGAAGACGCAGAGAGCGGCGAGCCTGGCGGGGCCACGTGTGGGCATAGCGGCGTTCCTCCTGGGCCCGGCGGAGGACGGCCACGACAAGGCGGTGGATTGGAGTTTCCGACCATCGGGGCCAGCATCTTATTGAGCAGCCGTCCCTCCGACGATCCGGGAGGTGCGCGTGTGGCGGGCGCAGCTGCACGGCCGGGCCCTGGGAGCGGCGACCCCTGGGGGCGCCGGGCCTGAGGAAGTGCGGCGGGCTCCGCCCGAGAGACCAGCGTGTCCGTGAAGGCGTCCAGGGACTACAGGGCTGATCCAGGCTGCGCCGGAGTATCCCAGCCACACACCGGTGCCCCCGCCGACCGACTGAGGAGAGTTCCAGCGAAGATCAACGCGCGGCCCTCTGGGCCTTGGGATCCCCGGCATCTGGTATCGTCCCGCCCGAGGTGGAGGCGGGGCTCCGGGTGAGGTGGGCCGCAGGCCCTGGGCGAATTGGAAGACCGGGGCGCCCTGAGTGAGACAGCCGGGGCCCACAGAGGTGCAGCAGAGACCGCTGGAGCCTCGCGAGCCGGGGGGAGCACCACTGGACCAGCTGCGTTCGGCTCCCGCCGGGCCGCCCCCCGAGGCCTGTGCGATATTGGTGGTCGAGGAGCCGTGGAGAGCAGCGACGCGAGCCCCGAGAGAGGGAGGCCGCGGGGGCCGCACACCCGCCCAGAAGCGCTGGATTGGAGCGGTGAGTGAGGACGCGCCGGGGGAGGCATCGCATTGGGCCCAAGACGTTACCGCCTAGAGCTACGACCCCGGAGCGCTCCCCTGGTTGCTTGCGGGGGAACCGCGCTCCGGCCGCCGCAGGAGCTGACCCACGACTACCCGATTGGCCCAGACACGGGCAAAGACAGCACCACTGACGGGGTCCCGCCGCCGGCGGCCCCCCGAGGCTCACTGCCCCCGACCCTCACAACAGCTGCGGTGGTCCCGGGCGGAGGCCTCGATTCTTTCCTGCCGACCGACGTGGGAATTAGCCTGGTGGAGGGAAGCTGACCCCTGGGGCGACGCAGACACCTACCGCCTGCCACACACACCATTGAGCCTGTCTGGCCCGCCGCCTCGGGGGCCTAAGTTGGTGGTCGGGGTGCGGGCAGCCCTATAGCCTGCACTGGAGTGATTCTTCCAGCCAGCCGAAACTCGGGACGCACTTGGTGAGGAGATCTGTGTGGGTCGGGGACTGTTGGAGGGGTCCTGCCTGCCCGGCCTGCGCTGGTTCTGCCGCCTCCTTTGACCTGCCTCGCCCACCGGGGCATCTGAGCTCGCATTCCACTGTTGTGGTATGGCCACTTCCTCTGGGGACGGTGGCGCAGCGCCCCGTGGGTGGCAGGGAGAGTCCCTGGATGTAGCGTTTTCTCCCCCCATTCCAGAGCGGAGCTACCGCAACGGCGACAGGGGCCTGGAGGTAGCCAGAGAGACAATCACGATTTGCAGACGCTCAACAAGTTGGCCCTCCACTGACTGATCGGCGGACCACGTTAGGGCTCCCCTAACTTCCACCTCTCTGAACCCCGGGTCAGGGGGCGTCAGAGGGGCATGTCCACTTCGCGAACAAGGAAGGGGAAACCTCTCAAAGATATCTTTGGCCGGTCGCTGTCCAACCCTACCATGGCGACTGCCGACCCTGGGAAGGAAACGCCAAAACCTTCCGCGTCGGCCGGGGACGAGCCAATAACTAAGGCCTTCCTGGAGTCACTGTTTCTCACCCTCCGAGAGGACATACAATCAGTCAAAACAGAATTTGCGGCAGAGGTCAAAGAGCTGCGGAGGGATGTGGACGCTGTGGGAGAGCGAGTAGCCAATCTGGAGGAAAAGAGTGATACGGTGGCGGCAGAGATGACGACGCTCCAGCAGGAGGTCATTAGGATGCAGGATCAGCACGTGGACATTCAATCGCATCTAGAGGACTTGGAAAACAGGTCCCGCAGACATAACATTAGAATCCGGGGGGTGAAAACAACGGAGGATACCAAAGACCTGTTTGCTTTTTCCAATAGTCTCTTCCGACATATATTGGGTGACTCCCATGACTCCGATATTGTCCTCGACAGAGCACACAGAGTGGGGCCACCCCGGGCACCCAATGCCCCCCCGGTGGACATTTTGGTGTGTGTGCAAGACTTTAGGGTGAAAGAAACCATTTTGGCAAAGGCGAGATCTCAGCACCCTATCTCCTTCCAAGGCCACTCACCGGTGCTGTACCAGGACTTAGCTTTGATCACCCTGCAACGATGTCGACAGTTCCGCCCGGTGACGGAACATCTGAGACAGCAGGGGATCCCGTACTCATGGGGACACCCCTTTCGCTTAATCTTCAGATACAATGGTAGGCTTCAGCAACTTCGCTCATTAATAGATACGTGCCGGCTGCTGGGCCTCACCCTGCCGAGCGAGGATGAAGATGATCGCGGTGATGAGACTGGTCCTGAGGTTTCCCCATCTGGATGGCAGCGACAAGGCAGGCGAAGACGCTCCCGGAAACCGCACAAAGCTGAAAAAGCCAAGAACCAACAGGCAGCTCTCACAGCTGTATCGGAGGCCCTCGCAGGAGAGGGCCCCAGCACTAAATGACACTTGGGGACTCTGGATGCCATTTTGGTCCTGTTGCTTATTCCCTCTTTGGGCCTAGGCGGGCGGCGGGTGGAGTGGCACTCTCCCCCTTGGTCACGACACAGAACCCCCTCACTTTTTTGACCGGTCATCTCGGGATGACGGACACTGTTCATTGATTACAACTACTCGAACTGTCCCCTCATGGATGTTATTTTGGGGCTTATGTTTAGGGGCTTTTTTGGAGGTTTTTTTTGGGTTGGGTCCCCTCGTCCACTTTTCGTCACCATGCTATGCAGATCAGCTGTCAGATAGTATAGGCTGTTCTATGCTTCAGCTTGCTTTTCCTATTAACCCCGATGCCACACACACCTACTAGAATTCTCACTCTAAACGTACGCGGCTTGAAAAACCCCATCAAGCGCAGGGCGGTCCTCCACTATTTGGAGCAATCCAAAGCTGACATTTGCCTCCTACAGGAGACACACCTTATCCCTAAAGATCACCACAGGCTGAAATCACGTGCCTTCCCCACACAGCTATTTTCTTCCAACCTTACTAAATCCGCTGGGGTTGCCATCCTCGTCTCCCGCTCCTTCCAAGGTAAAGTGCTCCATAAGGAGGCGGAGATCAGGGGTCGCTTACTCACGTATCAGTTCCAAGTCGCCGGAGTTTCCTTCATAGTGGGATCCATCTATGCTCCCAATGAAGGCCAGGACACATTCTTTCACAGGGCACTTACTGAGGCAACCGCTAACTCGGAGAGACACCTACTACTTGGGGGGGACCTGAATATGGTATTCGACAACATTCGCTCATGTCAGCGCACGAGCCAGGTTGGCGCTCTTTCTCCGGCTGGGTTGGAGCGTCTCCAAGAGTTGGGTATAGTTGACCTATGGTGACACTTCCACCCCCATAGCCGAGCCTACACTTTCTACTCGGGAGCACACAAAACGTACGCTAGGCTAGACCATCTCCTCAGCTCCACCTCACTCCAGGAACTGGCTATTGACTCTGAGATTCTGACGGCGTCCCTTTCGGACCACTCTCCAGTCATTGCCTCCTTCCAATTCCCTCCTGCACGACAACCGCTGAGACACTGGCGACTTCGCGATACACTGCTGCACCGGACCTCCACCGTCGATCAAACTAAGTCTGCTATCACAGATTACCTTGCGCATAATAGCACCTCAGACACCTCATTGGCGACACACTGGACGGCCCTTAAGGCAGTGCTGCGAGGGGAATTGATAGCCATATCCACAGCTGAAAATGCAGAGCGCAGCCGCAAGCGAGCTGAGCTGACTCAGCGGGTGGCTGAACTAGAGCCGATGCATCAGCGTACTGGGGCAGCCAGGGCCTGGCGCCAACTTTGCACAGAGCGGAAACAGCTTGCAGCACTTGACCAGGACCGGGCTGAGTATGCAGCTCTCCGTCTCCGACACTCCTACTACACAGGGGGCGATAGCTGTGGTCGCATTTTGGCTCATAAGCTACGCGTAACTAGGCAGCGCCAGGGAGTGCAGACTATCCACACTGCCGGGGGGGATCTTACCACAGACGATGTGGCGATTGTGGAAACTTTCAGGGACTTTTATGCGAAGCTATATGCCAGCGACTCCTTAGAACCACTACACTGCAGTGAATTTTTAGAGAAGGCGGCAATGCCAGCTCTCAGCGGGGCGCAGGCCAAATACCTAGACAGAGACATTGGCACTGAGGAGGTTATAGCAGCGATTTCCCGCCTTAAGCTGGGCAAATCACCTGGGCCGGACGGCTACACGGCGGCCTTTTATAAAACCTTCTGCGCCCAAATAGCTCCCATATTGCGCGACCTCTTCAATACCTTTGCACAAGACGGGGCCATCCCAGAGGAGATGCTAGAAGCATCGCTAGTGGTTATCCCGAAACCCGGAAAGGACAAAACGCAATGCAGCGCTTATAGGCCGATATCCCTACTGAACGTAGATATTAAGTTATACACCAGCATCCTTGCCACTCGTCTAGCACCCTACATGTCCCAATTAATAGAGCCTGACCAGGCCGTCTTTATCCCACAACGGCAGACGAGTGACAACACCAAGAGGATACTCCACCTAATAGAAAAGGCGTCCCGCATATCAGGAGAGTACATGTTGCTGGCGATCGATGCCGAAAAAGCATTCGATCAGGTACATTGGCCCTACCTGGAGCAGGTCTTGCTTCGATTCGGCTTTGGTGATAAACTGCGTACCCGGATCCTCAACTGTTATCGCCTACCTAAAGCGACGGTACGGGTGAATGGCCAGACATCCTCGCGTTTCCCCATAGGTAGGGGCACTAGGCAGGGGTGTCCGCTTTCACCCCTCCTATTTGCACTCTACATGGAGCCGCTAGCTCTGCGGATTCGCAACCACCCCCTTATAACGGGCATCAAATTTGGAGGGGACGTTCACACCATCAGCCTATACGCGGATGATGTCCTGCTCTCTCTTTCAAGCCCGATCCCCACGATGCGAGCTCTTTTCACTGAACTGTATTGCTTTGCGCAGGCATCCAGCTTTAAAGTCAACATCGAGAAATCCATCGCCCTAGACATCTCTCTCTCTCTCCCGCCACATTAGCTCATTTGCAAGAGGAACACCCTCTCCAATGGTCGACCTCTTCGATTCCTTATCTGGGAATTCAGCTTGGCCCCACCATACCGGCTACCACCGCCATTAACTACGCCAACCTCCGCACACATCCGCAAGGAGCTGGGGCAATGGAAGCACCACACACTATCATGGTTGGGGAGAATTGCAGCTACAAAAATGACTATCCTCCCTCAGATCCTGTATCTCTTCCAGACCCTCCCCCTCCGACCCCCCCTGAGCTGGATCCAACAAGCCCAAGCCGACCTGGCGAACTTCATTTGGCATGGTCGCAAACCTCGGTTTAAGCACGCGGTCGCTATCCTCCCGCCCGAAAAAGGGGGAGTCGGGGTCCCGGACCTACAACTCTACTTTCATGCTTCACAACTTCATTACCTGGTAGAATGGCATCGCCTCGAGTCGGAGAAACACTGGCTCTTCCAAGACCAGGCGGTGGCTGCTATGCCCCTACAGGGCATCCCCTTTCTTCGTAAATCGGATAGGCCACCCAACCTATATGCGTCATATATCACAGGCACGCTTATGGAGGCTTGGGATCGAACTAATTTGGCACACGGTCTGACTTCCTTCCCATCCCCCCTAACACCCCTCTTTAACAATCCAGAATTTCACCCCGGTACTGAAGCAAAGGCCTTTGCGGCATGGCGCCCCACCGAGTGCCGGTCCCTTGGCCATCTTTTTGATTTAGAAGGGGTTATTCCATTTCCTCAACTGAAGATGCACTATGGCATACCTGAGTCAGAACGCCTTCCCTACCTCCAACTTAGGCACTGGGCGCTCCACCCGTCTATCAAACCAGCTGCCCAACGCCTACTCACCACCTACGAAAAATGGCTCGTCACCCGCACCTCAGACAAGAAGCTTATTTCTGACCTCTACAAGCAGTTATTATCGACTTCTACACTTACATACAACGCCGTCCGCATACGCTGGGAGCGGGAGTTGGGTCGCATCCTCAGCCATAAAGAGTGGGAGGGCATTTATCACAGGGCACGACACTCAGCATACCATATGGGGCTCACAGAGACACTGACGAAGGTAGCCACTTACTGGTACTACACACCGGAACGCCTCCACTGCTTCGATACACGACAGAGTGCCCTGTGTTGGAGAGGTTGTGGGGAAATAGGCACCCTCACACATTTGTTATGGAGTTGTGACCACATCCAAGCATATTGGGCTCACATTTTAGATGAGGTAGACAGGCACTTTGACACACAGATCCCACGGTTCCCCGCTTATGTCCTCTTGGGGCTACCCAATCCTATTTCATATCCCCTAAAGTCTAGGAGGGGTCGACTGATAGCGATCGCACTGGGGGCAGCTACCCAAAATATTCTCGCACACTGGCGCTCCATCCAGCCACCGACACACTCTGGATGGCTACAGCGGCTCTGGCAAGTACTAGGTATGGAAAAGCTTACCCTCACTCTGACTGGCAGAGGGGCCGAATTCCCAGAATTGTGGCGCCCTTTCTTGGCATTGCTCACAGCTGAATTCCGTGAACTGACTTGTCCCCGCTATCTCAGACTGCTTCGTCTTGCTGACACACAAATCCCGCAAGCAAGCTCGGCGCGCAAGCCCAAGCGGACACGCTGATCGCGCGAGCACGCAACTTTCCTTCCCTTTTTCCTTATTACCCAGCTGTGGACGAGGGGGGGGGGGGAGGGCGGGGGCGGGGGGTTTACTGTTTGTTCCCTTTCCCTATCCCTACATATTGTCGCTCCCCGTAGACCCGCTCCTTGCATTTTACTTTTGTAATGCTGCTTTCTGCGACACTGTGTGTCTCCAGTGCACCGTTCTCAGGAGCTGGGGGTCTTTTGTCTCTCAATGTTGAAAATGAATAAAAGATTTAAACCATAAAAATTAACACAATTAATATAATTAGCAATTAATCAATTATTAAAAATTAATTACCAATTAATAATTAATTAACAATAAATTAATTATCAATACCAATAAATAAAAATGTATAATTACTTAATTACAAATAAATTACTTCCCACCCTATTCCCCTATAAACCCACAACCCGCTACAGAACTAAAATGCAAAAATTAATTTAAAATAATTAATAATTTCTAAAAATTATGATTTAATTTACTATAATTAAATTACTTCCCACCCTATTCCCCTATAAACCCACAACCCGCTACGGTACTAAAACGCAAAATTTACTTTAAAAAAAATTACTAACTTCTAAACAATTAATACATATATTTTTAAAAAAATACAAAACATGTAGAACACATACATATAAAATACATACTAAAATACATAACACTAACATAAATATCAATATTATTAACATCGATATTTTTGCTATCGATATTACTAACTTCGATATTTACAAAAACGATATTTCTTACCTTCAGGTCGATATTCTGGTCACTGATATTCTTGATGTCGATATTCTGTCCCTACGATATTTGCAACTCAATATAAATGTAGGTCGAAATCAAAAAACTCGATATTTTGACTGTTTACTGTTTATTCTTAATGGTTTCCCTTTTCAATCCTTGGATCCATGTTGGTGCTAGTATTTCGAATCTACATTGTGCCTTGCACACAGAAGTATGACTCAGACACTTGGGGCCCGATTCACAGAACTAACTTATGTCAAAAACGTAAAGTTAGTACTTTTTGGTATTCACAGAATACACTTACTCATTTTGGTATTCACAGAATGCACTTACTCATTTTGGTATTCACAGAATGCACTTACTCATACTAACTTTATGTCCGCACTCGGGCCGGAGATTCCGGCCCGGTGGTGGAGATTCCGGCCCGGAGGTGGAGATTCCGGCCCGGAGGTGGAGATTCCGGCCGGTTGTGGAGATTCCGGCCGGTGGCGGAATGTCCGCCACCGGCCGGAATCTCCACAACCGGCCAGAATCTCCACCATCGGGCCGGAATCTCCACCTCCGGGCCGGAATCTCCACCTCCGGGCCGGAATCTCCGGCCCGAGTGCGGACATAAAGTTAGTATGAGTAAGTGCATTCTGTGAATACCAAAATGAGTAAGTGCATTCTGTGAAGACCAAAATGAGTAAGTGCATTCTGTGAATACCAAAATGAGTAAGTGCATTCTGTGACGACCAAAAAGTGCTAACTTTACGTTTTTGACTTAAGTTAGTTCTGTGAATCAGGCCCTATTAGTGTGAGAACTGATTGGTCAGTCATCTGTTGTTCTGGAGGAATGCTTCTTTTTCTTGTAGTTAGAAGGCTTTGAACATGCACAATAGAGCTTCTGGTGTTGTAATAAAATGCAGATTCTCCTAGCTTAAGAGTGAATGAAAGTCCTAATTTTCTTAAAGACAAAGGCCAACATCCCACTGTTTATTATGGTGCCCACCCATGTACGGAAATCTCATATCTCTTGTTTTGTTTTCTTCCCTAGTTCCAGTTTAGTCTATGCCTACAACATCCTAATCGATCTAAAGGACAACCTACTGAGAGGGGCGTTGGTGGTGCAAGATGTGGACATTAGATTGGTCACATAGCATTGCAAAGGATTACGTTCTGTATCTTTTGGGGTTTCTCTTGCTGTTCATATTCTTTCATTTCATTCACAGACTATGACCTGGTAGCATCAAGAAAAGAAGCCGGAGATGTGAAGGAACTTCTATTTATGGACTATATAGTTGTCTTTCTTTTGTTTCATTTTCCTGTCTAGTCAGGCAGATTTGCAGGATAGGTATTTTTGCATTGAAATGGTGGTTACTATGAAATAAAGCAGCAAGGGAAGTTTGCATGATATTCACCTAGCATCTTTAATAAAATCATGACTTTACTTCACTATTAAGCTAGGAGAATCTGCATTAAACCAAGGTTAAATGTTTTCCAAGAGCTCTTTTAATGTTCACTTTTCATCTACATTCTAAGTGCTGTCTCTCTCTCTAGAATCCATGCTAATCATCTAACCAGTTGCCCTCTTTCAGGGGGTATCAAGCTTTGCCTTATCTGAATTCTCCTCAGAACTTACAGCGAAACCATGATGTTTGCCTTCCACAAGCTATCTAAAGAGGTCTTCTCTTTTAACAGAATACATACTGTCAGCCTTCACTGCGGGTCTCCTAGCCATTATCCATGCCATAGTAAGGCATGGGTAATGGCTCTTCTGGGTACGGTTATCCCTCTCCTGTCACTTATGTATAATATGAATGCTTCAAGAAAGTTCGGTTTGTAACTGTCATAAAATATTTATAAAATTCGAAAATATGTCATCCTGTATTTAGTAGCACACCAGTTGATTTTTAATTTCCTATTTGTTTTTTTTTACAGATTCTGAGATAGAAAAGCAAACACAAATTTAATAAAGAAGAAATCCCAATGCCAATGCAGTGATTTCAAATACTATAAACGCTCGGATGAACCGCACCAGTGTAAAGAGGCACTTCCCAACCTCTGTGTAAATAGTTTCTCTCTTCTTGCAGTTTAACTGTTTAAGACAGATGCTCATAGATAGTTTATTATTAAGCATTTTTCTGGAGCAGTCACAAGTCAATACGTTGCTGAAAGATATTGTGAAAAGAGTTTAGCATCTGGAGGGTTAAATATATTTAAGTCTGAAAACAAGGATGCTGTACGCCTTCAGTAGTATTGAGCAATTCAAATGAAAGCAGCAGGCTGTGGCGAGTTTTGGCCAAGCGAGATCTTAAAAGTATAACAAAAAGAGAATGCTAAAATGGGCTCTGTTTAGAACAGGTCTAGGCTTGGGGACCCATAGAATAGTAAAATCTAGTTAGAAAGACAAATAAATGTGCACACAGTTATCACTGAAAATCACATGTGTATTTGCTTTCTATATATACATTGTAGACACCTGGAAGCCTCACTGGATTTTACTATTTGGTGGGTGGAAGAACCCTGACCAAATTAAGATTCAGGCAAGGTCTCTTGATTTTACTGAGGAGGAGTCATTCGTTCATTGAGCTCTAAGAAAAGAAAGTTGATATGGTTGAGTACATGCTTGTTTATAATACAGACTGCAGTATTTGGATGGGAGATCTGTGGGTTATTAGTTAAATGTTTGATATTTGGTGTTTCACTTATAACCGTGTATGTAAATTTGATTAATATTGATGTGCTAGAATCTTCTGTTTCCTACACATTCAAGCCTTGCTGCAATTTAATTCTGAACTATTATATTCATCTGTATGGTTGATTTGTCTTTTTATTTTCCTTAATAAAAAAGTGGCTGAATCACATAAACCAGTTCTTTATATGTATTCATTTAATGTTAGTTAAACTACTACTGTGCTCACATGCGTCATCTTAAAACGCGCTTTGTATTTTTGCAAATGTGTCAATATTTTTCTCAGTGCAAAACCCATATATTAGTATTGATTCTCTGAAAAAATAAAGGTTAAAGTGACATTATATTTAGGTGCTGAAATGAGACAATAAATTAAACAATAAACAGCAGTAGTTTAGTCGATTAATTATAACTTCTGCCCCTATCATGAAATGAAATGAAATGAAATTTGTACTTGTAAAGCGCACGGCTACCCCTAACAGCGGTGTCCCGGCGCTGAACGCATACCGCTGTGGAACCCTTCCTGGCTTTTCCCTGTGAAATGTCCACTCCTGGGCACCCCCAAGGTGAAGCCAGGCATCCCAGCGCTGGTGGGGCCGTTGTGGAGATTAAGCAAGCTATTGCCCAGAGTTGCAGAGTGGGACCCATGATTACAATAGGCACCGAGGCGAGAATTATCAGGTCCGAGGAAATTGAGCCCAAGACCCACCGAGGCGGGAATTGAACCCTGGTCCCAGGCCCGATCTCGGCATCAGGGTCTGCCGCTCTAACCATTGAGCCACACTTCTCCACCTATCATGCCTGCTTATGATCTCATGTGTTACCTTGGGGACCATGGTACTCATTAGTAATTTGAACAATATTGTTCTTTGAATATAATGAGTGATGTCATCAATGTCATAGGTTTTAACATGTCATGAGTGATGTAATATGTGAGGTCATAAGCAGTGCATGATGGGGGCACAAGTTATAGTTAATTGACTAAACTATAACTGAGGTATTTCTATGGTGTTTGTATTTTTTATTGTTCAAACCAGGTAATTACCTATAACGTCACTTTAACCCGTCTTTGTTTCATTCAATTTCTGCTTTCATATTCTAAATTGGCCCTGTGCCCAGCTCTCTGCAAGTAGCCAACACCTGCAGCGCAAGGCCATAGGCCAAGCATAGCAGGGGTTGTCTAAAGAGCTGTGCCTCATGGTCCGGCCCTGTGCCCTTTGCTGGCACCCATCTCGTGCTGTGTCTTCCTTGATGCAGTCTCGGTTTCAGGCGAAGTCCAGTGATGTCCAAGTGTCTAGACGGTCGAAGAGTGACGTGTTTTCAGTCTTGAGTCTTGTCCTACAATGAATTTGAGGACCCACCCACAGGTAACTCCTTAAGTAGTCTAACGGAAGGGTTGGAACAACGCAAGGGTCCCTCCCATTGGAGGGGCTGGACAGAGGAGAGGATACTCCCAGGTCCTTTTCTAGTTTCGTGCCAGAGCTGGAGCCGAAGGCTCGCCTGAACAGGTTCAAATGGAAGTATGCAAGGAGGGCACCAAATGTGTCCTTCAAAGCAGTCTGGTGGCGCTGGCAAGGGACCCCCACCCCAGCCCAATACACTAAGTCCTGTCTGGGAGGTGGACACACATCTCTCTGTGATAGGAAACCTATTGTTCTACCTTCCCCTGTTCGAGCTTGTCTCTGCAGCAGGAGGGCAGAATTGTGTCTGTGGTCGGCAGCAGCACTAGCTTGCTGTCAGGCACTGAAAGGCTGTTACCAGGACTACAGGGGGGTACCCCAAGGGAGCCGCCCAGTACATGGGGTCATACTTCCAACTCTGGAATCGTGTTGGGGTATGATTCCAACACGTTTGATACCAAACATGACCGGGTTCGGTCCAGCCACTCTATAGTTAGACATCTCGTAATGACTGATGTTCAGTATATGTATCGAAATGGCTGACCGTACTTACAAAGCACGGAGAATCGACTCCGGGGTTTGTAGGGGTATCCGGCTCATGCAGGGGCACCCTCACACTTATAACCAAGCACCCTGACCTCAGGACTAAAGAGCCTGCCATAGGGGTGACAGGTTTTAAGTGTAGTGACCTCAGATATTAGGAAACCTTTATCTATCGTGAGAGGTACAAGCACCAACTCACACAGGCTGCAATGGCAGGCCTGTAGTCACAGTTTGAATGGGCTCACATGGGTGGCACAATACATGCTGCAGCCCATGAGAGATCCCTGGTGTATCTATGCCCCGGGTACATAAGTACCAAATACCAGGGACTTATAAGGGTACACCAGTAGCCAATTATGGATATACAACAGTACTTACCATTGTCAATTTAGGGAGAAAGCACAGTGACTGGGGTCCTGATTAGCAGGATCCCAGTCAGACTAGTCAAAAACATACTGACACCAAGCAAAGAGTGAAAGCACATCCTACTTTCCAACATACATTATGTCTCTAATTACTAAAAACCCATACCTACCTTAAGATCTTTATAGCTTCATATCTGCAGTAACATCTCAGTGCTCATTACTTCATTCTGCTGCTCAGGAAAGGTTTTTGATGCAATTGCTCCTATTCCAACAAAGTAGCGTTCAGGAGTGCCTCACTTTTAGCTTGAATATAAAATGTCAGCACTCTAGTTGTTCTTTAGATCTCTGGGGTGAAGATGCAGTTGATCACAAGGGAGTTAACTGACAGCAGGGCCGGACTGGCCATAGTGGGCACCAGGCGTTTTCCCGGTGGGCCAGAAGGGTGGGGGCTGGTTTTCAAGTGCTTGGGGCCGGTTTTGTTACTGGGGGCCGGTTTTGCAGCAGTGCTGAAATATCGGCCCCCTGTAACAAAAGCAGCAGCAGTGCTAAAGCGGCAGCAGTACTGCTTCCCGCTAGGACCCCCCCACCCGGGTCCGGTCCGGCAGAGTTGCCAAGGCTGGTTTGTGTTCCCAGTCCACCCCTGATTGACAGACTGCTCCTGGTATTGAAAGTTAATAATTCACTCTGCATGTCAGAATGTTTTACTGACATAGATGAGGAAGATATTTCACAACTTATAGAAATTGTGCCCTGATTTTAGCTTTCTTGAGCACTAACTATAACTTCTATGACAAAAAGAAACCTCTCATTTCTTCATTTACTGCAGTATCCTCTGTAGGAAATGTTTTCAGTTTTACAGTTTTGATTCCATCATATTGGCGTTCCGGGGTGCCACACTTTTATCATAAACACAGAATGCTAGCACTCTAGTTGTTCATTAGAACACTGTAGGAGGCTGTAGTAGAACTACAGGGAATAAACTGACAGGCTGCTTCTGCTGTTGGAAGTACATGTTTTACTTAAAATATCAGACGTTTTTCACACATGGATGAGGAAGATAGTGTGAACTTAAAAAAAATTGTTTGCATTTCATTGCGTTTCTTGAGCGAATACCACAACCTCTTTGAGAAAATCATGAAAGAAAGCAGTTTTCTCTGAAAACATAGTTTATGAAATCCCAGCAGAGGGTCAGCATTTTTCACAGTGTAAAATCCCAGCAGAGCCACAGTCCCTACAAATAGTATCATTCCAGCAACAAACAATTTACATTGTGATTGAAATCTGTTATCTCCCTTCATATGTGTTCCTTTTTGTGGCCCTCAAAAACTGATTTTCACTACAATGCATTTGAGTGGAGACCATGTCCCCAAGTCCTGTAATGACTGTCCACAACATGTTGTGGCCAACTAATCAAGCGTGAGTCTTTGGGATAATCTACCCCCACATGCCCCTGGGGATCAGGGTATGCTCACCCAGCCCTCTCATGTTTTTGTTTTTTTATACTCAAATTGATTGGGTTTTAACAAACAAACAAGTAGACACAACAGTTCATGTTAATGGGCCACCCCTGTTTGACAAAGACCACGCATAATATGCCGGGCTACCAGAATCACATTACAATCAGACATCAAGTCAAAAGTTGTAGCTCCCCAAATACCTGTCTCGCCTACTCACTCCACCAGTCCCAACCATTTGCCCCACACTCGTTTATACTTGATTAACAATTGATAGCCTGAGCAAAAACACTGAAATGAAAGCACATATAAAAATTCAAGTCTCAGTTCGTAATAGTTTCTTCTTGTTTATTCCAAGATCAAAGCATCCTTTATCCAATCTTCTTAATATATGTTGTCCGAGCCACAAACAATGCCAACACATGTTTCATCTATACGGCAGTAAGCCATAGACTTCATCAGGGCTAAAACAAACACAAAGTAGCCATATTACTTTATGTAACACCCTGCACTTGTATAGATGATACATCAAGTTACTTAGCCAAATTGTCTTAACCATTGATGAGCATGCGTTATAATATGCAATATAGTAAAAACCCAAGTCTCCATATATGCGGGGCATGTATCTTATTAAAAACCAATCAATAAGAGGGGCAGAGATAGACAATAGAGTCAGAAGATCCTCACCCATACCGTGCGTACGTGCTCATATGTTGAACAACAATGTGAATACATATAGTGATGAAGAGTAATCAAGACCAAAGTCCCCACACCACTTAGTGCTTATTGTAAACACTCCATACACTTACCACTAAAAAATATATCATAGAAACTATAGTCTTGACATCAGGTAAAAGCTTGTTTCAGTAATCCAAGTTCCTTAAAGGAGGACAAAGGTAGTCAGCCTACTGGGGTACCTGTAGCAGAGGTTGTCCTAAGAGCAGCCTCACTACACAAACAAACATTGACTATCAGACTCGAAATACATATATGTCCAACAAAAGAATTATCAGTCTTACAATCCTATTAAGACAACGGCACGTACTACCTGGCATGCATAATTTAAAATACAGGTCGGCTATACAAATTACACAACAAATGCGAATAGGATCAAGTTGTATATATATGTGTATATATACATACACAGCGCGCTTAATAGTTAAGCCACAGAATAACTGGACATAAGTTAAATGACCAATAGGGGTGAAGAGGCAGCAGCGACAACAAAACAAACCACGTATATGTGAATAACCTGTTAAAGGTAAATGTGAATTAGGAGCAAAGCCATCTAAAAAACGTAAATGCGTTTAGTAGAGGCCGGAATGCAATTATAAAAGTGTATTCCTTAAAACATAACAATAAAGTCTATAAGTAAAAGCGAACATGTCTATCTAAAGTCAAATACCTTATATTCAAATTCCAGCGTAGAGCACTGGTATCAGGCATAAAATTCCATCATAGATTGTGCGAAGGTCACGGTAGACCAAGTATCCTAAATAGATCAAAAAAGTAGATTTTCTAAAATATATGTCACAGCAAGCTATCGAAAGTCACAAGCAAGTCTAAAGTAGTGTGTATCAATTAGGAGAACACTCTAACCACAAAGTTACCCATGTCAGACAAGTTCCTAACATGGTTTAAGCACAAATAAGGCGTCACAGAAACGGTTAACACTAAGGCCAAATATAAGGTATTATATCCCATAAATTATTACCTTGTTTGGCTGAGCAGTAACGGAGTATAACGCGCGTGTCCTACAGTGGCGTGTAGCACCAGCGCCATTTTAAAGTGGCTATTTATATCAAACAAGCCCGTAAACACAGGAAACAGCAAGCCACGTATTCCGCAAATGAACGGACATGTCGACATAAAAGACGGCAAGCCGAATATAATGGCAAAAAAGGAACCACGTATTACGCAAGTGAGTAGTGAGTGCCATATTAGAGTGCCAAGTTAGCTGCGTCTCCAAGTCTATAACCATCTTAGGGTAACTGGGACTTACCATGTTACGAATAGTTATCCCTTTACGGTAAGCAATACTGGGGTGTTTTGTTACATGTCTCTGTAATTGCGGATCAGCTGTAAGTAGATGCCAGTGACGTTTTAGAATATTAAAAACTTTATTAGACCAAGGATGGTAGTTGGTAATCATTCTCACTGGTGTATGTCCCTCTGCTGTTTTAGCGATCCGTGGTTTAAGGGTCTCATTCCTAGCTAGTGAATGGGCTCTCTTCTTAGCTTTGGTGATGACTTGTTTGTCATACCCCCTTGCTAGAAATCTCTGTTCTATGTCAGCGGAGCAGTTATGAAAATCCAAATCTTTGCTGCAGTTCCTACGTGCCCTATAAAATTCACCAAAAGGTATAGAATTAATTTGTGTCTTAGGGTGGGCACTGGCTGCATGCAGCAGAGAATTACAGGCTGTATCCTTCCTGTACATTCTACAATTAATTTTATCGTTTTCAACATATAGCTCCACATCAAGGAAAACGATTTTTTCTATACTGTGTGCCATTATAAATGTCATATTATACATGTTATCATTCAGATGATCAAAGAATTGACATAAATCAGTAACACTGCCAGTCCAGATTAAGAGGCAATCATCTGTGTATCTGCCAAAATACATTATATAGTCATGCCAGGCGGCCCCGGATCGGCCCCAGATATGCGTCGCCTCGAACCACCCCATAAAGAGGCAGGCGAAAGACGGCGCAAATCTGGAACCCATCGCGGTTCCGCATGTTTGTTGGTACCAGTTCGCACCGAATAAAAATACATTGTGCTCCAAAATCATTTGTGCCATAGTTATTAACATTTCGGAATGTTCTAACAATTCCACAGGCCTTTTGTAAAGGGATAACTATTCGTAACATGGTAAGTCCCAGTTACCCTAAGATAAATAAACAGGGCCATACCTGGCTACATAAATGTAACTTGGGCTCATATAAATGCGGTAATTGCAGCATGTGTAAATTTGCGTTGACAGGAATACGAGATTTTCAATATAATGGCTCCAAGAAATTTTGCATTAACCAACACATAGCTTGTTCCACAAAATTTGTGGTTTACATTATTGTATGTAAGTGTTCTAAAGTATATGTAGAGAGCACAATTAGGTGCCTTAAAGAACGTATCTCTGAACACTTTAGAGCGCTTAAAAACCTAGATGAAAGATACCCTATAGTGATTCATGCACTAGAATGTGCAGAAGAACGCAAACAACTGTCTTTTAAATTTCATGGCTTGGAAACTGTACCGGTTGACCCCAGGGGAGGGAATCGTGAATTGAAAGTGCGACAAGCTGAAGCACGTTGGATTCTCAGACTTCATGCGGTGGAACTGGGAATTAACATTGATAATGAATTGCAGTATTTTTTGGGGGTCTGACACCTTTACATCAATTTTCTCCCTTTAGTCTATTTTCCAATGAATGTATGTTTAATGGCTGTGTACTACGCCTTTTGTGGGTTGTTATTAATTCTAACATCTTTATTCCTACACACCATACTATTATATGTATCCCTCTGGTTTTTAATGTATATGAAGTTGTTGTATAGAAGTATTGTATACTGCCTGTCTATTCATCCTACACAATTTGCTTTTTCAGATAGATTTTATGTTAAAATGTGATACTCGCCATCCATTGGCTTACATTTGTGCCGATCTTCAATCTTGATCTACTTTCTATACCTTACTTTGGGGATGGTCTCTGACTCTCACATAATGTGGCTTCACTTGGATGAATGATATAAGATGTGCCCATTATTTGTCTAGGACTTTGGTTGGATGTATTTATTAGCCTGTGATGCATTTAATGTTAGTTAAACTACTACTGTGCTCACATGCGTCATCTTAAAACTCGCTTTGTATTTTTGCAAATGTGTCAATATTTTTCTCAGTGCAAAACACATATATTAGTATCGATTCTCTGAAAAAAATAAAGGTTAAAGTGACATTATATTTAGGTGCTGAAATGAGACAATAGCTTAGCTTAAACAAAAAACAGCAGTAGTTTAGTCGATTAATTATAACTTCGGCCCCTATCATGCCTGCTTATGATCTCATGTGTTACCTTGGGGACCATGGTACTCATTAGTAATTTGAACAATATTGTTCTTTAAATATAATGAGTGATGTCATCAATGTCATAGGTTTTAACATGTCATGAGTGATGTAATATGTGAGGTCATAAGCAGTGCATGATGGGGGCACAAGTTATAGTTAATTGACTAAACTATAACTGAGGTATTTCTATGGTGTTTGTATTTTTTATTGTTCAAACCAGGTAATTACCTATAACGTCACTTTAACCCGTCTTTGTTTCATTCAATTTCTGCTTTCATATTCTAAATTGGCCCTGTGCCCAGCTCTCTGCAAGTAGCCAAAACCTGCAGCGCAAGGCCATAGGCCAAGCATAGCAGGGGTTGTCTAAAGAGCTGTGCCTCATGGTCCGGCCCTGTGCCCTTTGCTGGCACCCATCTCGTGCTGTGTCTTCCTTGATGCAGTCTCGGTTTCAGGCGAAGTCCACCGATGTCCAAGTGTCCAGACGGTCGAAGAGTGACGTGTTTTCAGTCTTGAGTCTTGTCCTACAACGAATTTGAGGACCCACCCACAGGTAACTCCTTAAGTACTCTAACGGAAGGGTTGGAACAACGCAAGGGTCCCTCCCATTGGAGGGGCTGGACAGAGGAGAGGATACTCCCAGGTCCTTTTCTAGTTTCGTGCCAGAGCTGGAGCCGAAGGCTCGCCTGAACAGGTTCAAATTGAAGTATGCAAGGAGGGCACCAAATGTGTCCTTCAAAGCAGTCTGGTGGCGCTGGCAAGGGCCCCCACCCCAGCCCAATACACTAAGTCCTGTCTGGGAGGTGGACACACATCTCTCTGTGATAGGAAACCTATTGTTCTACCTTCCCCTGTTCGAGCTTGTCTCTGCAGCAGGAGGGCAGAATTGTGTCTGTGGTCGGCAGCAGCACTAGCTTGCTGTCAGTCCCTGAAAGGCTGTTACCAGGACTACAGGGGGGTACCCCAAGGGAGCCGCCCAGTACTTGGGGTCATACTTCCAACTCTGGAATCGTGTTGGGGTATGATTCCAACATGTTTGATACCAAACATGACCGGGTTCGGTCCAGCCACTCTATAGTTAGACATCTCGTAATGACTGATGTTCAGTATATGTATCGAAATGGCTGACCGTACTTACAAAGCACGGAGAATCGACTCCGGGGTTTGTAGGGGTGTCCGGCTCATGCAGGGGCACCCTCACACTTATAACCAAGCACCCTGACCTCAGGACTAAAGAGCCTGCCATAGGGGTGACAGGTTTTAAGTGTAGTGACCTCAGATATTAGGAAACCTTTTATCTATCGTGAGAGGTACAAGCACCAACTCACACAGGCTGCAATGGCAGGCCTGTAGTCACAGTTTGAATGGGCTCACATGGGTGGCACAATACATGCTGCAGCCCATGAGAGATCCCTGGTGTATCTATGCCCCGGGTACATAAGTACCAAATACCAGGGACTTATAAGGGTACACCAGTAGCCAATTATGGATATACAACAGTACTTACCATTGTCAATTTAGGGAGAAAGCACAGTGACTGGGGTCCTGATTAGCAGGATCCCAGTCAGACTAGTCAAAAACATACTGACACCAAGCAAAGAGTGAAAGCACATCCTACTTTCCAACATACATTATGTCTCTAATTACTAAAAACCCATACCTACCTTAAGATCTTTATAGCTTCATATCTGCAGTAACATCTCAGTGCTCATTACTTCATTCTGCTGCTCAGGAAAGGTTTTTGATGCAATTGCTCCTATTCCAACAAAGTAGCGTTCAGGAGTGCCTCACTTTTAGCTTGAATATAAAATGTCAGCACTCTAGTTGTTCTTTAGATCTCTGGGGTGAAGATGCAGTTGATCACAAGGGAGTTAACTGACAGCAGGGCCGGACTGGCCATAGTGGGCACCAGGCGTTTTCCCGGTGGGCCAGAAGGGTGGGGGCTGGTTTTCAAGTGCTTGGGGCTGGTTTTGTTACTGGGGGCCGGTTTTGCAGCAGTGCTGAAATATCGGCCCCCTGTAACAAAAGCAGCAGCAGTGCTAAAGCGGCAGCAGTACTGCTTCTCGCTAGGACCCCCCACCCGGGTCCGGTCCGGCAGAGTTGCCAAGGCTGGTTTGTGTTCCCAGTCCACCCCTGATTGACAGACTGCTCCTGGTATTGAAAGTTAATAATTCACTCTGCATGTCAGAATGTTTTACTGACATAGATGAGGAAGATATTTCACAACTTATAGAAATTGTGCCCTGATTTTAGCTTTCTTGAGCACTAACTATAACTTCTATGACAAAAAGAAACCTCTCATTTCTTCATTTACTGCAGTATCCTCTGTAGGAAATGTTTTCAGTTTTACAGTTTTGATTCCATCATATTGGCGTTCCGGGGTGCCACACTTTTATCATAAACACAGAATGCTAGCACTCTAGTTGTTCATTAGAACACTGTAGGAGGCTGTAGTAGAACTACAGGGAATAAACTGACAGGCTGCTTCTGCTGTTGGAAGTACATGTTTTACTTAAAATATCAGACGTTTTTCACACATGGATGAGGAAGATAGTGTGAACTTAAAAAAAAATTGTTTGCATTTCATTGCGTTTCTTGAGCGAATACCACAACCTCTATGAGAAAATCATGAAAGAAAGCAGTTTTCTCTGAAAACATAGTTTATGAAATCCCAGCAGAGGGTCAGCATTTTTCACAGTGTAAAATCCCAGCAGAGCCACAGTCCCTACAAATAGTATCATTCCAGCAACAAACAATTTACATTGTGATTGAAATCTGTTATCTCCCTTCATATGTGTTCCTTTTTGTGGCCCTCAAAAACTGATTTTCACTACAATGCATTTAAGTGGAGACCATGTCCCCAAGTCCTGTAATGACTGTCCACAACATGTTGTGGCCAACTAATCAAGCGTGAGTCTTTGGGATAATCTACCCCCACATGCCCCTGGGGATCAGGGTATGCTCACCCAGCCCTCTCATGTTTTTGTTTTTTTATACTCAAATTGATTGGGTTTTAACAAACAAACAAGTAGACACAACAGTTCATGTTAATGGGCCACCCCTGTTTGACAAAGACCACGCATAATATGCCGGGCTACCAGAATCACATTACAATCAGACATCAAGTCAAAAGTTGTAGCTCCCCATATACCTGTCTCGCCTACTCACTCCACCAGTCCCAACCATTTGCCCCACACTCGTTTATACTTGATTAACAATTGATAGCCTGAGCAAAAAACACTGAAATGAAAGCACATATAAAAATTCAAGTCTCAGTTCGTAATAGTTTCTTCTTGTTTATTCCAAGATCAAAGCATCCTTTATCCAATCTTCTTAATATATGTTGTCCGAGCCACAAACAATGCCAACACATGTTTCATCTATACGGCAGTAAGCCATAGACTTCATCAGGGCTAAAACAAACACAAAGTAGCCATATTACTTTATGTAACACCCTGCACTTGTATAGATGATACATCAAGTTACTTAGCCAAATTGTCTTAACCATTGATGAGCATGCGTTATAATATGCAATATAGTAAAAACCCAAGTCTCCATATATGCGGGGCATGTATCTTATTAAAAACCAATCAATAAGAGGGGCAGAGATAGACAATAGAGTCAGAAGATCCTCACCCATACCGTGCGTACGTGCTCATATGTTGAACAACAATGTGAATACATATAGTGATGAAGAGTAATCAAGACCAAAGTCCCCACACCACTTAGTGCTTATTGTAAACACTCCATACACTTACCACTAAAAAATATATCATAGAAACTATAGTCTTGACATCAGGTAAAAGCTTGTTTCAGTAATCCAAGTTCCTTAAAGGAGGACAAAGGTAGTCAGCCTACTGGGGTACCTGTAGCAGAGGTTGTCCTAAGAGCAGCCTCACTACACAAACATAAACATTGACTATCAGACTCGAAATACATATATGTCCAACAAAAGAATTATCAGTCTTACAATCCTATTAAGACAACGGCATGTACTACCTGGCATGCATAATTTAAAATACAGGTCGGCTATACAAATTACACAACAAATGCGAATAGGATCAAGTTGTATATATATGTGTATATATACATACACAGCGCGCTTAATAGTTAAGCCACAGAATAACTGGACATAAGTTAAATGACCAATAGGGGTGAAGAGGCAGCAGCGACAACAAAACAAACCACGTATATGTGAATAACCTGTTAAAGGTAAATGTGAATTAGGAGCAAAGCCATCTAATAAACGTAAACGCGTATAGTAGAGGCCGGAATGCAATTATAAAAGTGTATTCCTTAAAACATAACAATAAAGTCTATAAGTAAAAGCGAACATGTCTATCTAAAGTCAAATACCTTATATTCAAATTCCAGCGTAGAGCACTGGTATCAGGCATAAAATTCCATCATAGATTGTGCGAAGGTCACGGTAGACCAAGTATCCTAAATAGATAAAAAAGTAGATTTTCTAAAATATATGTCACAGCAAGCTATCGAAAGTCACAAGCAAGTCTAAAGTAGTGTGTATCAATTAGGAGAACACTCTAACCACAAAGTTACCCATGTCAGACAAGTTCCTAACATGGTTTAAGCACAAATAAGGCGTCACAGAAACGGTTAACACTAAGGCCAAAGATAAGGTATTATATCCCATAAATTATTACCTTGTTTGGCTGAGCAGTAACGGAGTTAAGGGAATATGTGTGCTGCAGGTCCTGAAATGTTCGGAGTTGACCTCCCTTCCAGACATCCCCATAAAGCATTGCTTGGATCTACGAGAATCCTAGCATCTCCAGCTCTAGTTGGTATGCCGGGTCTGACCACCCTCCAGAAAATTGATCACCAACAGGCGTGTGGCTATGTAGTAGAGAAAGAGGTTGGTCATTCACATCCCCTCATCATATGGAGCTTTTTGGCAGTGGGTCAATGCCATTGGTGGTCTCGAGTTCCCCCAGAGGAACAAGGTCGACGTTCTATCCAAAGCGCGAAACCATTGCCGCGGGAGATGGAGAGGTATATTCTGCAATATGTATAGGAATCGGGGGAGTATCATCATCTTGTACTGAGTGATTTTCCCCATCGGGTTCAAAGGAAGAGCTTGCCACTTCTGAAGGTCGTCCTTGGTTCTTTTAAGCAATGGGGCAAGATTGAGGGACCAGGTTAGCTCCCGGGGTGGATTGCCACCCAGGTCCCCAGGTCGCGAAAGCTAAGATGTCTGATTGGAATGTTCGTTAGCCACTCCACGCATTCCCGGGAAATGTGTAGTGGAACCAGTGTGGATTTGGCCGGATTAAGCTTCAAATCTGAAGCGTCACCAAAGAGTTTAAGGATTTGCATTCATTGGGGGCCGTTCAAGCGGGGTCTGCCATGAATAAAAGCACATCATCCGCGCACAGGGCAATAAGCTCTTCATGGGACGTGCTCCACTGCCATCCCTGGATTTGGGCATCACATCTAATGAGGCGGGCCAATGGATCTATAGCTAACGCAAAAAGTAAGGGGGAGAGGGGACAGCCCAGCCACGTCCCACAGCTTATGTAGAACTCTTCCGACAGAACCCCATTGGTCAGGACCCGGGCCGATGGACTGGAGTATAACACCTTCACAAGTCCTCCAAAGTACGGGCCAAATCCTGCACAGATCAGTACGGCTTCCAAGTAGCACCAGTCTACCGTTTCAAAGGCCTTCTCAAAGTCTATCAACAAGAGGGCCTGATACGATGGAAGGAGATGACGGTGAGCCAAGGCCACATGCAAACATCTCAGGCAGTGTCTCGTGCTACGGCGGGGCATGAACCCGCATTGATCAGGGTGTACTAAGGTCGTGATTACCCTCTTGAGGTGGCTCACGAGAATCGTGGCATAAAGCTCGACTTCGGTGTTGATAAGTGAAATCGGACAGTAGGCAGAGCACTAAGTGGAGGGGGGGTCCGTTTTAGGGATGACCACGATTGTAGCCACGTCAATGTCTTGCGGGAAGCCTCCCCACTCTGCTGCCTCTGTATACAACGCCTGAAGCTGTGGTGTCAGGATCTCCCTAAATGACACATAGTACTCCGCTGGGTAGCAATCAGGGCCTGAAGTCTTACCAGTTGCCAGCACCCAAATGGCCCGGCTAATCTCCTCCCGCGCGAGGGGCTGATCAAGCATTTGACTATCCATCTCTGACATTCGCGGGAGTGGAGCATCCTGCAGGAAGTCAGATCCAGGGTTTGAGCCCGGCTTCCGTGTTCTGGAATAGAGACGTTTGTAGTAAGACGCAAATGTCTGGGCTATCGCGTCCAACCCCTGTTGAGTATTACCGTCTGCATCCACTATTTCAGGAATAATCCGATTAGCTAAAGGGAGATGCTAGCCAGTAGAGGAGCTTGCCATTTTTGTCTCCTAATCCGTAAACACGGGCTGTGGAGGACCTCCACATCTGTTTGGCCGATTCTAAGGAGTTATGACGGATTCCCTTGCGTATGAGGTCCAGCTGTCGGGCTGTATTACCCCTTGGCACTGTGTCCACGGGCTGTTCCAACTGGATTGCACATGCCTTCAATTGGGAGAGGCGTTCGTCTCCCAATTGTGTACCATTTTGATATACCCCTTGGCAAAGCCTCTGACCGTTGCCTTACCAGCCACCCATAGCGTACCGGGGGAAGGGACCGTTCCCTTTGTTATGTAGGAAATATTGTCTCAGATCATCTTTTATTGCTTTTTTGCATTCCTTATGCTGCAGGAACCAGGCATTAAGTTGCCAGATGGGGCGAAGAGCGCCAGTAGGTCCTCCCAAGCCCAGAAGTAAGGGTGAGTGATCCGAGATTCCTCAGACAAGTGTGTGGACGCTTGCGACCAGGCGACAGTCAGGGGCAGGCATGAACATGAAGTCAATGCATGAATTGGTATGATGGGCTGCAAACATATGCGTGTACTGGCAGAGGCGCTGGTTCCATATTCTCCAGACATCGCATAATCCCAGTTGGGAGGCCCAGTCTGCGAGTTTCTTGACAATGGATCGCCGATGTGGGGAAGGGACGCCGCTTGCGTCCCAGCCCGGGTTCTTTACAGCATTAGAGTCCCCCCGACCACTGTTAATCCCTGGAAGAGAGACGTCAGTAAGGTTGCGAGATCACGGAGGGAGGGCTCAAAGAATGCTGGGGGTATGTAGACCGTGATCAGGTTGAGGGCACTCCCCCCACTGTTCCGGTGAGGGCCAAAAACCGTCCCTGTGGGTCGTGAAGTTCTTGAGTAACTACAAAGGGAAAGGAGCGGCGGAGAAGGATTGACACTCCTCGAGACCCCTGTGTGAATCGTGCTTGGAACACACTGTCAAAACCTTGGCGAGCTAGGAATGGGCAGTGATTACCTAGCAGATGGGTCTTCTGCAGCGTGAGTGCGCAGGGAGCAGAGCCGTTTGAGAACTTGAAGACCCTCATGTTTTTTTAACCCATTTTCAGGGTGCAAGGAACATGTC
Organism: Calotriton arnoldi; assembly: GCA_963921515.1. Taxonomy (NCBI): domain Eukaryota; kingdom Metazoa; phylum Chordata; class Amphibia; order Caudata; family Salamandridae; genus Calotriton; species Calotriton arnoldi. The sequence continues at coordinate 1,796,396 of CAWUFW010002697.1, read as the reverse complement.
CCCGAGTCCTGTAATGGCTGTCGCAACATATTGCTCATATTAAGGCCATCCAATCAGGATTGGTCAATCCCCTTTAAATTGACCCATCACATCATGTCTAGACACCAACGGTTCAGATAACACTAACTTTTTCTGGTGGTTAACCCCTTGATGCCCACCAAGCACCTTTTTAAATGCTATTGTCAGAAACTACTCAATGGGTTTACACCAAATAACGAAAAGCATGCTTTGTGAGTAAAGTTCTAACTTTAAGCCAAATTTGATGCAATTTTGTTTGGACTTATTTTTCCACATGTGAGACCAAACTTTCCTGTGGAAATTAAAATGGAACTTCAATGTTTTGGGAACCCCTTATTTTTGTCTCTTGCTTGACAGATCAACACAAAACATCCCATAAAAAGAGCCAAAGTGGATGAACTTTTTGGAAGGTTTTATTGAGATTCGTTGAAAGGAGTCAATAGCTAAGATGGACACTGCTTAATAATATATCCTCACGCATTCCAGTTGTCATGGTAAAGGTGTCACTATATAAGATCTCAGTTACCTATTGGGTCATTGAGCACAGATCCATTGGTGTCAATGTTTTTGGATTCATGGATCCAGTGCTGGAAGGATAACTTAGGTTTAGGGGCACATCAATGCTATGAGTAGTAGATACCCCTTCTAGGAAGTAGTGTCTCCTTGTACTGGAAGTGAAGGTTAGGAGGCACTCAATACACTCATTGTCCTGATGAGGGCTATTTCAAATGTGCCAACTAAGCTTGTGTCCTCTTTATTTTACAATATTGACACTGTGAATCATTTGTAAGTTAAATTAGCCCTTTATGCTCCTCATTACAAATTGTGTGGTGTGATATTTGTACATTTTTGTTTGTGGAAATACTACAACAGATGACAGGTTCTACGGGGGAAAGCAAACAGATCTGTTTTGAATCCATCATCATTCTTTAGCTCACTTCGCCACCTCAGTTCATTCCCAGCTATATGCAAATCAGTCTTGGCCCTGTGCCTCATGGGAACAGTCCAGTGCGAACTGCCAAGCCAGGTCTTCCCTGAACTGGAAACAAGCATCCTGGGACCGGTTTCTGGGTAACACCCTTCATCAGCCAGGCTAGCTTGAATCCAGTGGCAAAGTGAGCAAGGGACCCACGTCTGGGCATACCCTGCCAACTTAGGGCAAACATATCAAACACAAGGAGATGTTAAACGGAGCGCTGAAACTTTTCAGACACTCACCCCCCAGTCACAGATCTGGGTTGAATCCATCATCATTCTTTAGTTCACTTCGCCACCTCAGTTCAGACCCAGCTATATGCAAATCAGTCTTGGGCCTGTGCCTCATGGGAACAGTCCAGCCCGAACTGCCAAGCCAGGTCTTCCCTGAACCGGAAACAAGCATCCTGGGACCGGTTTCTGGGTAACACCCTTCATCAGTCAGTGAGAGCAGTATCCACACAAATCTCTCTAGTACACATTGGTGCTACATTAGAATAACACAAGATGAGGCACATGTACCCAGATAGGATTTCCTTATCATTATACCAACATGAGCACGTTGGACAAACTCCCTAGTGAGTTTTTATGACACCACTATGAACGCGTAGGATGGATTCCCATGTGTTTATTTATTCCCCTGAACCTGATCCTTCGGACAGGTCTATTGTTTTTTTTTTTCCAAATAACTTATGTGTCTTCTGGCACTTTGTACATGTAAAACAAATGGACTATACCATAATATAGCATGACACACGTGTATGAACAGTGAGAAAGGGACTAGCGTATACCATTCTGAGTAGCTTATACACCTTCTTTACCATTTTGGTATGCCGAAATCCGGTGCCATCACCGCATATAGTACAGCTAGTGGCAAATGTCTGAGCACGTGTCCAGACTTTTTATAGCCCATAGTCTAAAAAGACTCATATACTAGGGTGACACTCTGCTCACCATAAGACCGCTACCATGGAACTGGAAATGCCCATACCAATAGCCACCCAGTAAAGGGTAACGCACGTGGTGGGCGAGTCCGACCGTGACACGCTAGGTCACGCGTCACTACGTTTAATCCATCGGGAAGAAATACTCATTCTAATACCACACCCTGCCGGACACAACTTTGTAACTATGGTGAAAAATGAGTCCATAGCTACAACCAATCGAGTAAAAACACGGGACACAGTGGGCGTTGCCTACTGTACCACGTGAGATCACGAGGCACGTACAATGAAGGCCGGGTGTTGGGGAAAGGTGAGTCGGCCACGAGACCCACTCTGACGGACATAACGCAAGCCATTACGGCCTCCAGAGAAGCCCTAGAAACCAAAATAGATGCCATAGACACAGACTTGAACCTACTGAAGGACGACCACACCAAACTAAAAGACAGAGTAGCGTCGACGGAAAAGACGTTCACTGACATACCCACAACGGTGGCAGACCTACAAAAATCTCTCAAGGACATTGAAACCAAAGTGCGGACCCTTGAAGTCAGGGCGGAGGACAGCGAGGGGAGGTCTCGCAAAAATAATCTACGCATAGTGGGGGTGCCAGAGAGAGAAGAGGGAAGCGGCATGGTGCAATTCTTGGAAGATTGGATCAAGACAGAGGTAGCACCAGAGGGGCTCTCACCCTTTTATGCCCTGGAGAGGGCGCACAGGGTCCCAGCCAGGATCCCCAAACCAGGGGCCCCACCACGACCCATAGTGGCGTGGCTCCTACACTACAGAGACCGGGACCATATACTCCAGCAATCCCGCCGGAAAGAAGAGCTGCAGAGTGATGATATTCCCTGACTTCACTAGGGAAGTACAAAGGCAGAGAGCTTCTTTCCTTGCGGTCAAGAGGAAACTGAGGCAACTACAGGTCCCATACGCAATGATGTTCCCAGCTCGATTGAGAGTAGCCTACCAAACAGGGGTGTTGTTTTTCAATACGTTGCAAGAGGCCTGGGAATGGCTGGACTCTAGGCCAACTCACAAAAGGCGAGGATCTTCACCGGGACCGGCATCGCAGAAGAAGGACAAAGGCCGGAACACAGCAGGAGCACCCTCCTCGACAGAAGCCAGAGCCGAAAGACACAAAGCTCTCCGAGCTGTGGCAGAATTCAGCCAAGGTGGATCTAGCCCTGAATCGAGCAGAAGCGGTCAAGAGGCGGACCGATCGGATGCCTCTCTCGCAACGAGTGCAAACGAAGTCTCTGAGACGGAGTTACCAAAGATAACACCCAAGTCAGTGGATGACATTATCTAAAGGGTGAAGTGCATGTAGGGAAGACATGAACACTGCCAGATCATTGCCCCGTGGACCGGAGGGGAGGAGACATAATAATGGGCATCATGCACACTGGGGCTAAAGACCTGAACATAATAATGGGGGATGCGCGGCTGGTGGGGCTCCCGGAACCGATGGGTAAGCTCTACAACACCAAAGTTATGAGGATTCTTTCTTGTATTTTCTTTGTTTGGATGGGATCTGGACTACCTTTACCTGTCCTGGGGAGGGGGAGTTGGGGTGTTTGTTTGTGTTGGGTGCTATTTTCAGGGACCAGGCATGTCAGGGGTAGGGAAACGGATATAGACAAGACAGGATCAGTCCAATGGTTTCCCCCATAGACCTTAACTGTATCTCGTGGAACGTGAGAGGGATGCACTCCATGATGAAACGACATAAGGTACATGCATATTTGGTAAGGAGAGTGGCCCATATTGCTATGCTACAGGAGACACATATAACGGCGAAAGAGGGAGCTGCACTACAGCGTAGATGGAGAGGGCAAGCGTACTATACAAACTATTCGGCATTTGCCAGGGGAGTTCTGGTGTGGGTGAGAGCAGGGGTACCATTCCAATGCACTAAGCAAATGCTAGACCCCGACGGGAGATATGTCATACTGCTGGGCAAGTTGGATGGGAAGGATGTGATGATAGGTAGTATTTATGGGCCAAACACTGATCAGATCTCGTTCCTGACCCATCTCTCTAGAACGTTGGCACCAGCATTGATGGGATCGGTGATAATAGGGGGGAACTACTACTGCATTACAGACGTGATGCTGGATCGTTCCCATCCGCCCCTTCCGGACTCACCCATGCGTAAAATAGCAGAGGCGCGCAGGAATTGGCAACAACAATGGGGGCTGATAGACACTTGGAGGGCACAACACCCAGAGGAAAGAGACTACTCGTTCTGCTCGCCTTTTCACGAGCTACATGTTAGATTAGGCTCCATATTGTTCTCCTCGGATGTGCATGCAAGTGTGCAGACGAGCGAGTATTTGGCGAGAACGATCTCAGATCATAACCCGCTGTTGGTGGGGTTGGCCTGGACCAGGAATAGGCCAAAAATTCCGACCTGGCGCCTGAGATCTGAGACGTTAGAGGACCAGGTCTTCCAGGCAACCATACGTACAGCGATTGGACAGTATTTTGATGAGAATACAGGGACGGCCACGAGTAGATTAGTAGAATGGGAGGCTTTTAATGTTGTAATATGAGGCAGGTGCATATCGGAGGCGGTGGGAGTGCAGAAAGTACTTCTGAGGGACACCATAAAGGCAGGACAGCGGCTCCGGGACTTAGAGAGGGAGAGACCAGAAAGGAGGGATAAACAGGAGGAGCTATTAGCAGCTAAGGAAGCAGAAGCTGAGCACGTGGAGCGATTGCGCTGCTTTGACTATAAAAACTACATAACAAGGGCTCATCCTGAGAGGGACAAGACTGGGTCATTGTGGGCCTGGCTGGCTAATCCAGCTAGAAGAGGATCGGTCATATTGGAAATGAGGGAGGAACGAGGGGAGATCCGCCACAGGCAGCAAGATATCAATTATATCTTTCTGAGACACTACAAGGAACTGTATAAAAGCAGGATATCCCCCACAGACGAGGAAATTGATGAGTTTATGGGAGACATAGAGCTGCCAACAGTTGCGGAGGAAGAAGGGGAGGCACTAGGGAGAGAAATAGACATAGGGGAAGTGAGAGGCGCCATCAAAAACATGGTTAGAAATAAAACCCCAGGGACAGACGGACTCCCAGTGGAGTTTTACTCCACGTACATTGACCTGCTGGCCCCTTGGCTAGTGGAAATATACAATCAGGCAAGGGATCAGGGGAGGCTTCGTGGGTCAACGAGGGAGGCAGTGATTATCCCGTTGTTAAAACCTGGGAAACCCCCATCTGATAAGTCGGCGTACAGGCTGCTGTCTATGCTTACCCTGGACTATAACATTTTGAGCAAAATCTTAGCCACACGCCTCCTCCCACATATGATAGATCTTATACACCAGGATCAAGCAGGGTTTATTCCCTCTAGGAACACAGCGCTAAATGTCAGGAGACTGCTGCATATACTTGAGGCCGACTCCTACTGTAAAGAGGAAGCGGCGATTTTTGCGGTAGTTATAGAGAAGGCCTTTGACAGCCTTGAGTGGCCTTACCTGTTTCCAGTGATGAGAAGGTTTGGGTTGGGCACTGAATTTGTGGGATGGATGGCCTTACTATACACGGAATCCACAGCCAGGGTTAAAACGGGCAAACTTATATCAGACTGTTACCGAGTGGAAAGAGGAACACGCCAGGGGTGCCCTCTGTCGCCTCTACTATTTGCTCTGGCCATGGAGCCACTGGCAGCCAGAGCAAGGAAAGGGTGCTATTTTCGGGGACTAGAGGTTGTAGGTCACACACATCACATCGCATTATACGCCAGTGATTTGTTACTATTCCTGGGTAATGTGAGGGAGGAACTTCAGGGAGCTAGGGAATTGCTTGCAGCGCTGGAGAGAGTGGCAGGCCTCAAGGTGAACTGGACGAAGTCGTGCCTCTTCCCTGCCAAGAAAGGTAGAGAGGGGCCACAGGAGATAGAGGGAGTGCAGTGGGAAAACCGATGTCTAACATATTTGGGAACCCATATATATCATGACCAAACGGACCTCCTGGAGGGCAATGTGGGGAGAGCATTGAGGGGGGTGAAGGCCAGCTTTGAATTCTGGGGGACCCTTCCTCTATCGGTGGTAGGCAGAGTAGCCTTATTGAAGATGGTGACTCTGCCAAGACTCCTATATTATTTCGGAGTGCTTCCAATTTGGATCCCAGCGGGGATGTTTAAACAGCTGCAGGCACAGACAACGGAGTTTATATGGGGAGCGGGAAGGCACAGAGTAGCTCTCTCAATGCTAATGAGACCAAGGGCAGCAGGAGGATTGGCGGTGCCAGACTTTGAGTATTATTATATAGCGGCCCAGCTACAATGGCTCACAAAGTTGATGGCAAGCCGGGTGGGGGGGGCGGGACGATGCAGCAGGGAGACATGACACCAAGCAGGGAGCTCCTCTCACGGGTGATATTGAGACTACCCATTCAGGAGCGAGAAATGTCCACTGCGTTAAAAGTAGCTCGCAAATGCTGGAATAGGAGCCCGCAGAGGGTTAAGACCAGACACCCATATGCCCCTGAGATCCCACTGTCTCTATGTGAAGCACTTCCACATGGAGAGGACTGGTGAAGATTAGGGGACTGGAGGGATGCAGGGGTGTCCACGGTGGGGGAGCTATACGAAGAGGGAAGCTTGATTCCTTTTGAGGACTTTAAAGAAAGATACTACATACCCGGGGGGGACTTCCTGTTACATACCGCCCTCACAGCAGCGATACACAAGCACTGGGGAGGGGGACTTGAGGAACCACCTACGTCGGAGGGGTGTCAAAATGTGGTGAACGCAGCGGGAAAATACAAAGCAATTACCTGCCTATACAGGAGACTTAGCTGTGAAAAGCTTCCTGCCTTGAGTAAAATACACCAGAAGTGGGAGGAAGACTTAGGAGAGCCGATAGCTGAGAAAACATGGGGGGGAACAGGTGGAGAGAGCAAGCAAAAGTAAATGCCAGATTTCAACTTGTGCATTTTTATGTTCTTCACAGAGCATACCTCACGCCGGGTTGCATTAATAGATACTTTAATATACAGACGACGGTATGCCCGCGCTGTAACACAGAGAGAGCGGAGTTTCTTCACATGTTCTGGACTTTCCGAAGATTGGGTGACTTCTGGGGTGAGGTAGCTACACTACTAGCGGAGGTGACGGAAAAGGAAGTAGCAGCAATGCCGGGGTACTGTCTGCTGCATTGGTTTCCCCACACCTCCAAAAACAAGATTACGAGTAAATTCCAGGACCTGGGGCTAGTGTTAGCAAAGAGAGATATCACAAGCCACTGGAAATCTCAGAGGGGCCCTAATATACATAGATGGAAGAAGGAGTTTATAAACTGGGCAGAATGTGAGGGTGCAGTAAGATTACGGACAGCTAAGAAAACTGGTTGCGAAAAAACACTAGAGGCAGCTAGAACATGGGCAGCACTGGTGGAAGCGCTAAAGAACCCAGAGACCGAGACAGAAGAAGTTCCACAAAGGGGGACCAGGAGGGGGAAGCAGAAGCCTATAGCCCATGAGTCAGAAGGTTAGAAACCGGAGGGAAGGAATGGAGGCTGGCGGAGCCCCTCTCCCAATGTGTACATGAGAGCGAGAAAATAGCATGATAGGTCAGGGGAACCGGAGGTCCTCGCTGAACCACACCCCCAAATTCTTAACTGGATTACCTCCGTTCTCCTCGGCCCCTAGAAGGGTGACCACGGGCGTTCCACAGGGCTCTACTTTGAGTCCTCTCCTCTTTAATCTCTACGTTACGCCCCTGATCTACTTAGCAGAGGAACTGGGAGCGAAGATCATAGCTTATGCTGATGATACTCATCTTCTTTTTACCTGGAAGGAAAACGACTTGTCCCCAGACCAAGCTAAAAACTGTCTCTCTGCCGTTTTTAAATGGCTTGCACTCTCACAGCTTAAGTGCAATGAGGACAAGTCGGAGATACTACTGTATGGCTCTTTCCCCCCACACTTTAGGGAGACGATCTGGCCTACAGAGTACCCCATGCCAAAATCTACCGGCAATCCAGTTAAGAATTTGGGGGTGTGGTTCAGCGAGGACCTCCGGTTCTCCCCTCAGATAAAGAGACTTGCTGGTATGTGCTTCGGCATATTGAAATCTCTTAGAAAGTTCCTGCCTCTGCTTTCCAGACCAGCAAAGGAGATGGTGACACGAGCTCTTATCCTGTCACGCATTGATTATGCCAACACATTGTACATTGGCTTGCCTGGATATCAGCTAAAGAAATTACAAACAATACAAAATGCGGCTGCTAGAGCTTTGCTTGGCATTCCTGGAAGATCTAGAATGAAACAACACCTTCGGGACCTACACTGGCTTCCTGTGGCCAGACGTGTCCAGTTTAAGGCTCTCATTCTCGCTCATGGAGCGTTGCATGGAACGGGGCCGCCCTATCTCAGAAGACGCTTTAGTTTCTATGAGCCCAAGAGACAACTGTGCTCAGCTGCGCAGCGTTTAGTTGTGGTTCCCCGTTTTCGTCTTTCTCGCACGGGGGGCAGCTCTTTATCTTTTAAGGCCGCAGTAGCCTGGAATGCCCTTCCCTTTGAACTACGGAACACTAAAGACCTCAGGCTGTTAAGAAGCACCTAAAGACTCTGCTGTTTAATTAAGTTGCGCTTCTCTCAGTTTCACGCCGGGACACTCTTAGGTAGCCGTGCGCGTTACAAATGCCAATAACATAACATAACATGGGAATCGCACAAGTAATAATGACAAGACATGAGATGATGCAACAATAAGGGTTAAGGGACTGTGCGAATTGTAAGACAGCTTGAATATAACTGAAATGATGATTGTAAGTCAATGCAAGCTGGAATTAATAAATGCTCAATAAAAATTTGTTTAAAAAAAAATCAATACATAAGTAACATCATTTGTCGTGCAAACACAAGAAGTGTGAGTTTGAGAAGGCAACAGCTGAGTATTTTGGATTTAGATTGAATGTTTATGGTCTTTCTGTTTATCAAAAGAGGTTTCGGCAATTTTGGATTGGTCTTCACCTACTACTGTTAATAAAACTCAAAGTTTCCTTGGATTTGTCAATTTGTATCACCAACGTATTAAAAATTGTGTGGATATAGCCTGTATTTTGAAAAAGGGAAATATGAAGAGAGGCATTTGGTAGATGATCAAGCTTAGACGGCTTTTAATACACTCAAACAGATGTTTAGTTAAGCGCCAATCTGATGCCATTATGATGTTCCAAAGAAGTTTAATGTGGAGATGGGCGCCTCTGGAACAGTAGTAGGGGCAGTATTTTTTCACGAGGATGATGGAGAAAAACACCCAGTACTGTATTTAGGTCATGTTATATCAGAGTCTAAATAGAAACACTCAGTTCTTGAAGGATAACTTTTAGCCATGAAGATGGCTTGTACTAAATGGAGATGTCTTCTCGTGGACACTACACAACCATTTGTAAATCCAACTGATCATCGAAATTTGCAATGTCTGTGTAATCTTCAATGCAGGATTAGTTGTCAAGCTAGATGGGCATAGCTTGCACAGTATAATTTCACTATCACATATTCCTGGTTTAAAAAAAATTGGGGGATGCTCTTCCTTGTCTTAATCCATAGTCATCACTTACTTATGATCAGCCTTTAATTACCTCTCAATTTATGGTCGAATAGTATGGTCTTTTGTAGACAAAGATAAGATGGCTCAAGAATAAATGGATCCAAAGATGTTCCTGTAAACACTCTTTTAGTTCAACTAAAAGAATTGTATTTCGGCCAATAAGCTATTTTTGTGCTGACTAAAGAGAAACAGTGGATGTATTGAGACACTGTCATTTCTGCTGTTCAAACTATTTTGGGTTTCGTTTTATGGGCTACTTGATGGCCAACTGTTTATTCTTATGTTCAAAAGTATTTTCTTGCCTGTTGGATTTGTGTCCAATATAAAGCATTACATTCTAAGTCTTTTAGATATTTAGAGCCTTGTATGCCTCGTGCAATCCTTTATTTTGGTTAAATAAACCATAAAAGGTACAATATTAACAATTTAAAAAACAATATATTAAAATGTACAATTTCAATGTGCAACATGATTTCAAGGTAAAACTTAGTTGTAAAGAAAATTTCGGTCCAGCAATACAATACTCATCATGCCTTTTTTTTTTTCCTTTTTAAGATTCATAATATTATAAAAGGATAAAAGCGATTCCGTTAAAACACCTCAAAAATAAATATGATTTATAAACAAGGCAAGTCGATGCCTAGCTAAAAAGGAATACATTAAAGTACTATTTTTAGAGAGCATTTGACCTAATATACCATATTGCTGACAGGTATCTAGCAATTGAATACACCACACAGTCTCTGGTGCTGGTTTTACATATTCTAAGAGCTGTGTGTCGATCCCTAAGCCCAAGAAGTTTGAAGAGGGGAGTAATCCATCGTGAACGTTGTTTAGCATATGCCTTACAAAAGAATAGCATGTGTTCGATATTCTCTGGGACTAAACAACCCATCAGGCACAGGTTTGTTATGTCTCACTTTTTAGACCAGGAATGGGTAAAAGAAGCCAGAGGTAGTATACCCAATCTGAATTTAACATAAAGTGCTCATGTGGCAGGCTTGGTATTCATGTTCAGATATTGATCATATTCAGGTGCATATTTATACATCAGGAAGGAGCCTACCAGTGTTCCAGGAGAAGCCGCAGAGAGTTTTACACCTAATACATAATTCCAGGAGGAGGTTTTCAGCATCTCCCTAGCACCTTTGGGTAGTGCAAAATGCTGTAGTCCGAAACCTTCCAATCCCAACTTAAATAGCCGATTTTTGATGTGCACAAACCATGGGATCTTCCTAGCATGGTGGCCATCTAGTATAATTCTGATACAGTCCCTATAGGGACCTAGATCCTCATTTGTCCAGAGCTTTAGCCAATTTTGGATAGGTCTCAACACAGCAATGTCAGAAATCAAACTTAGATTTAAGTCGAATCTAATAGGCAGGATAGGTGTACTGGTTGGGAGTCTCAAAAGGGTCTTATTAAAGGCATTTTCAGCTTTTTCAAGGGTGTTTAGATTACAGTGCCCCCATAAATTTGCCCCATACATGGCTTCACCACAGGCTTGAATCTTGCATATCTCCTGTGAAGGGGAGATAGCAAGTGGTGGGTGATCTATTGGCAAATCTTAAAATGGACACAAATCTTTGCTTTAAGATCATGGCACTTTTCTGGACCTGTGCTACCCCTCTATGGGAGTCTTCCAGTCGGACACCCAAATAATCAAATTCATGGGCCCTATCTAGAGCCTCCCCCCCCTATGACTACCTTACTCTTGGGTATTTGCCTCCTATTACCGAAGATAATATACTTTGTTTTGCATTTGTTAATTTCCAAGCCGTGGTCTAGGCAAAAATTGTTACATTTATCCAAGAGAATGGACAGACCACAAGCGGACTTTTATAGTAACAAAGTGTGGTCTGCAAAAATAAGACACAGAATTGTATAATCCTTCACCTTCGGGGAATCGTTTTCACAGTTTAAAAGATAGGGGATGCAACCATTTATATACAAGAGAAAGAGTGTGGGGGCTAAAATACACCCTTGTCTAACACCCCTCCTAGTTGGAATATCTTCCGTCAATTCCCCTGCAGGGCGCCACCTAACTCTCGCAAAGTTTTCAGTATACAATGCCTGGATCATGGCCAGTAGTCCACCCGGGACCCCGATTTTGTGCAAAGCCACCCAAAGTTTTGCCCTGGGGACTAGATCGAATGCAGCTCGCAAATCCACAAAGGCAACATACAGCAGCCACCTATCAATGTCTACTACCTTCCACTTAACGGACAGGAATCAGAAAATCAGGTCTATGGTACTGATGTTGGATCTGAATCCCGCCTGTAAATGGAACAACACTTTGGCTTGGGCAATCCAATCCCATAGCCGAGATAACATGTGCATACTGTAGACTTTCTGAATATTGTCTATTAGATTTGTTGGTCTATAATTTCCAGGTGTGGATTTATCACCCTTTTTGTAAATAAGGATTATTTCTGCTCCCTTCCAAGACCTCGGGACTTGTGCACCAGTCATCAGTGCGTTTGACAAATAATTTATATAAGGTCCCCAGATCTGTTGTTTGTTCTTGAATAAATCTGCTGGAATTCTATCCAAACCAGGGGCTTTGCATGATTTCTGGGGCTGAATTGCATCAAGAGTTTCTATTAGAGTGAATGGCTTAACCTCCTCTCTAGGAAAATCTGTGGGAAGGGATGGCTGGGTCTCTAATATCCCATCTCCCAATCTTGCTTCCTCATAAAGTTTTGAGAAGTGAATGACCCAGGCTTCTGGGGGGTTATGGCAGTCTGGGCAAGATAAATCTCTACTGCCATCAAGTGTGACCAATTGCCAGAAGCGATTATTGTCTTTAAGCCTTACCGCCTCTAATAGATCCTCCCATATGCGGGCCTCCCACTGGGCTTTGCTAGTTTTAATAGCCCTGGAGTATCCCCTTCTAGACTCCATAATACGTGCTCTTTGGTTACTCTTAAGAGCATCTAAGAGGGCCTTCTTAGAGGTTCTGCATGACTCATTAAACCAACCATTTACTCTTGTTCTCCGAGATCCCCTTCCACTTTTATAGTCTTTTACAAACAGGTTACCAATTTTTAGAAATAAATTATCGTGCTTTCCATAATCTGCGTGGAGGTTAAGACATGGCACTCTAGAGTTTGCAGATCTTCTAAAACTACCTTATAGATTGCAACTATGGCCTCTTTAGATCTTAAAAGAACCTCCCATTTTACCTTGCGTTTATTGTTCCTAATCAACACAGCCTTATGTGGATCAGGAGACATTAAACTTTGCCTTTCCCTTATCTGTGACTTATTCCAGACCAGAGTAATAGGAAAGTGATCGCTATCATATCGATCAAGCACTGCCATGTCTTTGAATTTGTGCTAAATATATAGCCATTATACTCAGTGGCGTCTGAACTTTGGCATAAGATTTCTACAAATGTAATAATGGATCTTCTGCCTTCATAAGCATAATGTGTAGTTATGGTTACAGTAGACGCGTTTTCATAGATGGCCCATTTTTCTGCTTAGCCCTAGTTGCAAACAACTGAAGAACCTGCTCAGTTTTTTTGACAGCTATTTTTTGTCTTCATAGATTATCTCATGCAATCATTTCTGATAGAGGTACTCAACATCTTTCATTTTTTTGATAACTCTGTGTAAGGCATTGGAAACTGAACAAACTCTTCTGTATCATCCCTAGTCAAATGGGAAATACAGCCAACTAATCAAAATCTGGATAAGAATAGCTACAATGCTACTCCAATGCAACTCAAGATATCTGGGCATTCTGTTTACCAATTGCAGATTTTTTTTATAATGATGCAACTTTTCGAGTTTCCAAGATTTCATTCTCTTTTCGTATACAAGTATTTCGTCCAAGAGTTTTTCCTACATCTCCTAGTATTAAGCATTTGGTTCCGGCAGTGACTAATTATTTGAATCAGTTACAGAAATAGAAGCAACTTGTTTATGAAAGTTTGGCCCTTTCTCAGGTCAAGATAAGGCAATAGTCTGATAAATAAAAATAAAATTCTTCTCTTTTTTCTTCTCAGAGAAAATGTTAGTTGTTTCTCTTGTTTTGTTCCTTGTTCCTGTTCTTCAGCAACAATTTTTGGTCCATTTGTTACAACTCATCAGATCACTTCAGCTGAAGTTACCTCATAAATGGAAGATTAATTCTGTCTCACATGCATCCCAACTAAAGCCATGTGTTCCTGATCATTAGCATCATAAACCTCCATCAGTTATAGTACTAGGTCACCCAGAATACGGGGTTCAAGAAATGTGTTTATTGGATGTTTCAATGCTGTCTCCAATTTCTGGCCCACTGGGTACTAATACTTAGAGAGCTAGATATACTAAATATGTGGCAAAACAAGCAGTCACAATTTGGGTATGCCTAGACCTGGGTCCCATACTCACTGTGCCATAGGACTCAAGCTATACCTCACTGATGAGACTTAAAAAGCTCTAAACCGGTCTGGGGTTGCTTGTGGTCCCTTCAGGCAGTTTGGGATGACTGTTTCCATAAGGAGAAGGTTTGGAGGGGGCCGTGGCCTAGATGGCATGTGGGGCGTTCGCCTTTCTGTGAGGCTCTGCTACCATCTGGACCCATCGTTTGCTATCCTGCAGTTACATGCCCCACAAGTCCTCCCAAAATGTGGACAAGACCCTTTCCCATGGCTATAACCTAACATGGGGCGTTGGAGTCACACCCTAACAGAGCCAGTGGACAATAGTCCATTTGCGAGGTGATCCGGCAGTGCGGGCTGCTCTGCTAGCACAAGAGGCTCGCGCCCGAGCTCGGCACTGGGAGCCTGCAGCGCTCACCTGTCATGGCAGGGGCCCGCGGCTCGGACCGATATACTGTACTTTGCTACCTGGGTGCTCTGGGTGTGGTACCTCCAGAGGGCTGCTGCAGAAGAGGCCCTGAGAGGCCATCACCTTAAGGAACAGGCAGCTGCGCACAAGACCCTGTGTGCGTCATGAGCAGTCCTCCCAAGAGTGACGTAGAGCATAGGAATTTCATTTTGGCTAGGGAGTCGGATGAGCCTGGAGGGGAGAGAGGAGAAAGCCAGGAGGACAGCCCGGGCAGGGCACAGAAGCACCGGTGTGATCAGGTAAGTGTGCGGCGGCCTCGGGGTGGATGGCAGCAGGGGGGGGAGCAGAATTGCACAGAGTTTTTAGCCAACTCTGTGGAATTCCACAAAGTGGCACTTCGCCAACTCCACCCACCCTTAGTTAGAACACAGTGTACCTGCAACAGGTGGCTGTGTTACCTTCGTGATTGAGGCGCACGAGGTGTTCGGATCAGAGGTATTCTATTCTTGGGTCCAGTTCCCGCCTGCAGATCCACAGACTAAATTGTTTCACACATACATTGTAGTTGAACCACCGGAAGAATTCATTCCATACGAAGACATTGAAGTCCCGTTAACTTACCAGCAACACAAAAACTGGTTTAAAGACGCCCTCCCACACACAACATCCGTTGTAAGACTCGGTCCGCTCAGCATAGAAGTACCGACCTGGCCGGTCTTAGCGACATACACTCCACATCCAGAGATAGATACACTACCAGTGGATGAAGTTCGTACAATATACAAAGACATAGTCTGGCTATACAGACACATTGTCCAGTTTGTCATGAGAACATTAACAGTCCAACCTGCGAGAAATGCTCCAGTTGGTGCACATAAGACTACACCCACCATTAACGCACAGACATTAAAATCAGTGATAGGAACAATACCTTCCAAATGGGAACAAATTCCGTTCTGTATAGCACAAAAAATTGCACAGCTGGAAGCAGTATTCCCCCATACGGGTCCGCATGAAAAACATAGAATGCTAACCATTTGCTTGCCAATGGGGATGGTTCCCTCGATTGAGGATCGTACCACTTAGGGAACAATCTTTGCTGCTGTATACATTAGAATACACAGTACCCCTTCCATAGCAGTTGTTCCAGAAGTATTGAAACAGATACAGAATGAGTATGGGGCAGGTCCTGCCCTGGACTTGGGAATGAAACTGATGAGTAACTTTGCCCAAGTTTCTGCTATCATGCTGAGCAACATAAAGGGGAAGGCATCAGCAGTGGCCATACACAGCCGCCTAAGGGAAATAGCTCCTATAAATAAGGAGCGAGAAATACCAAAAATTATCGAAGAATCCTATGCTGCATTAGGTAGAGATAATTTGGGAACCAAAGCAGGGAAGCCACAAATGGCAGGTAGTCCCGAAAAGGACAACTCGAAGCAAGCACTCGCATCTTCTAAAAAGAAATTGGAGAACAAACAATCTAAAAATAACAATACAGAAAAGAATTCACGATCAAGGGGTGGGTCTCCCCAATGGGAGTCCTCTGAAAAGAGGTACAACCTTGGGAATCGTGATAACATTAGGAAACCTGACAGGTATCAGGACACTGATACACATTCCTTTCGTTCCTTTCAGGGTTCATCAAAAAACTCAGAGAGGGACGGGCGATCAGAACAAAAGCCGGAAGATCGACCTAAAACAAAAAGGGAAACACATCGAAATTCAGATTACATTATCAAGCAGAAAGAACAACCTAAAGCAAAAGCTCAATTCAAAAAGAAGAAAGTAGCTGGCTTGAAAATTAGACATTCCCAGGTTACTGAGGACTCAGCTTTTGAATGGGGAATGGGCTCTGACGATGCTAGACAGCGTGGCAGAAGTAACAATAGTTCGCCGGAACCTGAAGGATTTTCTGGTGGCAGCAGTATTGAATGAACACATCACGGTGGAAACACCTGATACATGAGTTAGTGTCCCACATCGATTACACTAAATTACACTCCAAATAGAAGTAGACATCTCGAGAAAAGTTAAAGGTCTCTTTTGGGAGAACTTAACATATGGATATGACATACTGCTAGCAGAAAAAGATTGGCCGCCAGAGTTTGTGAAGGATTGCCCAAAAGGGGAAAGCGTCATTTTGCCTGCTTTCTCCGACCTCGTTCCAGAACCTTTAAAACATTCATACGCGCAGGAGTGGGCGCTAGCGCTAGCTCCAGCATTATACTGCAACCATGTAGGGTGGGACGTGGAGTTTACCAACCACGAAATCCCATTAAAATCTACTTCAAATCCTCAGAGACAATACCCTATTAAATCCGATGCAAAAAGACAAGTCAAAGAAATCTTTGACCAACTAGAATACCAAGGTGTGATTGAGACTTGCACCTCTCCCATGAACAATCCTTTGTTTCCTGTAATGAAACCTGACAACACATATCGTCTAGTCTTAGATTAACGACATTTAAACACATGCACATGAACATTTGCAGTTCAAAAATGCACATAGTGCCGTATTAATGAATAACATTGTGCGGAAGAAGTACAAAACGACATTAGCTATCTCGAATGGATTCTTCTGCCAAAATAAAGCCCCAGAAGGCAGATATTTGACAGCATTTTCTGCCCTCGGCACTCAGTGTCACTTCTGTCGTTTGCCCCAGGGGTATAAGAACAGCCCGGGGCTATTCTCAGTAAGAGTGTCAGAAATATTACAAACACGCAATGAGGAGGCTGTGTCCTATGTAGATGACATCTATCTGGCGGACGATGAATTACTTGAACACTTGAGCAGGGTGAGCAACATAATTGTGGGATTTGCCAATTTGGGCTACAAATTTAATTTCAAGAAATCTAAAATTGCCTATCTCAATGTCCTTTTTTGGGATATGAGCTATCAAGTGAAGGCAAGAGCTTGGCAGCCAACTTTATAGAAAAGTGAGTGCTGCTCCAACCTCCAAAGACTCTTAAAGGTTTGCAATCCATATTAGTATTTCTAAATTTTGGCAGAACATACATTCTAGATTACACAGAAAGAGTAAAAGCTTTCTGCGACTTAATCAGACCTGATTTCACAGCACATCAGTGGAAACAGGAACACACTGATAATCTCCGTTCAGTTCAGGCTGACATGATAGCATCAAAACATTTACACACATGTGTGAATTCTACAAACCTGGTGATCCGGGTGGTCCCAGGTTTATCAGGATATACATATATCACTTCTATGAAGGTGAGACAGTCCCAATTGCATACAAATCACATTTATACACAAATGCTGAAATGCGATTTGCGGCAACTGAAAAAATATTGACCTCAGTACAGACTGCTGTAGTGAGAGAAAGAGCACTAGCACAGGGGAAACGCATAATAGTTTTTACCCTGGTACCAACTATAGAAACTGTTACCAAAGCGAGCATTCCAAATGCGAAAGCACTGCATCCGCGATGGATACAATGGGCTAATTCTCTCACTGCGACCGATGTAGATTACAAATACGATTCTACTTTAAAAACACAAGCGTTCCTGCAGTACGAACAAGAATACCCTCACCCGAATTAAATCTTGTCTCTAGGGAAGTGAAACCAGTACCAGCAAGACCTGTCTGGGTCCCGAAGATTGGGGACCTGGACAGAGAAAACATTGTGGACAAGAAGGAGTTTGGGCCATCCTACAGAACCCCCGTACCTGTCCTGGTGGTTCAAGGAACAAGAACAGTGCTTCTTTCCTCTTGCCGGCAAAAAAGAAAAAAGATTTGTCTCCATTGATCTGATCAAACCACACTATGTGGCCGATTCTCAACAGTAGGCCGCGTGCAATCCTGGGTAGCCGCAGATCTCCTCTCACTACTATACAGGAAGGAAAGACTAATAACGTTTCAAGACTCCTCTGCGCAAGATGCAGGAGTAGCAAATAATGGAGTACGAATTACACCTGTTGAAACTGAACAACATCCAAATACAACTGAAACGCAAATTGCAATTCGGCACAAAGCGAGTGTCCCACGCACTGTTAACATTTACCATCAATGGGAACATTGCCCGACACCGCCAAAAGGTAGCTCTGCCACATTCACACAGAAATGTGCTTACTTTTCAGGGTTCAATACATCAGACCCAATGTCATATTATTATAGGCTTACGCAAACAAATGCAACTGCAAAGAAAATAATGCTGACAAACATCTAACTTATATATTCAGCACCTTTTATCTCCCAACTGTCTATACAGGGTTTCAACTATTAGAGGGACACAACAGACACAAAATCCAACTGGGGGACAAAAGAATGGCAGGTTCAGGGATCTGAGGCTTTATTTAGAGCTTGCCTCATACCATTATAGATACTTTTCCTGAGCAGAACTGTGCAACAGACTACCTGCTACTGTTTTGCCAAAATAAAAGACCTGAAAACACCACCCATCCCCTTACCCACACCTATTGTAGGTTTATTGAACAACACACTGATACGTGAGGAGATGCTGGGTGCAATGATACAGAATGGTACATACAATTCATCAGCTCCCAATTGGAAGGGATGGTTGGTTTGGCCTATCGACACAAATAGGTGTCAATCAAGATTCAAGGGTACCACCGAAGGGTTTAGTATCCATAGGCCTGACCCACACTATGTACACACAGACGACCCAGGATTAGTGACTTCTTATAGTGTTGCGAAGTTGTGCCTAGAATGGCTAAAAACCTCAACACTAAAACAGGTGAAACAACAATCGTCCCTTCTGTCAGTAAACATGGATCTTAGGGATTTCTTGCTAGGTCCCAAGAAACCGCGTAAAAAACGCTTCTTATATGCCATCTACAATGAACTATGGAAAGTCTCCCAACAGGACGCTGCTGAGAGATTACGTGAGATTGATAGGATTAACATAGAAAAGGCCCTAGCTGTGGTAGACACTGGTATGACCACACTTTCTTCACGTATTTATTCACTGTGCAACATTGTGTCCTCGGCACAATGGAACAAGACATAATGGAACAAGATTTGTCTGTTTTACAACATGGGCAATCTCAATTGCGCTGCATTTTGCTTTTGAGCTGGACGCTACAATCGCTGCGTTCTGGCCATGTGCCATGGAGGTACATTAACGGCTTAAATCTGTTTTCGGCTTATAATCTGATCGACAGACAGTTGACCATGACACGCAGGGACGCAAAGTACACCATGCTGCTCATTGAAAAATTAGAGAAGTTACCTTTTACAGTAGCAGAGTCACCGTCTATGGAATGGTTAATTCATGGCTATATCACGCTGCCAATTACGACATTCCAGTTCCAACACTGCCTTAGATACATCCAAGCAGGAAGGTATGAAGCGTTGGATGAAGGGTACATACAGGAAACCTGGTAGTTACCATGCAGATATAGGTGTAGAAATAAAGACACTGAAGTTTACTTAAGAGGAACAGACTGTGAGATGGCTTTAAATGGATCTTTAGTGTGTAAGGAGGTCTCGCTTCACGGAGCGTGTAATGCTTAAGGCAAACTTATCTTGCTACTTGAAAGGCACCCCAGCTGCAGTGATTAATCCAGTTTTCGAGTTACTTTCGAATGGGAGTTATTTAGTGCTGAATGATCAAGGCTGTTGCGGGATGGCGCCAGGCATCGCATATCTAGTCACAGTAAACCTCAGGGTTGTTTGTTGTAAGCAAGTATTGTTTCCTCCGGCTCGCATAGTTGGGGAGGCACCACTGTGGCCTTCGTTGAATGTTTCCAGTATAAGGTTTGATTCGCTGAGCAGACTGAAAGCCATGTTGTTTCAACAAAATGTGGCCTTAACTTCATCCCGAGAGACTTTTGATCTCCAGGTTGCAAGGTCTACAGCAGAGATACAGGCCCTGGTCTGTAGGAACTTCCCGATCCATTTTGGAGAAATGGTTGATCGTATCTTTAACATGTCTGATACAAGTGGGATCGTACACTTATTTAAAAGTCTTGGATCAGGTCTCTTAACCACCTTTCAGACCATCTTCGGAGTAATTCCAGCATTCATACACTCCGTACTTGGAAGTGTTTTAGGAGGGCTTCATTTGGTCCTGCTATCAGTGTTGGGCATCCTGATTTTAATCCTATTGATTCGCACTGGACGTCTCAATCCCTCAAGACATGGAGAGAACACTGCTGGACCGACGTTGTCGTGAGCGCATGGTGTTCTACCTGACTACGCCTCGGCTTCGAGAGATGAGTGAGCACTGGTTCCTGTCGTTTAGACCGGTCTGGCTAGATTGTGTCCTGCCTGTGTTCCGCTGCCTCTTCTGGGGATTCGGATGCATGTTGTATCTGTGTCTGACACTTCCATTGGTTGCGCCACCCGACATAGAGGTGCTCCTGGAGCCCTTGCAGGCCCACGTGTACAGTTGTCCACAGTGTATTCCCATGCTGATCATGGCATTTCTAGAGCCTTCAAGGGATGCTTCGGCTCCTGTTGGAAGGGAAATAGGCTCTGCTCCAGAGGTACAGGCATCAGTTCCAGGCGCGCAGGCATCTAATTCTTCCCCGGCGGCTGCTGTGGGAACCAGAGATGACCATCTTTGCTCACTCGACATTATATTGGAAGTGCTGGAGGGATTGTCACCTGCGGATGCAATGTTCAGGGATGTTGAATCTTCTGCACAGGATTCATAAACAATCTGGCCTTTCCTGTGCTGGGTTTTATTTTTCTCCTTCTCTGTACTAACTGAGCATAATAGCTTTCAAGGTGCTCTGTGCAATAATAACAACATATACAAGTTTCGAGTACCTTTTGAACGCTTTTGGGGAAAAAATTACTTTTTCTATTATGAACATTTTTTCAGGCTTTTAAAGTGCTTTTAGTATTTTTATATAAGTGATTTTTTATGCTTTTTAATGGCGCTAGCTTTATCATTATCTAGCTGACCCTGTTGACTTTTTGATGAGGAGTGGGTGTCCAGTCATGTATACCCCTACTTACATACATTGTCCCATCCACACGACAATAATGGTTCTGAACAGGTGACCTTTTACCTAGTAGCTTGCTCCTGCCTCTTCGACACCAGGCTCCTAGTATGCTATCATAATCCCTGTACCTGACGTACATAAACATGTCCTCAGGCACTGCATAATTTTTCTGTATAAGGGTCACCACTTTCTTCATCCTTGGCCAACAGCCCGCTGTGCATGATCGCATTTGTTTGGAAAAACATTTATGATTGTTTTCAAAACATTTATGATTGTTTTCAAAACATATTGATTCTAGAAGAAACCCTGGAGTGACCACTCTAGTATATAAGACCCTTATTCCCCCCTACAAATCAGAGGAGAGTTCCTTCCAAGCTGACTCGGGGTCCTACATGCTGAATCTTCGACACGCATCGGTCTGACATTCCTTGCGGGGTGTCATCCTTGAAGCAGAGATGGGGTCCTTCATTCTCAACCATCAGGTGAGGGGGATGGTTCTTCCCTGGGGGTTTCTTTTTTTAAAAAAAATTTTTTTTTTATTCCTCATTTGCCTCAGACCACAGTTGACAAAACAGTAGGACATCTGTTACCGTTACTCCGCTATAAGGAGACGTAAGCGTCAAGATGGAACCGTGGGACAACAACACACGCCTACCGGTAAAGACTCTCCCACATATTGTCACTGATCCCACTTACTAATTGGGATTGATCTTGCTCTCTTCTGATATCCCATGACCCGAGACTGTTTTTGTTGGCCAGTTAAGGTATTAGGACCTCGGAGGGGCCCAACACAGTCAGAGAGCATCCGGGAGGCTTAATCATAGGAACCAGGTAATTGTTATTGAAACAATCAGTGCGACTGGGTCCACTTCACCAAACAATCCCATACTACTCTTTTCTTGCTGCTCTGCAATCTGGTCAAATCCATCCGTGAGACTTTATATAAGGAGGACAACCATTCTGCGTGTGTAGGTGATGTAACCTCTACCCATTTCTTACAGATTTCTCTCCTGGCTAGCAGTATTGCGTAAAAAAGGAACCCCCTGGCAGGCCCTGTTACTGCCCCAACTATACCAAAAATAACCAAAGGGAGAGAGATATTAATGGGAAGCTCCAGAATGTCCGATATAGTTGCACCAATTCTCTCCCAATATTCAATTATCATGGGGCAGTCTTTAAACATATGGACATCTGAAGCATCCACCAAACCACACTTCTTACAGTTAACCGGAGGACCCTTTGCTATTTTAGAGAGTCTTGCTGGGGATAAGTAGGCCCTATGGATAGTAAAATAGTGATTCCTTCTTAACCAAGCCGGTTTTAACGTAGCATATAAAGTATTGAAGGAAATTTGCCATAGCTCTTCCAGTTGATCATTTGGTATGAGAGTTCCCCATTGTTCATCAGCGAGTTTGAAAGCTCCGTCAATGGCTTCTTCAATGGCCCAATAAATAAAGGAGACCTCCTTCCTCCCCATTGGCTTGGTTACTAATTGCTCCTCCAAGATATTCCCCAGACCAACAGGTTTTTTAAGATTCTGGAACCAACTCTGAAGTTGCAGATATTTAAATCTAGACATACCTCCCTCTAGTCTATCATAGAGTGATGACCAGGATTTTAGGGCGCCATCAGAAGCCAAATCCCTCCACTCTTTCAATCCCGCTGTCCTAAGTGGTGTTGCTAGGTTGTCTTTTAAGCAATCAGGAGCTCCTGGAGAATCCCACAGGGGCCATGCTTGAAAAGTAGTTTAGGCCAGTACATTGTTTAATCCTAGCCCACATACGAGCCATCCCCTGTAACACCTTCAGTCTGATCTTTTTAAAGAACTTCTGGTCCCCATATTTAAACAAAAATCCGTCCTGTGGGAGATTTCCTCCTTTTAACATGGCAGAAAACATGGCCCCCATCCCTATTTGATCTGGAGTCTTTAGCAACATTCTTGAATGTGTCAACTGGAATGCCCAAGCATAATATTGCAGGTCTGGTAGTGTTAAACCACCCTTCTCCCTCCTGCGCCTGAGCTTCTTCCAAGCTATCCTCGTGGCCCTATATGCCCAAACAAATGAGTTGATTGCCTGTTGGAATTTATCAATCTCCCGCTTATCAAAATGTAAAGGTATGGTGTCAAAAAGAAAAGTAATTTTTGGGAGTATGGCCATCTTGATCAAATTAATCCTGCCCAAGATGGTCAATGGGAGATGAGCCCAAGATTTCATGAGCCTCTGGCATTCTTTGGAAACATTAGCCAAATTAGTCCCTGAGATCTTATCGATGTTTTGAACAATTCTGACCCCCAAGTATCTTATTTCATGCTTAACTTGGTACTGACATTCAGGTAGGTTCCATGCCATAATCTCTGTCTTTCCAGCATTAACCTCATATCCAGAAACCCGTCCGAAGTCTCGTGCCAACTTAATTACCAGGGAAAAAGATGTCTCCAGATCAGAGGAGAGAATCAAAACATCATCAGCATAGAGTGCCACCTTCCTCTCCCATTCCCCAAACCTAAAAGGCAAAATACCTGGCTCATCCCTCAAACGCTGAGCAAATGGTTCAATATAAAGATCAAAAAGGAGCGGGGAGAGGGGGCAGCCCTGTCTTGTTCCTCTGGTAATTTTAAATGAGTCAGTCAATCTACCATTGACTAGAAGCCTAGCCGAGGGGTCCTGATAGATGAGTTGAATAACACGACAAAATTTGTCCCCAAAGCCAAACCTGTCCATTACTGCCGAAAGATATACCCAGTTAACCATGTCGAACGCTTTAGTAGCGTCGAGTGTCATTGCAGCCAAAGGTAACGAAAAAGTTGAGGCCAGGTCAATAGCGCCAATGAATTCATAAGTGAGATCAGATAGATTCCTGCCCCTCACAAAACCCTTCTGATCAGTATGGAGTAGTCCGCCAGCCACTGACCCCAACCTGTTGGCTAGAATGCTTGTAAAGACTTTATAGTCTGTGTTTAAAAGCGAAATGGGTCTATAAGACCCACATTCTGCTGGATTTTTCCCCGATTTCAGGATCACTGGCGTTTTTGGAGAACATGGCGGCCGCTAGCTGAGCGGTCGCTTGCTACCGGAGATACTCATGTCCCGAGTAAAAGATGAGGCGAAGCTGTGGCTTACAGTGCCCTTTCTCTAGCGCCTGCTGATCTCTTCACGGTGCTTTGAAACTTCTTTTTTTTCCTTTCTCCTTCACGGGATGTGTGTTAGCACGTCTTGTGATCCACTGCGCTGGTTTTCCGCCACCCTGGAGTTGAGGAGGAGCCGCAGAGCGGCAGCTCGTGGGCTCCTCCGGGCCGTCACAGGCAGAGGCAGCACAAGACAGTTTTTCCCAGCATTGCAAGGGGCTCCTTCGACGCGGCTGAGTATACCATCGCTTCTGGAGGAGGAGAGCCTGAATTTCAGCCTCAGCTACAGCCACCACCGTCACAGCTACAATCCCCGGAGCAGCCGCCCCTACAGCAGGAGGATCGGTTAAACAAGGTGCTGGGGGGGCAAGATGGGGAGGCTGTGAGACCGGCAAGTACTATGTTGTCCTCGGTGGGAGGCAAGCTGGTATTTACACCACCTCGAGTACAGCCCCTGTCACAGACGGGGTGTAGTCAGGAGGGGATTAAACAGCAGGTTCAGGCACAGGAGAGGCAGAGGAGGGGGGATACCAGTATTAGTATTTTTAATAATACAATTGCCCCCATAGCTCTGTCAACGACAAGTAATAAGAGAGGCAAGAGGCGAGGTGGAGGGGGTTAAAGGCAAAACCGGTCAGTATAACCGATAAACACATTCCGGAAGGAGGTTCGGCTATAACTAATAGTAATAACTCAAGCCAGGGAAGAAAGAAAAAAGACGGCGCGACCTCAGATATAGAAACTGCCACGAGTCACTCCACCTTTTGCTCTTGTGAGGTCAAAGCCAGGAGTGCAAAGTCAGTTAGAGCTAAAAAACATTCCCTGGATGCAAGGGTCAAAATTACTCCATCCCTGCGGTCCTATTTTAAAATTCAGCCACCAGTATTGGAAGTAGCTAAACAGGGAGACTTTCTAAGAAAAAGCTTTAAGGGACAGCAGGAATTAGTAGTCCCTCAAGACAAGATGGAGACATTGAACAGCGCCTCCTCTTTTTCTCCTTCTGTTGCGCAGTCTTTGTCTGGGGCGGCTTTGGCAGTCTCGGTACCAGCCCAAATTAATACTTTGGGCATAGGCGCCTCAGAAGAGACAAATCAAGTAAGAGTGGAAAAGGAGTGTACAGAACAAGCTACAGCCCCTGTTAGTCAGGGAAACGCAGGACCTTCAGCAGCTTCTATGGAGGCTCTTTTTTCCTCTTTATCTGTAGATATCAAAAAGGGTTTTTCTGTATCCGAAGCGAATCAAGGGAGATTCGGCTGTTTTGTGAATCATTGGGAAAAAAAATTGATCTTTTAAATTCCAGGACAGTGGTCTTGGAAAGTTCAGTGGAGGAGATAAGAGATGATCTGGGAATGGCTAGATCTGAAATTACACAGCTCAAGAAAGACGAGGCATCTCTACGGAATAGGCTTGAGACGTTAGAGAACAACTCACGAAGAAATAATTTGCGTCTCCTGAATGTCCCGGAAGGCAGAGAAGGTGATGACATTAAGTCTTTCATTGTGACTCTAATAAAAGACTCATTACAGCTAGAGGAGTCAGAAGAAGATTTAAAGAAAGACATACAGAGGATTCATAGGGATCCTTTCAGGAAACAACTGAATCGACCCAAACCAAGAAAAATCCTCGTGAACTTTCTTACGTTTTCTATAAAAGAAAAGATTTTAAATTGCGCCTTGAAACAAAAATCTTTGAAGTCTGGAGATTTCTCTTATGAAATTCGCTCTGACCTGGCTCGTGTCACGTTAGACAGGCAATGGGAGCTGGGGAGAAAAATGGACGAGTTCCAAAAATCGGAGCAGTTGCCCAGTTGAAGTTTCCGCGCTCTTGAAAGTAATGCACAACAACAAGATGTACAATCTAAGATCAGTACATGAGGCAGATGAACTCTTAGTAGATCTGGGCAAGACTACAAAGTAGCTCAGTAATTGAGCTCTGGAATTTTATATCATCATTACACAAGGGTGTTTTTCCTTGGGGGTAATCTCTGTTTCAACCCGGTTATAAATATATGGGCTTTTTGCGAGATTCGATCTCATTAGATTCCATAATAGGCAGAATAAGTAGAATGAAATAACCTATTGGATATTTATTATTAGGGTTAAGCTAGGGGGGTGTATTTAGAAATCTAATTTTTAGGTTAAATTTCTAGGAAAAATGGAGAAAGGGCCATAGTTAAGGGAATCTTGGCTTATCGCCCTATGTTTTTCTTGTTTCTGAATATAGAGGGACTCCATGGGTGCCCCGGTAGCAGAATCTGGACTACTAGTCCAGGTAAATGGGGGTTGGGTTCTCCAGGGAGGGAACAGGGGGGGTAGAGTTAGGCAGGATAAGGGAGGTTGCACGGGGTGGGGAGCATAGGGGTAAATAAGAAAAAAAAAATCCTCATTGGCCTATTAAACAGATAATAAAAAGGAAATTTTTTGTCGGGTTGGCCATGTTTGAAGTGATTGTTCTGCGATCAATATGGTGGGAGATGCAGTATGTTAAGGGGTTGAAATTCAAACCGTCATGAGTAACATTCAGTTTTTATCTTGGAATGTAAATGGCCTACGAGTAAAATCTAGAAGGGTGAAAATCTTGCAGTATCTTAAAGATTCTCCTGCCCAGGTCATTATTCTCCAAGAGACTCATCTTCTGAAAGAAGAAATGTCTGAAATTTGTAGAAAGGCAAAATGGGTTGAACATTTTATTTGTTCCAGTCAGAGTGCCAATATTAGAGGGGTAGCTATTTTGGTCAAAAGGCAAGCCAAGGCTCGAATATTAAATTCTATGGTAGACCTAAGTGGCAGGTGGGTCATTGCCAAAATGTCCGTCTTGGGTTCTTTGATGACAGTGGTGGGTTATTACGGCCCGAATCAAGATGACCCTACTGCATTGAAAGCCGTCTTTTCAAACTTATTAGAATTTCCAGAGCCTATCATAATGGCAGGCGATTTTAATATTGTTTTAAATCCCCTGCTAGATAAAGCTCCAAGTAGTAGAGCGAGCACATCATCTAAATCCCGAGCGTATCTTCAAACGATGATGGCGCAGACCGGACTGTGTGATGCTTGGAGGGAGAGATCGGGCTCTCAGTTAGGTGTGTCTTTCTATAATAATAAGTATCGGCATAAGTCCAGAATTGACTACATACTGGTTAGTCACGATTTGAGGGGTAAAATCAAGGGTTTGGGCTATTTGACTCCACACTTATCTGACCATGCAGCTGTATGGTTAGATTTAGCCCTAGAAGAGAAAGGACATCCCAAGACATGGACTTTTGATCGTTCTTTATTAAGCGATGAGTCTGAAGTTAAGTATATTTCACAGGAAACTGAGTTTTTCTTTACTACAAATGTAGGCTCCGCTGAGATTTTTATGGTATGGGATGCCTGGAAGGCCTTTATAAGAGGCACGGTGATGAGTAGGGTCAGTTATAAGAACAGGAGGTATAGGGAAGAAGTGGCAAAAGTAGAGTCCGAGATGAAGGCAGTGGAGACGAGCTTGAATAAGGAAAGTACCCCCATAATATGTCAAGAACATCGGGCGAAATTATTAAGCTTGAGGGATCAGTTAGACACCATTGTTCAATTAAGGAGTATTAAAAGATGGGAAGCTAGCAAGCTTGCCCATTTTGAATATGGGGAGGGGGCTAGTAAACTTTTAGCCTGGAAGATCAAAGCTGATAAGACACGAAACTTGATAAAGAGAATAGACAGAGAGGATCATAGTACCTCGGTGTTTACTGATGAAGAAATTGGAGATGCTTTTCTTGCCTTTTTTCAGGATCTGTATGATGAAGACAATGTGATCGATAAAACTAGCGCTAGGGAGTGGCTAATGGGTAGCAGGCTTGTCTCTCTGAACTCTTCCCAGCAAGAAAACTTGGAATCAGATATTTCACAGGAGGAGGTCAGAAAGGCAATTTTAGCCTGTAAAGGGGGTAAGGCTGCAGGACCGGATGGGCTGCCAGCCGAATTTTATAGATCTTTAGGAGAAGCAGTGATCTCGACCATGACCGCACTCTTTAATAAAATCTTAGTTGATGGCGCTAAGCTTCCCGTTTCATGGGGGGAAGCCACCATTTCCCTGGGGGTTTCTTGGCTATACATATATATATATAGCTACACAGATAAACATGCTACACATACAGATCTTGGCTAGGTACATTTAGGCAAATTACTTAGGGCGCACATTTTAGGAATATGCAAGTGCTACTGTTTTTATCTGAACTGCTTATGTTCATCTTATTAGCACTAAGGTAGAAATGTATCGACCATTTACTATATTGGTACTTGCAATCTCTTTCGTATGCTTCTGTCTCCTGATTGTCGTAGCAAATATGTTTTACACAAGACTGACGCTGGACCAATAAATACTTATTGAAATGTCCTAATCACCATCCTGTGTATTTTCTGAGAATAAGTGAGCACGAGTGACTGAGCGAAAAGTACTGTACTGTTTTCCACGATCCCTGAGGAATCAAGCTTGTCCTGTTCAGTGGTTGCCAGAAACTACCTACACCACTGTAAGGTACAGGGGGGTGGTAGTGGCACTGTAGAGCTAGCTGGTCTAAAGGTTGACATATCCTGTGGGGGTGTCCGGAAGCGGTTGGGACACCAAGCCCTCAGTTTAGGTCATCCAAAACGCGCAGGTCCTGGAGTTCCTAGGAACTACACGACACAAGGTCCAAGCCGCTGAAGAACAAGCCCGAGCGGTGGCAGAAGCCTCCTCCACCGCTCAAATTCTTTTTCACCCCTCCGAGATGAACACCTATCGGAGTCAGAATCAGACTCTGGCGAGTCATTCCATTCAAACATTGGGGATCCTCAAGGAACGAAAGTTACTCCCAAGTCGACTGATGACTTGTGAATGTGAACCCAGGCACTGCTGTATCTCTGGCGCCGAACCGGCCGTCCACCTCGCTGGATTCAGCCGTCAACATGCAGGTAAGCTGTGGTACATATGGGACTGAGGGCACTGATGAACACAGGGCCCTCACCGAGCAATGCTGTCTCTACACCAGAGCCAGACAAGGCCCTTGACTTTGACTTTGGCGCAACGTCACCCCAATGTTCCCAAGTGGACTCCAGCTTTGCCTGTTTTTTTAGGTCGAGCCTAGGTAGCGCATGCGCTGTCTGGAAGACCTGCTGTAATCTGTACATGGAGTGTAATCAGACAGCTACTTACTATTGGTTCACACCTGCATCGCTCTTTTTTCCTACCTTCTAAGTCGTTCCCGCAGCCGAAAGCTCACTTCCTGTCAAAGCTAAGGAGCACCGGCCAAGCACAGTCTCATTGCATTTAATTTCTTGATCTGTTGCTTTACAGAACTATATTATTAAATGGTTGCTCTAGGCCTGTTGCTGCCTTCGCCCTCCCACCACGCTCAGACACAAACGCAGCGTTTCCAAATGCTGGTCATCACTCATCACGGCGTTCATGGGCTACTACTGTCAGCACGGATCTGATGGCTTTTGTGAAAATGTGCCTCTTCTGGCAAATGGTTTGGTACGTTCGCTTATATGAAACACTAAACATCACATTTGCATTATTCATTATTTTAACTGCATCCTTCATTGGCAGGGCGACCGTACCAAATAGCTAATTTCTGAAAAACGTTTAAATTTAAACAGCAAGAAAGACCCAACATATGGCACTAACTCGAGCCCATAGGAAAGATGGCGTTTAATTTGGCACAGAAATCCAATATGGTGCAGAAGCACACAGTAAATTGTTCTACTTTACTGTCGTGAGATAATAGCTATACTCTTAATATCCCGGGCAGAAAAGGTGCATTTATTCTAACGAGAGGATTCGTCATGTTCATTAAGGTTTTCATAACCATCATGATTCTTTTGATGAAGGTAAAATAAGGTACATCGTATGAGCAGAAAATAAGAATAGAAGAATGTGGTGACAATTGTTTGAATGTTACTGACTTGAGCCACTCCTCGGGAACCTGTCACTGCTAGTTCTGCTTCTCTGATGACACTGGCAAATCTCACCTTCACTGTGTCTTTCTGATTGGGCTACGCACTTTAGACGAATGAGTGAAATGATGAATGTGTTAATGGCCTTGCATAGTTCAGCTTTGTGGCTTCAATTCCCTTTGTCACATGAATTCTTCAATGAGTTCTGGGATTAGAAGAACGCGTGCCTGCTGGTTTCAGAAAAGGTGCCTTTTAAGTTTCTTTCTGAAAGTGAGAAAGTCGTGACATTAATGTTCGCATGGAGCACACTCGAATTGGGCAGGGGGTACATAGATGAATGCGAGAGATAACCAAACAGTCTAAGGCAGATGTATGACATTGATTAGTGTAGAAATATATTGTGCTTTCTTTTCACAGACAATGGTGTCAGAATCTAGCAGTTGGGAATTTTAAGGTTGTCTTCCCGTGATGAATTTTGAAAATCTGGGTTGAGAGTTTCAAAGAATGTATTTAGTTTAAGGGGTAGTGATGTTTTGATAGGGTCATAGGGTGTGATTTATAAGCGATTGTTAGGAGAACTTCTCTTCCGTTCCCCACTCCCTTCATCCCTCTCCTTGCACAAGCTCCACTTTCCAAACACGCTCGTCCGCTTCCTTAAAATGGCGTTAAGGGCAAAGCAGCAGACTGTGATCGGGCGGTGCAGGAAGAGAACTGTGCTGTAAGTGCAGGCGTGTGCCACGGTGGACCAGCGGAGGTCCCAGAGAAGCGGCGCACATGACTGAGGGAGCGGATTGCCCACTATGTTTGCCTAAACTAATATTGCATTTGGTTATTTGCACTGCTTTAATTTAAGTCTGTTTGAATGCAACCTTTTCTTTGGTTCACTCTAACACAGCACCCACCACCAAACACAAGTAGGAACACCTGTGTCACTATCAAAATGACTGACATCAGAGACTGGCAGTGTAGGGGAACACTGACACGCAACAGCCAGTGAACCCTGATTATCAGTGTGCAAAGTCTTTTTCTGCTAGAACATGTTCCCTGCCTTCTTTGGAGAATGTTCCTCTCTGTTAGCTTTTGAGGTCGAGCATTCGGGATGCTGGTAATATACATGGGTGAAGCGACGTGCCCTGCTATCCTGCTCACCTCTGTGCTCTCGGCTCATTCTCCTCTCCATTCATCTCACTATTTCTACTCCTCCTTTTGTTCACCCATTATTAATCCCCTGCTCCTCCTCTACTCCCGTTCATGTTTCAACCTCAGGGCAACTCGTTCCTCCTTTTCTCCATTCACCCGCAGACTAAAATCTATTTTTCAGTATTCACCCTGGTGTGCTAAGTCCCCTTTTTTTCCACCCGACAATTGTCTGCTCATCTTTTTCTTCACCTGTCAGTATTCACTGTGCCTCACTTGCTCCACTTGCCTGGGTTCTCTGCCCTTCTTTTTTCAACACACCCAGTAGCAGTCGGTGGTGGGAGTTCCGCCGGGCGCTGACGTGGGGCAGGGTGGGGGGTAGTAAACATTTGGCGATGCAGCGCGCATAACAAACTTCGTTTTATTTATTTATATGTTTACTTACCTGTAATCAGCCATAATCCGTAGTTTACTACCCCCACCCTGCCCCTCCCCCGCCCCACGTCAGCGCCCGGCAGAACTCCCACCACTGACCGCTACTGAACACACCTCAATAGACTTTGTAACTGGTTAGGTCGAGCCTAGCGCAGCGCGCATGCGCTGGTCTATGGGAGGCTTCTTGTGAGGGCTCAAAACTTCTTTGTGTAGTCCGGACTCCTCCCACACATCTTATTGGCCTTTGTGTGTGTCTTTCAGTGATGAAAGCACGCAAATGGCCAGAGGCGGGTGCATGTCCCACCTCTTCTTCAAATGTTCACTCCCACAGCGTTTTGCTCTTGGGAGCGAGCAGCGGCGCGCAGGCTGGCAGCTGCATTCCTCGTGGATCAGGTTACTAATTAAACACAGCGCGGTCGCTTTCACTTTAGCGGCCGCGCTTGTTGTTTTGTGTGGGCTTGTTTATTATTACTTTCTGGCGCCGCTTGTTGCTGCTTATATTTAATGCTGTAGCGAGTTGAAATTTAAATGAGTGATGAATGTCCTAATTTTCACTGATTGTTACACTGCTTGTTTAATTTTTCTAGCTTTTGTTTAATTAGGTAATGTTTGTATAAAAAAAATCACTCTCTCATGATTCTAGATGACATCCAATATGTTTGTGTTTTTACTCAATTATCCTCGCCGTTCACATCCAGAAGACGCCATCAGAACGCAGGTGCTCTGCGTTTACTGATAACTAACTGCAGGCAACTGATGACTCACTGGTTATCATGTGGTGTTAATTAAAATACCCTCCTTCCACTCGGGCGCCGGCTTCCCATTCACACCGTTGCCCTGACTAAGTTAAGACGTGTCAACTCTTGCTGCACGCTTTGATTCTTGAAACTGTCTTGTTCCACTGTAAACACACACAAGTGTTTGTAATTAATTAATTCCCGGATACTACCTGCACTTTGAGGGATTTATCTCACACGCTGCCAAACGCTGGTTAATTTTGGGCGCACATTCACGCAATATGTTTCATATTGCCTCGCTTTGACGAGGTTCTAGCACACGCGTTTTTCACTTTTTTAACGCAGGTGCCGTCATGTGTTGCGCATTACTTTCAAGTGCCCGTGAGGCTATCATCACCATAGCCTTTTGATCCCCGGCGTCCACACGGGTCACTGGGATCCGTGCCAATTGCATAATATCACACACCAGTGTCTACCTACACGCATTTTACTCGCAGCTGAACACGCTTGTTGATACTTCCACCTCCCCCCTTTTTTCCGCGCCCCGCCGGGCAGATGATAATTCCAAATGGGTCCACTTTTTAGATCACTTGCGGTCAATCACTGACGCCCACTCACTGTGACTTTCACTTTCACTCTCATTCACTCATGCACACCCGCCCTCCCTTCTACCCACAACTACTCACTTAACCACAAACTTACACACTAGCACACCCCATCCCTCACTACCTCGTTCTTGTTGAGTAGTGACCCTTGCGTGTTGACAGCAAACTGCTCTTTCTGCACTTCATTCAGTGACTGCAGTACCAGAAAGAAGTATGCTTTTCCAAGGTTTAGAACCACCAATTAGCATAATGATAACATCTCTGAATATTACATCACACAACATCTCACATCACAGGACATAACACTTAATAACACGGGTGTGTTCTAAAGGGGCCATCCAAGGAAGGGAAAAACAGTTCTCTTTACCTAGTACTGGCACTACATATCCAGCAATCGCCAACAGTGTTTGATTATGTCTGCCGTGGGTCTGAGACCTATTGTGACATCATTCACAGGATGGCCATATAAGGTAACAAAAATGCTTATTACTTTATTATAACTTTTCAACATGCTGCACAGCAGGTACACTGCTCTACAACATAGCCTAAACACATTGGCAAAGCCAATAGGTCTGGCAAAACACTTATAAGGTCCCAAAGGCGAGACCTATTGGCTATGCCAATGCTTGTTTTAATTATTTTTGGAGTGCTGGTCAGCCTGATTTTTTAACTTTGAATTTATTTTTCCTCACATTGTGGCCCCACTCAATGGGACTACCCATGACCATCTAAGTCGCCTGTATAAATGGGATGCCACTTGGCTTAAGACTTTATCTAATGGCCATGTGCATTGGCTTGGTTCCCTATACTG
The DNA here is from genome assembly GCA_963921515.1 of Calotriton arnoldi. Taxonomy (NCBI): domain Eukaryota; kingdom Metazoa; phylum Chordata; class Amphibia; order Caudata; family Salamandridae; genus Calotriton; species Calotriton arnoldi. Next base: position 1,762,399 of record CAWUFW010002697.1, on the reverse strand, counting down.
CAGTCTCCCCTGTCAGTGCTGCACGGCGGGCCCCTCGTTGAGCTGTGTGTGCGGCATGGCTCTCGACTGTCTGCAATATGTTTTGCAGCAGTATTCTGTGCTGCCTGGACTAAGGGTTGCTGCATGGTTCTGGTATGCACACACCTATAACATGAGAATCAGTGTGCTAGAGTTATGACAATGGAGTTGTATCAGTTGTATGTGTGCTTTTGTGTGCATGTGTTCTTCAATACTTACTGTTTGGCATACGTCATCTTGCATAGTTGCTGAACGTGGTTGCTTCTGTGGGGGTGCTGCTTTACACAAGTTAGTGTTACTTATCCATGCAGTCCATGCCATACAATTCAACTCCACACATTTCCAATCCACACTACATAATTCGACACCAAACCACATAATTCAACTCAACAAGACAATTACACGACACACCACATACATCCAACGACACCACAGAATTCCACATCATGGCACAAAATTCAACAGCACACCACATAATTAAACTCCACTACATACCACTCCACAACACAAAATACCATTCCACATAATTACACTCCATAGCACACAATTCCACAAAGAACAATTCCAATCCAAACCACATAATTCCACATAACTCCACTACGTACACACACTCCATAACACATTAGGAAAATACATTGTCATTAACAACGGCAATAGCTCTAACTCAAGCAAATGCGAGACCTATTGCATTTCCAATGCTTGTCTTCTTTTGTGCTTTTTAGGTCGAGCATACACAGCGCTTGCGCTGTAGGCGATCTGTTGTCTATACTTTGTGGAGTCTGACTGCTCCCACACTTAGAAATGGCTTTCCTGACTGTCCTATAAAAATCGAATAAAAAGAGAATTTCTCTTGGATCACATCATCTAAAATAATCCACACTTGATCATACAAAGGTCATTCAAATATCCTCAATCCACTATCACACCGGGACCCAAAGAGTCAATTATAAAGAATATTTTTTATATATCAAAAAGTACATTTATTTAAAAAACAAAATGTGATCATATAGAACGCAGTTCATAAATACAATAGTTTTTTTTAAGGGTTAAAAAACAATTCAACAGTTAGACTCACATACAAAACAATTGAACTTCAATAAAAAACTAGAGACAAAACAAGTGATAACTTTAACTCATCATAAGAAAGTTAATTCGATTGAATCAATGTTGTTGAAGTCTATGAATTCTTTTCTAATTAGACTTAAAGGTTCCTCGAATTTAACATTAAAAAGCAGAAGCATCGACGCGTTTCGGTGAGCAATATATTTCTAAGCCACCTTCTTCAGGACTCTCAATTTTAATGTCTCTCTCAGAAATGGCATAATATAGTATGTGCCTGTATTAAAAACTAAATATATATCACCATATTGTATTGCACACAACATCAACCAAGATAATAAATTTTACTCTCTTTACAGCCTAGCGATTTCTAAAAAAGCATTTAAAATCTAAAATGTATGAGATAAATAATTCATACATATAATTTATAATTGTTTCAAGGGCCTTCATTCACGTGTAAAACAGCTGTCACTCATACTCATTCAACCCGGTCATCCATTACAATTATGTTGAACCTCCTACGTCCCACTCCTGTCCTATCTAAATAGGATGTGGCGACACCAAAGGGAACAAGCACTCATCCTAGTCCCAACTGCAGGCATAACTTCTATCAAAGAAGTGATCTTTATGTCACATCCAAACAATATCGATATTTTATTATTATTTCCCGATATTGTGTCATATTCTTTTCAAGGGGATATATAAATCTCCCTTTTGTCATGTCAATCTCCTATCAACCCCTCTGAAAATCATCAAAATAAATTGTACCTTATAGTCACACTATTCCATCTGGAAGGGGAGTTATCAAATATTATTCCCTCTGTAGTGTGTGGCGTTTTCTCTTGTCTTGATACTGTTAATATAAATCAGACGGAATAAGATGAAAAAAATCAAAAGGGCCCTATTTGTATTTGTCCCTCAGAGAAATTGGTCATTTTTGTATTATGACACCCACCTTGACCCCTGTTGAGCAATAATACACCAACAGTCAGGAAAGTGTACTCCAGAAGTTTGTGCTCCAGATATTCACCAGTTTGTTAGGGGGACTCGTGTAAACTATAACCCCACAGGGATATAGGCCCCTAAAAAATAATAACCATAAGGATCACGCGTCCATATCAGGTTTATATATATTATTTTAACTTTCTTCGGTAAGGAACATTATTATATAACCGGGTCACCTACCTCCAGATAAGAATTCTCCCAAATGGAGACTAATAAGTCCTCCAACTGATTTAAATGTCTTCCAATATCTCCTGAATCACCAATATTGTTTTTGGTGTATAAAACGGGGTTCTAGGAGAAATAGAAAAACCAATTGAATAAGCCCAACTATTAACAAAATTTGTAATTATTTCTTCTGTGAACACAAAGTGTATTTGTGTCCATGGGCAAGGGTAAACGAGTAAACTGATAGCCTCGTTATGGGACTTAAAAAATGAGTCACTATATCTCAGTATTCCTTGCCCAATCCATTATGGTGCTCCCTATCCCTCACCTTTAAAATCCTCTTGCGGCATGGTCAAGGGGAGACAAGTAAACCAATGACCTTGTTATGTGACTTAAAAAATGCGTCACAATATCTCAGTATCCCAGGTCAGACCCACCATGGTGCTCCCTATCTCTCACCTCTACAATCCTTTTGCGGGGTGGAATACCGTCTGTCTTCACTCGAGAGCAGGAAAACAATAACGCTCTCCGAGTACGGCCTTAAATATCCATCCAAAATGACGAACACCTGGATCTGTATTTGTTAATACGTCATCGCTACTCGCACGTTGTTATGACTGCCCACGTTCATTACGTGGCGGCCGCGGCATGTATATTGTTTAAACTATGTCGTAAACGGTCGCCATCTTGGAATGGACTTTCCAATGCCTCACGATCCGGGGGAATGAGACTTGTTCCAACCGGAAAAGATATATAAACTAATCGAAAATATCAAACATTATATTAATCCCGAAGCAGTCTTTTAGGTAATGCAACTGGTTAATATTTGCACTAACGCCTATCATTTAGCTCAGGCAGACTCACTTTTATTCTACATACGTATATACAAAAGCAGAAATATTTAGTCTTATGAAGGATAACCCAAATGATTATCCACAGAATACATCGATGACGGAACAACCTGGTTATGCAGTGAACCCTGGCCGGTACGGGGTACACAATGTACAATCCAGCGGTGGCCAGTCGGAAGTGTACTCTAAAACAAGGTTTATTTCCTACATCTCTCACATGAGGATTATCAATCAGCATATGTGCCCCATGTATTGAATTTTATTAGAAGGGCTACTTTTTTGTAAAACCTGATTTCGCTCCTTGAGAACTAATCCTATTTTATCCTAATTGTATTACAGGATGCCTATCCCTTATGTGTTCCATTGGTTTAATCACAAGAATTGATTCAGTTGATCAATCTCATCCAATCTTCTTTGGAATTTAGACCTGTTTTTACCGTGTCTAGTATAGAGATGTACCATTGTTCTCCGTTTTTGCGCTTAATTGTGAGGTTCCCTCCTCTCTTATTGCCTTTAATTTTTTCAATAATGAACCATTGAAAATCAGTAAATGAGTGACCTGCCTTTCTGAAATGATCCACCAAAGGGGCATTCTCTTTATTATCTTTTATTGCAGATTTATGTTCTAAAAGACAAACTCTAGAAAGGCGGGGCCGGCATCGGCCACGCCGAAGGTATGGCGGTCGGCCGGCCCCCGATGACCATGCAGGGGCGGGCCTGTCGCGCGCAGTGATGACGCGACAGGCGCGCCTCGTTATTCACTGGTCGAAGCCTGGGCGTGACCCGGATGTGATTGTAAGCACATCCGGGTCGCGTGTTTTGGGCTTACACCAGGCCGGTTAGAACTGGCCTGGCTGTGAGCTTGGCAATAAAAGGCTGGGGAGCGGCGGACGCTGCCTCTTTGCTCGCCGCTACCTTCAGCCTGCCATGAGTCACACCAGCCTCGCGAGGAGGCTGTATTTTAATTTTCCTGGGCGCTGTTTCCAACGGCAGTGGCCTTTCCAAGGATGGCAGAACCAGATCCTGATGCCAGAAGAGTGCCCGGCGTGCCAGGAAATTGAAACCGAGTCTACGGCCTGGGTGGCGAGGGCCTGGGGTGCCGGGCGCCCGAGCTGCAGAGCCCCGTCGCCAGGTCTCCAGAACCACGCTGCGTCTGCGCCAAGAAGGAGGTGCTGTGTGGCACGGACAGGAACGGCGAGCGAGGGAAGAGAGGAGCAGACAGCTGGTGTGAGCATCGCGGGATTCTCCAGCGGAAAGAGCAGCGGAGAAGTTCGGTAGCGCCCGAACCCGATCGTGAGGACTGCGGGGTGCCGGGCGTGCTGTGATGAGCAGTGGTGCGACCGGCTGGCCGTCCCGCATTGGGTACGTAAACGCGCGCTACACGCACACTGAAGCATAGTGGTGCGCCCCTTTTGGAGGCTATCGGCTGTTGGGTGCCAGCTGCGGGGGCGAGCGTAAATTGTGTGGCTTAAGTGGGTTTTAGTGGCTCTGGAAGCTAAAAATAATATCGTGGGCGTGCACATTGCCCCCAATAGAGTGACACTGAGACTGGCACCTTATTCACCTCAGAATGAAAGGTTCAGTGTCTTAAACACAGGTCACCGCGGTGCACTCATCCCACTGAGCGGTTACCATCTCGCCCCTATCACGGATTGTACGGATACTGCCTACCTCGCTCCAACTATCTATTGGGATGTGACCTCGGTGCTTCTTTCCTCGGGGTCCGGCTGGGGCAGTTCGCATCACTGCGGGTGGGCAGCTAGTTCCCAGGCCGGTGCACCCTCAGCTGTCAGCAGCTCAGCAGTGTTAATCTCTCGCAGATCTTGGAGCTCAGGGGTAATGCGCTGCTGTTTGTCTGCGCACACGCTCCAGACTAGCTCCATGAGCTGAGCATTTGGGCCTATTCCCGTTAGGAGTGGGGTGAGGTCCACGGGCTGCAGCGGGGCTGGTACCTTAGCTGTGCCTACGAGAAGCTGCCTTTCCTGTCAAACCCAGGTCAGTTGATGTATGTCTGACCAACAAGCAGGCATTTTTTGCATTGATTTTCCCTTTCTAGCGCGTCAGCGTCCACATAGAGGCAGTAAGCGCTATATAAATGTAATATAATACAGTTTAAACCCTTCCCCTACCTGCTCTAAAGTATTGCTTAACTCGCATTCTTACCGAGTGGTTTTCAAGCCTAATTTTAGGTGTTTGCCTGCACAATTTCCATATGGATGGTTTTTACCCAGTGTTCTTTTGTTGGGTTTATTACTTTCACTCGAGATATGCAGTTTAACTCAACTTCTTTTTGAGGAGAGGGGTGGCCTAACGGGAACCGGGTTCGCGTCTCAGCAGGGTCGCTCAACATCCTGTAATTGTGGGCAAATCACCTAATCTCCCCGTGCCTAACAAAACAGAGGTCACCTGTTCTCATGCCGTTAGTGCCATTGGTCGAATGATAGAATGTCGCATTTACACTCTCGCAATGCTTGGCAGTGTTCCTTTATCGCTTTATATTGTTGCTTTTCTTTGCGACTGGGCATGATTCTACCCCTTCTGTATCCATCCCAATTTCATTGTTTTGTTGTTTTGCTGCGTGTGAAGACAGTGTGTTACGTGCACTGTGCTCTTCGTGTGCCTAACTTTCACTGCTCACCGTGAGGTGGTCATGCAGCTTGGAATGTTGGCTATGCCACTTTGGTGACATAGAAAGAGCGGGAAGTTGGATCACTTTAGAGCTGGGGCTAAGCTGTCTGGTATGTTGTTGTGGGTACATTACTTCTTGCCTGTGTACCTCCCATTTTCAAATAGCAAAGATTACCTTCTCTATATGCGGTCTGATCGTTTTCACCCTGAACTTATGTGAGGCTGTAACAATTTGTCAATCTGACAAATACTACTGGCCCAGTCTGTCGAGGAATGCCTATTAGACACGTCATTTCCCAAACATTTCTTAGAGAATATCCCCATGCCACCTTGTAAACCTAAGAGGATGAACAGACAATGCAAGCGGCTGAAAGAAGCCCATTTCAATTACAGAGTAGAACGCCCGACCAGGGGTATGACAAGCAAATTTGAAAACTCTGAAACGTTCTTGCCAATGACTTTCGCGGCAATCAAGTTGGGCACACAGGACTCAATATTTTGACAGCTCAAGAAGCTTCTCCAACTGTTGGTAAACCTCTCCGAGGTCACCACACACACTCACCCTTTGTTAACCAAGAATGAAGAAGAAAAACAGAAGCCAAAGAAGGGAGCATTTCTCTTTCAAAAAGTGTATGAGTCAAAGTGTGCAGATTTACTGTGTGTGGCAGGCTCTGTAGAGTCTAGGTATGGGCAGCTAAGTCACTCCCAGGCTCTTCCCTCACCTGGTCATTTTGTGGCGATGGCATGATGCAGGCAAAGTTGAGGTGATAATTAATATCCAGGGCGTATGCCGCGCATTTTTGGACATGATCTTTCACAGAGCTGCGGAGGGCTCTCGGCCCCTTAACACGAATGAAGCTCTCTAATGGTAGTTGCTACGATATTTATGGACAGCGACAAGGGGTCTTCAGAGTCAAGGGTCATCACACAGATAGTGCACACGATATACTGCTTGCCCCAAGTAATATGATTCAGGGACGCATGGGGTCTGGGAAATGGGAACCTCAACTCCTTGGTTTGGAAGCGCAGGCCGCTGACGTCTAGCTCGCTCTCCCCTATCCTCATAGTGAGTGGCAAGGCTGTATGTGATGCATTAAAATTAGTACATGGCCTAAATACGCCGATGTTCCAGGAGGGGAGGTGGTGCCTTTACCAAGAATGGAACGCTAGGAAGGTGGGAGTTGATACGCATTTATTATTCAGGCGAACATGCTATGAGGCAAAAGTCCAAATTTACACAAACCTAATTGTCAATCAACAGGGGATGGTACTTGCTGAAAAGGGGTCTTAACCTTTGGGGGCAGTATGTGGTTTGAACAATGGGGTTAGCATACGAATGCTATCTGTTTTGGCTAAAATGCTAAGTGCATTGATTCATATGTGTCTGTTTATTTATTTTATGGCATGGATTACGACTGGCAACTGGGAGGAACCACATCACGATGACGTCAGGATGCTGGCAGGAAGTTGGACCGGGGGATCCGGAACGGGCATGGCCAACAGAGGTATCGCGGGCGGTGAGCGCGCTGGAAGAAGCACCATTGGAGGCAGCTAGCATGGGTGAGATGCTGCGGCCCACGCACTGCCTTGGGGCTGGTATAGATAAGACTACACCAGGAAGTATAGCTCAATGGTAAGTCTGTTGTCTCTAGTGGCAAAGGATCTCGCAGGACAAGGGTTTGACTCCTGCTATGCTATCGTGTTGTCCTAAGGTGGCAAATGTTCAAAGGCTGATCTTAACAGAAGTTAGTGGCAAATGTTCTAATACAAAAAATTTAGCAGAATTTATAGTCAGCAGAAGGTATTTACCAGTCCTCTGCGACCCAGGGTACATGTTTCGGCCATCATGACCAAACTCAGGGGCCGCGTACAGCTACAGCACCCCCGGCAGCTTGTTGAGCGGGTATCTGCCATTAGGCGGTATTTTACTGCACTTGTGCACGCAGGTGCCAGCAGCAGTCCTCTGCGTTCCAGAGGATAGTTCTTGCCAGCATGCCCAAAATCAGGGGCCCCTTACAGCTACAACGCCTTGGCAGGTTGTTGAACGGGTATCTGCCAGTAGAAAGTATCGTACTGCACTTGTGCACGAAAGTGCCATCAGCAGTCCTCTGCGATACAGAGGACAGGTCTTGCAGCATGGCAAACTCGGGGGCTGTGTACAGCTACAGCACCCCGGCGGCTTGTCGAACAGGTATCTGCCATTCGGCAGTATAGTACTGCACATGTGCACGCAGGTGCCAACAGCAGTCCTCTGCGTACCAGAGGATAGTTCTTGCCAGCATGCCCAAAAATCAGGTGGCCCATTACAGCTACAACGCCTCGGCAGGTTGTTGAGCAGTATCTGCCAGTAGACAGTATCGTAATGCACTTGTGCACGCAAGTGCCATCAGCAGTCCTCTGTGATACAGAGGATAGGTCATGCCAGCATGCCAAAAATCAGGGGTCTGCTTACAGCCACAGCACCTCAGCAGCGGGTTGAGCGAGGTATTTGCAGTTACACAGTATCGTACTGCACTTGTGCACGCAAGTGCCATCAGCAGCTATCTGCGATCCAGAGGATGGGTCTTGCCAGCATGCCCAAACTCAGGGGGCTGCATGGCAGCTACAGCACCTCCGGTGGGCTGCGCGGCTCTACAATGCTTACAGGGCAGCAATTTTTAAGTGCAGCCATTTCACATCCTGCAGGACCACTCCCGGTAGTTTTGGAGTATGGGGTCCGCACAGAAGGAGAAGCCCACCCATGTCCTAGAGCAAGCGGGCTAGGGGTTCCTTAGAGGAGGTGGCCTGGATTTGTCATATTCTCACTCGAATATGCACAAAGTCGCTTACAGGTGGTCATGCGTGATTCCCATACCACAGTAGAAGGAGGGGTGGGTCTGTCTGGGCTCCTGAATCATTCAGGAGAAAGCTTTAACAGGCAGATTGATAAACTATTCGAGACTACAAGACTGCGGGCAGCGGGGCATTGGTCCCTTCATGGGAACTTTTTCTATTACAGCATAGGGGACACCTCTCACAACTGGGTAATGAGGTCTCATAAAGTAAAGACGGCGTCCATTTGTCCAAATTAGGGAAAGAAATCTTCATGGAGATTCTTCTGGCCTAGTTAGTTGTGTATAGGGACAGGGCATGACCTTTCAGTGAGTTTTTTTGGGGGGGCCTGATAGTCGGGCAACTATGCAGGCCTGTGGCGGTAAGGTCATGATTGGTGAGCAGTAAATTTAAAGTCCTTAGAGGGCGGCGCCATTCCTGAATGGGGTCGCCCAAGGGGGAGGGACAAGTGGTCTCTCATAGAACTCCAGGGGCAGTTACAGCCGGTTGGCTGGATGGGTGCGGGGAGGGAGTTACGCTTTCCAGTAGGCTGCTTGGCCACCCCGCACGTGCACAATGGCGCAAGTAAACGGCGCATAACTGCAAGGGCCCCATTATGGAGATAATCTACAGGGCGTACGGGGGTGACCTGGGGGAAGTACCCTCACGGGAAACGGGCCCTCTGCGCATGCGCACTCCGGTTTGGAGGGCGGGCATAAGGGCGTACAGGGGTGACTTGGGGGAAGTACCCTCATGGTAAACGGGCCCCCTGCGCATACGCACTCCGGTTGGAGGGCGGGCATAATTTGATAAGGATCTGGCGCCACTTATTGACCTTGCCGTAGGCTCAAAATAGGGATACGCAGAAAATGAAATGTGATTATTATGATTATCGATTATGGTATGTTTAGATTCGGATAGGAATACCTTTGTATTAGAGATATGTTAAGGTTAGCCATCTGACATCTGTACCTATCAATGAATCAATGTAATGTAATGGTTTTCTGCGTATTGTGAAAAATATTGTATATTAATTGTGTTTTAAATATTTTATGTAAATAAATACGGCCGGGGTTTACGACCCCTAATCCAAAATCTTCTCATGTTGTTATTATCTTGATATTGATAAGGGAGGAGGGGGTCTAGGTAGTACCTGGCCATATAGAAAGGCGGGGCCGGCATCGGCCACGCCGAAGGTATGGCGGTCGGCCGGCCCCGATGACCATGCAGGGGCGGGCCTGTCGCGCGCAGTGATGACGCGACAGGCGCGCCTTGTTATTCACTGGTCGAAGCCTGGGGCGTGACCCGGATGTGATTGTAAGCACATCCGGGTCGCGTGTTTTGGGCTTACACCAGGCCGGTTAGAACTGGCCTGGCTGTGAGCTTGGCAATAAAAGGCTGGGGAGCGGCGGACGCTGCCTCTTTGCTCGCCGCTACCTTCAGCCTGCCATGAGTCACACCAGCCTCGCGAGGAGGCTGTATTTTAATTTTCCCCACCCACCGTCCCCTAAAAGCAGGTTTCTAAGGGGTATACTGTTAGGAAGTTTTATTTTCAGGTTGACATGGTTATGTTTATCATATGTGTGAATTTTATTTCCCATTGTTTTAGGAGATTTTTCTTGTACAAGTTATCTTTATTGTCGTATTTTAATGCTATTCCTTGGTCAGGCGGTAAGGTCATGATTGGTGAGCAGTAAATTTAAAGTCCTTAGAGGGCGGCGCCATTCCTGAATGGGGTCGCCCAAGAGGAGGGACAAGTGGTCTCTCATAGAACTCCAGGGGCAGTTACAGCCGGTTGGCTGGATGGGTGCGGGGAGGGAGTTACGCTTTCCAGTAGGCTGCTTGGCCACCCCGCACGTGCACAATGGCGCAAGTAAACGGCGCATAACTGCAAGGGCCCCATTATGGAGATAATCTACAGGGCGTACGGGGGTGACCTGGGGGGAAGTACCCTCACGGGAAACGGGCCCTCTGCGCATGCGCACTCCGGTTTGGAGGGCGGGCATAAGGGCGTACAGGGGTGACTTGGGGGAAGTACCCTCATGGTAAACGGGCCCCCTGCGCATACGCACTCCGGTTGGAGGGCGGGCATAATTTGATAAGGATCTGGCGCCACTTATTGACCTTGCCGTAGGCTCAAAATAGGGATACGCAGAAAATGAAATGTGATTATTATGATTATCGATTATGGTATGTTTAGATTCGGATAGGAATACCTTTGTATTAGAGATATGTTAAGGTTAGCCATCTGACATCTGTACCTATCAATGAATCAATGTAATGTAATGGTTTTCTGCGTATTGTGAAAAATATTGTATATTAATTGTGTTTTAAATATTTTATGTAAATAAATACGGCCGAGGGTTTACGACCCCTAATCCAAAATCTTCTCATGTTGTTATTATCTTGATATTGATAAGGGAGGAGGGGGGGTCTAGGTAGTACCTGGCCATATCAATTCTCGGGCACTTCGCCCACATATCCTAAATCACAAGGGCATGTGAGCAAATAAACAATATTGCTACTTCTGCAATTGTTAAGATCTTGCGCTGTCAATGTGCGCTTATTATATACAATGCTTTTCCCCACTAGACATTGATCAGAGATCATACAGCTCCCGCATTTGTAATTGCCCATTGCTTTTATTCCTGAAATGGTACGTTGTTCCAATTCAGATGTATCTCTATAGGTATGTACCAGTTCTCTTTTTAAATTGTTATTCCGTTTGAATGCAAACAGTGGCCGATCTAGAACATTTTCTTCATTGTCATTAAGGATACTCCAATTGGAATTAATTATATATATATTTTTTTTATTTTTTATTTTATTGCCAGAAAACTGGCTAACAAATACAATTTTTTGTGTCTTATTTTTCTCTTTAATGTCTATTAACATACTATTTCGATAGTAAAATCGTGCTCGTTTCAATGAATGATTTATTAATTTCTTTGGGTAGCCTCTATCCCTAAGTTTCACTTTGAGGTTTTCTGAATGTTTATAAAAATCCTCCACCGAAGAGCAATTCCTTCGAAGCCGAAGGAATTGTCCAAAGGGGATGTTATCTTTTTGAGCTCTAGGATGATAACTGGTATAATGCAGTAGAGTGTTTTTATCTGTTGGTTTTGTGAAAAGTTCCACTTCCAAACTGCTGTGTACATCCTTGATGCAAAGATCCAGAAAGCTTACAATTTCATTACTATACTGCGCTGTAAACTTCAGGTTAGGGTCCCCTAAGTTCAACCACTCAAGGAATTCAACAAGATGATCTTCTGGCCCTTCCCAAATAAATAGAATACCATTTGGTCACATTTTCAAAAAATGGTGCACTTCATTGAATATATGTCTCTCCTCAAATTGACCCACATAGAGGCATGCCAGACTGGGGGCACAGGTGGCCCCCATACTGGTCCCCTTGTGTTGGAGATATAAACTCTCTTTGAACAAGAACATGTTATGTTTCAAAACTAATCTTACGCATTCAATAATGAACTCAACATTGGCCCCTCTACATTCTAATAACCCCAGGATGTTCTTCATGACAACTATGGTATCATCCTGGGGTATGTTTGTGTATAGGGCCTCAATGTCGAGAGTCACCAGTATCTGGGACTTATTATTGAAACTGGTGCCCTCAATTATAGTGATCATATTTTTTGAATCTTTTATATAAGATTTCTGCTTTTGCACTAGGGGTTTCAGGAAGCTATCAATGTATTTACTCAAAGGCTCCAATATCGAGCCAATACAGCTCACAATAGGTCTCAGAGGGGGATTGATTTCATTCTTGTGGATTTTAGGGAGACCGTATATGGCCGGTGTAATAGGATTCTCATTGTGGAGGAATTTGTATTCACTCTCACCTATCCAGATGTTCTCTTTAGCCACAGACAGGAGAGCAGCGATCTCTGTTTTCAAGGAGTTTAACCTCCTCATAGGGACTTTCATGTAATGTTCTTCCACATTCAAGAGATCCATAATTCTATTCTCATAATCTAGGGTGTCAAAAATGACCACCCCTCCTCCCTTGTCTGCAGGCTTTATAGTAATGCTCAGATCATTTTTAAGGGCTATGATAGCTTCCCTATGTTCTTTACTCCTATCATATTATTAGTAACTGGTACCAGATTGTCCCAGATATTCCGTATCTTCGACTCCACTACTTGTTCAAAGATATCAATATTTCTGCTCACATGGCTAATATTAGGGGTAAAGGTTGACTTGGGTTTTAAACCAGAGATATTATTCTCCTCAATGTATTCTCTATTTTCGAAAAAACCGTTTAAGTCTAATTTTCCAAAAGAAGGATTTAAGATCCTTCTCTAGCATAAGTTTATTGACATTTGATGTTGGTGCAAAACTAAATCCTCTTTCTAAAACATCCCTTTCAATTTTATTCAATGGTCTACAAGAGAGATTGACGATGGGAAATTTGTTTACCGCCAATACTCCCGATTCCTGGTTTTGAAGAATTCCTCCTGAGGGGGATTCCTCATAGAATGTCCTCTCCCATGATTGCGATTCGTTCTGGTACCCCTCCTTGGGCGTTGGTCTAAGAAGACGAAGAAGAGGAAGAGGAACCAGGGCCATATTCCTGATTCTGATGATGTAACCCCTGATCTGATCTCATAGTCCCCTCATCTTCGCTACTTGAACCAGAGGTTTCAGAGAATGATAACCCCTTTTCTTCCGCCTCTTGTATACATGGGTCTTTGTAAATAGGGTCTGTCCCATCCCTGTTCTCTCTTCCGTTGGTAGTAATCTTTTCCTAAGTAGGGATAGTTTAATTCTACACTGAACTTGCTAATGTCCTTTCTTAGTTTTTTAGTTTTCTTATTGATCAAATAATCTTTGTAACCATCCACTTCTACATTTAGTTCTTCTAATTTCTTTTTAGCCTCCTCTAGAGCTGTATTATTCCTCATCTCCATTTCTACTTGTTCTATTTCTTGTTTTTCCAAAATAATTATTTCTTGAGCGGTCTCAATGATGAGCAGGATCCAATCCCTGCTACATCTATTGGCAATTTGTAACCAGGTCTACAAGAACTTTCTGTTTTCAACAAATAAGCCAGGTTCATTCTTGACTTGTAAGCCAATGGGGATGACACCAGATTTCACGTATTCGATTAGGAAATCGGCGAGCATTTCAGTTCTTATTAATTTTTTCTTTAGATTAAGAATCTTCCTCCATTTATCATTGTTACCCGAAAAAACTATTACTTTGTTGCCGCTCTTTGTGTTCATATTAATAATTTTGTTGTACTGGTCTTCACTAAACCCGAATGTTTTGAACGGGTCCATTTTGTCAGTGGGTTACACACAACTCTAAACACTGACAAATTCTATATCCACCTGAACAATAGGTTTACTGAGACATTGGTTTTTCTTTTTCTCTTAGAACCCCGTTTTATACACCAAAAACGATATTGGTGATTCGGGCGATATTGGAAGCCGTATAAATCAGGTGGAGGACATATTAGTCTCCATTTGGGAGAATTCTTATCTGGAGTAGGTGACCCCGGTTATATAATAATGTTCCTTACCGAAGAAAGTTAAAATAATATATATAAACCTGATATGGACGCGTGATCCTTATGGTTATTATTATTTTTTAGGGGCCTATATCCCTGTGGGGTTATAGTTTACACGAGTCCCCCTAACAAACTGGTGAATATCTGGGCACAAACTTCTGGAATACACTTTCCTGACTGTTGGTGTATTATTGCTCAACAGGGGTCAAGGTGGGTGTCATAATACGAAAATGACCACTTTCTCTGAGGGACAAATACAAATAGGGCCCTTTTGATTTTTTCATCTTATTCTGTCTGATTTATATTAACAGTATCAAGACAAGAGAAAATGCCACACACTACAGAGGGAATAATATTCGATACCTCCCCTTCCAGATGGAATAGTGTGACTATAAGGTACAATTTATTATATGATGATTTTCAGAGGGGTTGATAGGAGATTGACATGACAAAAGGGAGATTTATATATCCCTTGAAAAGAATATGACACAATATCAGGAAATAATGATAAAATATCGATATTGTTTGGATGTGACATGAAGATCACTTCTTTGATAGAAGTTATGCCTGCGGTTGGGACTAGGATGAGTGCTTGTTCCCTTTGGTGTCGCCACATCCTATTTAGATAGGACAGGAGTGGGACGTAGGAGGTTCAACATAATTGTAATGGATGACCGGGTTAAATGAGTATGAGTGACAGCTGTTTTACGCGTGAATGAAGGGCCCTTGAAACATTTATAAATTATATGTATGAATTATTTATCTCATAAATTTTAGATTTTAAATACCTTTTTAGAAATGGTTAGGCTGTAAAGAGAGTAAAATGTATTATCTTGGTTGATGTTGTGTGCAATACAATATGGTGATATATATTTTGTTTTAATACAGGCACATACTATATTATGTCATTTCTGAGAGACTCATTAAAATTGAGAGTCCTCAAGAAGGTGGCTTAGAAATATATTGCTCACCGAAACGCGTCGACGCTTCTGCTTTTTAATGTTAAATTCGAGGATCCTTTAAGTCTAATTAGAAAAGAATTCATAGACTTCAACAACATTGATTCAATCTAATTAACTTTGTTATGATGATTTAAAGTTATCACTTGTTTTGTCTCTCGTTTTTATTGAAGTTAAATTGTTTTGTATGCGAGTCTAACTGTTGAATAGTTTTATAACCCTTAAAAAAACTATTGTATTTATGAACTGTGTTCTATATGATCAAATTAGTTTTTTTTAAATAAATGTACTTTTTGATATATAAAAAATATTCTTTATAATTGACTCTTTGGCACCCGGTGTGATAGTGGATTGAGGATATTTGAATGACCTTTGTATGATCAAGTGTGGATTATTTTAGATGATGTGATCCAAGAGAAATTCTCTTTTTATACATTTACTGTATATGGTACCCTGTCTCTTGGGTAGTGGGGCCACTCTCTCTTTGTTTCTAACAGTCTATAAAAATCGTAGCCTGCAAATGGCTAAGGGTGGGTGCATGTTCCACCTTTTCTGGCAAATTCACTCCCATGGAGTATTGCCTCATGAGCGAGCAGGGACGCGCACGCTCCTTGAGTGCGGCCGCCCCCCTCCTTTCTTTTTGGTTGGAGCGCGTCAGCTCTCTCCTCATTGTTGTCCTGCCCCCGTGCGCAACGCATAACTTTCAGCATTAACACAGGCGCCATGCTTAATATTTTAGCAGGCGCCCGCTTGACTTGCTGACTTTGCCAGTGCTTGTTCTTTCAGTGCGCGCTACCCGGTGTCCATCGTGCGTGCCGGGGGCACGTTTACCTAGAGAGCAGCCGAGGATTACAATAACACGCGCTGCTGCAAACAAAAGTCTGAAGTTTGAGACTTTCCGACCTCCCCCCTTGCAGCAGTCTTGTGTGCGTGTCACGTGCCCCATCCCTTTCATCAGAGCAGATGCACCTGTGTCTGAATGTGAGGACGTAGAAAGCACAATTTTTCGCCTTTAGGCGCTCGCAGGATGAAGTAACAATGGGTGTGAAAGAGGCGCATCTTCATGTGTAGTGTCACGGATTTCAAACTGGCCGCCTCCTCACAGCACTCAAGTCTGTTAACTGCATAAAAGGAGAGAAAGAGCTGCGTGAAAAAAAGGCTTAAGTCATTCGGGGTCTTATTTTGTTATGTTTCATATATAGGCCCTAATGTAGACCCGTTCATATATGCCATAATGTATAAATACTCGTATATGCCCTATTATGGTCATACTCGCATATGCCCTATTATGGTCATACTCGTATATGCCCTATTATGGTCATACTCGTATATGCCCTATTATGGTCATACTCGTACATGCCCTATTATAGTCATGGCTCCTAATATAGGCATGATATTTCACCTACATTAGTTCCTTACCGTACACAACGAGCTCTGAGGGATGAACGTTATCTAGTCTGTGGTTAGAACACTGCAAGGTCTTTCCAGAACACAGGCCTACAATGTACTCATAAATTATGCATGAGCATTCACCAGCTACATCTCCCGCATAATATGTATGTACAAAGTTCACCCCTGACGTCTTCCTCATGTCCAACAAAGACCAATACAAACCATACTGAGGGACGAGACACTTTAGGGTATAAATACACCACATCTTGCCACGGTAAGATAGAGAGAACCAAGACTTCCATGGTGACACACTGACCAGAGACGCTGAGGCTCCTGCATGCAGTCGCTCCAGCTGACATCGGTCTAACACAGCCCTTGCGAGGTGTCCAACTCGAGACCAGGACGGGGTCCCACACTCTCTCTATTCAGGTATGGGGGTTCGACTAAATCCTAGAGGGATTCTTAGCTCTTAGGCTTTTAGACCTACACATATGCTAGGTACACTCAGGTACATCTAGTTAGGCATCGTAGGAGTACGCGCACTTGCATAATGCTTTTTATATTCATGTATGTATTCATGATTAT
Source organism: Calotriton arnoldi (assembly GCA_963921515.1). Lineage (NCBI taxonomy): Eukaryota > Metazoa > Chordata > Amphibia > Caudata > Salamandridae > Calotriton > Calotriton arnoldi. Next base: position 1,745,396 of record CAWUFW010002697.1, on the reverse strand, counting down.
TGCACTATGGTAGAACTGTTCTATCCTTCCACTTTGATCATACTGCTGATAATATATCTCTGCTATTGTCTGCTTATTGCTGCAGCACATATATTTTACACTAGAATAACAACTGTTCAATAAATACTTATTGAAACGCCCAGACTGTTTATTCTGTGTAACTCTCTGAGACAAACCGAATAAGTAAGCACGAGTGACTGAGCGAAAGGTAGTACATTGTTTCCATGATTCTGAGGAATTTGGGTTGTCATGATCTAAGGTTGCCAGAAACTAATCTCTCCCCGATAAGAGGAGACTCTAGTGGCACTGTGAGCTAGCTAATGCAAATCCGGCTAACATACGCGGTGGGGGTGCACAGAGTCAGTCTAACACCAAGCCCACAGTATATGTTATCCAAACGCGCAGGTCCTGCAGGGGTACTATAGGAACTACACGACATGGCGCCGCCAACGTTGGTTGGGTACTTATTTAACAGTAGAATCTGAGTAGTTCAGTCGTGGTATTCTCAGAGAACCTACTCACAAAACCCCAGAGACGTCTAGAGTGGGTGGGCACAAACTCCGCCACAGCTGAGTAGGCGAGATATCCTATTTATCGGCTGTTGGTTAATCAAGCTTGAAGGACATTTAGTTCCTAAATTGTGCATAACACCTCATCTTAGTTCCCTTTAAACACTTTTTCCTCTAAAGATGCCTGATTCCGAGGCAGGGGACCAGAGAGTTGACCTCTTCCTTTTAGAAGGAGGAGAAGATCCTGAGGATGCAATACAGATTGCACCAAAATTCAGAATGACAGTCACCCTAAGACTATTAGAAAATGGCTTACAAGCTAAGGGTGGCATGGTAGTTTTCGTGATTAAGGCACACGAATCAAACAAAACAGAGGTGTTCTATTCATGGGTTACATTCCCAGCAGCAAATGCCATAACAAAGACATTTCACTACTATATAAAGGGAGATGCACCACAGGAATATGCCCCGTTTGAGAACATAGAGATTCCACTCACTTACCAGGAACATCATTACTGGTTTAATGGCGCCCTACCCCACGTACGAGGAAGAGTAAGATTAGGCCCGCTCGGAGGAGATGAGGAACACATGGCCAATACTAGCGGCTTACACACCGCACCCTGACATTGGAACAATGCCACAGCCAGAATTACTCGTACAACACAGAGATTTAATTAAAATCTACAGAAACCTGACACAATTCGTCATGAGGACTTTAACAATCCAACCTGCACCAGGTGCAGCAAATAGTACTCCAGCTCAGGGTACAGGAAATAAAATTACTCCTGAAACATTACACGCGGTAATGGGCAAAATGCCCGCAAAACGCGAACAAATCCCATTCTGGATAGCTCAGAAAATAACTCAGCTTGAGGCAGTATTCCCGAAAACTACCACCTATGATAAACACAGAATTCTAACAAGCTGCTTGCCCATGGGGATCACACCACAGGTAGAGCATTGCACCTCTTGGGGTTCAGTCTTTGCTGCCATATATACCAGAACACATGGTATCCCGTCCTTAGCAGTAGTACCAGACGTATTGAGACAGATACAAAATGAGTACGGAGCAAAGCCTGCCCTAAACTTAGGGATGAAGTTACTAAACAACTTTGATCAGGTATCAGCCATAATACTTGCTAACATTAAGGGGGAAGCAGCTTCAGTGGCGATCCGCCAACGCCTAAGGGAATTCAGTCCAATAGATCAACAACACGAACTACCCAAAATAATTGAAACTGCATATGCAGAATTAGGCAGAGACAGTCTAGGTGGGAAGGCATTAAAACCACAATTGGTGGGCAGTCCTGAAAAGGACACTACAAAGCAGACACCTACTTCTTCTAAAAAGAAGTGGGAAATTAAAAAACAACAAAAGTCTAAAGACAGCAGATCTCAATCCAGAGGCAGGTCTCCTCAACAGGAGCCCTCTGAAAGGAGGTATAACCTCAGGAATAGGGATAATATTAGAAAACCTGACAGGTATCAGGATACTGATACACGTTCCTCTCGTTCCTTTCAGGGTTCATGAAAAACTCTGAGAGGGAAGGACGGTCAGAACACAGACAAGAGGAGCGTACAAAGTCCAGAGACACGCAACGCGCTGCGGACTACGCACCTAAAAAAGAAGATAAACAAAAACAGAAACCTCAGTTCAAAAAGAAGAAGGTAGCAGGTCTCAAGATCAGACATGCCCAGAATTCTGAGGACACAGCTTCTGAACGGGGAATGGGCTCTGACGATGCTAGACAGCGCGGCAGAAGTAACGATAGCTCGCCAGAACCTGAAGGAATTTCTGGTGACAGCGGAGTTGAGTGAGTATATCACGGTGGAAACACCTGATACTCGGATAAGTGTCCCACATAAGTTACATGAGATAACACTCCGGATGGAGGGGGACAAGCCCAGGAAAGTTAAGGGTCTATTTTGGGAAAATTTGTCATCTGGATATGACATCCTATTAGCAGAGCAAGACTGGCCGCCAGCATTCGTCATGGAGTGCCCAAAGGGAGAAAAGGTAATTTTTCCAGCATTTTCCGACCTCGTTCCCATACATTTAAAACATGCATATGCGCAGGAGTGGGCGGTTGCCCTAGCTCCAGCATTGTACAAAAATCATGCTGGTTGGGATGAGGACTCAACCCACCACGTGATCCCGTTAAAAGTTTCCCCAAATGCTCAAAGGCAATACCCTATAAAGCAGGAAGCTAAAAAACAAGTCAGGGAGATCCTAGATCAACTAGAATACCAGGGTGTGATAGAAAATTGCACCTCACCAATGAACAATCCATTGTTCCCCGTAACCAAACCTGACAACACATATCGTCTAGTTTTAGATTACAGACATTTAAACACCTGCACAAAGACATTTGCAGTTCAAAATGCACACAGTGCCGCATTAATGAATAACATTGTGCGACAAAAATATAAAACAACACTTGATATCTCAAATGGATTTTTCTGCCAAAATATAGCGCCTGAAAGCAGGTATCTGACCGCATTCTCAGCGCTGGGGTTACACTGGCAATTTTGTTGACTCCCCCAAGGGTATAAGAATAGCCCGGGGATGTTTTCAGCAAGGGTAACAGAGTTACTCCAAAATTTGGATGAAGAAGCATTGTCCTATGTAGATGATATTTATCTGACGGACGACGACTTACCGAGGCACTTGACCAGGGTGAACACCATTATTATGGTATTCGCCTCTGAGGGCTATAAATTTAATTTCAAAAAATCAAAAATTGCCCACCTCAATGTCCTATTTTTAGGGTATGAGCTGTTAAGTGAAGGAAAAAGCCTAGCAGCTAACTTTTTAGAAAAGTGTGCGCTGCTCCAACCTCCAAAATCATTAAAGAATTTACAATCAATTCTGGGATTCCTAAATTTTGGTCGAACATACATTTTGGATTACGCAGAAAGAGAAAAACCTTTCTACGACTTAATAAAACCTGATTTTTCACTCAGACAATGGACACAGGAACATACAAATATCCTGCGTTCCCTACAGGAAGACATGATAGCTTCAAAACATTTACAGACACGCGTAAACGTACGCAACTTAGTGATCCGAGTAATAGCGGGTCAATGCGGGTACACTTATTTAACTTTCAATGAAGGCGAAACGGTACCAATCGCATACAAATCACACCTGTACACAAACACAGAGATGCGTTTCGCTTCAACAGAAAAAATCTTGACAGCAGTGCAGACCGCTGTAGCAAGAGAAAGAGCTCTGGCTCAGGGTAAACGCATAATTGTCGTGACCCCAGTACCAGCTTTAGAAGCTGTTACAAAAGCTAGCATTCCAAATGCGAAAGCCTTACATCCCAGATGGATACAATGGGCTAATTCTCTTACTGCAACGGATGTTGAATACAGATTTGATCCAAGTTTAAAAACACAAGCATTTCTGCAATACAAACAAGAATATCCTCTACCAAATGAGATTTTGCCTCTAGATCAGTATGAATACATTATTTACACTGACGGTTCTGCTCAACCAGCCATAGGGAGTAAGCAAGCTTACAGCGCGGCGTGTGCAATCGTTAAAGGTCGCATGCGCGATGGAAAGTTCCATCCTAGTAGCACTAAAACGCAAACTCTAGGAGACTGCACGGCTCAGTTGGCAGAATTAAAGGCACTGATACTGGCGCTTGTAAATACAGAACACGAATTCCCCACACTAATTGCGTGTGATTCCCTTTACTGTGTACAGTCGTACAATGAATATCTACATCACTGGGAACAAAACTGGTTTAAAGACGCAAAGGTGGCACAATTAAGCATAAAATGCTATGGGAACAGGTAGTGGAGTTGAGAAACGAACTACCAAGGGCTCACGTGATACATACACTGAGTCATCAGCGTGATGGCGTTCACGTTGAAGGGAATTCATTGGCTGATGAAGCCGCGAAGGGGGCTGTACGCACAGCGTCCGTAGCTGCAATCACTCGTTCAAAAACGAGAATAGACGGCGAGATTTTGGTAGCTGTCAATGCTTCACGCAAAGGCAGCACAGCAGTACCTAAAAAATTTCCACTCAAGTACTCCTACAAGTTAGATGCACAAAACATTCCATATGCTCAGATTCCTGGAGTGTGGGATAGAGTGATACCAAATATGGATAGTAGGTTAGGCTTAATTCTAGCAGCACACGAGGGTTTGGGTTCTGCGCATGCAGGCGTTACAGCGACTATTTCTTTACTGAAACAGCGCTACTGGTGGCCAGGGTTAACAAAGCAGACCAAAGACTATGGGGTAGATTCCGATCTCGGCCGGAAGCGCACCGAATACGATTCGTCCGGAAAAATACGAGCCGAACGCGTTTTTCCCGAACGATTCGAACAGTCGTCCGAGCGAGCAAGTACGATGCGCATTACTGCTAAAATTCCGAGCGAGCCGTACGTACCCATTCCAGCTCCAGTTCCCCGACCGAGCTGGATCCGGAAACGCCGAATCGAGTCGCATGGAAGTAAATACACAGCACCTTCCGGCCGGACAAGTACGATGCGCACTCCGTACGCGCCGAACTGGTCGCTACGTCCGGCACGTCAGAGCATCCGGGAGAGCCGCACATAAGCTCTGATTCGTGCCACAAGACGATCCACGGCTACAAGACGAACAAGCCAGCTACGAGTACGAGTCGAAGCCACGAGAAACCCGAACGAGACGAACCAACCATGAATCCCATCGCGCAGGTCCTACCAATACTGTACATCTATTACCGGAACCGGTACGGACGCGTACGGCGCAGACGGTAAGTCAAACACCCACTACACAAACAAACGACACGTACCCGACATATGTCACACACACATAGGGATGCAGAAATGACGTACACTAGCAACAGCCGAACCATAGGGGCGGGATGGCTATCACCAATGCCATACACACCCATAGGGCCTGATGGCTACCACTACCACCATCCCCCACTCATGGGGGGCTGGCTGCCTCCCACTACCACCACCCCTACTCATGGGGGCCTGGATGCCTACCACTACCACCACCCCTACTCAGGGGGGGCTGGATGCCTACCACTACCACCACCCCTACTCATGGGGGCCTGGATGCCTACCACAACCACCACCCCTACTCATGGGGGGCTGGATGCCTGTCACTACTACCATCCCCACTCATAGGGGAATTGATGCCTACCACTACCACCACCCCTACTCATGGGGGCCTGGATGCCTACCACTACCACCACCCCTACTCAGGGGGGGCTGGATGCCTGTCACTACCACCATCCCCACTCATGGGGGGCTGGATGCCTACCACTACCACCACCCCTACTCATGGGGGCCTGGATGCCTACCACAACCACCACCCCAACTCATGGGGGGCTGGATGCCTGTCACTACTACCATCCCCACTCATAGGGGAATTGATGCCTACCACTACCACCACCCCTAGTCATGGGGGCCTGGATGCCTGTCACTACCACCACCCCTACTCATGGGGGCCTGGATGCCTACCACAACCACCACCACTACTCATGGGGGGCTGGATGCCTGTCACTACTACCATCCCCACTCATAGGGGGATGGATGCCTGTCACTACCACCACCCCTACTCATGGGGGGCTGGATGCCTGTCACTACTACCATCCCCACTCATAGGGGGATGGATGCCTGTCACTACCACCACCCCTACTCATGGGGGCTGGATGCCTGTCACTACCACCACCCCTACTCATGGGGGGCTGGATGCCTACCACTACCACCACCCCTACTCATGGGGGCCTGGATGCCTACCACTACCACCACCCCTACTCATGGGGGCCTGGATGCCTACCACTACCACCACCCCTACTCATGGGGGCCTGGATGCCTACCACCACCCCTACTCATAGGGGCCTGGATGCCTACCACTACCACCACCCCTACTCATGGGGGCCTGGATGCCTACCACAACCACCACCCCTACTCATGGGGGGCTGGATGCCTGTCACTACTACTATCCACACTCATAGGGGAATTGATGCCTACCACTACCACCACCCTTACTCATGGGGGCCTGGATGCCTACCACTACCACCACCCCTACTCAGGGGGCTGGATGCCTGTCACTACCACCACCCCTACTCATGGGGGGCTGGATGCCTACCACAACCACCACCCCTACTCATGGGGGCTGGATGCCTGTCACTACTACCATCCCCACTCATAGGACGGGTAATGCATGACACAACCAGCATACTCCAACATAAGGAATGTCAGCAAAAGACATCCCCCAACATCATGACAAGAGTGTGTAGTCTGTGTCAAATGCCTACAACACTGAACATGACATTGAACATACAATGTGACCCCCTATCACATGTGTCACACAAAAATGTGTGTGGCCTTCACAATGCAAGCAGACCATGACCACTGTGGGAATGGGGTCTAAACCCCATCATCACAGTGACCAAAAGGTAAGTGTGGGGTCCATAGCTGAAGCACATTTTGAACATTGTGGTAATGGGGTCTAAACCCCCATCATCACAGTGACCAAAAGGTAAGTGTGGGGTCCATAGCTGAAGCACATTTCGAACATTGTGGCAACGGGGTCTAAACCCCCATCATCACAGTGACCAAAAGGTAAGTGTGGGGTCCATAGCTGAAGCACATTTTGAACATTGTGGCAATGGGGTCTAAACCCCCATCATCACAGTGACCAAAAGGTAAGTGTGGGGTCCATAGCTGAAGCACATTTTGAACATTGTGGCAATGGGGTCCAAACCCCCATCATCACAGTGACCAAAAGGTAAGTGTTGTCATGGAAAAAGCTGCAACTGCCAAACAGCATGGATGATTCCTGGTCACAGAACAACAAACACATCAGTAGCAAAGTAGTGGTTGTGTCCCATAGCAACATAGATTGGGTGAGGCAAACAGTGCAGTGCAAATAAAACATACCTTTGGCCATGTGCAGACAAACATCACCCATGGGGACTGACATCGTCTCCATTTATCAATTACACAATGCCAGAAGTGACCATCATAATGCAGACCCACATATCTGCACTAATGGACACACAAATGTAGATATCCTGGGGAGACTGTAGATGTGAGGTGAACAAATACCATAACATGGCAGCAATGGGATATACGAACCATGATTATTGTGCTGACTGATGACCTAGGAGTCCCAGGGACAGCATGGGAAATCCTCCAAACAACATACAGGCAATGGCACACCAAAGATATGCCAATGCAGTGGTGCAGATGCACAAACACAAACAGGCAGCCTCACACTGCATATCAAACACAACAGGTGATGGGGGGTGTGCCAGTGTCCCCAGGCAAACACACAACACATGAGGAGGCCTGAATTCCAATTACACAGATGTGTATACAGTGCCATACAAAAGTAACTCATGGATCGGATTCCCCTATGTGGGCAATCAGGCATTGTTAGATGAGAGGGAGCCCAAATTACACATGTCACACAAGCTTGTAGGAACAGCAACTAACACAGCAAGAGACAGACCCACCACAGCACTACCCCCAGGGACCCCACATTGTGGTGACACTAGCCTGCATGATAATCCCACTGTGATGACAAAGGTAGACGTCGTTCACACTGTGAACCACAGCCATGTGTCCTGAGCAACAAACTACCATCACACCTACACAAGCACAAATCAATCAGCACGGCCTGTCAGCCAAGGCCAATATGGAGGTAGGGGTCTAGCCGTGCAACAACTCACATTTGCACACACTCAACACCACACACCTTGATCTCCACCAATGTGCAGCAGTGAAGCTCACATGGACAGGTGACATTGCACATGCACCCATGACAATCCCAGGGGTGGTTGTGGGAACTAAGGTGCAGAAACCCATCACACCTGGCCAGTCAACAAGACTCGTGAATGTCTGACACACTGCACAGTACGCCGTACATGGGCATGACGTGAAATCCACCCCAATCAATGGGATCCCGGCCAAAGTCACACACCAATGAAGAAGCCAAGGTGACCCACAAAGAACACACGTAGACAACTTCCAACATTGCAGCTCTGACCCTGAGGAGTGGCAGCAGTCACACACACAACGTGTCACAATCACTGAAAGCTACCACAAACTGTAAATTACATGACTTGTGTAACCAACAAGTGCCAAGGGGAATCCTGACTGTGTCTCATCTGCGTTTCCCCACATCCCCAGCCCTGACAACAAAGACAACTAGGGATGACAACCTGATGAACATTAGTTTGCCATGCACCCACATCACAGAGAAACCAGGTACAAGATGCTGGATGAACACAGGACAACTCAGCAAGCATCACAAACAGGAACATCCATAGGGACACAGCCGGTGTAGGAAAAGGGAAGGGAACACACACAGACATGCTTACACAACACACAACACGGGCCCAGGCAATGTCACGGGATTACACACTGCCATGATGGCACTCCACTCCTGTGGAAGGTCCGCTGTGCCAAACCTTGTCTGTGCACGACTCAAACATGTCAGCAAAACACTCGGTCAGTGAGTCAACAATTACAACACACTGAAGGCTCTGCTCACATCAGCCTGGGTACGGGAGTGTCACTTCAGTCATCTGCATATACCCAAAACACGTGTCAAGCAAGTTGCACTGTATACACAGATGAGTCCTTCAACATTGATGTGCTTAACTGCATGTCCAGTGGAGATGGGCACACAGTCAGGGAAATAGAAACATTGAACAGTGGTAAGCCCACCAGATGTGCATCAGTGTAAGCCACAGATGTCAATTTACAAATGCAAAACGTACATCCCTGTGTCAAATGCTGAACATTACACCCTCAGACTGCAGCAAAGGATGCTATGGATCCAGACTAGATTAGGACACATATCCCATGGACCACATTGAGTCCATCACAGCAACACTTCATTTTCCTGATCTGAACACTATTACAACAGCAAATGCATGATGATACTCATCTACATCATGTACATCAAAAGAAAAACCACTAGTAAACAAAAAAAGGCTTTATTCAGCAAATGTGAAAGAAAAATTTGAAGTCCAAAAGAAACTAAGGCCAATGGCCAGTCCACATACACAGTCCAAACAGGGTGATATGTGACAACTTGTCACCCATTGCTTGCCTGCACTGGTACGGACAGGGGACATCCCCCTCAGAGGGGCATACAAGGGGCAGGCCAGGCACCGCAGGGACAGGATCAGGGGATGCCAGAAGGAGGCAGTGAAGGGGTGGTGGGTGCAGGAGTGTCACCGGCAACTGCAGTGGAGGTGTCTGACTCAGTGGGGGCCGGCACCACTGTAGGGCACAAGTCAGATGGTGTGGGTGCTGGCACCACTGCAGTGGGCCGGTCAGATGGAGTGGACTGGGTCCCCACTGCAGTGCCCAAGTCAGACGGGGTGGTTGTGGACTCCTGCAGTGCATAACTCCAAGGGAGTGGAAGGGGGGGGCAGGTGAGGTGGGCAGGGCAGAGGGGGCGACCCGGTCTCCACACCAGTGGCACAAGCAGGCCGAGCGTCTGGGTTGGGGGTGGAAGAGCAAGTGGTAGGGGGGAGGGCCTAAACAGTTTGGGGATGCGGTATGGGTGTGTGGGGGAACCTGGGGCAGGGTGTGGCGGGGGAACTGGTGGAGTGGTGGCCTGGGGGATGGAGGAGAGAGACTGTGTGGTGGAGCTGCGTGGTGGTGGTGGTGGGGTCTTGCCCTTCCTGGTCCGGGGGGACTTCCTAATGGGGTCCTCAGTCTGCCTGTGCCTGGGGGAGGGTGTCCGGGTGTGAGGGGCACTCCCCTCTGTGTGTGATGGTCGCCTCTTCCGCCTGTGCGTTGGGTCAGATGGATCTGTGGGGAAGAGGCCAAGCTCACAGAGGAAGAGCTTCTGGGAGGGGGGGGTTGCAGGTGAGGCAAGGGAAGGGGTTTTGGAGGGAGAGGTATCTGAGGACTGCGCAGTGCTCGTGGATGCGTGTGTGTGTGCCTGGGCCCCATCCCCTGTGAGTGAGGTATCAGTCCCCTGACTGTGCGTGCGTGTGCGTCTGGATTTTGGCGTGTGTGTCTGTGTGCTGCTTGTGTCTGTGCTGGTGGGTGCCTGTGCCGGTGTGTGTGTGCTTGGGACAGGTAGGGTGCTGGGGATTGTGGATGGGGCAGAGGTAGGAGGGGTGAGGGACTGTTGCAGGAGGGACACTGTTGCCGTCAGTGAGGAGTCCATGGACTGATTGGTCCGATGTAGGGCAGACATGCCAGATGACATGCCCTCCATGAATGATACCAGTTGTGTCAACAGACCCGTGTGTGCATGGAGGACACTCAGCACTGATGTCTGCCCTACATGGATCTGTTTCAGCAAGTCCACAGACTCCACACTCAGGGCAGCAGGGGAGACAGAGGCAGGGGGTGCGGTGCCTGGCATGAAGGAGACACGCTCCCCTACACGGGAGCCTCCACGGACATGTGGGATGGGAGCAGATGGGAGGGTGGAGATGGTGGTGGTGGCGGGGACAGACTTGCTTGATTTTGTCTGTGGTCTGCTGACACCCGCCTCCACAAGGAAGTGCTGTGGTCCTCAGCCAAGGTGGTCGTAGCTGAGGTCTCCTCAGTGTGGCTCCCCTCACCCTCCGTGCCACTGGGTCCCTCGGTCTCCCTTGCAGTGGACCCAGTCTGGCTCTGCCGCTCCTCTTGGTCCGTGGAGCTGTCTCCTCCTGTGGCCATGGATGTATCTGCAAACAATCAGGATAAACAGAGCAACATTAGTCACCTGTACTGACCACACACACCACAGTAAGTACAGCACATCACAGAGCAAGCCCTGCCATCATTTGCTAGACATTGCAATAAGTGCTGACACTGATTTGAAGAAGCCCATTGTCTGCCTGACAGTCATTCATGCCACACATATCCTACCTGTCCATGCACCCATCTGTCTGGTGCCTGTTGTATGCGACTAATCATATGGGCACACATGCACCACATACACAGTTGTTGGACATCCAAGAGAACATATGGAAATGTTTCACTCCAAACACATGCCATCTCCTGCCACTGACTCAGTACATGTGTCAGGAAAAGTGACGGGCAGAGTCTCTGTCGATATGCGGGTTTTGCTTCCATCACCAGACACAATGATGTCCTCATGTCCTGATAGACAATGCGACAATGGTGTGCTTGCAGGACATATCACACTACTGCTGGATCACCCTTTGCGAGTTGAATGTCATGGCACAGGCCTGTCTGGCAAGTCAGTCATAAATGTCTCCTGTCACAGGGGCAGTGCATACACACAACACCAGTCTACACTGTGTCACAATCATGGAAGTTTTGGGAATGCAAGCCCTGTAGCTGACAGGTGCACATGTGCACCCCTGGCCACCCACATCATGAGGACTAAGATGATCCCACGTCAATCAAATGAGACATTTGAGTGACTGCAAACACAAATCCATACACATGGGCACTTCACCGTCTGATGAGAATGAACCAAAGCTGCCTGCACCTCAATGTTTCATAAACCATTGTGCACAGTCAAGGGATCAGAGACCTATGCATTAACCAATGTGCAGATCCTATAGTCACAACTCAGATGGCTGGCCACCCCAAATTGTTAAACACTCCAGGAGTCCAAAAAGCAAGGCCACACCACGGTGACACAGAGGCAGACACCTGAGTGCACTCTTCACAATGCCCAATATGTATGCTGACACACGGGAGTGGGAGAACAGAGTGCCTTCGATGTACGGAGTAGGCATTACAGTCCTGGTCCATGTGCAACATGGTATTACCCTGAACACTAGGCAGGTGGCTATGCATGTGTCACACACATGATGTACATACTTCTGAGGCTCCCCCTTGGTCTCTGCTGCAGCATGGGTGTGTGGCACATACCCCAGACATGTGGTGAGTCAGAGCAGCAATTGGAACACATTGTAAAGCCATACCCAGAGTACATGTCAGATCACAGGCATTGTGTGAGCAATTGTACCACCCATGCAGCCCACAACAAAGTTCCTGTAACTGATGCTGTCCCCAACTTGAACCACAGGTAACTGCAAGTACACAGTACCCAAGTGACCTAAGTCACAGACTGTAAGGGCCACACCTGTGTATCAGATGAGGAGGGGGCATGACACAAGTGAGGGACATGAGTCCAGGACGACAAGACAGCTGTACTGTGGAAGTGGAACCAGGCTAAAGGAGTGCATAGAGCATGTTAGTCATAGTACACAGAAAAGGCTAGCACTTACCCCCTCCTTGCTGCTGTCTGGCCTTCAGCTGCCCATCCAGGTCAGGGAAGACCAATGCCAGAATCCGGAGCATGTGGGGGGTCAGGGTCCGGTGTCCGCCCCTCCTGCGAGGAGGCGACAGCTTCAGCTGGACCCTTGCGATCCTCCGGGTCCAGCCACGAAGGTCCTGCCATCTCTTCTGGCAGTTGCGGATCCTGCGCCTGTAGACCCCCACAGATCGTACTGCCCGGACGATGGTCAGCCAGATCTCCTGCTTCTGGTGGGCATCAACCTGTGAGGATGACAAAGTGAAAAGGCCATTACTACACATGCAACATATCTGTGCATCACACAGTTGGATATACATGTCTCAATCACAGGGGCATATGATGTACACAGGTAGTGCAACTATGGCTATGAACAGTTGTCCAGCAGTTACTAAATGGTATCATTGCCTGGGAAGTAAAACCTTGTTGGAATGCACTATTACTGCACTATACCTGTTCAGTGCATGTAACTACACACTTTGGGGGTGACAACTACTCAGTGAGCATGCTAGCCACTGGTGTACACACTGTAAGTCTTGCTAGTCAGATAACATGCACAATTAGTAAGGCAGTGGACAGCACACTCACCTGTTCCCCTGGTTTCCCATACAGCTTGCTGTACTGTGGAAGGAGGCTGTCCAGCAGGGCCTGGTTCTCCTCAGTGCTGAAGGCTGGGGCTCTCTCCACAGTACGTGCCATTGCAGTAGCCAGAGGATGCAGAGACAGCAGCAGTGGTGGTGGCAGATGTCGTCCTGGAGCATGTAGTGCAGGCAAGTGAGCTCTCAGGGGAACAGCCAGCATTATATGTGTGCTGCAGAGGCAGATACTGTCCCATGTGTCCAAAGTGATAGGTCCAACTCGTTTGCATCTTCTGAATCTGGCCAATCCATGGAATTGCACCACTTATACACGCCCACAGCATCCTTCAAAAGTTCAACTTCATGACACCCATGAATTTGCAACATTGTTGAGGGTGACCAACTGAATTCACTGCATCCGACTCGTAAAAGCTTCGAAAACGCGTCCGTTACCATGTCAGTCCATAGCCAATGCGTGCGCACCGATCGGTCCATTGCTGTACGACGCGTATTACGTCACACAACACGCATCCGTCAACATCATATGCAATGGCCAATGAGTGCGCACCGATCGGTCCATTGCTGTACAATGCGTATTTCGAAACACAACACGCATCCGTCCAAATCATATGCAATGGCCAATGCGTGCGCACCGATCGGTCCATTGCTGTACAACGCGTATTTCGGAGCACAACACACATCCGTCCACATCATATGTAATGGCCAATGCGTGCACACGGATCGGTCCATTGCTGTACGACGCGTCCCTGTACAAGTCACTCGCATATGTCACCATGGTTGTCACTGGTGAACGTATGCCAGCCACAATTACTTGCCAGGGACTCAGGGGCACACCTACAACACCACAGCCTGTCCACACTGTATCCTAAGGCATGTAAGGCTGCATTACCTGTGTGTGTATGGGGGTCAACATGTGGTTTTTGGGTGGCACTTGGGGGCAGCCACTCCCAGGCTGTGCACGTGTTCATGGGGACAGAATCCTTTGTGTGTTGTGCACATGACCACTGTGATGTGCAACTGTTCAGTTCAGAGCATGTGGCATGGTCACATCTCCAGGTTGTGTATGTGTATGTTATGTCACATACACCCTGAGTCCCATGTGGGATGGTATGTACATCACAGGGTGACCCATTGCCACAATTGTGATGGCCCTCCACAGTCTGTGTGCATGTTGTGTTTCAGATGTCTCGGATTCCATGTGCACAATGGGAGACAGTCTCCACATCCACGTTGTTTGTGCATCGACTTTGATGTTGTGCATGTGTGTGTCACAGACGTCCATGTCTGTCCTGCAGAGGCAACAGGGGCCACTACCTGTGGGAGTCATGGTTGTTTTGCTGACGTGCACATGATACGCCATGTCATGCCAGTGTCCATGTGGCAATACAGGGTCCCTGGGAATCTACCTGTCAAAGAGCTGTGATGCCTGGGGCACATCTGTCCTCACTTGTCACTGTGGTGTGTGTTTGGAACGTGACAGCAGTACATGGGTACTGTGACACAGCCTAATGATTTCCCATAGCACAACCTGGAACTTGTTGTCAACACATGTTGAACTGAGATGTTAGATGTTGGCCATGTAGGTGCCATATATGTCCATACAGAACGCCACACACATCAAGTACTTGTGTCTCGTAATGATGTATCATGTGATATTGAGTATGGTCAATGTCACATATGTGGGGTGACTGACAATCTTTCTTTGTTCACCTATGCACTGCAGGGCACCAGCTGTCCATAGACCATTCCCTGACCTTGCAACCATGGTTGAACGTGACTGCATCTGACGGTACCGCTTCAACAGGCCGCTTATTGAGGAATTGGCGGTGCGGTTGGCCCCACATTTGCAACCTGGCCGGCCATACCCTGCAGCACTGACCCCCAAGGTGAAGGTGATGGCAGCCCTACACTTCTTTGCCACCGGTACCTTTCAACACACTGTGGCGTCTGCTGGTGGGATGTCACAGACCATGTTCAGCCGTGTGCTACGCGATGTTTTGGAGGCGATGTTGAGATACTTGAACCAGTACATCTATTTCCCTAAACGTCAACAACTCACTGACGTCAAGAGTGACTTCTATGCCCTGGGGAGGATGCCACATGTCATCGGCTCCATTGATGGGACACATGTGGCTTTGGTACCACCACAGGCACATGAGCAGGCATACAGGAACAGGAAACATTACCATTCTATCAATGCCCTGGTGGTATGTCTTGCAGATGTGAGCATCTCACATGTGTGTGCACGTTTCCCCGGTTCTGCACACGATGCCTACGTAATGAGGAGTAGTCGCATCCCGAGGATGATGTCACAGATGCAGAACCAGCGTGCCTGGCTTGTCGGTGTGTGCAGACTTTGTACCATTGTGTGTGTTCTGCAATGTTGTATTCCACCCTCTTTTCCAACTCAGCTAATGTGCAATTGTCTGTATGTAGGTGACTCCGGATACCCCAACATGCCGTGGTTGCTGACACCCCACAGGAACCCTGTGACACCAGCCCAGATGCGCTACAATGAGGCACATGGTCGGACCAGGAGAGTGATCGAGCGGACATTTGGTCTCCTGAAGAGCCGCTTTCGCTGCCTGGACAAGACAGGAGGGGCCCTCCCATATGCCCCAGCAAAGGTGTGCAAGATTGTCATCGTCTGCTGCATGCTACACAACCTGGCAGTGCGGAAGGAGTTGCCTCTCATCCTGGATGACGATGACCAACATCCGCCACCTTTGGAGGATCCTGGCCTGGGCCACGATGCCAGTGATGATGATGATGATGAGGGGGATGTCTGCACACAGCTCATCACCAACTTCTTCAGCTGAATGTGAGTATACAGAGTTGGTATGTCAATGATTTGAGTTTGCATGATATGTGTTGGTGGTGCTCTGTTGCTGTTTGAGTGTGGCCATGTGCTACTTGACTGGATGCGTGCAGCGATGTGTCCTTACAGGTAGTCTTTACTCCCCAACAGTGTTGACATGCTAACTTGGTTTTGTGTAGGTATCTTGTGACATGTATTGGCCATGAGTATTGCAGTTCTCTCCTGTTCTTCAGTGCTTTTGACTGTGTGTCATGTCTGTCCTTCACAGGGTACTTTCAGAGTTGTTTGGTCAACTCGGATCCACCGACACCATGATTCAACTTCCAGGGTGGAAGCAGTCGTTTCCCTACAGGTGATGTGCCACACACCCCTGGACTTTATTTCTTCTACACTTGGTGACTGTGTGGCCACTGCCACGTGGGATTACCTTGCATCTGTAGTGGAAACAACATGTTGCAAATGTGTAATAAACCTGTGCTTCACTTTGGGATGTGCGTTGTCTGTGGTCACACATCTGACTGACATTTGCTTACTGCACCTGTGGGCTAGTTAACACATACTCTGAATAGGTGTGGTGTCTGTGCATTCCACTGTATTTCCTGGCAACATCAGTGTAGGCGATGAGTCAGATGGCCCTGGTGTGTATGTGTTGTGTAGCCCTAGTGGGTTGTCTCCCTCATATGTGTCACGTCGCCATGACTCACATGACGGTGTTGAACTTGCTGTAGCAGTTAGCATGCACAGTGTCATTTAGCAGATCATCATCTCCATGACAAAAACAACGTTGGAATCACAACAGAGGCAAGTATGGTGTATTAGTGAGTTTATTTACATACATGTGTGAGGATAGTGCACAGGATGGTGGGTGCTGTACATTGGGATTGGAATCCAAAGTTCACAGATGAGTTGGAAGTGTTGGTAGCAGAAATGTCCTGAGTAAAGTCCACAGTCATCTGATACATTAGTCCAACTTAAACTCCCCATGTCATGTGGGAGAGTTGGGTTGCATTCGACAGGGTGAACAGTTTGCACACAAAGGAGAATTTCCAGAACAGGTGTTGGGTTCCTGGGGGATGTACATGGCCATCGGCCTCTCAGTTTTCCTTCCTCGGACGACCCCTCTTCTTTCGGGGGGGACCCTCACGTGCAGGCCGCTGCGGTGCAGAGGACTCTCCACCAGAGTCATCCTCCCTCCCTGTGGCAGTTGCAGTTGTTGCGGCACCAGATGTTGTGGGCACACAGGGAGGTGTGGACATGTTGGTGCTAATCTGGCGGAGGCATGTCAATATGTCCCTCTGCACCGCTGTCAGTTCTTCCAATGTGTCCCATTTGGACTCCATGCCAGACATGTGTGTCTCCACACGGGACATGTGGGAGTCCAAGCGGGCATGATGGGCAGCCTGCTGCTGTTGAATGTCCTTGAGGATCCCCACTACCTGGCTGACCTCTCCGGTGCTATTCTGGTATGCATCAGCAATGCGTACCAGTTGTGGGTCATCATGCAGTCCAGACCCCTCTGCAAACAGCGACCTCTGCCTACCACCCCTCCCACCACCCCTGGCCACGCGTGTGGGACCTGCGGTGGCAGGCACAGGTGAGCCTAGGCCCCCTTGGGGGTTGGTACTGGGGTTGTTGTCCGTTGCTTCACGGTGGGCCGGGGTCCCTGTGCTGTTGTCATTCAGTGTCCTTGGTCTGTCCGTGTCGGCGGGGGTGGTCTGTGTGTTGGCAGATGTTGGAGGAGTGGGTGCAGGGGGTGCAGATGGTGGTCCTGCTGGTGCTGCATGATGACTCACACCGGAGGTGCCAGGTAGGTCTTCGCCATCCGAGGAGGGTAGAGGCTGTTCCACACCAGAGAGCTCAGGGGCCACCGGAGCCTGGGACAGGGACTCCTCATCATCTGCTGCTGTGTCCCCATCATCATCTGTTTTTGGAAGAGACACACAATGTATGTTATGTTTCTACAGGCATCAATGGTTCAAACACCTGACAGTTGTGACTGTACCTCTGGATGCGGGCCTGTACATTGCATTGTCCTAAGTTGTCACAGTCAGAGGTTGATATTGGTGTAGCACATTGTCCTGCCAACCTGAAGCATTTCAATGTGAATGTTGAGGTGTGTGCATGACCAGCATTGGTGGTATTTGGTTGACATCCGGACCTCCTTCTCCCCCAGCCCAGTTATCCCACCATGAAGCATGCCACCCTTGCAGTGGGTGCAGGTTAACTCTCAGGATGTCAGTCAGTGGTGTCCTGCTGTTGGTTGGTGCCCAGTTCCCAGCAGGGCCTGGTACTCCCCACAACAGAGCACCATTGTCAGACATCTTAGAAGTGGCTTTTCACTCCCTGTGAGGTGTGCATGCTTCAGTGTGAGCTTGCTGGGCCATGTGGGTGGGGGATGTTGAGCTGTGACTACCATTCCCATCATGCTATTGCCTACACCCCCCTTCCCAGCATGCCCATACTTCCTTCCTTTTGACTCTGCTTCCCTGTGGGGTAGTGTGCCTGTGCTGACAGGATGACTGACAGTGTTGTCCTGGCGTTTGTTTGGCTACAAGTCCCAAAAGTGTCCCTGTGCTTCACACAGCATAACCCAGTGTGGTGGTTCTTTGTGGGATATTTAATTAGAGTGTGAGGCAATGCATTCTCCCAGGTGAGTTGTGTGGAGGTTGTGTTAAGGGGGTGTGTGAGAAGAGCTGCTGGTAACTATGGTCAGAGCTGTCAGTCCTCCTTCCCACCCAGCCAGATATCCCACCATGGAACGTGCTTCCATTGCAGGGAGTGCAAGTTGGCTTAGAGGATGTTAGGCAGTGGTGTCCTGCTGTTGGTTGGTGCACAGTTCCCAGCAGGGCCTGGTACTCCCCACAACAGAGCACCATTGTCAGACATCTTAGAAGTGGCTTTTCGCTCCCTGTGAGGTGTGCATGCTTCAGTGTGAGCTTGCCGGGCCATGTGGGTGGGGGATGTTGATCTGTGACTACCACTCCCATCATGTTATTGCCTACACCCTCCTTCCCAGCATGCCCATACTTCCTTCCTTTTGAGTCGACTTCACTGTGTGTGAGTGTGACAGCAATGGCAAGATGGCTGACAGTGTGGTCTTGTTGTTTGTTGGTGCACCGTTCACAGCAGGGCCTTGTGCTCCCCACAGCTGAGGCCAGTGTCAGACATCTTTGAAGTGGCTTTTCACTCCCTGTGAGGTGTGCATGCTTCAGTGTGAGCTTGCCGGGCCATGTGGGTGGGGGATGTTGAGCTGTGACTACCACTCCCATCATGCTATTGCCTACACCCCCCTTCCCAGCATGCCCATACTTCCTTCCTTTTGAGTCGACTTCACTGTGTGTGAGTGTGACAGCAATGGCAAGATGGCTGACAGTGTGGTCCTGTTGTTTGTTGGTGCACAGTTCACAGCAGGGCCTTGTGCTCCCCACACCTGAGGCCAGTTTCAGACATCTTTGAAGTGGCTTTTCACTCCCTGTGAGTTGTGCATGCTTCAGTGTGAGCTTGCTGGGCCATGTGGGTGGGGGATGTTGAGCTGTGACTACCACTCCCATCATGCTATTGCCTACACCCCCCTTCCCAGCTTGCCCATACTTCCTTCCTTTTGACTCTGCTTCCCTGTGGGGTAGTGTGCCTGTGCTGACAGGATGGCTGACAGTGTTGTCCTGGCGTTTGTTTGGCTACAAGTCCCAAGAGTCTCCCTGTGCTTCACACAGCATAACCCAGTGTGGTGGTTCTTTGTGGGATATTTAATTAGAGTGTGAGGCAATGCATTCTCCCAGGTGAGTTGTGTGGAGTTTGTGTTAAGGGGGTGTGTGAGAAAAGCTGCTGGTAACTATGGTCAGAGCTGTCAGTCCTCCTTCCCACCCAGCCAGATATCCCACCATGGAACGTGCTTCCATTGCAGGGAGTGCAAGTTGGCTTTCAGGATGTCAGTCAGTGGGTCCTGCTGTTGGTTGGTGCACAGTTCCCAGCAGGGCCTTGTGCTCCCCACAGCAGTACCCAGTGTCAGCCATCTTGTCAGTTCTTTTCCACTCCCTGTGATGTGAGCATGGTTCAGAGTGGTGTTGATGGGCCAATTGTGAGGGTGACCAATATCTGTGACTACAACTCCCATCATGCTATTGGCTACACTCACTTCACCAGCATACACACAATTCCTTCCTTTCAGTGAGCTTCCCTGTGAGGTGCTGTTCTAGTGGTGGCAAAATGTCTGACAGAGTTTGTTGGTTAGATTTGTGCCACTGACTTGCTCTATTTGTTGTTAGGTTTGTACATGTCATGACACAGTTACATATCACTATGAGATGGCAGGTATTGTGTTTGTCTAACTAACATACACATCTTGGGATGATTATCTTTTGGTTACTGTGGCTTTGCTAACGGTGCATGGTTTCACTATCCCCTTGACAGTGATGTGTGTGTATTGTCACACAATATTGGGTATATTGGTTGTGTACTCACCAGGCTCTGGGATGTTTGATAGTCCATGTACGCTCTCTGGTGGTAGGATGGCCCGCACCTTCTCCTCCCAGGGCCTGAGGTATACTGGTTTGGCAGGAGGGCCACTGCCGGTGCGATGACTCAAGGCGTAATCCTTCTTGAGTAGGTCCTTGACCCTCCTGCGCACATCATACCACCTGTTCTGGATGTCTTCCTTTGTGCGCAAACATGGTGATTGTGCATTCACCCTGTCGACGATCCTCTCCCACATCTTGGTTTTCTGCGACATGGGGGTCTGTTGGACCAATGTACCAAACAACTGTGGCTCGACCCTGAGGATTTCATCTACCAGGACTTCCAATTCACTGTCTAGGAACTTTGGATTCTTCTTTGGGGGCATGGTGATGGGTGGTGGTGGGGATTGATGTGTGTGTGAGTGTGCAAGTGAGGGTGGGTGAGTGTAGGTTTTGCTGGGTGTATGTGAGGCTGCTATTTGGGAGGTGCTAATGGTGTGTGGCTTGTGTGATGGATGAGTTGTGAGTGTGTCTGTGGTTGCTGTCTGATGGTGTTCTGTGCTGGCAGGTCAGTTGAATTTGCAAAGGATCATGGTAGGGATTTGTGGCCTTTATATGGGTGGAGTTGTGGGTGTGTCTTTGCTCCATGTTTTTTTCCCTCTGTATTTATTGACTTTGTCATTGCTTGTTTGGCCCTTTTTTTTGTATTTTTTCCTTTGTAGTTTTTAGGCATGTAGGAGACGTTCTTCTGACCGAGTAGGACGCTGCAGTTGGCTCGTGCGAGCTTCTCCGAGTCTTTCAAGCTGTGTTTCTGCTGGGTTTCATGTGCGGCATACGCGTCGGTCACGGAGTATTGGGTTGCTTCGGCTCCCTGTTTTGTATGCGTGTTGGTCGTACGGCTTGAGCTCCGTGCGACTCGGTCTGGTTTTACACGCATTGCATCGTACTGCGCGGGTCGGAGTTCGCGGGTACGTTTCTGTCGGGTTCATTCCTGGTGCGTGTCGGTCTGTTCGATTCGCGTAGTTTTCCGGCCGGATAGCTGGTTTCCGTGCGGTTTGGTCGTTCGGCTTGTGTTCCGTACAAGTCGGTCGTAATTCACATGCATTGCATCGAGTCGGTCTGTATGTTTTCCGGCCAGAATCGGAATCGGCCCCTATGTCTTGAAATGCGACATCTGCCAGCAGATGAAAGGCTCCACCGTAACACGCCCAGCGCAGACACCATTACTAAAATCAGACAAACCTCTCGCATGCGTATATTTGGACCACTGCGGACCCCTACAATCTGATGGGGCCAAGAAATATAACATAGTTGCAGTGGATTCCTGCTCTAGATTCCTATGGTTTTGGCCTCAGCGCTTGGCTGACGCTCGAACTGTTATAAAAGATTTGCGAGTCTTTATCGGCACATACGCAGTTGGCACGTTACATTCTGACCGTGGACCGGCGTTTAGCTCTCGGGCTTACAAAGAGGCCATGGAAGGAATGGGCGTAGCATTGCGGTACTCCTCTCCGTACCATCCCGAGGGAAATTCTGTTGTGGAGAGGAAAAACCGGGACTTAAAGCAATCTTTAACAGCTAGGGTATTAGGCAAAGGCGTGTCAGATTCAGGCAGGTTGACCACTAACCTTAGATGACGGATACAGCGGGAGCGATGTGAGAAGCTGAGTAACCCTATCCCCCCAATGGAATTACCTGAGAGCCATCATATAACACTCTACAGATAACACCACCACAGGGGAAAGGGAAAAGTAACAGGGAATAAAAACGAAACAACAAAGCTGTGGCTGCGAAACACCCTCAGGGAAGCTGACCGAGAGTTGTAGGTTTCACTCTGGCTGACTAGCCCCGTAATCACTGAAATGAGAAACATACATATATGTAGTACTATGTATTTTGCAGTACATATGTATAAGCTATTTAGTTTCTTAAAGAATTAGGGAACACTTACATGTGGTATTAATTAAACCCTATGAAGACCTTAGTCCCTGTGTCCCACCGTAATTGTACTTAGCTTAGTGGGTGTCCAGAAAGGAATCCTCCGATCTCCAGGCAGCAGGGCTGAAAACTAAATGCAACTGAAAAGGCAGCGTCGCTCTCCGAGTCTCTCAACGACTCCAAGCGCGCTATTGCTCAAGTAACAAAAATCATCGTAATGTAATCCAAAATTAAGGAAAGCTGGACCGGAGCCGAACCTCTCCTTGGATCCGGAAGTGCTCCGTGAAGTGGGCGAAGAAAAATCAGCAAGGGAATGGATAACACGCAATACTTCTTAACGGCTCGTAAACGCACACCTTTGCGCTCCAAGCTGACTCAAGACGTGAATCTTTCACAAGGGGCCGTGCACCAGCGCAGCACTGTAGGGCAGTAGTACAAGGTATTTCTGTTCTCCGGAGGCACGAACACGCGATTAGAATCTCCACACAGGATCTTCCTTTGCCTACAGCGTTTCTCCTCGGAATCTCTCCGAGAGCAGGGCCGATCGGGATTGACAAGCACCTGTGTGCAATAAGGCGGGGCTTTTATAGCGACTGTGGGAAGGCCGTCCGACTCCTGCCCCTGGGACTTGTGGTAGATGTAGTCTTTGCCTCATGTAACCACCACCCGCGTAGGTACATGACATGCCCAGCAGGTGTATGCAATCAGCGCCTATTCCTGACAAGGCGGTAGATGGGTCGATCACCTTTATGGGGTCCAACGAGCAATTAACAATCAGCCAAGAAGCTCTCTAGGGGGTGTCACTCCTTACGAGGTCCTATTTGGGACAAGAATGTGGGTACCTGATCTTGATTGTGAAGGCGCAATGGCGGATGAGAAACCATTTGATATCCATGATCGTTTGGCTGTTTTACAGGATCTAAATGAATCCAGAACACAACAAAGTAACGTGCTCCAGAAACAGACAGCCACTGAGGAAGTCAAGGCAGTAACGGCAAGACCTGTCTGGATCCCAAAAGTCGGGGATCTGGTCAGAGAGAAGATTGCTGACAAGTGGAGAGGTGTGGTGCAGCGGCCAGGGCAGCTGACTTCGGAGCACAGGGTTCACGGTTCGATCCCCGGCTCCGGCGGCAGCTCAGCTCAGCACCATGTGACTCTGGGCAATAGCTCACTTAATTTCCACTCCGGCCCCCAGCGCCTTGAGACCCGTAAGGGTGAGTAGCTGCGCTATATAAAAACGGACTTACTTACAAGAAAGAATTTGGGCCATCCTACAGAAAGCCTGTACCGGTCCTAGCAATCCAAGGCACAAGAACTGTACTTCTGCCGCCTCTTGCCGGGAAAAAGGAGAAAAAATTTGTCTCAATTGACTTAATCAAACCACACTATGTGGGCGATACTAAACAGTAGGCCTCGTGGACTCCACAGTAGCAGACACCCTCCTCTCGCTACAATCCAAGAAGTCCAAACAGAAAGACTCATCACGTTTGAAGAGCCACCTGTACGGAGTGAAGGACTAAGCAACAATGCTATGGAACTCATTCCACTTCAACAAGAAGAAAACCAACTTAACAACCAAGTTGCAATCAGACCGACTACAGACATTTACGTCAACGTGCCTCGTCAAGAGCAAAATCCGATTTCATCAAATCCCGATGCAATTCCAACAATTGATCGAACTGCTTCTGGCTATTTCATGAACTTTGATACGTTTTCACTGGACCCAAGTAAGCCGGAAACGACGCCAGCCAAAAAATCAAACAAACAGAAACTCAATGTCTTTTTGAACTTTTTAGAAAGACTTACCTGGTGTCACCTTAGATTGAACTATGGTATATCACTGGGATTTTATTTTTTATTTTCTGGCTAGGTTTAATAATAACTTTTAGTATGCTTATTAATGGACGATACCTCCAGCAGAGCTCTACAGCCCAAAGAGTCAATTTGATTTTAAAACCACACCAGTCTTCACATCGTGAACCAAGAGACTTGTCTTCAGTGAACATCACAGCAGTTCCTATACCGGACGCTATAGTATGGGACAAGATTGATTATGATATATTCGGTCCGACTGAACGTTTAAAGCTTAAACATGTGTTTAAAATTTCTTTAAGTGATATCATTACCTCCAGTACATTTTCTGATGATTGGGACACTGAAACTGTAAATAATTTAATGTCTGATTTAGAAAGAACTGCAGCCTTTCCGAACAATGAAATGTTAGAAGGTACTTCCGACTATGATACATTGTACTGTTACCAACATTATGGTCATCATTTCTTGCACAAATCTATAACACCTAGAAATGTATTTGAATACCACCAGTGGTAACACTGCCCAACTCCTCCAAAAGGTCGTTCGCAAACTTTTGCACAGAAATTCACATACTTTTCAGGGTTCAACACATCTGACCCAAAGTCATTTTATTACAAAGTGGCAACAACATCAGCACAGAAAATTATGTTGACTAACACCAAACAGATTTACTCTGCTTCCTTTATGGCCCAGTTGTATACACAGGGTTTCGACTTATGGAAGGACACTATAGATTCAAAATCAATCTGGGGTTCTAGGGACTGGCAAGTCCAGGGAACAGAAGCGCTTTTTAGAGCATGCCTCATTCCACAGCAGATAATATTTCTGAATGAAACTGTGCAACAGACATCCTGTCTTGAACTAGCCAAGAACAAGGAAATGAACACACCAGGGTTTCCAACACCATCGGAGATGGGTGGGGGGCAGAATTCAACTACTCATGGGGTAAGATTAGATGACGTTCTTCAGTACAACAGGTCAGATCTCAATTGGACAGGATGGCTGATTTGGCCCATTGACACGAACACTTGTCAACAGAGATTCCAAGGTACACCCGAGGGATTTAGTATCCATAGGCCAGATCCTCGCTATGTACAAAGACAACACCCAGGGGTAGTGACATCCTATAGTGTTGGGAAGTTGTGCCTTGATTGGCTAGAGACCTCAACACTCACAGAAGTTAAACATCACTTGACCTTACTCACACCTGATGTAGACCTTAGGAATTTCTTACTAGGCCCAAGGAAAACACGTCAGAACGTTTCATATATGCAGGCCTTTATGCCTATTATAATGAAAACTGGAAAATATCCCAACAGGAGGCCGCAGAAAGAATACGGGAAATAGACCGTATTAACTTAGAGAAGGCATTAGCTGTAGTGGATAATGGGTTAACAACTTTGACCTCCAGGATTTACTCCTTAGGCAACATTGTGTCTTCGGCAATCGACATATTAGAACAAGATCTGGCCTTGTTACAACACAGGCAATCTCAGCTACGTTCTATTATGATGTTAAGCTGGACGCTGCAATCTTTGCGTGCAGGCTACGTGCCCTGGCGTTTTATAAACACCACGTCTCTGTTTTCAGAATACAATCTGACTGATAAACAGACAGAAATGGCACAGAGGGGAGCCAAATATACAATGCTGCGTATTGAGAAACTGGAAAGGTTACCATTCACTGTAACCGAATCACCATCAACAGAATGACTAATTCATGGCCAGATCACTCTGCCGGTCACTACGTTTCAGTTTCAATATTGCCTTGAGCAAAGGCAGGCAGGCAAATATGAAAAGATGGGTAAGGGATACATCAAGGAAACTTGGGAGTTACCATATAGATATCGATGCCGGAATGTGGATCGAGAAGTGTATCTGAGTGGTACAAACTGCAAGAACGCTTTAGCTGGTTCTCTCATGTGTCAAGATATTTCTCTACACGGAGCATGTAGTGGTTCGGTAGCAAACTTATCTTGTCACATGTCAGGGACCCCAGCGGCCATGATCACGCCGGTTTTCCAGCTGCTCTCGAATGGGAGTTACTTAATGCTAAATGATCAAGGTTGCTGTGGGATGCTTCCGGGCGTCGCCTATCTGGTCACTGTTAACTCCAGGGTTACTTGCTGTATGCAAGTATTGTTTGCACCACTGAACACAGTCAGGGAGGCGCCGTTATGGCCTTCGTTGAATGTTTCCTTTATACAATTTGATACTTTGAGCAGACTGAAAGCCATGCTTTTACAGCAACCCGTGCCCTTAACCTCCGCTCGAGAAATCTTTGAACTTCAAGTTGCAAGGACCTCGACTGAGATACAAGCGCTTATTTGTACAAACTGCCCTTTTCATTTTAACTACCAGACCGGAGTTTAGAAACTGGAAGAATCTAGATTTAGTTTCTTTCAATCAACATCTCGCGAATAATATTCCTACCATCTCTTCTATTAAGACATCTGATTCGGACACCAGCCATACTTGGATCATGACATCCATTGATGCATGCCTTCCAACTTCTATCAAAAAAATAAATAATCATCGTCCCCCTGCCCCTTGGTTCTCGGAAAGGTTAAAAGTAGAAAAAACCAAATGCAAAGCACTGGAAAGACGTTGGAGGAAGGACTATGCGCCGGAATCCAGACATATTTACAAACTAGCCAAAAGGGACTATCATTCCCTGTGCAACGCTGCTCGTGCTGAATATGTTAACAACACTATTACATCGGCACATAATAATCCCAAAGTTTTGTTCAAAATAGTGAAGGAGCTTTCAGGAGCAACCTGCCAACCGGCGGCACCCATGCTAGATAAAGCTCAATGTGAGAACTTGGCAAAGTTCTTTATTGGCAAAGTAGAGAAAATCTACACAGAACTAAATGTAGTAACAACTAATGTGGAGCAGCAAACTAAGAGCGCTCCCTCCACGTCAGGTTGTGTTACTCCACTGGGGACCCATAGCACGGTGCCAACTAACACGCTAAAAAACTGGCTGCCTCTGGATATCCCTTCCTTCAGCCGTATCTTAAATAGCCTCAAATCCGGCTCACCAAACAATCCTCTTCCTATCTCCATTCTCCAAAAACTTGAACCATCTTCACTCAAACTCATCATGGAGTTGCTCAATGCGTCTCTGAAGGAAGCAATTTTACCATCTGCATGGAAACATGCCATGGTTCTCCCCCTATTGAAAAAACCCAATGCTGATCCGGCGGAACCCTCTAATTTCCGCCCGATTTCGCTACTTCCTGCATTTTCAAAAATTTTAGAAAAGCACGTCAACCAACAACTGACGCAGTTTGTGGACTCCCAAAAAATCCTACATGCATCACAATCGGGCTTTAGAGTGGGGTTCTCTACAGAAACCACGCTCCTGGGAGTTACTGAAACATCTAGACATGGGTGAAACGGTGGCACTCATACTGCTTGATTTGAGTGCCGCTTTTGACACTGTGTCTCACACTGCCCTATTAAAAGCTCTACAATCCGTGGGCATAGTTGGTTCAGCATTCAAATGGCTTAAGGATTTTCTGACTGGCCGGACTTATCAGGTTTTTTCCCCGTCTACTAGCTCTAAGTCCCACGCCTCTCCTTACGGAGTACCGCAGGGTTCGATCCTCATCCCATTACTGTTTAATATCTATGTTAGCCCTCTAGCCACAATAGCAGAAGAGGCTGGGTTGTCTATCTTTTCGTATGCTGATGATACCCAGCTAATCTTCTCTTTGTCCACCAATGAGGCATCCATGGTGTCATCTCTTCAGGTAGGGCTGCAAAAGATACCTAGCTGGATGCACACCAATCGGTTAAAATTAAACGGTGGAAAAACTGAAGTTCTTATTCTTGGGAAAAACAAAGATCTCTGGGGTCCTTGTCATTGGCCTCCTCAAATGGGTGATCTGCCTCAACCGGTGCAATCAGCACGCAATTTAGGTGTAGTCATAGATGACCAGCTATCTATGAGGTAGCAAGCAGTCAAGGTCGCCTCAACCTGCTTCACGATCCTAAAATGGCTCAGAAAAATACTCTGGATGTTGCCTAGTCCCACACAAAGAACAGTGATTCAGGCCTTGATTACGTCTAGGCTGGACTATGGCAACGTCCTGTACTTAGGAGCCAATAAGGAGGTGGTTCGAAAACTGCAGGTAGTACAGAACTCCGCGGCCAGACTGCTCTGCCATGTGCCTAAAAAGGCCTCTATCTCAGGTTCTCTCTGTGACCTCCATTGGCTTAAGATAGAGAATCGTACCAAATTTAAGGCCCTATGCTACATGCATAAGATCAAATTGGGCACAGCGCCTCAGTATTTGAGTGCCTTAGCCCATCCTTATCTCCCTACACGCCTGCTTCGATCCTCCTCTCAGGTCAAATTTCTAGTCCCCAGGATCAAACGGTTGCGTATGGGTGGCCGTTCTTTCTCTTACCTGGCCCTTTTACTATGGAATTCGCTCCCCACGCCTCTCCGGCACGAAACCAGCTACAACAACTTTCGAATAGGCCTAAAAACTTGGCTATTTAACCAGTAGATGTTTACCTTTTCTTTCGCGTTGTGTCTGATGGCGCCGGGAAACCTCCGGGTAGCTGTGCGCCTTATAAATTTAATAATAATAATAATATAATAATAATTTCATTTCGCAGAAATGGTGGGTCGTATCTTTAACATGTCTGATACGAGCGGTATTGTACACCTATTTAAGACCATAGGGTCAGGACTATTAAGCACCTTTCAGACAGTCCTCGGAGTAATCCCAAATTTTATACACTCCGTATTGGGAAGCGTCTTTGGAGGTCTCCCGCTTATCCTGCTGCTAATTGCAGGAGTCCTGATTGTAATATTACTGCTACGCAATGGACAGCCCCATTTCCGAGGAAATGGCGAACACGCTCATGGAACGGAAATATCGTGAACGCAAGGTACAGCTTCTGGGCATATCTTGCCTAAGAGAACTGAACGCCTCTTGGTTTCTATCATTTAGACCAGTCTGGGTGGACTGCATCTTACCTGTTCTTCGATGCCTGTTCTGCGGAGAAGAATGCACGTTGGATCTCTGTCTAACGTTTCCATCGGATACGCCACTGGACCTAGATGCTATGCCGGACCCCCTAAAGGCCCATGCTCTGCGTTGTCCCCAGCGTCTTCCAATTCTGATTAATGCATTCCTTGAGAATCCACAGGTGCCGTTTGCTCCTGCTGGGTTAGGTGGCTCCTCCACAGGCACCGAGGTAAAAACTGCCGCACAAGCTGCCGCAGCAATGACTATTGGCAGTGGCGAATTCCATCTATGTGCGATTGACGTTCTCTGTGAAGCGTTGGATTTGTCGTCTGCAGTAGCTAACACCGATAATGCTGTATCTCCCAGCCAGGACACTTAATCTTGAATTGGCTTATCGCGCCCTGGGAAAGAATTCGGCTTCTCCACTTCGTTTCATAAATAAATGAACAAAATTTGGAACATTCCTAAATTGACACTTTCGCTTGGAAAAGCATGGCCTTCTTCAGCTTATGGTGAAGCAACTTTTATAGATGGGACAGAATTGACTTTTTCAAGTGGTAACTAAGAAATAATTTGTAACATTTTTTAACATTTGTTTTTAAAGTCCTTTTAAAATTCATGTTTTAGTCGTTTTTAAGTGAATATTTTTAAATTGTCCAGATTTTAAGTATGGTCATTGTCATCCAATTCGGAAGTGGAGTGGGTGTTATGTTTCATATATAGGCCCTAATGTAGACCCGTTCATATATGCCATAATGTAGAAATACTCGTATATGCCCTATTATGGTCATACTCGCATATGCCCTATTATGGTCATACTCGTATATGCCCTATTATGGTCATACTCGTACATGCCCTATTATAGTCATGGCTCCTAATATAGGCATGATCTTTCACCTACATTAGTTCCTTACCGTACACAACGAGCTCTAAGGGCTGAACGTTATCTAGTCTGTGGTTAGAACACTGCAAGGTCTTTCCAGAACACAGGCCTACAATGTACTCATAAATTATGCATGAGCATTCACCAGCTACATCTCCCGCATAATATGATTGTACAAAGTTCACCCCTGACGTCTTCCTCATGTCCAACAAAGACCAATACAAACCATACTGAGGGACGAGACACTTTAGGGTATAAATACACCACATCTTGCCACGGTAAGATAGAGGGAACCGAGACTTCCATGCTGACACACTGACCAGAGACGCTGAGGCTCCTGCATGCAGTCGCTCCAGCTGACAGCGGTCTAACACAGCCCTTGCGGGGTGTCCAACTCGAGGCCAGGACGGGGTCCCACACTCTCTCTATTCAGGTATGGGGGTTCGACTAAATCCTAGAGGGATTCTTGGCTCTTAGGCTTTTAGACCTACACATATGCTAGGTATACTCAGGTACATCTAGTTAGGCATCGTAGGAGTACGCGCACTTGCATAATGCTTTTTATATTCATGTATGTATTCATGATTATTGCACTATGGTAGAACTGTTCTATCCTTTCACTTTGATCGTACTGCTGATAATATATCTCTGCTATTGTCTGCTGATTGCTGCAGCACATATATTTTACAATAGAATTACAACTGTTCAATAAATACTTATTGAAACGCCCAGACTATTTATTCTGTGTAACTCTCTGAGACAAACCGAATAAGTAAGCACGAGTGACTGACCGAAAGGTAGTACATTGTTTCCACGATTCTGAGGAATTTGGGTTGTCATGATCTAAGGTAGCCAGAAACTAATCTCTCCCCGATAAGAGGAGACTCTAGTGGCACTGTGAGCTAGCTAATGCAAATCCGGCTAACATACGTGGTGGGGGTGCACAGAGTCAGTCTAACACCAAGCCCACAGTATATGTTATCCAAACGCGCAGGTCCTGCAGGGGTACTATAGGAACTACACGACAATTTATGAGAAATGACGCATCACTGCGTGAAAACAGCAATGCGCCACTTCTCAGTGCGCCCTCCTTGCAACATGATTGATGCGTCATATTTACTGTATGACGCATCATGTCGCAAGGAATGACAGATACGTCAGTATTACTGACGTATCTGTTGGTGCAAAACTGATGCATTGCTGGAGTTATGTCGGAAGCGTGACGCAACTCCAGCAATGTTCCTTTCACATGCCTGCATCAGTCTTACGCCTGCCATGAGGCAGGCGTAAGATATTGACACAGTAGCGTCTTAGAAGTGGCGCACTGAAATCTTATAGATTTCAATGCGCTACTGCTACAAGGCTTGGATGCGGGGGAACGCCCACTCGGCATACATTATACCTGACGCAGGTATAATGTGGCGCAGAGGTTTACAAAGTGACGCATCTGCCTAGATGCGTCACTTTGTAAATAGGGCACAACATGGCGCATTTTTTACGTCGCTGGTGCGTCACAAAAAGTGACGCACCGGCAGCATAAAAGTGACGCAAGGCCTCATAAATAAAGCACTCGATGTTTGGGACCGAGTCTAGCGAACTGTGTTGAGTTTCCCAAACAGTACCCGGTCTGCGGAAAAGACCTTTAACAAAGCGATTCTCGCAGAATTTGCTGCATTTCTGATGATTAACGATGATTTTCAGCATCTGCTAGT
This sequence comes from Calotriton arnoldi, assembly GCA_963921515.1. Taxonomy (NCBI): domain Eukaryota; kingdom Metazoa; phylum Chordata; class Amphibia; order Caudata; family Salamandridae; genus Calotriton; species Calotriton arnoldi. The sequence goes on along the minus strand of CAWUFW010002697.1, from coordinate 1,713,471 downwards.
GACGTGATAAGTCCGCTTGTGTGGAATGTGGTGGGTGCCCCATTTTCCCGTATTTGTAATAGAGATTTATTGGCATGTAGGCTGGTTTCTTATTTGCATGCACCCTGTTCAGGTATATTGGTCTGCAGTGGCACCACTAGCGGGCTCTGGTGCAAAACCCTTTTCTATAATCACTTTTGGGCTTAGATGACTTGTGATGTGAGCTGTGTTCTAAATGTCATGGTAGACCAGGCCTATAATAGTACGATCAGATGACAATGTGCACACAACTCTATTAGTAGAATCGTTTGTTATTGGGATGCTTTAAACAAGCTGCATTCTGCATGGCCAGTTGGCGGTCTTTGTCAGTACATTACCTCCTCGTCCGTCTTCCTCGCCACAGTAATTACTCATGAGCATTCTGCTCCCAATCAATCAATCAATCAATCATGTCACTTATAAAGCGCACTACATACCCGCGAGGGTCTCAAGGCGCTGGGGGAAGAGGGGGGTGGTGCTGCTACTGATCGAAGAGCCAGGTCTTGAGGAGTCTTCTGAAGGCCAGTAGGTCTTGGGTCTGTCGGAGGTTGGTGGGGAGGGTGTTCCAGGTCTTGGCGGCGAGGTGGGAGAAGGATCTGCCGCCGGCGGTCGTTTTCTGGATGCGGGGGACTGTGGCGAGGGCGAGGCTGGTCGAGCGGAGCTGGCGGGTGGGGGTGTAGAAGCTGAGTCGTCTGTTGAGGTAGGCTGGTCCGGAGTTGTGGAGTGCTTTGTGTGCGTGGGTGAGGAGCTTGAAGGTTATCCTCTTGTTGACAGGGAGCCAGTGCAGGTCTCTCAGGTGGGGTGTGATGTGGCTGCGTCGGGGGATGTCGAGGATAAGACGTGCAGAGGCGTTCTGGATGCGTTGCAGCCGTCTCAGGAGCTTAGCCGTCGTTCCTGCGTAGAGGGCGTTTCCGTAGTCCAGCCTGCTGGTGATGAGGGCCTGGGTGACTGTTTTTCTTGTTTCGGTGGGGATCCACTTGAAGATCCTGCGGAGCATTCAGAGGATGTTGAAGCAGGATGAGGAAACGGCGTTGACCTGCTTAGTCATGGAGAGGGTGGGGTCGAGGATGACCCCTAGGTTGCGTACGTGGTCGGTGGGTGGCGGGGCTGTTCCCAGTGATGTTGGCCACCAGGAGTCGTCCCAGGCTGAAGGGTTGGAACCAAGGATGAGGACCTCCGTCTTGTCCGAGTTCGGCTTCAGGCGGCTGGTCCTCATCCATTCGGCGACGGCCTTCATTCCTTCGTGGAGGTGGGCTTTGGCGGTGTGAGGGTCTTTGGTGAGGGAGAGGATCAGCTGGGTGTCGTCGGCGTAGGAGATGATGTTGAGGTTGTGCTGTCGGGCGACGTGGGCGAGGGGTGCCATGTAGATGTTGAACAGCGTTGGGCTGAGGGAGGAGCCTTGGGGTACGCCGCAGATGATCTTGGTGGCCTTGGATCGGAAGGGGGCGAGGCGGACGCTTTGTGTTCTGCCGGAAAGGAAGGATGTGGTCCAGTCCAGGGCCTTCTCTTGGATCCCGGCGTCGTGAAGGCGTGTTCGTAGTGTGTGGTGGCAGACCGTGTCGAAGGCGGCTGATAGGTCCAGGAGGATGAGGGCTGCTGTTTCTCCGTTGTCTAGCAGGGTCCTGATGTCATCGGTGGCGGCGATGAGGGCGGTTTCGGTGCTGTGGTTGCTGCGGAAGCCGGACTGGGAAGGGTCCAGGATGTTGTTCTCCTCGAGGTAGCGGGTCAGTTGTTTGTTGACGATTTTCTCGGTGACCTTCGCGGGGAACGGGAGCAGAGAGATGGGTCGGAAGTTCTTGAGGTCCTTGGGGTCTGCCTTGGGTTTCTTGAGTAAGGCGGTGATCTCGGCGTGCTTCCAGCTTTCCGGGAAGGTTGCTGTCTCGAAGGAGATGTTGATTATTTTCCGGAGATGGGGCGCGATGGCTGTACTGGCTTTGTTGAAGATGTGGTGAGGGCACAGGTCTAGCGGTGAACCGGAGTGGATGGTGTTCATGATCTCGCTGGTGTCCTCGTCGTTGATGTTGGTCCAGGAGAGCAGGGGGTTGGTGGTTGTGGGGGCAGTGGTCTCGGTGGTTGCCGGGGCGGTCGTGGTGTTGAAGCTGTCGTGGATGTCGGCGATTTTGCGGTGGAAGAAGGTGGCCAGTGAGTCGCACAGGTCTCGCGACGGCTGGATGTCGTTGGTGTTGGAGCTAGGGTTGGAGAGTTCCTTCACGATGTTGAAGAGCTCTTTGCTGTTGTGTGCGTTGTTGTCTAGGCGGTCTTTGAGTGAGGCCCTTTTGGCGGATCTGATGAGGTGATGGTGACTGCGGGTGGCGCTCTTGTGGGCGGCGTAGCTGTCCGCTGTCCGTTCGTGGAGCCAGATCTTCTCCAGTTTTCGGCATGTTCGTTTGGAGGCCTGGAGGTCTTCGGTGAACCAGGTGGCTTTCTTGCTGGTGTGGCTGTTGGGCGGATTCTTGAGCGGGGCGAGGGTGTTGGCGCAGTCGTCGATCCACTGTCTGAGGTTGCGGGCGGCGGTGTCGGGGTCGGAGGGTTCGGCGGGTGGGCTCAGGGCGAGGGTTGTGGTTAGCTGGTCTTCCGTGACTCTGCTCCAGCAGCGGCGAGGCATTTGTTCGGTGCGGTGGTGCGTGGTGGGCTTCCTGTAGGTGAAGTGGATGCAGTGGTGGTCAGTCCAGTGGGGTTCGGAGGTGTGGTTGAAGGAGACGTGTGGGCTTGCGGAAAAGATGGAGTCGAGCGTGTGGCCGGCGGCGTGGGTGGGTGTAGTCACGAGCTGTCTGAGTCCGAGGGTGGCGAGGTTGTCGATCAGGGTGGTGGACTTGGTGTCCTTGTTGTTCTCGAGGTGGAAGTTCAGGTCCCCGAGGAGGATGTAGTCCGTGGAGGCGATGGCGTGTGTGCTGACGAAGTCAGCGATGGAATCGCTGAACTGTGGTCGGGGTCCGGGGGTCTGTAGATGAGGGTTCCTCTGAGGGTGGTGTTGGGATCGGTGTGGATCTGGAAGTGCATGTGTTCGGCGGTGCTGAGGGTGTCGTCGGTGTTGGTTGAGACTCTGAGGGTGTTCCTGTGGACGATGGCGATGCCTCCTCCGACTCCGTTGGTGCGGTCCCTGCGGGTGATCTTGTATCCGTCCGGGATGGCAATGGCGATGTCGGGGGCTGAAGCGGGATTCAGCCAGGTCTCCGTCAGGAATGCGACGTCTGGGGAGGTTGAGTCGAGAAGGTCCCAGAGTTCGATGGCGTGTTTGCGGGCGGAGCGGGTGTTGAGGAGGATGCATCTGAGTTGTTGGGTTCTTTCCTGGGCGGTGGTTTGGCGGGGCGGGTGCTGGCGAAGCTGCAGTTCCGGCAGGTGAAGGGCCCTTGGGTGCGCTTCGGGGTGGCCTGGTAGCAGGTGTGATCTTTTCCGGGGTTGAGTGCGTGGAGGGTGCTGGCGTCGTATCGGCGTCTGTTGATGTGGCGGGCGCGGGGGATGCCCGGACCAGGGGGTCTGGCGCTGGGCGTGGTCACGGCGCGGACGGGCGCAGACGGGCTTGCCTTAGGCGCGCCAGCGGCGCGCCCGCTGCGCACGTCCGCTGCGCGGCCGCACAGCGGCCGCCATAAATGGGGAGGTGGGAGGGAGGAGCAGGGACTGGGGCAGCGAATGGGCAGTGAGGGGGCGGGGCCACAGGGCGCAGCGGCGGGAAACAGGCACAGAAGGGAAAACGAGCACAATCAGGGCATCAAGGGGGCACAGAAAGGAAAAAACTAGCACAATGAGGGGCAGCAAGGGGCACAGAAAGGAAAAACAGAGCACAATCAGGGGCAGCAAGGGGGGCACAGAAAGGAAAAAAACGAGCACAATCAGGGGCAGCAAGGGGGCACAGAAAGGAAAAACGAGCACAATCAGGGGCAGCAAGGGGGGCACAGAAAGGAAAAAACGAGCACAATCAGGGGCAGCAAGGGGGCACAGAAAGGAAAAACGAGCACAATCAGGGGCAGCAAGGGGGCACAGAAAGGAAAAACGAGCACAATCAGGGGCAGCAAGGGGGGCACAGAAAGGAAAAAACGAGCACAATCAGGGGCAGCAAGGGGGGCACAGAAAGGAAAAAAACGAGCACAATCAGGGGCAGCAAGGGGGGCACAGAAAGGAAAAACGAGCACAATCAGGGGCAGCAAGGGGGCACAGAAAGGAAAAACGAGCACAATCAGGGGCAGCAGCAGGGCACACAGACGGAGCTGTGTGGTGGGGGAGCGACCTACCAGTCAAGGTCAGGGGTCGCTCTCTTCACCACGCAGCGGCCGCCATAAATGGGGAGGTGGGAGGGAGGAGCAGGGAATGGGGCAGCGAATGGGCAGTGAGGGGCGGGGCCGCAGGGCGCAGCGGCGGGAAACAGGCACAGAAGGGAAAACGAGCACAATCAGGGCATCAAGGGGGCACAGAAAGGAAAAAACTAGCACAATGAGGGGCAGCAAGGGGGCACAGAAAGGAAAAACGAGCACAATCAGGGGCAGCAAGGGGGGCACAGAAAGGAAAACAAGCATTGGCATAGCCAATAGGTCTCGCCTTTGGGGCATTATAAGTGTTTAGCCATGCAACAGTTGTTGCACCAAGGATATTGTGCTGCATAATTAAATACTTATAAGGTCCCAAAGGCGAGACCTATTGGCTATGCCAATGCTTGTTTATGGGTGGTACTATCGCCAATTTTGCTCCAAGAGAGCCGAGCAGCCTTTTGGGCGCATACCACTGAAATTGCCGCTTCAAGTGGTCAGGTCCTGTGCCTTGTAGGGCTTTGTACAAGACATAACTGCAGCTTCCAGCACTACAGAAAGGGGACCTTGATATTGGGGACCAAGGTGCACTGGTAATAAGTGAATGAATGACTGGTTTCGTAAAGCGCAACAGTTACTACGAGAGTGTCCTAGCGCTGAGGCAGGCAACAATACATTATGCAGGTTCCAGGTATGAAATTCTATAGAACATTGCCTGTGAGCACAGAGATGCTTTATTGGAAGCCTATGTAGGGTCACAACTCGAAAGAGAAGCAGGTCCCAAAGGGAGGGTTTTTGGGAAATGGCAGAACAGGGCACTATGAGGACAGCTGATCGCATTTAAAATTGATCTGCGGGGCAACTGGAGTCCCATTACTTGCAAGCAGAGGGCTGTAGGTCAGGACTGGATGCATTAACACATGAGGAGTTACTGTAGAAACACTAGAATATATACTAATTGGGCCACAACCAGACTCACTGCTGACTCAGATGTTACATTCAGTAAAAGGTTCGAGTGCAGCATGCTGTGCAAGTGTTTACAGTCATACTCTGGCTGACCTACCAAAAGGTAGTGTGCTGCCCAAACAAATGCCAGATTGTGCGATATACAAGTGTGAATGAACAATAAAATGTTATGAAAGTAGATTTACTCCAGTAAAATGGAAGCCTGCTCTACATGGAGTTATTTACCAGTCCCAACAATGCATGCGTCACTGCATTAGTTCAGGGCAAATTATGTAGCACGTGGACTTCTACTTAAACTGTAAAGATAGATCAGAACCTGGGGGTGGACCAGTACCTCGTCAACTCCGCATCACTTCCTACGTCCAAAATAAGGATTTGTGTAGGCCAGGATTCTTTCCTCTGGTGTAGAGTCCAAGTGAGCACAGTCCCAGAACCAGAAAGGCATGACTTGTGTGATAATGGTGTTTTCAGAGTCTTTAGTAATATTGCCTATTCTCACACTGCACTCCCATTCTCTCCCCCACCCCCATTTGTTTATATGCATGTATATAGTATTTACATAGCACAAACTTAGCCAAAGCCAGTGCCTTGATCCAGGCACCACAGTACTACACGAAACCCAAATTACAAGTATAGCAGGACTGGCCTGTAAACAGAAGCGGCCAGGGGTAGTATAGCGTGTTAACTGATACGCAGAGAATGAAATAAAGTAGCACTGACAGATCCACAGGCAAGCAGCAGTACAGAGTAGAACGGTGTTGTGCAATCCAGCGCTTTACCTTGTAGCAAAAGAGTTGGAGGGGAAACCACTGTCAGGAAAGGGGTGCAGTGGTGACGTGCGGCACCCTGAACTGCATTCATACGGGCAGCTTTAGGGCAGCACTCCGTGTTTACAAGGAGAAGGGCAATGAAGTTCTGCGCCCACTGCATGGCAGTACCAGGCTGGCCTGCACTTCTGGTAAACACTTTCAGAGCCGAGAATACATTCTGGCACGCTCTCATCTCAAAGTACCGAGGCTTGTTTTGACGTCTGCGGAGCTCCCTCCCCTCTGCAGAGCTGGACACCTCCCTGAAAGCACTCGAGCCGTGCCACGTGAGCCGACAGTGCGCCAGGCCAATGCCGAGCCGCATCAGTCCAAGGTGCTGCCTTTATACGAAAGGGCGAGCCCAATACCTCGGGAAATGGGAGAGAGCACTATGGGAAGGATACGGACTTTAAAGGCAAGCCCTCTGCCCCAGTGCCAAGTCGCGGGTCGAGTAAAATATTCGACATGCGACAAGCTGTCAAAAATATTCAGTCATTTAGAGGCACAGCCTGGGCTCGTCATCAAGCGATCCACGGGCTCGGATCCGAAGGGCAGAGCAGCACGCTGTCTCACTTCAATAGCAAAAAGATTAGCAATGCGAGTCAACAAGCCGTTCGGCACGGCTCTTGTATACTTCAGGCGTAACCCTCTCCGCGAGAGAGGAGTAGATTCCGGACACCAGCCTCAAATGCAGTCATTCACTGAAAATAGCCAATGAATGAAGTGGGTTGTCCAAGTGCCCATGCTACAAGCTGTAGTGGGTGGAAGAAAAAAAAAAAAAATGTAATAGCTTTAGTAAACAAGGTCTCAACGCCAGAACAAACAAGCACGGAGGAGCGGGGGCGAGCGCGGCAGCCTGCAAAGCAGTCCCAAAAACGCTCGTGCGTCGTGGCTGGCCTTTGGATGAGTACGCGCGGCAGACATGTGTTTCCACTTATCGCGCCCGCGTCTGGGCACGATAATTGGAAACACATGTTTGCCGCGCGTACCCATCTCAAAAAGGCCAGCCACGCCGCACGAGCGTTTCTTGGACTGCTTTGAAAACTCACTTACAATAAGTCTTCGCCTCTAAGCAACGCTTGCGCGCTACTCGAGGCTCGACCTAAAAACGAGCACAATCAGGGGCAGCAAGGGGGGCACAGAAAGGAAAAACGAGCACAATCAGGGGCAGCAAGGGGGGCACAGAAAGGAAAAAACGAGCACAATCAGGGGCAGCAAGGGGGCACAGAAAGGAAAACGAGCACAATCAGGGGCAGCAAGGGGGCACAGAAAGGAAAAACGAGCACAATCAGGGGCAGCAAGGGGGCACAGAAAGGAAAAAGCGAGCACAATCAGGGGCAGCAAGGGGGGCACAGAAAGGAAAAAACGAGCACAATCAGGGGCAGCAAGGGGGCACAGAAAGGAAGAACGAGCACAATCGGGGGCAGCAGCAGGGCACACAGACGGAGCTGTGTGGTGGGGGAGCGACCTACCAGTCAAGGTCAGGGGTCGCTCTCTTCACCACGCAGCGGCCGCCATACATGGGGAGGTGGGAGGGAGGAGCAGGGAATGGGGCAGCGAATGGGCAGTGAGGGGCGGGGCCGCAGGCGCAGCGGCGGGAAACAGGCACAGAAGGGAAAGCGAGCACAATCAGGGCATCAAGGGGGCACAGAAAGGGAAAAAACTAGCACAATTAGGGGCAGCAAGGGGGCACAGAAAGGAAAAAACTAGCACAATGAGGGGCAGCAAGGGGGCACAGAAAGGAAAAACGAGCACAATCAGGGGCAGCAAGGGGGCACAGAAAGGAAAAACGAGCACAATCAGGGGCAGCAAGGGGGCACAGAAAGGAAAAACGAGCACAATCAGGGGCAGCAAGGGGGCACAGAAAGGAAAAAACTAGCACAATGAGGGGCAGCAAGGGGGCACAGAAAGGAAAAACGAGCACAATCAGGGGCAGCAAGGGGGGCACAGAAAGGAAAAAACGAGCACAATCAGGGGCAGCAAGGGGGCACAGTAAGGAAAAACGAGCACAATCAGGGGCAGCAAGGGGGGCACAGAAAGGAAAAAAACGAGCACAATCAGGGGCAGCAAGGGGGCACAGAAAGGAAAAACGAGCACAATCAGGGGCAGCAAGGGGGCACAGAAAGGAAAAACGAGCACAATCAGGGGCAGCAAGGGGGCACAGAAAGGAAAAACGAGCACAATCAGGGGCAGCAAGGGAGCACAGAAAGGAAAAACGAGGCACAATCAGGGGCAGCAAGGGGGGCACAGAAAGGAAAAAACGAGCACAATCAGGGGCAGCAAGGGGGCACAGAAAGGAAAAAACGAGCACAATCAGGGGCAGCAAGGGGGGCACAGAAAGGAAAAAACGAGCACAATCAGGGGCAGCAAGGGGGCACAGAAAGGAAAAACGAGCACAATCAGGGGCAGCAGCAGGGCACACAGACGGAGCTGTGTGGTGGGGGAGCGACCTACCAGTCAAGGTCAGTCCCACAGAAACTCCAAGCAAAATTTAGCATACTAGTCTCCCTCTCCCTCCAATATGGCCCCCAGTGGCAACCACCAATCACATAAAAGGATACAAGACCCAAACCACGACCTGTTTTTTGGTTCTGCACTACTCCGAGTGCTGTTCCTGTGTTCAGGTAGGTGGAGGCGGCGGTCCTGCTATAGCGGACTCTCATGCCCGAGGGTGTTTTGGATTTGCCTTGCTTGTCTTATTTCCCCCTTTTGCACTTCCTCCTCGGTCCTGCTGTCGCGGACTCCCAGAGTGTGCTGTACTTCAAGCCTCGCTTAATGGAGGTCTCCTACCGAGTCCTGCTCTAGCGGACTCGGCAGGTCTTTGTGGTTTTTGGTGCTCTGCACCATTTCCGAGCCTTTTTGTTTGGTCCCCTAGGGGTTGGGAGGGACTCCCGTGCTCTCCTGCAGGCTCCCTCCGCCCCATTGTCTTACCGTTTTTCCGCTGAGACGCGGCATCGGTCCGTGTGAGCTTGGGTTGTGCGTCGGCCTGTAGGGGCGTGGCTTAATGCCGGCTCCTTGCGGGTCGGGGCGTTGTTAAGGCGCGATTAAATTGAGACATTTGCTTTTCCTGGGATGTTGCGTGCACGCTGGGGGCGTGCCGGAGGCCGTCCTGGAGCGTTTTATGTGGTTTTCATGGCGATGGGACACTTTTTAAGCGTGCTGGCTTGCCGTAGTGTGGAGGAAGGTGCTGACTTGATTTCTTCCCACGCTGGGGAGTCTTCTGGCTCTGCTGACACGGTCCCTTCGATGGCTGTGATCCAACAGATGATACAATCGGAAGTGGCTGCCACTTTTCGTGACAGGAAGTCTGTTCCTCCATCTAAAAAGGCTAAATGTGACCCTAGTCCCTCCCAGGACTCTGATGGGGAAGAGGATGTGGAACTTAAGGGTCGTTTTGTGCAGGGGTCAGATCTTAAGGATGTCCTTCAGCACATTCGCTCCAATCTGTTGTTTCCAGAGTCTGATGTTAATGTGGAGGACACGGATTTCTTTTCGCAGTATCAGAAAAAGGAACCGGAGTCTTTACCGCTCCACTCATCTGTCTTGAAGGTGTTGGAGTCTGAATGGAAGGATGTTGATCGGAATAACTTTCCCAGGTTTTTGGCCAAACGATATCCCTTGCAGGACTTTGCTGTTAAGTATCCGGGATCTGTGAAGGTGGATTCTTTGATGGCTGGCATGTCTTCTCAGGATGCTATTATTTCTGAGGATGCTTCCCCAACTGACCCGGTTGATAAAAAGGTTGATGCGGCGGTGAAAAGCACTTTAGCCGCCGCCAATTGTTCTATTAGAGCTGCTACTTATTCCTCCTATGCCATCCAGTCATTGTTGAAAGACTTCCAGTTGTTGGCTGAGTTGTTGGACCAGGGCGAGGACGTTTCTCCCACTCTCTCCCTGATGGAGCAGCAGGTGCGGCTCCTTTCTGACATTTCCTTTGATTCCTTGGGGGCAGCGGCATCTACGGCTGGGTCTTCAGTTGCGGCTCGTCGCCAGTTGTGGTTACGTTCTTGGAAGGCCGATGCTGCGCAGAAGGGTTTGCTCATGAAAATCCCTTTTTCTGGTGTTAAGCTTTTTGTGGAGGATATGGTCAAGAAGTCTGCGGAGGATCGTAAGATGTTGGCTCCGGAGAGGGCGGCGAGTTCCCGCTTTTTTGGGGCTCGTCGGGCTTTTGGTTCTGCTCGTCAGGGGCTGGCTCCTCAGCCCTTTTGTGGAAGGGAGCTCCTTCCTCTGACAAGTCCCGGTTCCCTGCCGCCTCTTCCTCCTCTTCTGCACCCTCCAAGTCATGACTGGGTTGCGTTTAGGTGTGGGTCCTGTGGGAGGTCACCTGTCTCTCTTTGTGGACAGCTGGATGCGGACTGTGTCGGATCATTGGGTTCTTCAGGTGGTGTCGGAAGGTTTTCACATTGGGTTCGTCCAGACTCCCCCAGACTGTTTTCGGGTCACTCTTTGCCCCAGGGACGATTTGAAGAAGGAGGCTCTGTTAGTAGGGGTCCGTTGCCTTGTGGAAAAGGGCGCTGTCGTTCCGGTGCCCGTGGATTAGTGGGGGCTGGGGGTGTACTCTATTCTCTTCCTGGTGGAGAAGCATACCGGGGACCTCAGACCGGTATTGGATCTGAAGTGGTTGAATTGGTTCATTCCGCCAGTCAAGTTCAAAATGGTGTCCATGCAGGTGATCCTATCTCTGATCAATCAGGGCGATTTTCTGGCTTCCATAGACCTGCAGGATGTTTATCTCCATGTCCCTGTCCATCTAGACTCTCGGAAGCTTCTCTGCTTCTGTGTTCTGGGCAGTCATTTTCAGTTCAAGGTATTGCCCTTTGGCCTGTGTTCCTCCCCTCGTGTCTTTACTAAGGTTCTGGCCCCTCTGATTGGGCATTTACATGGGAGGAGGATTAAGATCTTTCCTTACCTGGATGATTTGTTGATTTCTGCTTCTTCTTTCTCAAAGGTGGAGATCCATGTCCAGGAGGTTTGCCAGGTCCTGGAGGGTCACGGCTTTCTGGTGAATCGGAGGAAGTCCTGCCTGGTTCCTTCTCACGATCTGACATACATTGGGGCTCACTTCAGGACTCAGTTGGGATTGGTGTTCCTGCCTTCTGCCCGGAAATTGACTCTGATGTTGGAGATTCGGTCCTGTTGTCAGGGACTTGCCCTCCTGTGAGACTTTGGTTGAGGGTCCAGGGTCTGATATCCGCCTCCTTGTTGGTGGTTCCTTGGGCTCGTCTCCATATGTATCCTGTGGTGAACCATATTTTGTCTCATTGGCATCCCTGTGGTCAGGATTTCAGTCAGGGGGTTCCTGTGTCAGCCCAGGTGAGGGAGGATCTGGGTTGGTGGTTGGACGACGGTCATCTGTCCAGGGGTCATCCATTTCTGATTGTTCCCTCTCAGGTGGTCACTACGGATGCCAGTCTGTTGGGCTGGGGGGCTACTGTGAACGACTCTTTGGTGCAGGGCAGGTGGGCGATAGCTCTGATGTCTTGTTCCTCCAATTACAGGGAGCTGAAGGACGTTCAATTGGTTCTCTTGGCGTTTGCTACCTTGCTGGAGGGTCACCATGTTCAGGTCCGGACGGACAACCAGGTTGTCATGTCCTACATCAATCATCAGGGGGGTTGCAGGGTTCGTTCCCTCAGTTGCTTCAATCGCCTCATTTGTTCCTGGGCGGAGTCGACGTTGGCCTCCCTGTTTGCGGTTTACCTCCTGGGCCGGGAGAATGTAGTGGCGGACTGTCTGAGCAGGGTTTTTCCCTCCATGGGGTCTTTATCTCTGACCCAGGTGATGTTCCAGACGTTGCAGAGGAAGTTTGGGTGTCCGTGGTGGACTTGTTTGCGTCTCCGGACAATGCCAAGATCCGTTCTTTTTGCACAATTATGTCTTGTCCAATGGCTTGGAGGGTGGATGCGATGTTCTTCCTGCCCAGGGGCCTATTGTATGCCTTTCCTCCGGTCCCCCTGATTCTGGCGGATTTGCAGAAGATCAGGAGGGAGGGGGCATTGGTGCTTCTGGTGGTTCCGGGTTGGCGCCGCTGCCCGTGGTTTCCTCTGTTGTTGGAGTTGGCGGTGCGTCCTGGTTGGGCGTTGCCGTTCCATCCGTATCCGTTGATGGGCCCTCTGGTTCCTCTTCCGGTGTTCCGGTCCATGGGTCTTCAGGCTTGGCTCTTGAACGGTGTTTCTTTATACACACATAGAAATGGGGCTTCGTAAATATGGTCACAAAGAAGAAAGAAGAGGGGACAACTCACAAGTTGCTCCACCTCCAGCGTTGGTCTGCGCGGGGGTGTGTCAGCAGCCCGATGATGAAGCATGCCACAGATTTCTGTGGGTGAGGGCAGTATTAATACACTTGTGAGTTGTCCCCTCTTCTTTCTTCTTTGCGACCATATTTACGAAGCCCCATTTCTATGTGTGTATAAAGGTATGCCTAGGAGGGCGGAGTGGGGCGCTTCCTCCTACCCCTTAACTTTGTGTGTTGTCTTGAACGGTGTTCCCTGATCCAGAGTGGTTGTTCATTGGAGGTTGCGGGTCTTATCCAGCAGTCCAGGCGCCCCTCTACTTTGAAATCTTACGTTAAGCATTGGGACAACTTTGCTAGTTGGTGTCTGCGCCATGGTTGGTCTGTTGAGGGATTGGATCCTGCTCGGGCGCTGGATTTTTTGAAGGAAGGTTTTGATTTGGCCTTCCATTGGTGTTGAGGGCTTTGCAGGGGGTTCCCTTTGAGCCGTTAGAGTCGGTGGACTTGAAGTTTTTGACGTTAAAAGTGGTGTTTTTGGTGGCTATTGCCTCTGCCAGACATGTTGAGAAGTTGGGGGCTTTCCTGCGGTCTGCTCCTTTTTTGAGAGTTTTGGAGGATAGGGTGATCTTGCGGGCTCATCCTACTTTTGTACCTAAGGTGGATTCTTTCTTTCATCGGTCGGCAGAGGTGGTCCTCCCTGTTTTCTTTCCTGTTCCTTCCTCGGGGAGGAATTTCAGTTGCACCTTTTAGATGCAAAGCGTGCTTTGTTGATTTACTTGTCCCGCACGGCTTCTTTTTGTAAGGTGGACAATTTGCTTGGCACTTTTGGTGTGGCCCGGCAGGGTCTGAAGCCGTCTCTTTCCACTCTCAGTCGGTGGATTAAGGAGACTATCCTGTTGGCATATGATGTCCAGTCTGTGGTTCCCTCTCATCCTATTCTGGGGCGTTCTACTCGTTCGGTTGCTGTTTCTTGGGCGCCTTTAAAAGTGTTTCCATGGAGGATATTTGCAGGGCGGCCACTTGGTCTCCCCCTCATACCTTCATGTCTCATTACCGGCTTGAGTTTGGGGATGGTGCTTCTGTTGCCTTTGCCTCTTCGGTTCTGGACTCTGTGGTTTCTTGAGATGTGCGTCTCTCTCTATTGTTGTCAATAAAGTTTTTTTTGTACTGCCTTCCGTGTGTGGGCTGTGTTTCAATTATCCATGAAACTGATGTTGCTTTGGTATCTGCTCATGAGTAATTACTGTGGCGAGGAAGACGGACGAGGAGGTAATGCCCCGCTTACTTACCGGTAATCTTCATTACTCCGAGTCATGGATTCCTCGCCACAGTATAGTTTCCCTTCCCTCCCGGCCCTCTGTTGTGGCTGCATGTATCTGGCTTTGGTTTACAGGTCGTGGTTTGAGTCTTGTATCCTTTTATGTGATTGGTGGTTGCCACTGGGGGCCATATTGGAGGGATAGGGAGACTAGTATGCTAAATTTTGCTTGGAGTTTCTGTGGGAGCAGAATGCTCATGAGTAATTACTGTGGCGAGGAAGACCAGGACTGGGAGTATTGAAGATTACCGGTAAGTAATCGGGGCATTCACAAAATATGAGCAACCTAACTTTAAGGAAACGTTGCCTTAATAATAGCCAATAAGATAGTGCCGTTTGTTAGCAAAACTTCAGGTTATGTGATGGTAAGTTTTTTTGTACAGAGCTTTCCCACCATTTGTATAGTCCAAAAGCTCTGGATATGCGTCTGTCCATCCTGGCTACTTGCCTACAAATCTACCTTTCTCTCCCGTTTGAGGTCGATATAACGAGTAGCTTTTACTAGTGATAAGAAGACCTGTACAGCGGTGTGAAGTCACTTGACTGTGTTAGTGGTGTGCATTATAGAAAAGACAAACCGCTGGGTTCTCATTGGGGTCTTTTATCTGTAGAATAATAACCGGGAGGCATTAACCCCGTCATCTTTATTTCGAGCTTTGTATTGTGTTTTAATTTCTATAGAGCTTCTGTGCCTCTTACTAGGACTAAGGCACTCTCCGAATGGTTGTGTTGGCTCCTCCTATGTTCGTTGCGCCTGTTTTTTTAGTTTGTTGCTTTCCAGAGTGGTTTATTTAGTTGGGTGATGGGAGATTTTTGGTGTGATGTGATTGATTGTGGGAGGTGTGCTTCTAACTTTGTTGCGGTTCTGTTTTTGGATTGATAGCTCGGTAAGTCCCATTGGGTGAACAGGCTTCTGTTGACAATGCTCGAATTTCGTGTGATGTTGCCAGATATAGAGGTCACCTTTTGCCCTTCTTGTGTTTTTAGAAAAACAAAAGTTTTACACCCAAAGGCTGTTGGGGGACAAAGCCTTATGCACCTGAGGTCCGATTTGCTGTGGTAACAATGACAAGCTTTCATAATAAGTAAAGAAGAGCAGATGACTTTAGGCCAAAAATACAGATCTGTTGAATGCTCTGAAAATAACCCCACACATCACTAAACTTAATAGTTTCTATAAACACCATTACAAGCGTCAACAGAGACATGTTGGGGTCTCTAAAGTCTGAAATGCCTCTGAGGCTGGGAGGGACAGTCAGTCAAATGCAAGGCTCCAACTGACCTGACTTTCTCCACCCCAGCCCTTCCTGCCTTCGGAAGCCTAGGCCTGTCAGGAATGATTCCAATGTATCCATAGGCTAACCGGCTTCTGATGCTCAAATACTGTCAGTATTCACCAATGTTCATGTTTCCTTCTGCAGATCAAAAGAAGGCATGACAATTGATGCTGAGTTTGGAACGGTATTCGAGTAGGCTCATAGCACCACTGGCGTATATTTCCGCTTTTATGTAAACTGTCCCGGATGACACAAAGTAGTCAAGTTGGAAAACTGAGATTATATACCTGGTGCGCTGGTAATAACTCAATAACCAGATTCATTAGGAGGCCACATTCATTCCCGTCCTTGAGTGCACTACTTGGCTGCTTTCGATGTGGGATACATACCTGTCTCTTGGCTGGAGCAGGGCTGTTTTTGCTGGTGAGGCCAGGCTCTTGGCACAGGCTCATAAGCTGTAATATGGCAGATAACTGATCTATTGTTGTAAAAATATATACAACCTTTTTTCCTCTATGTGGGCACCCGCAACATTGGCAATACATTCTGTTTAATACATTGTAAATGTATGCTTTATCACCCTTCCCTGTGCTGGTGAACAGACGTTTGGATTTCTACAAGATTCATGGCACTTTTATCAGAAATAAAATCCAGAGGCGTCCTGCGGAACGATAATAGCTTTTGCATCGAGGGTACCACACTGAGGCGACTCTGTGACACGCGCAGGAGGCAGTGTTTGTGAAGCGCAGTGAAAGGCCGTATCATCAGTTTTTATGAACTTTTTATAAGTTAAAACGTCGAGGGTTTATGGTTGTGCTGTGATATAACTCAGCCTTCAAATGACCATAGTACAGTAGAAATCTTTTTGTTGCCTGTGGATGACAAGTTTGAAAGGTCGCCGAAGTCAGCCGGCCTTTCATTCTTGGTAATTTGATTAATACTTTAAATTGAGTTGGCGTTATTAGTATCAGTTGTTGCAGTGTTTGGATAGGCCAAGCTTCCAGCGTGGCACAAGTAAAACAAAACCAAATTGAATGTATAATTTAGTTGCCAGTGACAGCAGGCATCCACTCCAGTTGCATAGATATACGGTATAGGTAAGCTGCCCCTTAGCAGACATCTGACTGAAGGGTGGAGGAAGGTAGCTAGCTCTTGTGTTGACACATTCACTTGTTAGTAGCATTAGTGACTTTTTAGCTGGTCAGTAATGTTCATTATTGTGTCGTATGCTCAGTCATAACTTGTTTAATGGTCAGTACTTACAACAGCCTTGACCAAGGGAGGTTCAGGATGACCGAGTCCGGCCATATTTTCAGCAGACCCACTGAATGTGCTAATTAGTTTCATGAAGAATTGTTGTATCTTAATAAGATCCTAAAATGCTGACATGATTTCAGGCCTGCTTTAACTATTGTTCTTAACCTAGAGTGCTGGAATTTTCAGTATTCATAACAATGCTTTTTGAAGCCCGCTGCCTCACTTTACAAGCTTGGGGATCTGCTGGCCGAATCACTATTGATGGGAAATTGAAAATGGTTTGGCTGGTAGAATATTTTTAAATGGTACATCGTTTGACCAGGTTCATCAAATGTTGGTCCGAGAGGGGCCGAGCCATGCCCGGTTTTAATGATAGTGGCTTACTGTGGAACTGTTTCCTGTTTAGATTAATCGTTTATAAATGTATGGCATTTTAATATCGTGAAAAGCTCCCAGCTCTGCATTGTACAACGGAGAATCCCCTGCAATGATTGTGATGTGTGAGGGAATAAAATCAGCCGGCTGTAGGGTGTCCCCTGCAGCCCCACCTGGTGCTGACCTTGACGTGGGGTGGTAGACCTTGACCTGGAGGTAGAGGGTTAAGGGGGAGTGGGGGGTAGAGGAGAGTGCGCTATGTTTAGAAGTAACTTATGGTTTTAAAAGCACTTGCTGCAGAGTTCCTTGTGCTTCCAGCAGTTTTCAGGCAGCAAACAAATTGCCAAGATAACGCTGGTGATTAATGTTCCTGCTGGAGAGGGATCTGAATTTTCTCTAGTGGCAGTTTTACTCATCATAAAGTAGCACAGAGGGTTAATATTCCTGCTGCAAAGAACGTGTACCATGCAGATCACAGTAATGTATTTTATGTGGATTGCTCAGTGGGTTACCGCTTTTGCTATAAAGATCCTTTTGTTACAGCAAAAAAAGTGAAAAGTTACAATCCTAATACAAAACAGTAACTTATGAACTGGCCTAAAAGAGCTGCATGCAAACTACATAATATAGGTTAGGATGGTATGTTTTTTCCCCAGTTATTCATTATCTATTCCTAATGTTGCTAAAAGGGGTTAATTTGGGTAGATATACATTCATATTAGTAAAGCAATCCCCCACCAGCGCTTTAAAATAAATTAAATGTATGTCATTTTATTCATGATTGATTACCTAAAATCATTACATGTAAACACCTAAAATCAGACTCAGCAATGTATCGTATTGAAACACATTAGTAAAATCACTTAAAATGATAACGTTCAGCGGTAAAACAAAATTGATATGGAGCTTTACTGTTACTTCCAACATTGCCGTTGTAGGGTCTGGTTCGGATTTTTTGTTTTCGAAATTGGACATTCGCACTGTTGGGTGACTGGGACCAGACAGGTGTGTTCCGGTGTATGAAACGTCTTGTGATTTGGCCCCCTTGCAACTGGCTGCTTTGATGTGGCATGTTAGCTTTAGCAACAACAACTTCCTTCGTACCTTTCAGGGGGGTGAGTGTTGTTTCTGTTGCATAACTAAATGCTGTCTGTGACCTTCTTACTGTGTTGGTTAAGCATTAATATGGAGTCTGTATAGCGTCTCGTCTTAAAAACACTGTGATCTCTTGCTTTGCTGGACTTAGGCCCTTGTAGCCCTTGTAACTTTTGGACCTTTTGAAGGACGGGTGCCGAAATGAATGTTACTGGTTTTTAGGATATCTTGTAACTTGTCCTTTATCACCATGCTAATTTGGTTTTTAGTTTGTGGAGCTTACTTTTGGGGATGCTTCTGCAGGCCGGGGTCTAAGGCTTGATGGTTAGCGCAGTGTATGTGAGAGAGCGGCTATGGCGAGAAGAAGGACACTGTTGGAGGGTGGGGATCCGTGGAGGAGGTCATGAGTGGAGGGGGGACACCAAAAAACCATTGATGTACCAGGCACCGCCAGCGCTAAAGCTGGCCCTGATAGAAGGTAGACGGCACTTGTAGTGTTCAGCGGTTTGTTTTTTCTGTAGCTCTGCATTCAATATTTGGGGTGTCACTACATTTTAGAGAATTCTGGTTACAGGAATACTTCTGGAATTGCTCAGCTTAAGAAAAATGCAGTATTTTCTCTCTTTTACTTTTTATTGTGAAATAACTCTGCTTTTGTTAGTTGGTTTAACACATTTTTCAACCATTTCACCACTTTTCTTATCACCTTATTAACCAAATGGCTCTTTATGGTTATTTTCATCAATATCTTATGAAACGTGGTTTGATTTGTAGAACTGTACTTTTTTTCTACAGTTGGAACCTTGTGAAGTTCTGTTTTACTAGTGAAATGATGCAATATTTTTGTAAAGCAGTTTGGCAGACTTTAGGTTTGAAAAAGCTTTATGACTCTTATCACATTTAGATATGAACTGGAGACCCTTTTTTAATGTAATGTTTCTCACCACATTGGGGAACATGGGAGGCAGAACAAACTACTGATATTGAAATAGTGTAAAAAAGGCCGCTTTTATTGAAACAGGTGCACATCACAATTATAAACCTGTGTGTCTTACAAAACGACAACCTCACTATAGAACATTGTTACCTATGTTAAACTACCCCACCACCCCTAAAAGTCCCACCCCTACAAAACGTAAAGCTGCAATTCTGTACCTCCTCCTACGCGGATCCTCAGCAACTGGGAGCTTTAACCTCCCCTGCATTTTTACTGCAACTATTAACCTGTAACTAACCTAACTTCCTAATGAACCTTAAACTTCATACCTCATCCAGACGTGAGCTTGTCTACCCTTTCACTTTCAGCCTGGATGTCCGCTGTCAACAAGAATAAACTTGGCTAAACCATGCCAACTTGTCTGCCAACCGCTACTGCACCTAGTTCGAAGTGACAACCAAAGCATTCACTTTCTTCCCCTGCACATCTGTTCCAACCAAAGCCAACCCCACAAAGCCATGAATGACAATCAAAAACCCTCTAACAGTTGAGTCTTAGGCCTGGGCGAGTGGACAAAAACACTCAAAGCCCTACTACCAGCCCCTGTGTTACCCCAACAAAATGGTGGCTGGTCACGTAAAATGTCCCCTATATATACCTGGGCTACACAATAGGCCAGCTATAGCCCAAACATAGCCCAACTATTGGAGTAGTCATCCGCACTGCTCCATTCTCCAAAATATCCCTGGGGGCAGACCTCCCTGTAGTTGACTGCCCCCAAACCCTAATTGTAACCACGACCCCTACTAGAGATAAAATCTGCGAAGCTCTGTTGTAGGTGCACTCCCAGATAATAGAGAATACCACCCTCCCACACGGAGGCTCAAACACGACGAAGCAATAAACACAACACCTGGAAAGGTATTTCACTTTATAAAATGAGACAAATCAAAGACTGTATTCAGAATAAGGCTTGGGGTTTTATTTATGCAATGCTCTCTAACAGAAAGGCTTTCCCAGATGTCAAATGAACAACATTCAAATGTGTGTGTGTGTGTATATATATATATATATATATATATATATATATATAATGGCGGTGGTGCAGGGGTTTGAATAAACGACGTTGCACTGCATCTGGGTTCGCTTCGTCTTTGCTGACTTATCTAGCGTGGAAAAGACGTTTCCTGTTTCATATATATATATATATATATATATATATATATATATATATATATATATATATATATATATATATATATATATATATATGAAAGCAATAATAATACACTTGGCAAATGCAACTGTTAAATGCACGGATAATAATATGAAATGAAATACAAACAGATAATAATAATAAAATGAAACAAAAGCAGGTAATAATATGAAATGAAACACAAGCAGATAATACTGGAATGAAACACAAGCAGATTATGCTGGACGTCCTGCAAGAAATCCGAAAGACATATACACTAAATACATCAGATGATTAACTTGGATGTGCACACAGACACTCACACATCACAAAGTCAATACTCAAAGAAAACACCTCAGATGATTATAGCCACTGGAAACTGGAATGTGCACACGGACACTCACACATCACAATGACTGTTATAGCCACTGGAAACTAAAGGTGCACACAGACAGTCACGCATCACAATGGCAACAATCAAAAATAAAACACATCACCTGGTGCAAACTTCATCCTGGCCCACTCCAGACTGGGGGATTCACAGCCGGGGTCAGGAGACTGAGCAACTAGATTCCTGCACTGAAGACGCGTCTTCCGCTCAGGCTCCAATCCCAGTTTCTAAGTCAACAAACCCCAGCTTTATAGTCTCAAAACACACTAGAAGGTTCCAAGAGGCCTTCCTTTGCGCCAAGGAAACTTACTGGAATTCTCCACATTTCTTGCAAGCACTCCAAAGGCAAAGGAGTTCTCACGTTCCTTCTGCATTCTCATGTGTTCCAGCCTTTATCTTAACAAAGCTTACGAAAGTCTCCCGCAGTACATTCAACAATCTCTAAAAACAAAGCAACCTTGAACGTGAATAACCATAAACAACTTGAGTAATCTGGGGGCCTGCCTGTGCACGTAAAAAGCTCAAGCAAGATAGAGTCAGAATTCAAGATGACATGAGGGCATGTCAAAGCCAATAATAAGAACTTCATAATACTTGCCAATGTACAGCACAATGCACATTTGCGCACCACTGCCTATAGCATCACACACTCCATCTCCCAATGTACAACATAATGCACATTTGAGCACCACTGCTTGAAACACTGCACTTCGAGACCAAGAAGTACATTCCACATCGCTCTCTCTCTCATGCTTTCAAATGCACATCCCACACGTTCTGTTCCTGGCAAGGCTGTTCTACTCTGTGACAGCTCCCACTCTGCTAAAATTACAAAGAGATACGAAAGAAACCTTCAAGGGAAACATGCACATGCAGGGAAATGATGTCGTACATTCAGGCTAGGGTAAAGTAAAACATCAAAAGTCAATTAAAATAATAGTAGTCAAAGGTCATCACGTGGTTTCAAAACATAGGAGTGCTTCTAGCACTACAAGTAGCAATGATATTAATTCTTAACTCTCTTTAAGGACGGCAGCAGGCGTAGTAAATACAGGCATTTGTGGGGGCAGCAGGATGGAGATGAGGTTAGTTTGAGTAAGACACTGTTCCCCTGAAATCAGTTAACTTGTTCATAACGCTATGAACTTGGGAGGCGGGGTAGCAAGCACTTAACAAAAAAACAAAAAAACATTGGCATCCACAGAAATAGCGTTTGTTTAGGTGCATTTAGAATGTTCAAGTGACTTTTATTTCATTTACACCGCTTCCGCAGAGGAACTTGTAGTTGTTACTTTTTATAGACTGGTACTTTTTTATGATTTCCCCGTAAGTCACACTTTATGGATTCCTGCAGTAAAGGTGGCAGCCAGCTGCTTGCAAAATGGACGTGTCAGGAGGCACCCTTACTTACCTGTAACAGACCACTGTCTGCTTCTGCTGTCCCTGGGCGGGCTTGGTAGTGTGCATATTTTCCAGCTTATCTCAGCACCATGTGTTCGCGTTTCACACTAATCAGTTATATAATATGGCTATGTATATTTGTCTATATCCTCTGAACAGTTTTTGATAGAACTGTTTCTACATGATTTATCCTTGTGGTCACGGCTATTAGTACTCATTCAGGGCCTTATGATGTATTAATTATATCATCTTAACCTACTAAATATTCCAAAAAATGACAACTGGATGGACGCAGTTGCTGTGTATGTATTCATGTCCATGTTCCATTTGAGGTCTAAAGGTTGCCCGTGTTGTGTTTGCTAAGAGCCCATAGAGCTGGGATATATTTTTTTCGCAGATCAGATTGACTCCGGCCCTGTCCTCCCACTCTGTCAGAGGTTGTGATCCTTTACAGAAATCTCCCTGAAGTGTGGCTTGTCCTGCCCAGCCCTGCAAACATTTCAGAGGATCCAGCTTGTTCTTGCTAGGCCAAGCTGCCTCTGAATGTCAATCTGATGCTATTTAGGTCTGGCTATAGCTATTTCATTTCACCAATACTCCCACAAATATAGAACTAGAAATACAGAGCAACAGTGGCCTTTTCAGTAAGTCTCCTTCAGGCATGGACCTAAACACGCTTTCTTCATGAGCTATTGGTAGAATAGGCTTTCCATCAAGTCTTGGATTAGCATACTAAATTTAGTTGATGACATTTTCCATTGTTGAGAGGCACAACAATAGTCCATTGGCTTTCACCCAATTCTCTGACTATGCAGAAGCAGTCCCACTCTTGCATCATTTACTCCTCCAATATAGGGGATTTACCTTCTCAATTGCTACTACCCCTCTACATCAAGCAGCTCCTTTTCAGGCTCTCTGCTGGTTGTACCTTTCTGATTATGGTATTAAAATAAGGAGATCTAGAGAGATAGCCCCGAATTACTGTCCAACTGACAGCAGCTGCACCACTCTCCCACCATATACAGTGCGCAGAAGAAATCGATCAAATACATCTTTTATGCCTCCCTCAGATGCATATGGGATCTAAGAACACACGATCCAAGGGCTTGCTATTCTATTCAGTGCTTATGACTATTGATGAGGATCCCCTGGAAGAGAAGGATAAGTTACTTACCTGTAATCGTAGTTCTCTTCCAGGGGTATCCTCATCAAAGTCATAAGCAACCCACTCGCCTCCCCAGGCAAATGAGACTGTTGTGTTGTTGAGCTATATCTTTGTGCCCTGACCTTCGGGTCTCCGCAAAGAACAACTGAC
Organism: Calotriton arnoldi; assembly: GCA_963921515.1. NCBI lineage: Eukaryota > Metazoa > Chordata > Amphibia > Caudata > Salamandridae > Calotriton > Calotriton arnoldi. The sequence continues at coordinate 1,690,645 of CAWUFW010002697.1, read as the reverse complement.
CTAACTGTCACCCCTGAGGCATGATGGGAAGCCAGGGGTCATGGCTGCCTTAAAGGCACGGTGCCAGTTTTCTATGTACAATTGCTTTCATATTCTATGCTATTGGTTTCCAATGCAGCCTGTAGGCTAACAATGTTTGCTCTTTTGCAATTCTCTTTTATGACTCTTCTCATTAAAATAAGTTCGAGTTATACTTGCCTTCCTGTGTTCTATATATTTATATGAGTGATATGTGCTTGCAAAAGATGTTATTTGTTTGTTTATGATTGCATTGTTTAGCCTCCTATATGGGGCTGCATTTGGATAAGAAAAAATGATATATGTGTATATATATAGAGCTGTATATATATATATATGTTTTCATATATAATTTTTTTATGATTTCCGGGGTCCCCGCACGTGGGCGGGAATATTCAGTGCTTATGACTTTGATGAGGATACCCCTGGAAGAGAACTAGGATAACAGGTAAGTAACTTATCCTGCTGACACATGGTGCTGGCCTCTCCCCCTACCGCAGCCCTTTGCCCCAGAATGCCTCTTGCACATGTCACAGGCTGCTCCCCTTCCTTCAACCCCCCCCCTCATCCCCATTTCACAGTGCTGCTGGCACTTGCTGCTGGTTCATAGCCCATTCAGCATTACATCGCTGCCAGCACATACAGAAAGGCGAGTACACCTCCCTCCCTATCCCCTAACTTGCTCCCATAAGTCTGGAGCTCTGTGGGCCCCGCATTAGGGTAAACTCTATTTGTGCAACATAGACCGTTTCCTAAGGTGATGCTACAGCAGCACCATGAAGGGTTAAGAGGAGCTTTCTCCAAGAGATTCAGCAAGATCTGAGTGTGTAGCAATATCAGATATTCCTTCAATCCCCCTTTAACACATGCACAAAGAGGCCGAATGCTAGGTTAGAAATACGATGCTGTTTGCCCTGTACCCCCAGCCCCCGCAACTTCCCTTTGCCAGCGATTTAGAGGTGCCTGTGGGATGCCACTTAGAATTTGATCTAGTACTGTGTTTTTTTCTTTGAATTTCTGTTGTTTATAGGTTTGATTTTCCTCATTATATATGCAGGTGTACAAGAAATAGAAATCAAAACTACTGGAAAAAGCCAAATGGCCAAGCTTTTATGTACTAAGCCATGCAAACGGCATTTGTGCATGTCTTTGCACATTAAATCCTAATGGCTTCTCTAATTCTTATTCTATCCTCCAGTGAGTTATCTCAACCCCTGCCATTTGTTTCTTTTTGACTCATTCTGGCTTAAACAATTTTTCATTAGTGTAGTACATGGGCTGTTTCGTCCTGCTGCTGGGCTGACCTCAGTGGTGGCTGCCTCGGAATGGTGGTGGTGGGGCAAGGGGGGGAGGGAGGGATTAATGGATCAAAATTTTTTTTTTTAAATTAACTTACCTTAGCAGCAGCGCCGATGTGCAAAACGGCCCAGTGGAGAACATGCCAAGTGCGCATGACGGTTTGGCTAGCCCAAGAGGGCCGGCCAAACTGTCATGCGAACTTAGAATGCAAACCACTCCTCACTCTGCTCTGGTCACAGAGCCCAGCCCCGCCCCCACCTGGCTCCGAGTCCTGCATAGAAAAATAAAATGATAATAACATCCTGTTATTATCATTTTATTTTTATTTTTTGCACTGCTGAAATAGCAGTGGAGCGAAGCTCCTCTGCCTTAGCAGAGGAGCCGCCTCTGGCTGACCTAAATGAAGCGGTATCAGTAATTTAGAAAAAGATGACTGCAGCTTTTACAGCAAGGATTTCTGTCTAGGTAAAGGGCTTGTTTGGTCATAGAAATCTCTAGGAAACCTTAAAAATGCCTCTGAAATGTGGCCTCTTGACGGTATTTATCTGATGCACAAAAGATTTTGCTTTTCAGCTCCATGAACTTTGGCCAACCCGTGAACAACCACAGTCGGACTGGGCACCAAAAAGGAAAGGGCCACGTTTCGGGATTGGGGCTTTTCATGCAGCGTTACTTGGATAATTCGGGGAGAGACGGGTAACACTATGACCAAAGGGGGTATTGCACTGCCAAAAGAGGTTTACTGCTCTACTGAGATTATGCGGAGCGTGCTTGAGGGTGAACAGCATGGGAGTGGGAGAACAGTGTGTTAATGTTTTGGTTGTCGACTGCTTTCTAGAACCACACCTGGCTGAGTTTAGAGACTATTTGAAGAATACCTATTTTAAAAGTAAGTTTCTTATGCAGTGTTGTTAAAAAGATCTTAATCTAGAATACATCACTCTCCTTACAAGAGTAGTTAGCAAAGTAGCACTAATTCATTCTAGTAGGTACATGCATATATTGATGCCATTTTTAGGAGAAAAACCGGACACTTATCCAGAGCACCTTTTTCCTATTTACCCCAAAAACTCAAAATGTAGCAACATTTTGACAATTGTCTTGTCCACTCCAGGTCAATCCACAAACCCTGGGTACCTTTAGACCCCCCAGGATGTTGGAAAACAAAATACGTGAATTTGGCATGGATACCTTTATGTGGAAAAAAGTTATAACGTCCTAAGTGCAAATTGCCTCAAATAACCAAAAAAGGCTCAGCACTGGCAGAGGGTGGGGGGAGGCCCAGCAGTTAAGGGGTTAAAAGATGTGGCAGGAAAAGTAAAGTTATAGTTGACTTTCAGTTGCAGAAACAATTAGGAAAGCTATTGCCTGGAAATTAATTATTATATTAGCCCATGTTTTTTTTTAAAAAACAAGCCAGACTTCATTGTCTCCACCTTAGGGAAATAGTCATAATGCATCTGTTGCTGTTGAATAACAGCACCCATAATTTGTTTATCTGAAAACCTTACATGAAGTTTATACTTAGCCGGGGCATTCAATGAGAGTCTGTATAAGAACTTAAGAGCAATGGTTATGAGTGTCAGCTTTGGGATTGCGGTGTTGGGCATTTCTCTAGTCAAAACATTTTTAATGTTTTGATGTGAGGACTTGGATATGAATCTGCTTAAAGGATCATTTTTGCACAGGTCCATGTTGTTTTCTGTACTTCTTTGTTTTTGGATTGTCAGTGTTGGTGTCTTTTGAGGATTCAAAATCCTTTGAGAACCATTTTTAGGTCGAGCCTAGAGTCAGCGCGCATGTGCTGCTCTGTGAGGCATGCTGTATCCACTCTATCGGCATTGATCCAGCCTCTCGCATCCCATCGGTTCCTTTGTGTGTTTGTCTAAAATCCCTTCCTTTCTGTGGCTAACTTTCACATTTGTCCCTCCTTTCAGTGGGTGGTTCCTGTCCCTGGCGACTGGCCCCGTTACATGTGTAATTGCTCCTGTGTGTACTTAGTTTTGTTTTTGCACTGCTTCTTCTGTTTCTTAATTGGGAAGGCTCTCCTCACACAGAGCACACGCTCCGCTGTTGCTTTAGCTACCCCCCACCCTTTCACCTCCCTTCTACCCCCACCAATCCATGTCCGCCCTTGGGGAGAGGAGGTGGATGGTAGGTGCGAGGCACCGCCCTTCATGTTTGTTAAGGTATATGTATACTTTATAGAGTACGCCACAATAACATAGCATATAAGAGGGGGCGCATAGCTTTGCAGGCGTAGTGACCTTGGATTGGTTACTGATATAATGTTGTGAAAGTGTATAATGAATGGATAAATGTATATTAAACATTTACAATACTTTGTCATTTGCCCACCTTAACATGTGTTTAAACCGCTCCTTCATGCTCTAGTCACAGCCCATGCCTCAGGTCGCTCACTCACTCCTAAGTTCTTTACTGCTTAATATAGCCATCCCATAATACACAGTGTGTTATGTGCCCAGCCGTCTTCTATTTCAATGAATGACAGCCTTGTTTCTATAGTCATGTTCAGGTCGTCAAGTCTCCTTGTTTACTGACTAGGGTTAGCTTGCGCTTCAGTGTCCTAACTCATTTGAAGGTGCCTGGTTGAGGTGTTGTACCTCTATGCGTACTTTTCCCATACGTTGCATATTTCTTCACGTGTCTGGCATATTACCCTGCTAGTGGGGTTGTAATGGCTGTGGGTACTGTGAGCACGAGGGGCGGTGTCGTGAAAAAGAACTTGGTGGTATTGCACTAGCTCAAGATAGCTTATGGCTTAGCAACGGACAGGAACGACTTCTGCAAGTACTAGGTACTAGGGGAGGGGCAGCAGGGGTGCCCGCTTTCATGTCTCATCTTATTAGTTTCCTGTTATAGATATTTTTGAATGCTTCCTGGACATTTTAAACACACAAATTGCTACCCAACAACAAACTACCGTGCTTACCAAACTCCTCCACACACTAAACAGACATCAAATAAAACATTGAAAATTGGGTTTTTGAGGGAAACAGTTACTTGAAAATATATCAGTGCCTGTGACTAGTATTGCTCTGCTGAGAAGTTATTCATGCATTTTGCTTTCCAAATCAGAAGCTGCTTTGGGTCTCTTTCTATCTATGTTTTCATCTTGTTTTGCAGCTGGGTAGGGAGTGTACATTCGGCAGCGGGTTTTCCTTGCTCTGCTGCACATGCCTTACACAGACAGGCTGCTGTCTCAGTACAGACCCACCCTCTTCCACGAGTCACTTCTTGCAGGTTGCCATGCAGGCAAGTTCTGTCCCAGCCATCTGTTATGCATTCACGCTCAGACCAGCCCCCACTCCTCACCTTGCTTTAAAAGCCCTTCCTTTCACTTTGAAGGAAGGGTCTTTGGGGCACGAATGCAAATGATGCCATGTTCTTTGTGCATCTTTTTAGGTAAAGCGTACAGCGCTTGCGCTGTCGCTTAGCGACCTATTGTGTATGGTTAAGGAGTTGAACTCCACCCATTGTTAGCCGATTGCTTTTATCGGTCTCTGTTAGTGTCCTTTAAAAGTGCTTGCTTTCAAATGGGCAACTCGCCGTCTTTCTCCCTCCTCCTCATTTCCGGTTTCCTCCGTGCAGCACCGACCAACTACTACATTATTACGCCCTACATGTTTACGTCTTCGTTTGGGGACTACTTTTGTTCTTTATGTGACGGCTGTCAGTAGCGCCGGGGGGCGGTCTTCGGATGCGCTTTGATGTCCATTCTGTGCCGCTAGGAAGTTTAATGAATAAGTGTGCGATCAGCATGTCTGATTGGGCTCTGTTTAGGGCGCTGGCAACTGGCACCGGATGGGGCTTTGTTTAGGGGCGCTCGCAGCTGGCACACAGGTTTTGACTCTCTGCATGCAGGCCTTCTTAGTAATACAAAGCGGACGCATACAGTGCCCTCCTGTACTATGGAGTTACATTCCCATGTACTCGGGCTACAGCTATTTCGAACACTCAAGCGCGCTGGGGCTCCGAAGCGGCTCCTGCTGCTGACCTCCGCAGCAGACTTTAGTCTTCTGCCCTGAGTTAGTCCACCCATGCTGTCTGACTGGCTGACCGTGTTTGGTGGGGGAACAAGCGTGTTTACTTGGTCGTTCCAGGTCGCATAACTCTTTACAGCAGTCGACAGACACCTGCCTCTGTCATCATGCCAAAGCCGCAGCCATTACAGGCCTCATCTGTTCTCTTTTTAGAACTATGCTCTGTCTGGAAGGTGTTTACAATAAAGGGCTTGGAGCCTCCCATTGCTCACCAATTTCTAACATCGTTGTCACTCTTCTGTACTGCCTCCTAATTAGCAAGCATATGCTTTAGTCACTTCAGTTTAATTCTGTGGCGCATGGACCAAGTGTAGATTGATTTGATTGGTGTATGTCGGCCGCTCGCGATGTGACGGAGGTAATATTTCTTTCACCGCCGCCACCGTACTCCATTTCCTTTATTTCCAATCCTACGAATGTGTTGCTCCCTCGCCCACTATTTTTTTCAGTCAATGAGTGATTTGCCCAGAATCACAGGATGTTGAACTTGGTATCCGAGTTCGAAAGTCGGCAGCTCTGGCCCTTACGCCACATCTCCCGAACCCTCAGAAACATGTACTTGGAGTTTACAAAACAAAAATCATCAATGCTGCCATGTGGTTGGGTCGCTAGGTGCAAGCAGCTTTACAGTGGGATTAACAGGAGTGCATTCACTCTGAAAAATTATTCCGTGCGCTGGGGGAGGGGGAGTGGGGGGTTACTGAAAATCCATAGGACCTTCAGAGGTGGGTGAATTTGAAACCTTCCTTCGTTCTGTGCAAAATTACTAAACGTACTACACAACAGTGTAAAATCCTCTGTGCTACAGTGTACCTCGATGTTTCAGTAGACTTTGCCATCCGTATGCAGAAGAAGTAGGACTTTTCCTCCACGCAAATGGTGACGTTTTTATAATGATGCGTTTATTTTAAAGCATCTCGTTTCCTCTTAAGAACCACGCTACTAGACTTAGCAATGACAATCGCGCAGCCTTTAAATGAAGGCATCTTAGTCAGCAGAGAGATTGCCTGGTTGACACATCTCAGGGTCTCATTCGTTTATGCAGCACAGCCCTACTTAAGGTTAAATAGAACCTTGAAAGTTTGAGTTTTACACCTTTTTAAACCCCAGTACGGGTCCTGCAGAATATACACAGTCCTTCATTAAAATGCAACAATAACCGTAAACTTAACAGTTCTAACATGCACAGAGATTACAGGGTAGCGTTATCTCTAACAAGAAGTTTCATTTTATTTTTTTAAACTTTAATAGTGAGCGCAGCGCCCGCTTCAGGGACACCACGCTCTGCAGTACAACAGGTATTGCTTTTGCAAAACTTTGAACTATTGGTATTGTAAATGACAATGCCTTTTAATATTATAAAAGGCATTGCCATTTACAATGCCAATAGCTCAAAAACTCGCATTTGCGAGACCTGTTGCATTGTAATTGCTTGTTTCGTTCTGGCATTGCATCGGTTCTAAAGTATTATATAATTCTGCAGCAGTCCCCTTGTTTAACGGCAGTTGCAAAGTCATTGTTGCCTGATTTGGAACAAGCTTTTGGAGATGAGCAGAATTAAGTTTTATTTTACCATTAAATAGTTTTCAGGCTGTGTTTTATCCTCTGCCTCCAGCTCCTATTATCGTATATGTAAGTAGGCAGTCGGAAATGGGCCACATCCCGAGAAAACAATCTTCAGGCAACAGGGCATAGCCCATTTATAGTTGGCACTTTTGGATCTGACAGCCAAGAGCATAGCTGTATGTTATTTTATTATAACTTTTCAACATGATGCACATTAGCCACAATGCTCTACAATATAGCTTAAAGACATTGGCAAAGCCAATAGCTCTGGCTAAACACTTATAAGGTCCCAAAGGCAAGACCTATTGGCTATACCAATGCTTGTTTCTTTTATCATTACACTGCTATTGGTGTATAGTTTGGGGATATTTCTATGGACGGGCCTTCCCATGGCAACTGTCTCAGGGGGATTATGTTTTCAACTGTTATTATGGTTAATTTAGATTCTCTAACTATGTTCCACATAGTATTTCAGTTTACCCAGTACTCCACGGGCATACATTGGGGGATATTCACAAGAACGTGCGATAATCATCGCCAAAATAGGTTAACGCAATTCTTCATATCGCCGTCTATCGCGGGAAAATAACGCTGTGTCAACGTCACATTCTCAACACGGCGGTAACATGCGATAGTTTCCAGATAACACGTCAAATGTCCGCGATAAAATCACCGGGACGGCGCTAAAAATCCCAAGCCGAACGTGAAAAAAGTTGCGGTGGGCCCAACCGCGATAAAAAAATCAGCGATAAGCTGCGCCAGGCCTGCAATTCACACACGTCAGGCGGGAAAAATCACCATAAAAGCAGAAAAAAAAACCACAAACAAAACCAAAACAACAGCGAAGCACAATGGAGGCAGCCGGAGCAAGTACAGAGGACAACCAGAACCCCACAAGCCCCACGGAGGACCAGCCTGGGACCTCGGAAGAAGAAGAGGAAGACGCGGTTCAGTCCGCAGGAAAACAGGATCCTGATAACGGAGGTGATAGAACACAATCAACAACTGTTCGTCACCTCCACTGTGTCATTGGCAACAAAAAATGCAATATGGCAGTCCATCGTGGACAAGGTGAATGCAGTCGGAGTGCTGAGGAGGACAATGGAAGAGCTCAAGAGGCGCTGGAATGATGTGAAGCGCAAAACCAAGCAGAAACTCGGCAACAACTAGAAGGCAGCAATGCAGACTGGAGGTGGGAGTCCAGCGCCACAGGAGGAGCTGGATGAGATGGAGGAAATGGTGTCCACAGTCATCAGTGTGAAGACGGTGGCAGGAGTTGGGGGACCAGACACTGCTCAACATGACCTGACACAACAGCAACAGGGTGAGTAATGACCAGGGACTGGGGGACGGGGGGAGATGGGCACAATGGCACACATGCACAATTAAGTATAGCACAGTGCACACCCACAATGACTCTGGATCATGTCCCTGATCCCCTTGGAACACTGCAGCACACCTAGAAACAGCAAGTAGGCCCCCGTTGACTATGTGCCCAGAGGGGGCCCTTCCCACACATCACCAATCTCACAACCAACCCATGCACATGTGCCAACCCCAGCAAAGCCGCGTGTCTGTGAGCCACACTGACAATGCAAGTGACACTGCATGACGAATAGCATGGCTGCAGTCAATATATCATGACATGTTGCACGCCACGACACTGAGGTGGGTGAGTGTGGACCACATCCGTAAAGGAGCAGGTCACACTCTGACACACCCACGTGCACAAACAACCCCTGATGTCAACAACACATCTGCGGACAAACCATGCCCCAGAGTCCCAACTCCCACCAAGAGCCCAATTTACCCACGTATGCAACAGCTCAGCACTGTATAAGCACAGAAGTCAAAGGCACACCGCCTGAAAGGGATAAGGGGCAGCAAAATCAGAGCTGCAGGGGCGACCCTCCCAAAATGCAGCACACACACATAACATTCAGAGCACATTAACTGTGACAACAATGTGGTACAAACTGCAACACGTTCACAACAGAACAGAGGACACAACTGGTGCCGCTTGTGTGTAGAAACTGGCCAATCACATGTGGCATAGCAGGGAAATGTGAGATGATAATGTACAAGTACAAACACACATCCGTGATGTTGTCGAAATGTCCACTGTCCCGCATCAAATAGGCAGCTCCTCCCAAACAGTCACAATGTACATTGTCATGCAGTCTGTATGTAAACTTGTACACTGCGTCAACATACATGTGAACACAATGTTAAACTGCAGCTCCCCTTCACATTGCAGAGGGAGAATCAACACCTCCTGCAGAGCAGACCGAACATCTCTACACTGATGACGAAGAGGACCTCCCCACCTTCGACACCGACGCCCTCCAAGAGCTCATGGACAGTTTCGGCACCTCACCTCCAGGAGCAGGGCAGCCCAGCTGCATCGAGGAGAACCCGCCCTGCACAGACCACACAGCAGGAAGCACCCACCACCCCGGCAGTCTCCCAGGACCCCCACGAACAACACATGGCCTTCCAACGCCGTGTGTTAGGGGGCCAGGAGAAGATGGCTGAACAGGTGCGGGTGGGGTTCGACCTCATGGCAGCCAAACTAGATGCCATATGTGGGTGACTAAGTCCCATCAGGGACCACTTACAGTCCCTAACGGACACCCACAGTCCGCTCCATGCTCTCCAACGATCCATGGCTGACATCGCTGGAGTCCTGACTCAGAGACAAGAACGACTGTCTAGCCAGAGTGGCTCCAGCGATGTCAGCTGGGAGTTGGAACACATGCGGAGGATCATGGAGAACAGGGAGCGGATGCAGGCGGAAAGAATGGCTGCCACGGCTGCACACCAGCGAGATGTAGCTGGGATCTTCCATGCCCTGCAGACCCTCATCATGGCATTGCTGCCACAAGGCCTGGCGCAGATGAATGCTGCTGCTGCTGCTGCTTCTACATCCACATCTCCGCCCCCTGATGTGTCCGTGCCTCACAGTGTGGCAGACAATCCACCTCCGGCCCCTGATGTGTCACTGCCACACAGTGCGGCAGAGATTCCACCTCCGGCCCCTGATGTGTCAGTGCCACACAGTGATGCAGGCAAAACACCACCACCCACATGTGAGGCACATGAAACATCAGAGGACGAAGATGCGGATGATTCTGCCTTAGTGGTAAGGAGGAAGCGGTAGCATTCATCTCCGCCATATGGCCTGTTTCTGCTTGGTTCTGCCCTCTGCATCATCAGCTTCCACTGTCCCCCGATACACTCTGCGACACTCACCTTGAACCTCGACATGGACTGCTATATTCTGTTTGGTTACCAATGACACAGCAATCAGACTGCGGACTGAACTCTTCCTCTTCCGATGAACTTGTCATTCCCTGAAGGACTCTGGCTGGCCCTCCATGGGGCAACAATGTAAAGTGGGGTTTGCATGGCCCTGTACTGCTCCAGCTTCAACACTCCACTGAATGTGAATAAAACATTCAAATTCACACAGATGTGTCATGTCTATGATCATTCAAGTATGAAAGTATGGATGAATGTAGGGTCAGTGATTCCCCCTTACGTCCATGTTGCTCATGTTGTGGGACTCGAGTCACAGGGTGCAACATTGCCTATTGCGGTCTGAGTGGCGCCGACACTACGACAGAGACACACGCATTAGTTACTTTCTTGTCCAGCCTAGGACTGAACCACGGCCAGAGTCCCGGGCTCATCGTTCACACCCCTACGCTGGACCGGCATCCGCCAGCCCAGCCCACTCCGCTTACGCTTACAGGGGGGGACGACGAAGCTACATGTCCCAGGTCTTCCCTGTAGTGATCTGCTGATCACTGGTCTAGTTGTCAGCATGCCACAGCCACTCCCTGAGGGCTGGTTTACACCCACACCACACCCATCCAGCACAGGCGTCACAGGACATGTGACCCTGCCAATAAAAGGGGCCTACCACATCACATTCCCCACTGCCGGAGGTGACATGATGGCGTCCGCACCACAAGACTCAATCATGAAGGGGCCATGACTTGTGGCGCACTGGGTTAGTGGCACCTGATGCACTGCGGCCGGCACGGGCCTACCCCCATGGGACGATGACTTGCGGTGCACAGAGTTGGTGGCACCCGATGCACTGCGGCCAGCACTGGCCTACCCCCACGGGACGATGACTTGCGGTGCACAGAGTTGGTGGCACCCGATGCACTGCGGCCGGCACGGGCCTACCGCCACGGGACGGTGGCTTGCGGTGCACTGAGGTAGGGGCACCTGAAGAGCTGAGCGGGTGTGCAGCCTCCGATGATGCGTAGACCTCGATACGCCGTCCTGCCAATCAAGATTCGATTTGAATTGAGAGCCCTGCTGGACCGCAGTGTACGCCGAAGGCAGCAGTCAGCACACACATGAGTCCGCGGTGCGGTGCCGCAGGGTGCGCACGGAATCCTGTGGCACGGAATCCAGCGATCGGCTGAGGAGGTTGCACCGGCACGTGGGGGGCCCTCTTGGAGACACGCCGGCGGCGGCATATGAGCATTGAGGCCTGGGTGCGCAGGGGCGGCCAGTCATCGCTGGGGGGCGGACCGGTTTGGGGACCAGGGCTGGGGTGCAGCAGGCGCACAGGATCGCGCAAGCAACACTGGTCATGGCGGCGGCCTCGTGGCTGGGTGGGGGGCGCTGCCCTGGCAGACACGACCCTGAATGCGAAGACGAGATGTGCGCGGGTTGGCTTGGGACGTAGCCACCTCGTCTCCTGTGTAAATCTGGCCGTTGAGGGTGGTCGGCCACGTGAGTGTAGGCCTATGGACAGGATATGGCGGACACAGAGAGACACGCAGTAGTTACTTTGGTGGCCATCCCGGAACTGTACCACGCACAGAGCCCGGGCTATTTATTCACGACATACGCCGGCCAAGGCCACTCCGCTCACGCTTACAGGGGGGGACAACAAAGCTACATGTCCAAGGTCTTCTACACTGCCTGGGAAGTTTGCGACGACATTCGTGAACAGGCCCCGGTGGTCCACTTTTGCCTGCACATTAATGGAATGCGTGTGGTTTCTGTTGCGGTTATTGTGTGCAGTGTCGGCAGGGGGCACAAGTAGTACATGTGTGCAGTCAATTGCCCCCAACACGTGCGGGAAGCCAGCTATGGTGTAGTTCCCTTGCTTGGTCTCCAGCTGTTCCTGCGCAGTGTGGGGGAAGTGAAGGTGCAGGGGTATCAAGCTGATACAAACCGTGATGCTTACAGGTATGATTAATCCTGCCTAATAAGACCGTAACAGAAGTTCATGTGGTCGTAACCTTCCTTTTCTTTCCTATGAAGGTTACGACCACACAAACTTCTGTTACGGTCTTTTTGTGCAGGATTTATCATGCCGTCACCATTCCGGTTTGTCCAGGTGCAATGCACTGTGCCAGATTACGTTTGTGACTATGCGGACGCTTGACCATTGTCACCATTTATCCAACAGGTTTCTGAATACTGACTTTCGGAATATGGAATTGTATTTGGGAGTTCCCGCAGCATATTCAGTTAATTGAATCCACACGTTGCCCTGATGAAGTTCCCCATTGGGAATGGAACGCGTTGGCTGAGCTTTTCGTATTGTTGATTTATGTATTTGTAATAAAGAACTGTTTTTACACTACTGTTGACTATTGGACTTCATGACCTGGCGCACCCCCATTTCAGTGACTACAATCTTGGATCTGGGGCACAGAGGCGACAAGCAACGGCTGGCGTTGGGGTTGGTTGCGCAGGAACACTACAAATTGGAACTAGCGTGTGGTGCGGATACAGGGGCCCGCCGTTGCTTTTGTGGACATGCATCCAAGACAGGTGTGAGGAACTTTGATAGGGCTGGCTGTGAGACTCCTTCGACTCTGGCAGTTGTTGGTTGGAAGGTACCAGGGGCCAACAGGTGCAGCACAGCCAGCAGCTTTGTCTGCGGAGGGATGTTGGTTCTCCGCTGTGTTGGTACTGTCAGCCTGTGGGCAATGTGGGTCAGGATGCGGAGGATGGTTGTCCTTTTGAGCCTGTAGTGGGCAATGGCATCCTCTGGCGTTGAGTGTCTGAGGCTGGTGCGTTTTAGGAACGTCCGCTGTCTTCTTCTGCGCTGCCTAGGTGGTAGTCCGTGGGGCGGTGGTCTGGGGGGGGTCCTGGGGGTGGTGGCGGTGGGTGTTGTGGCCCTCTTGGGTCTCCAAGCTGCATGATCATTGGCTCCATGGCATCTGTTGACCTTTAGATGTGGCTCTGGGCTGGGCTCCCTTTCTACTGTAGGTTGTCATCCTGCTTAGCACCAGTAATAGGCAGGTGTTAAATCCCTGCTGCTAACACGCCTTATCGCCTGTTTTTGGCTCGCTTCGCCGATCTGGCTGGTCGTTGAGAATATCGCGAAGTGGCGTTTTCGTGTGTTTTTGCACGGGAACGCCTACTCTGCATATCATTAGTGTTAGTTGTCGCTCTCATCCGTGGCGATGTTTTTTGCGGCAGCTATCGCTGGAAAACTGCTGATTTCGGCAGTTTGCACCAGCTTGGGAATAGGGCGAAAAATCTATCGCCACTTTTGCGGCGCTAAAGTGCCGATAAATCGGCGATGAGTCCTTGAGAATATGCCCCATTGTGTCCCCTTGGTCCACACACACCACCAGAGGGGTGGGCACAGAGATGTGGGGTCCCCCACTTACACACAATGCATAGCATGACAAGTGATTTGCCAGAAACCCTGTCCTTCAATATTGCATAATCAACAGGAATGTACGCCGTATGGACACTCCACTGAAACGATACCGCATCTATGCCCATCTTAAGTGGAACCAAATACACATAGCTATGCTCCAAGAAACACATCTCAATGCCACTGAACTGCATAAACTCTATGCTAAGTGGAGGGGGTAGGTGCATGGCACCTCGGCATCCTCTTTTGCTCGGGGGTCTTAATCCGGGCAGCTCCAGGGGTACCTTACACTGTGGACACACAGAGGGTGGACACGGGGTCGGTTTGTGATCCTGGAGGGCCAATTGGACGCTGAGCCCCTGCCACGTCTCGAGGGGTTGAATGGGATACCCATAAAGTGGTGGTACGGGCCACTGTTTGGCAGCCTCCTGGGGATATGCAAAAGACTGCTGAGAGACCTCTTGGATGTAGAGCGCTCCCTGGATAAGCAGGTAGCCAGTCATTCAGCCCCAACAACGCAGCTTCGCCAACTGCGAAAGCAGCGCAATGAGGCCGAGGGCTCACTTAGCAAACATGATTATAGATGACATGTGGACTTGCAGCAAGCGGAGGGCGACCACTCGGGTCAACTACTTGCCTGGCTAGTGTGGGAGGATCAACAGCACATTACCCATAGGCAAGATACGCATGGCCACTGATAGGCTGCACACTACACAGCTAGACATTAAGAGGGCTTTCTGCGATTACTAGCGGAAACTTTATGCTGCCCCTGCTCCAACATCCCCATCCCCCATCTGTGATTTCTTTGACCCCCTACAGCTTGTACAGCTGGATGCCTTGCCGCGGGCTGAACTGGAATAGCTGCTGAAAGTGGAGGAGATCCGCATGGCCGTAGCTCAGATCACGTGTTAGAAAACCCCGGGCACTGATGGACTTCCGGTCGAGTACTACACTTCCTTTGTTACCCAAACCTCTCAGCGTCTTTTAGACATGTTTGTGGAGGCCGGGGAGCGGGGTCACCTTCTGGAATCACTTCGCGAAGCCCTGATCATGGTTCTGCCCAAGCCCAGCAGGGATCCGCTGGATGTGCGATCCCACCCCCCTCTCTCCCTGCTTAACTTGGACTGTAAGATCCCGGGCAGGGTGCTGGCGAACTGACTTCTCCCCTCTTACCCACCTGTTGGTTCACACTGATCAATCCGGTTTTATACTGGGAGGCAGTACTCTTATTAATATCTGCTGACTGCTGCTCCTCATGCACGGCACGCCTCCCGATGCAGTCAAACAAGTAGCCATGTCACTGGATGTGGAAAAGGCATTCGACACCTTGAGTTGGGACTATCTTTTGCTGGTCCTCGCCGAGATGGGGTTCAGGCTGGGATTTCTGGGATGGATTTGCACCCTCTATGCCAACCCTACGGCATGAGTGAAGACAGGGCAGGCCATCTCGGACGGATTTGATATCCACAGGGAAACAAGACAGGGATGCCCGCTGTACCCCTCCTTTTTGCACTGGCCATAGAACCCCTGGCTTATTAACTTCATCGGCGGGCGGAGGAGTGGGGCATCCGAGAATGTGACGTGCACCACATTGTATCATTATACGCTGATGATGCCTTAATCCTCCTCCGTGATGTGGATGCGTCGCTCCCAGGCTGATATTGGACGATTTTGGTGAGATCTCTGGGCTACACGTGAACTGGCATAAGTCCTGTGTGTTCCCCCTAGTGCGCAGATGGACCAAGGATTGGACGGATCCCACGGGGACCCGCCTACGATGGTGCCACAAAACATTTAAATAACTAGGTATACAAATATACCACACTGAGAAAGACCTCAAGGAGGGGAATCTGGATAAGGCAGTGAGTTCCATAAGCCGATCCCTACCTTTCTGGTGCTCGCTCCCTCTATCCCCACTGGCTCAGGCAATATCCAAAATGTTGGTCCTCCCCTGACTGCTGTACTTCTTGTAGCCCTCCCTCTCATGCTCCCTAGGAGGTTTTTTCGGGAGCTGAACGGGCTGCTGCTCGAATTGATATGGAACTCGGGGTGTCATAGGGTTACCCTAAACATTATACAATGCCCACTAAGTGAGGGTGGTTCAGGGGCACCCCATTTTGAGCTCTATTACGCTGCCGCGCAGCTACAGTTGCCGTTGGTGTGGTTGTGCACTCCAAATCATCCTGAGACTGCCCTAGTGCATCCAGTGCTGAGGGATGCAAGCACCTACACCTGGCTGTCTGATTCTGGATCCCATCCACAACATGAGTTCAGGCAGATGGCAGTAGCTCGCCTCTGCTGGCGTAGATATGTATACTCCAAGGGTTCCACGCTCCCATATTCTTCTGCAATTTTTATTTGGGATTTGCCTTTACTCTGCAGGGCGGCACAACGCCCCTACCCGGCTCCTTGGAGTGATGTGGAGCTTACACAGCTGGACGACCTCTATAATGTGGTCACCCTCATTATCATTCCATTACTAGTGGAGTCACATGGTCTGAGTAGTGGACAGTTCCTAACGCACCGGGCTTTTCAGAGTGTTATCCAGGAAACGTGGAATGCGGATGACTCGAGCCCCCCACTTCCCAGATGCTACACACCCTCCTGCTGCCACATGCACAAGTCATGCCATCACAACCTTATACACAGCGCTTCACACTCACCCAGGTGAAGGAATGGGCCAGGTGGGATGCAGTGCTCCAACAACCAGTACCTGATGGGGCCTGGACTTGTGACCTTCAGATGACGTAGGGTGTGTCCCGCAACCCCAGGTTCCGCTACACACAATTTAATTTCATTCACCACACCCAACTCTCCCCACACTGTATCCAATGCATGTTCCCGACAATTTCCCCAGACTGCTCAGGTGCAAACTGTGAAATGCGGACTTCTTCCATATGGTCTGGGCATGCCCCTCACTACAACCTTCATGGACGAAGATAACCTCAATAGTGGCTGACGTGATGACATGCACTCTTGTCCCCACACACGAATTGTGCCTTATGAGGCTGCATCCCCGAATGAAAGGCGATAAACATGTACATCGTTTTATAGATCTGGCTTTTGTCTTATATAAGCACAGTCTCGCAATGGCATGTATATCTCCCGTCCCCCAGACACTCCACGGTGGTTATGAGTTTTGATAACTTGGACTACGGCCGCGGCGCACACACTCATGTTGCTTCGCATGAGAGGCGACACCCAAACAGGAGTTGAGTGCTGGGAGACCTTCCTACTCACAGTGGAAGCCAAAACTGACGTAAATGACAGTCATTTCACCAACATCCACCAGTACTGGCTCACGGAGCACTACCATGACCGCTCCGCCGTAGGTAGGACGGTGACCATCACTTCACATGCACACATTACTCCTGTACCCCAACTCTGTGGCTGCCCGCGGTCCACGCAGGGGACCCTCATAAGAGGGCAGCCGCCTTAGTGCCACATGAGGGCACACGATGCAAACTAGTGCTGGGGACCCCCTCGGGGTCTGCGCGCCCCGCGTCATTTCCGGGCACAGGGGGGCGGGGAGATAGGTCTAAGTCCCTCCCCCGCCCATCTGGCGTCCTCTTTTGGCCGCTACCTTTATGCCGTTTGACGTGCCCCGGGGATCTCAGGAGCTGGACTTTCGGTGAGTGTCCACCCCCCGTTCCCCTTAGCAGGGCTGCTGAGCCCGGCCATTGCCGTGGCTGCAGTCCATCTTGGGGGGGTGGGTAAGTCCGCTCCCGGGGCATATGGAGCAGCGGCCCCTTTCGGGGTCGTGGGCAGCGCAACCAGGATCCCCTCCCCCATTCAATCTTCAGCGGAGTCAGGTCCAGGGCTCCGGCCCGCTTGAGCCGGATGTTGCGTGGGATGGGGAGGGCAAGGATCCCCCCCTCTCCACTGCCACTGCCACGGGGATTGCCTGGTCAGGGTTTAGCCGGCGTAGGCCCCAAGTCGGGGTGGGGGGGAGAGCTGCAGGCTCCGTGAGGCACCCCCTCACCTGGGACTGCACCTATCCACTGGCCTTGCTGCGGGGGGCAGTGGCGTCGCGAGACCCCCTCCCCGCCTTGCTAATCCCTGGGGCCTGGTCTGGCAGGGGGGGCAGCGGGACTTTTGTTGTTCAACCCCCGCCCCCGTGTTGCTCCTTACCCGCAGACTAGGCCCAACTGGCAGCCTCCTGATCAGGTAGTCGGAACACGGGGCCGTTGGGGTCTCCGCCTGGGTCCGATGGAGGTCCTGCCCGCCATCCAAACAAACATCTTGCGGGGCTGGTTCTGGGGCCCGGCCCACGTGCCACGTGGGCCGAACGGGGAATGCGGGGAGGGGGGAGCAGCGGGCGTCGCGTTGCTCCCTTGCCCTTCTGGGTTGCACCAATCCGGCGGGGCCGGCTCCGGGGCCTCGGCTGACATGTTGGGCCAAAGGGCGCGAGGGGGGGCAACGAGGTCATGGGGCCCCACCCTTCTCTTGCGCCCAAGCCGGCGGAGCGGGTTCCAGGCCTCGGCACGCTGGGGCTCGATGATTGCGGAGGGTGGCAGCAGGACTGCCTTGTATCACCCTCCCCCTCTGTTGCGCCTTATCGCTGACCCGCTGGCCCTGAACTGGAGGGGGGGCAGGTATTGCCGCATGAGCCCCCCCTTTTTCGCCGTGCCTCGGTTCGGGATGCAGAGTCAGTGTTTTTCTAAGGTGAGTCTCCTCCCCTGAGACTCTGTTTTGGGTTAGATGCCCCTGCTCCAGGCGTTTATAACCGGTGTTAAGGTTAACAGAGTATAGTGGGGAAGAACACCGAGCGTCGGGGGCCGTCCGACAGGCTGGGTTCCCCAGGCCGCTGCCCGCGGTGGACTCATTATGGCTTACAGGGGGGGTGGGGACAGCGAGTCGCGCTGCTCCCGCGGCAGGGCAATTTGTGAGCCCCAGTCCGCGGGGCCATAGGGGAGGTCAGCGAGCGCCGTGTGCCCCGCCCCCCCCTCCTCCCCACTTGCCAGACGCCACAGCGGAGCGGGTCCCGGGGCCTAGGTCCGTGTAGGGGCGGGCGGGGGTGGGGCAGCGTTGCTCCCGCTGCTAGTCGCATGGCTCCCTCTACTGCGCGCAGGGGCTGGTAGTGGCAGGTGGGGGACAGTGGGCACCGCTTGGCTCCTTCAGCCATTCCTGCACACCAACCAACTGTTAACTTTAAGGACCCCCCGGACAAGGTGAGCTGCGGGGCGGGGGGCAACCAATGTAGCCTCAGTGAGAGGGTATCTGCTGGCTGCCAGTGTGGGGCGTTTTTATTGGAACTTCTCGCCTGTGTTTCCTCAGTGACGTGGAGCGGGCTGGCACCGGAGGGGTCAACTGGTTCAATCAATCAATCAATCAATCATGTCACTTATAAAGCGCACTACATACCCACGAGGGTCTCAAGGCGCTGGGGGAAGAGGGGGGTGGTGCTGCTACTGATCGAAGAGCCAGGTCTTGAGGAGTCTTCTGAAGGCCAGTAGGTCTTGGGTCTGTCGGAGGTTGGTGGGGAGGGTGTTCCAGGTGTTGGCGGCGAGGTGGGAGAAGGATCTGCCGCCGGCGGTCGTTTTCCAGATGCGGGGGACTGTGGCGAGGGCGAGGCTGGTCGAGCGGAGCTGGCGGGTGGGGGTGTAGAAGCTGAGTCGTCTGTTGAGGTAGGCTGGTCCGGAGTTGTGGAGTGCTTTGTGTGCGTGGGTGAGGAGCTTGAAGGTTATCCTCTTGTTGACAGGGAGCCAGTGCAGGTCTCTCAGGTGGGGTGTGATGTGGCTGTGTCGGGGGATGTCGAGGATAAGACGTGCAGAGGCGTTCTGGATGCGTTGCAGCCGTCTCAGGAGCTTAGCCGTCGTTCCTGCGTAGAGGGCGTTTCCGTAGTCCAGCCTGCTGGTGACGAGGGCCTGGGTGACTGTTTTTCTTGTTTCGGTGGGGATCCACTTGAAGATCCTGCAGTTCAAGGGGTCTTTCCAAGGGGTCACTGCCTGTCCTTTTTCCAGCAGCATCCTGGCATTGGGCTGTCTGAACACTAATACCTGGATGCACAGTGAATCATAGAGAACACCGGCACGCAGTTTTCACGTCACAAGCATTTGAGAGAAACTGTAAGGGAGGCAAGCCCTTGACTTTGTTCAGGCTTTGATTATGTGAATATGCATGCACTGTAAGATGTCGGGGGTGTCAGCTTGATTTTGTGTGTCAGTTTGAATTTGTGTCACACAAAGAGGAGGGATGCATATTAGCATGGTTTCAGTGCTTGCATTAGGCAGGCAGTCAGTACCAAAGCAGATGCCATCGGTCTAACTTTAAGGGGTGACTTGGACACAGGGTTGAGCACCACCTAGGGGGGAGCTTGTGGATTAATGCCTGTTTTGTGTTCCCAGCTACTGGCACTGAGACTAACCATTTCGCCTTCGGCCACTTCGAAGACTGCACGCTGCGTACGGATCGCCGGCAGGTACAGGGTACACGAAACACACTTAGTGGCATTGGCAGCAGCGTAAACAGGGTCCCCAGGATCCAGGGAAATGTCCTGGAAAGATTCTAACGTTTTATCTAATTTCAGGGGCGGCCCAGGTTTAATTGGATTGATCGGGACTAGGCAGCATCGCACGGAGAGTGGATTACAGGGAACAGGAACAGGTATGAGTAATTGATCGAGTGAGCAGGGAGGAGGCGAGTGAGCCTATCGCCTGAACTCTAGAAGGGTTAGGCAATTGTGCGAGGTGCAGGGTTATCCAGGGGAAGGGACACGCGCACAGAGCCAAAGGATGTAGGGGATGGCGCTTGAGGTTTCACAGCTAACCTTTCCCTTTTTCATCTCCGCACGCAGAGTATTCAACGAACCGTCAGTAGGGTGTACGTCAGCCTCAGGTCTACAAATTCAATTTACCAAATAAGTAAGTACAAGTGAAGGGCGGGGTGCAGAGCGGCAGGGGGTCACAAGGGACACAGAGAAACGTCCAGTTTTACAACTGAGGATTATGTGCAGTGATGTTCTGACACAAAAAAAAATTCTCCTCAGATTGGGGCAGTGGCCTGCGTGTGCCAAAGAGCGTCATGGATAGCCAGGGCTCCCCCCCTATTTTCGCAGATGTCCCAGGTGGAGGACTCGCAGCCAGACACCTCACAGGACGCACAATGGGCGGTGTTTATCCAGATGGCCAAGTCCAAGGGGTTGGCATGGGCGACGGGATTAATGAAGTCGAACGAAACAGTGGACTCCGGTATCGTCATCGAGGCCCCTACCCCAGAGCTCCAGCCCAGTGCAGAGGCAGGACACTCAAGGCCAAAGCGGGTCCGCAGGCCCACCAATAAGGACTTTCCCGCAGATCCTCCGGCACCCAGAAGTAGAGCGCTGTCGGCCCCCCGTGAAGCCGCTTACCACTCCCACTGGGGCCGGTAGCCACGACGGACAATAATGCGGCCCCAGGGAACTACGCCACCAGGGAGGAGTTGGGTTAGCTTATGGACACAATGAGAATTTTCATGGCAGATTTTAGAGCAGGTTCGGCATGGACTGGCTCCTTGCAGCTGCGCAGTAGCCCAAACACTGGGGAGGGAGGGGCGCTAGCGGCTGCTGGTGTGTGGGCAAACCAGGGGAGTGAGCCGCAAGCACAATGTGTGGCCCCTGCTGCTGCAGCCCCGGACGTTCCCAAAGAGGGGGGCAGGTTACCTGGACCAAGTGCGTCATCAATAGCCTCAGGGGGGGAACGCGGTACACCAGCAATCGCCAGCCCACCCAACACTATCCACAGTCCATTGCCAGCAGCGGGTACTGCAGGCACGCCGGCTGCCCCTGTAGTGACTTCTCTCGCAACCACCACCAGTGGCGTCACCCCAGTCGTCCCCGGGGACCCACCCACAGGACTGTCTCTGCCCCCAGTCACCCCTCAGCCCATAAGTGCATCCCCCCTACAGCCGAGCACGCCTACAGCGCCCCACCGGCCCGTCACCGCCGCTCCCTTGCTGTCGGGTCGCTGCGCCTTAGCGTGGCAGGTTCCTCAGGCGGCCAAAGAAGGGATCTGGCGGCGCGACTTCATAGACATTTTTTCCCTGCTAATGCTAGGCCAGGAGGGACTTGACCCGAGGAAAATGGGAGGGAAAGAGGATGACAAGAAGGTCAAATATCAGGCGTGGCCTGACAAGACCATTGAAAACTGGCACGAGGCTTTTTCTATCCTAACCGCAGTGACAATGGAGAGATACCCAGAGTTGGGCCCGGGGCTGGTGCAATACGCCAGGATGATTCACAATGAGGCAATCAAGTGGGGGGGAGTGGGCTGGTTGAACTATGACCGGGAGTTCCGCAAAAAAATGTCCATGTGCCCAGAGTTGGGGTGGGACCAGAAGGATGTTCAGTTATGGATGGACCACTTGGGCGCCCGCACCCCACAGAGCATAGGTTCCCAGAACAAATCCCAGGGGTGGCAGTCAGCGGGCAGGGGTTCCTTTAAAGCGGGAAAATGCGGCTTTAAACAGCCCTTTCGGGGAGCGCACAGGGGAGGTAGGCAGAGGGGGGCTTTAGAAGGGCTCCACCGGGGACCTGTAGATTGTTTAATGCTGGATCATGCTCCTGGGGCAAAACATGCAAGTTCTTGCACGCCTGCAGTAAATGCGGCGGGCCCCACCCCGCAGCATCCTGTTTTTCTAAGCAAGAGCAGCAGCCCGCCGGCAAAGGCAGGCAAGACAGCTGAGGGTCTCCAGGGCATATCAAAAACACACACCCCTCCCCCCCGGCGACCTCGCACAGCACTCCCTTTGTCCACTCTGCCACACTAGATAGGGTCAGGCTTCCCCCCCCTATGGTCAGCGCTCCGGCAGCAATGCGCGCAGTCAAGGGCCCGTCTCCGGTAGCCCTGGCCAACCTCTCACCCCTGCTCAGGCGGTATCCCAACAAACAGGATAGTCTGATGCTATTGGCTGGTTTTTCTGAAGGATTCAAGATCCCCTATGTGGGCCCCCTGGTAAGCAGGGAGGCCGACAACCTGAAATCTGCTAGGGAACAACCGACAGTGGTGGAGGCCAAGGTAGAGAAGGAGCGGGCCCTTGGAAGGGTGGCGGGCCCCTTTCAGCTGCCCCCGCTAGACAACTTTGTGGTCTCTCCCCTGGGGGTGGTGCCCAAGAAGGAACCAGGGTCTTTCAGGTTAATTCACCACCTGTCCTACCCGGAGGGGGAATCGGTTAACCATGGGCTGGAGGAGGGCACCTGCTCTGTGACGTATTGTACCCTGGACGTGGCATTAGACTTGGTCAGGAGGGCGGGCAAGGGGGCCTGGTTAGCCAAAGCAGACATCGAATCTGCTTTCCGCTTGCTACCGGTCCACCCGAGCAGCCAACACCTGCTAGGTTTTAAGCTGGAGGGCAGGTACTATTACGATAGATGCATGCCCATGGGATGCGCGGTTTCCTGTGCCTATTTTGAGGCCTTCAGTTGCTTCTTGCAGTGGGCTCTCCAGGAGACCTACAGGGTGGAGGGGTTGACCCATTACCTGGACGACTTCCTTTTCATTGGGGGTGAGGGCACGCAAGATTGCAAGAACGCCCTCACAGACTTTGAGAGACTGACCTGTCATCTGGGTGTCCCACTCGCACCAGGGTAGACGGAGGGTCCGGCGCAGGTCCTAACATTCCTGGTAATAGAGCTGGACACCATTGCCAGCGAGTCCAGGCTGCCATCTGACAAGGTTCAGGATTTAGCACACCACTTTCAGTTAGCCATGGGACAGGACAAGGTCTCTCTGGGCTTCATGCAAAGCTTGCTGGGGAAGTTGAATTTTGCAGCCAGAGTAATACCAGCTGGAAGGGTGTTCGCGAGGAGGTTAGCAAGGGCCACTGCCAAGGTAAAGAAGAAGCACCACATGGTAAAGTTGAGCAAGGGGATGAGGAAAGACCTGGGCATGTGGGCTGAATTCTTGGCTAACTTCAACGGCTCTGTCATCTGGAGGGCCCCCTGTGCGGGCAGTCCTGAGCTTTCACTCTTCACAGATGCAGCAGGCAGAGAGGGCTTTGGGGCGATATTGGACAGCGAAAGGTGCGCGGAGAGATGGCCCAACTCTTGGCACAAAAGGAAGATCATGGTTAACGTAACTGTGTTGGAATTATTTCCAATCGCGGTAGCCTTTCATTTGT
Organism: Calotriton arnoldi; assembly: GCA_963921515.1. Lineage (NCBI taxonomy): Eukaryota > Metazoa > Chordata > Amphibia > Caudata > Salamandridae > Calotriton > Calotriton arnoldi. Next base: position 1,666,957 of record CAWUFW010002697.1, on the reverse strand, counting down.
GGCCTACGGTGCTGGCAGCCAAACGGGTCCTTTTCTGGTCGGACAACATGGCAGTGGTGCAGGCTATCAACTCCCAGTCGGCCAGCTGTCCCCTGGGCTTGTGCCTATTGAGGGAATTGATGCAGGCTTGCCTGTATAACAATGTAGAATGTCGGGCACGGCACATTCAGGGGGTGCAGAATACAGCAGCTGATGCTCTCTCTCGTTTTCAGTGGCGCCGGTTCCGGGAGGCGTGGCCGAGAGCGAGAGAGGAGATGACCCCTTTTCCACCGCACCTCTGGTTTCTTCTCAAGTGGAACAGCGTTTGAGGGGACTAGGCGAGCTGTCTTTGGCACCCAGGACCAGTAAGCGCTATAAGGCTTGCATTGCCATGTTTTGCTCAGTGGTGGGGGACTGGGGGGAAGGTAGGACATCCTTGGAGCACAGGGTACAATCCTTCATAGTGTGGGCCAAGGATAAGGGGAGAAGCCACTCCTGGATATCTGGCCACCTGTTGGCAATTAGTCATTATGCTAAATTGAGGGGCCAGGACGATCCTACCAAATCCTTCTTGATTAGGGCGGCGCTAAAGTGCTGGGCGAGGAGCGAGCCGCGGATCCTCGACAATAGATCTCCCATTGAATTCAAGACACTGCACGGCATGCTTGACTGTGTGCACAAGGCAACCCACTCAGCTTTTGAAGCAGCCCTCTTTTCAGCTACCTTCAGCCTGGCTTTCTTCGGGGCACTGAGAATCAGTGAGTTAGTGGCAAGGTCCAAATCAGACACGTCTGGGGTGGCATTGAAGGGACAGGATGCAGTACTCTCTGGGGCCTCCCTCAAAATTGTAGTAAGAAGATCTAAAACGGACCAGGCCGGGGAGGGGAGGGTGATCTGGTTGCACCAACTAGGTGACACTAGGTATTGCCCGGTCGGCCTGGTCACCGCCTACCTGGCCCTGCGCCCGGCAGTAGAAGGTTATCTACTGGTGCATGCAGACGGCACGCCCCTTACGAAGTTTCAGGTTGAGCAAATAATGCAAGCATGCTTAACGTTGTCAGGCAACAAGGCTCCTGGCAAACGCTTCTGCAGCCATTCATTCAGAATAGGGGCAGCAACTACAGCCTTTAGGGCGGGCATGTCAGCAGAACACATTATGCAGGTGGGGAGATGGGAATCCCAATGTTTTAAAAGGTACATCCGTCCGTGAGCTACCCAAGGGAGTGGACTGAGGACATCTTAGTTTCGTATTTGCAGGCGAATGTTGAATCTACCTGGGGCAACCCGGGGAGGCACCAGATGCCTGGTGGTGTGCAGTGTTATTGCGTAATAATGTGCAATTTGGAGTTTATATTGGTTGGTTTGCAGTGATTAAATAAATATGTTTAGCAACCTTACATTTCTTTATTCGCCAGGATCAAAAGTCTGGGTGATTGGCCATTCGGGCGTCTTGAGAGTGGCACGGTGGGCGGAAAGCAGGAAATGGAGGCATGGCTTTGCCTCCACCGAGATAATTTGGCTGGGATTCCCAGGCATGCGCTGGAACAGCTTGCTGAAGAAGCTGCAGCAGAGACTAGGGGGGGGTGTCTCTCCTCCCAACATCCTGGTTATACACCTGGGAGGAATTAATCTGACTCGCTTGGGGAGGAGGGAACTGCTGCAAGAAATGAAGTCCTTCATGTGTAAGTTAAGCAACCAATTGGGGGCATGTGAGTTATGGTGGTCAGAGATAACCCCTCGTTTAGTATGGTGAGGAGCACGGTCAGGGGATGCCGTGGAAACCTCGCGCAGGCAAGTTAACAGCGCTATGTGTAGATTCACTGAACACAGGGGGTTTGGTTTTATCAGGCATGGTTTGCTGCATGCCAAGTCCGCAGGGTGTTTTGAAGAGGATGGGATACACCTGTCAAGAGTGGGCATGGACTTGTTTTTGCTGGATCTGGGAGAGGCCCTGGAATCAGCAGGGTGTAAGTAAGAATGCCGGCCTTGGTGGGGGGCCCTGGTTGTGACGGTGGCCACACCCAGAGCTGTGGCGGAGTTACAGGGCGATCCAGAGGCTGAAAGGTACACAGGGGACCCTCTTCAGATGCACAAGGGTGCAAATGCCAAATATCCCCAGGAATTCCTCGCGGTGGCCCCTGGAGGAGCGACGGCGCCCCGCTAGTCATACAGGCGGTTGCAAACCTGAGCAACCGGGGGTTGCCTGGAACGCTCCGCTCCCCTCAGGGGGCCTGAGTAGAGGGGTGGACTGGCGGTCCGCCGGTGGGAGGGGGTAACCCCTCCCCCAAAATTGGTAGGCACCGATTGGCTAGGGCCACGGTGCAATTTGGCTCATCAGGTGGGCAGGCGGTGCAGGGGCTGCCTGCCCTTGGATCCCCCGTAAGATAACCCACCATGTTGGCATATTTTGGTATGCGAATAAACCTGCAGCAATTTTTCTCCACGAAAAAAGGTGTCTTGTCTGGTTATTTCATCAGGAGATTGCTGTATGTGTGATGGTGGGTGTGTTGCCGATATTGGCACTATGTGGCTGCCCGAGGTCCACGCAGGGGACCCTCATAAGAGGGCGGCCGCCTTAGTGCCACATGAGGGCACACAATACAGCCAGGTGCTGGGGACCCCCTCAGGGTCTACGCGCCCTGCGTCATTTCCGGGCACAGGGGGGTGGGGAGATAGGTATAAGTACCTCTCCCGCCCACCTGGCGTCCTCTTTTGGCCGCTACCCTTACGCTGTTTCCCTCCCTACCGCTTACCCGGCGTACATTCAGGGGGTGGGGTGGGGAGAGGCGTTTTAACCTGTTATTTTGTGTTGCAGGCGGAGTTACAGGGCGATCCAGAGGCTGAAAGGTACACAGGGGTAACCTCTTCAGGAGCAGAAGCAGTGGAAAAATATATAAAAGGAGCTAAGTCGGGATCTCCCGCCGACCCATGCCCGCCGGCATTTCTGATAGAAATAGCAGATCTGGTGAGTCCCGGGCTCACAGAAATTTTTAATTCCATGTTTGAATATGGCATCTTTCCTTCCAGGTGGAAGGATACCTCCATCCTCCCGCTGCTAAAAAAAAACAACCTGGACACGGCTAACCCGAATAACTATCGACCAATAGCCCGTTTGCCGTTGCCAGCAAAAATAATAGACAAAATCATGAACACTAAACTAACACAATTTATTCGTGAAAATAACCTGTTGGATCACTCCCAGTTTGGGTTCCGCCAAGATCACAGCACAGAAACGGCACTTATCAAAGCCACTGAGGAGATCAGAGCGGTGATGGATGGAGGAGGCACAGCTGCCCTTGTGCTCCTCGATCTGTCAGCCGCCTTTGATACGGTTGACCACTCTCTCCTGGAACAGCGACTGGAGGGTCTGGGGGTCAGAGGCACTGCACTAGCCCTACTGTCCTCCTTTCTTAAGGACAGGAGATTAACAGTTTCGGTTGATGGGTATCATTCAGAGCCCTACACCCTCCCATGTGGAGTACCACAGGGCTCCTCCTTGAGCCCTTCTCTTTTTAATATCTACATCTCCGAACTGGCTCCTTTGATCCGGGATTTTGGGTTTAGTCTGACGTCGTATGCCGATGACACCCAGATAGTGGTGGCTGCCTACAAAAACCAGGCTTCCCCTATTCAACAATTTCAGAACTGTATGTGTACCATAAACAGATGGATGAGTACACATTGTCTCAAACTCAACTCTGAAAAAACTGAGGTCCTGATTTTTGGCAATATGCAGCCAAACTGGGGTAATCTATGGTGGCCGGCAGAGATGGGAGAACCACCAAAACCAGCGTTCAAGGCTAAGAACCTTGGCGTTTGGTTTGATAACAAACTATCGCTCTCTCAGCAGATAAATGCAACTGTATCCGCCTCCGACTTTCTTATCAAGAAAATAAGGAAGATCTTTCCTTATATCCCCGCGGACACCAGGAAAACTGTGGTAACCTCGTTAATCCAGTCTAAATTGGATTACTGCAACGGGCTTTACTTGAATATACAGAAACAGTGCTTAAAAAAGCTTCAGATGGTTCAAAACTCAGCGGCACGTTTACTGGTCAACATCCCCAGGGGAAACTCTGTATCTAAAGAGATTCGTAACCTGCATTGGCTTCCGGTGTCACAACACATCAAATTCAAGGCGCTTTGTTTGGCGTATAAAGCTCTGAACCACACAGGTCCTTCCTTTTTGCAAAACCTGTTTGGCTGGTATGAACCAACAAGACACCTTCGTTCCACAGGGGCCAGACTTTTGACAGTGCCCAGAATTCGAACATTGCGTTGGGGCGGCCGCAGCTTTCACTACGGCACCTCCAAACTCTGGAACACTCTTCCGAATGAGCTTAGAACTGCGAGCTCCCTTTCCACCTTCAGGAAGGAACTAAAAACCTGGCTAGTCATGAATTAGACGTTACAGCGGGCGTACTGTGTCCTCAGCGCCAAGACACCTCCGGGTATTCGTGCGCTTTACAAATCCCGTTAACATTAACATTAACATTATGTGTGATGGTGAGTGTGTTGCCGATATTGGCACTATGTATGACGCCCCGGAGAATATCATCCCAATCACTGGCCACGATTGGACACATAATCTGAACTGCTACAAGACATCTATTCCTCCTACCGCCTCTTGTGACGTACAGACTGGGTATAGCCCTCTCAACCCCCACCATCATGCTCCATTTCTTACACGTGGCACTTTGGCATAGTGCCAAGGACTCACCTTGCAGGGGGAGGTGGCGAGAGGGACGCCCACACCATGGATAGCTGGTTAGGAACCTGAGAGATCTTGTAAGGTACTACTGTTTATAGTTCATTGCTGACTGATTTCACGACCTGCTTCCCCTGCGTACTGATGTAACCTGAGCAAAGTCCATTGATTATGTTGCTTCAGCCTGCGACTTAACGATTGAGATGTGTCATCCTAATATTGTAGCACCAGAAATATGTGACAGAAGAACCCCTAACGATTATTGTACTGCACTGAACAAGCTGTAAAAAAAAACATTTGAAAAAAAAGGAGCAGGTTTGGTATTGATTTGCAATTGGCAGGCCTTTGTCCAGAGTGGCATGGTGGGCGAAATATGATGGATTGGAATGCAGCTCGTGGGATCGCCAGTGGCTGAGATTTATTCAAGCATTCCATCCCCTTTTTTTGCTTCAAAATATATTGTGGCAGGCCCAAATAGAGCGCATTGTCATAGATCGATCTGGAAGTAATGAATGCCTGGATTAATGTTTTCTTAGAGGTACGGGGAAGAAGTGGAAACAATAAGAAATGGGTAGATACCATTTTATTGATGTGAAGGGAAAACGATAACTGATTATCTAAGAGGATTTCTAGGTTTCTGGTAGATATTAAAGGGGTTGGTGCTGCTCCAAGCTGTTTTTGTGATGTTATTTGCCAGCCGAACAACAGAACCTCTTTCTTTTAGCCATTTTGTTTTAGACAGTTCTGATGTATCCAATTCACTATGTCAGTCATGCAGCCAACAGTCCATCGAGCAGCAGAGTGGTATGGGTGGGTTATGTAGCCAGGGGTGCATTTTGGAGTGCACTGTTGTAGATATAACACTAACGCATGGTGGGGTAGCACACTGTAATTTACGGACAACACATTTTCCATTGATAGGCCACTAAATTTGCTGAGACATGCATTTTATTGATAAAACTATACAGTGCACAAAGTATAAAGTGTGGAAATTGAGTTTAAGTGAATATTTATCATTTGTGCATCACCAAGTAAAGTATCTTGATTTGTTTTGAGCCTATGAGGCAATTAAAATCTTTGTTTCAATCACAGATAAGAATTATAAAATAAAGTGCTTCATTTGAGCTTTCCTAACTACTTATATATTGTTTGGAACAATTCATTTACCTGTATTTACGGTTTGTTCAGGGGCATAGCTTCAGGGGAGTGTTTGGGGTTTTACATCCCCCACATAAATGCATTCTTGGCTTGGTAGTTGGTTCCGGGGGCCCTGAGTTGGGTCTTCATGTCTGTGTCGTATTTATTTCAGTTATTATTTCAGTAAGAGGATTTAACTAGTTCATTTTTAGATTATGAACTTAATTATATATAGTAACCAAAAATGTAGAAAAACTGCACCCATAGAAGTACTTCTTAAATGGGTGCAACTTTGCTACTTCTTGGAATTCACAAACATTGGCAGTAGTGGGCTTAGAAATTGCCATGCCAGTCTAAGATGTCCAGGCATACTACTGCCAATCGTACACCCAAAATGTGATGGGATGTATGTTTGCAAATATTCTAACCACTGGCATTCCAACCTATTGTTTTGTTAAACGCTGTGCCACTCTAGTTAGAGACCCACCTAATGCAAATCATTACTGACCCTGTTCATCATGTGAACAGTCCATTCCAAACCTTGGTCATCCCACCCCTACAGCCTGATACCCCAGGGCCTGACATTTGACCTCTGAGACAAGATAAAAATATAATTTAAAGGAATCTCTATTGCTCATTCTCTTTCTGAACTCCAGCATGGTTATTTTGGAGGTGCTGCAGCCCCCCGTACCCTTAATTACAGCACCTATGGTGCTTCCTAAAATTCCTTCTGCAGTGTCACTGCATACACTTACCTTGCAGACATGGAATTATTTGACTTTCCCAGCGCTGTCATCAGAGGACTCACGTTAATGATGTATGTAATGTAATGTAAGGTGGATTATTAGACCGCTGCTTGTCGTCGTGTAGTTCCTATAGTACCCATGCAGGACCTGCTCGTTTGGATAACATAAACTGTGGGCTTGGTGACTGACTGGCTCTGTGAACCCCCACCGTGTATGTTAGCCGGATTTGCATTAGCTAGCTCACAGTGCCACTAGAATCTCCTCTTATCGGGGAAAGATTAGTTTCTGGCAACCTTAGATCATGACAACCCAAATTCCTCAGAATCGTGGAAACAATGTACTCCATTCCATTTCCAAGCTTTATTTCGGTCATTGTAGATCATAAAAGCAGAAAATATAATACATACATCACTGGATTTAAGCAATAAAAACATCAACTGGACATTATAAAATATAACCAGATAGCAAATATTTTAGTCGAGTTTCATAACAATACTTGAAAAAGGTTAAAAATTTAAAAAGAAGTTAAAACAACAATTTTGCGAATTGATAGTGTTAAAAAATAAAAAAATACAGAAAGGACATTTAACATATGCAGGAGGAATTTAAAAACTTACGGCGCCTATGCCACATAGAATTTAGAAAACGGGACACAGCAAAAACAATCAAAGGATGGGTGTCAGTTCTCAAGACTCTATAGGCCTCCAGATACTGCCTATAACCCAAGTTCCTGCAAAGTGGTAAGAGCCAATGCCTCCTGGCTGCATTATAGCCAGGACAAAAGAAAAAAACATGGATGGCTGACTCTTCTTGGCTACTACAAGCAGGACATCCAATGGGAGTAGCTTTTGACCATTTGTTTGTAAAAGCATGAACCGGCAGGGAACCCAATCTGAACTGAATATATAACTTCCTTGCATAAATGGTTGAACAACATCAAGGAAAGACTCAAATAGGTAATGGTCTTTAAAATTAAGGAAGTCAGTAGTTAGACGGCCTAGTTTTGTGCTCCCCTGAATTTCAGCCAGTCTAAGCAGTCTGTACGCTTTAACTAGTTCCAGCCTCGATATTGTCGGGGACACTTCCTCAGGGTGGGTCCATAAGTTTGGCCAATCTAGTCTAAAACACATATCTCTTATGTGTACGAACCAGGGTACTTTTCCCACCCCTGGGAGTCCCAGAATCGCCTTAAGTTCAGACTGGTAGACTGTTAGTTCGGGGGTCGCCCATAGTCTACGCCAGAAGGTCAAAGGTCGCAGACCAATCTCCTCTTCTATGGGTCTGATCCCAAGATCAATCAATCAATCAATCAATCACGGCATTTATAGAGCGCGCTACTCACCCGGGAGGGTCTCAAGGCGCTGGGGGAGGGGGTAAGTTACTGCTCGAACAGCCAGGTCTTGAGCTGCTTCCTGAAGGAGAGATGGTCCTGGGTTCGCCGAAGGTGAGTGGGGAGGGAGTTCCAGGTTTTGGCTGCCAGGTAGGAGAAGGATCTTCCTCCGGCGGTGGTTCTGCGGATGCGTGGTACGGTGGCAAGGGCGTGGCTGGTTGATCGTAGCTGGTGTGTGGGCGTGTAGAAGGTCATGCGGTCGTTGAGGTACTTTGGGCCCAGGTCGTGGAGGGCCTTGTGTGCGTGGGTGAGGAGTCTGAACGTTATTCTCTTGCTGACGGGGAGCCAGTGCAGGTCTTTCAGGTGTCCGGTGATGTGGCTGTGTCGGGGGATGTCCAGGATGAGTCGTGCGGAGGCGTTCTGGATGCGCTGGAGTCTTTTTGAAGTTTGGCTGTGGTTCCGGCGTAGAGGGTGTTCCCATAGTCCAGTCGGCTGGTGACGAGTGCCTGGGTGACGGTCTTCCTGGTTTCAGTGGGGATCCATCTGAAGATCTTGCGGAGCATGCGCAGGGTGTTGAAGCATGAAGATGAGACGGCGTTGACTTGTCTGGTCATCGACAGGGAGGAGTCCAGGATGAAGCCCAGGTTGCGTGCGTGGTCCGTTGGCTTGGGCGCGGTGCCCAGGGCCGGGGGCCACCAGGAGTCGTCCCAGGCGGAGGGTGATGAGCCCAGGATGAGGACTTCCGTCTTGTCTGAGTTCAGTTTAAGGCGGCTGTTCCTCATCCAGTCGGCGACGTCTCTCATCCCGTCGTGTAGGTTGGCTCTGGCGGTGGTGGGGTCGTTGGTGAGGGAGAGGATCAGCTGGGTGTCGTCGGCGTAGGAGATGATGTTGAGGTTGTGTCGGCGTGCGATGGCTGCGAGGGGGCTCATGTAGACGTTGAAGAGGGTTGGGCTGAGTGAGGATCCCTGTGGAACGCTGCAGATGACTTCGGTGGCTTCGGATCTGAACGGGGGAGGCGGACTCTCTGGGTTCTTCCGGCGAGGAACAAGATGATCCATTCCAGTGCTTTCTCTCGGATTCCGATGTTGCTGAGGCGCTTCACTAGGGTGCGGTGGCAGACGGTGTCGAACGCCGCGGAGAGGTCCAAGAGGATGAGGGCAGCTGTTTCCCCGTTGTCGGTTAGGGTTCTGATGTCGTCGGTGGCTGCGAGATCCATACGTAGAGGGATGAGAGGGGTACTTAGCGATAGACCCAAGAGCTGCCTCATAAACTTATTCTCAGTTTTAGCCAATCCACCTGCAGGGAGATGTCCCATACATTATGGCACTCCTGATTTGAACTTTATAAATCTCGGCCAGGCGTCCCGGAAGTCTATATAATGAGTTCCTGAAAGATTTTGCTATTCCCCCAGCCATCTGTGCTAGCCTTAAACCTGCTTTAGCTCGCTTCGGGCCCCATCCAAATGTTTCGGACAGTGTAACACCGAGGTAATCAAAAACAGCTACCCTCTCTAGCAGGGTACCATTTAAAGAGGGATTTGGGCGAGATGTTTTGCTTGGATTAAAGACCATATACTTGGTTTTTAATGTATTGATCTCCAGCCCCTGTCTTTACAAAATAGAGAGAAGCTGTCAAGAATCCTTTGGATGCCCATGGGAGACTTAGATAATAACAAAGTGTCATCCGCAAACATCATTGCTGGCACCTTGTCACGGACCAGCTTTGGGGCATCATTGTCAGCTACCTCATTTAATTGATCCACCAAAGCGTTAATATAAAGACAGAACAATGTGGGGGCCAGAACACACCCCTGTCTTACACCTCTATTTACAGGGAAATGGGGAGTTAATTCCCCAAATTTCCCGTATCTCACCTGGGCAAAATTTCTAGTATGCAGACGCTTGATCAAGGACAGCAAGTAGGGCGGAATGCCCATTTGCTCAAGAACCGCCCACAGTTTATCTCGAGGTACCAAATCAAAGGCTGATTTAAGATCAACGGAAATCAAATAGAGGCTCCCACCCTCTAATGACACCGTCTTCCAATAAATTAATTGGAGCCTGAAGATTTGGTCAATAGTGGAAATATTTTTACAAAAACCGGCCTGGTACACACTCAGAATTTCACGCTCGTCCACCCAGGACTGAAGGCGCTCCAGGACAATCCTGGCAAACAACTTCTGAGTGACATCAATCAGGCTAATCGGCCTGTAATTAGTGTGCAGGAGGGGCAAGCCCTTCTTGTATACTGGAAAAATTTCGGCCCCTAACCAGGTATCCGGGATGTGCATGCCATTTAAAATGGCGTTAAATATTACCCAGAGATAGGGGCCCCAGATATTGGGTTGTTCCTGAAATAAATTCCCAGGGATCTTATCTAGACCAGGGGCCTTTCCAAGAGGAAGCTTCCCAATTGCACTCAATACTTCAGTCAGGGTGAACCCTTCATCATCTACAAGGGAATTCCCTTCTGAAGATGGCAAGATTCACTCTATGGCTTCATGTGTGGAATACAGTGATTGGAAATGAAGTTTCCAGACGTCTGCAGCGATGTTCGGCTCAATAGGTGAGTTCTCTGTGAGACTATCTGTACGAACTAAAGTCCAAAACGCCTTCATATCCCTGGTGGAAAGTGCCTGTTTAATGGCATCCCATCTTTCAAGCTCCCAGTTTTTTTTGGCTAACTTTATGCTATCACTATATAGAATCCTATTTGTTTTTATCAGGGATCTATCTTTAGTTTTTATAGCATCGATAAGGGCGCCCTTTGCCTTTCGGCAGGAGTTATTAAACCAAGTAGATTTAGGGCTCCTCTTGCCCTTGGAGTGCATCAGGGGATTGAAGATGTTGGTCAGGCTAGTGGTCAGATCCACATGTAAAACCGCAAGTTGACCGATGGTAGCAGGAGAATTGAGTGTCTGGGCAGCCTCCTCCATCACCATTAAAGGTGTAATAATTAAAGAATAAAGAGCAGCAGCCTTATCCGGGGACTGCTTCAGGGTTTCCCATCTAATTCTCCTTCTATTATTAGCTAGTGTCAAATTGCTGCCAGAGGAAGAGCTGGTAATTGAGGGACTGTAAAGATCGGGAAGCTTAAGATCGAGCACCAAAGCATTATGGTCACTGTCGTGTCTCGGCAAAACAGCAAAGTCAACAACCCTGTGCCATATGCTCGCTTCCACTCAAATATAATCTGTTGGACTTGGCCCTGCTTGCAGGGTCATCCCTAAACTTTTTGCTTTCCCCCTAGTCTTTTTCCTGACATAAGGTTGGTGGTTTCAGGACTCTGGGCACTTTAGCGCTGGTTAGCAGTGCAAAGTGTGTGTGCTTTCTGCCTTCCATAGGCTTACATTAGGAACCCCCACCCCTTATGGGATATCTCCCCCATGGTAGAAAATATGTATGCCATGTTTGGTATGTGTGAGATGGAAATATTAAATGCTGCGCAATGGTGTGCACAGATTTATTTTCACCAATGTGGAAATGCCACTTTTAAACCTTGGCATTTCGGTGTGCTGTGTGCCTGCCTTGTGTAAGGCTGGCTCCGCCCCCTGGGGTGTGTCTGTCTCCCAGACCCCAGCTCAGGAAGGGAGGAGGGAAGTCTGGCAGACAGGGTGCTCTACACCTCCCCCAAAACCAGTTGGGACCGGTTTCCCCAGAGACCCTTCCAGAAGCTTCTGGCCCTTTCTAGTAGGTGGGGTGAGGGGTGTATATATAGAGGAGCTGAGACTCCATGTGCGTGTGCTTGGACTTTAACTTGGAGGGGACACTCTGCCAGGAGGTACCGCCGCAAGGGCCTGCGTGCTGGCCCCTGTGCCCATCTGTACCCCTCTGCTGTCCACAGGACCAGTGAGAGACCTTTGCTGGAGTGAAGACTGCTGTGCCAGGAGGAGTGCCACATTATGGGGGTTGACTGTTCCAAGGAACTGCTGTCCTGTTCTGATGAGCTGCCCACTGCCTGCTGATCTTCCCCAACATTGCCTGTCTGCTCCCCCTGGCCCCTAGCGCCTCGTGGGCGCTACTTTATTGTGTGGGACCCTGAATCTTTGCCAGCTACCTAGCACCTCATGAGCGCTGCATCTAAAAGCTGCCCAGGAAGAGAGGAGCTGGTGTCCTGCAGCGCGCTGCTGAGGAATCCACATGCCCCGAGGGGATCCCGGCATGTAGGATTCCCCCTGTGTCCTGCCCCATCGCGGGTGCCCACCCCGCATTGTGGTGCCAAAGGATCGGGTGCCACCCCGCCTTTACATTTTATTCAACAGTGGGAGCCCACCCTGCGTGCTGCCGGGGAGAGCTGCCCAGTTAAAAATACAGCGGGAGCCTACCCCGCATTTCACCTGGAGAGCGGGTGCCCACCCCGCTTGACACTTTAATGTAAGAGGGAGCCTACCTCTCATTGCCGCCAAAAGGAAAGTAATCACCGCCGCCGCCCGGGGCCTGAGGGTGCCGTGACGCAGGAGCGCTGTGGCTGAAAAGCGCTGGTTGCCTAAGAATCACAGCCGCGACCCGATCAGCTGAAGGAGAGCCGCCACCGAGAGGGGAGCGCGGAGAGAGGAAGGCAGGCACCCGCGCCGGACCGTGGGCTGCTTACATCGTGGAGCCCCGAGAGCTCCATTTCCTGCCGGGAAGAGAGGGCGTCCGGTGACGCGGGGCTCCCGTGTGGAAGGGAAGCCCTGCGCCCACGAGGAGGAAGACCGGAGGCCTGCACATGCCGGGCGGGGCTCCCGTGTGCCTGAGGGGAGCCCCGTGAGCGGCAGCGGAAGTAGAAGCCGTCCGTAGCCTCGTGGGCTCCCCATCAAAGTCCCGGGTCCCAGGAGGGGGCCCGGGTGAAGTCAGGAGAGGCGCTGCTGTTGGCGGGGCTCTCGTGAGCTGATGAGAGCCCCGCGTGTTGCCAAGCCTGCAGCGGGAGAACGGAGGAGCGGGTCCAACCGAGGCACCCGATCGGTGCCTGGGACGTGCGCAGGAGGAGACCGGAGGAAGCCGAGGATCGGTGCCTGGGACCTGCGCAGGAGGAGGCCGGAGGAAGCCGGGGATCGGGCCGTGTCCCGCCCGGGAAGGAGGGCGGAGTCCTGCAGATGGAGACCGGGAGCAGCAGAGCGAGTCCCAGGACTGCCGGTGAGTGGGGCTCTTCCTGATTCCTACCGTCCTCAGGCTTTCTGCTTCCATACCTCCCTCACATTGCCGGTGCCCGGAGATTGCCACAAGGAGTCCAGAAAGCCCGGTGAGTGGGGCTCGGTTGTACACTGGTTGGGGGGGTGTCGGGGCACATTGCCGGTGCCCACCCCCCTGTGGTGATGCTTAGGGCATCGTGAGTGCCCGTACTGATTTCCCAGCTGCCCCGCTTGACAGTGGGCAGCTGCCACGTGGCGCATATTGCTTTAAGGGCCCCAGAGTGGGGCTCCCCCGACGCAGTGGCGTCAAAGACTAACCTGCAACGTTTTGTAGTGTAGTTCCTATTTCCCTAATAGGCTCTGCGCATTGGAATATATAGGTTTGACATAGGACTAAGGTCGGTATGTCCCTATCGATTATATTAAACTTAATTACCTGTGCCAGCTAGCTCAGAGGCCACTAGAAACTCCTTGAGAACAAGAAGGGAGTAGTTTCTGGCAACCGAAAAACATGACAACTTTGTTTCCCTTTTGAAGCGGAACATGTCTCTGAATCGTAGAAACAATAGATAACAGTTTCACTCATTCAATCGTGCATGCTTAGGGGCATATTAACAACGGCCAGCGATAATTATCGCTGGCCGTGCTTAGCGATAATTATATTATCGCAGGCTATCTCTGGCATTTATCGCCCTGGTAGCGCGTTATTAACAACGCGTTACTCCAGGGCGATAAAAATTCCAGAGATAGCGAGGTTATCGCCCTTTTGCAGGGAACATCGCTGGTTTTCCAGCGATGTTCCCTGCAAAAGGGCGATAACCTTGCTGATACGACCCTGTGGTCGTATCAGCAGAATCCACCTCCTATGCCTAACATAGGTAAGTCAGGATTATAGCAGACGTTAGATTTTGGCGATAACGGCCGTTTTCGCCAAAATCTAACGTCTGCTATAATCCTGTGGGCTGCCTTGTAAATATCGCGATGTGAACATCGGCGATATTTGCAACGTAGCCCATCCGGGGTACGCCCAGTAACGCCCACTTTGCATCTCATTAGAGATGCAAGGATGGGCGTTGGGGGAAAGGAAGATAGTGCAAGGATTCACGCGATAGCGTGACCTTGCTGATTAGGCGATAGAATTATCGCTGCTTTCCGTCCGAAAACGGACGCTAAAGCGGCGATAATTGCTTATCGCCTCGTTGTTAATATGCCCCTAGGTTTCTACAGAGTTACACAGAAAGGAAAGACGGGCGTTTCAATAAAAAGGGTTTTATTGAACAGTCTTGTTTCTCGTGTAAGAGATATGTGCTGTTATGATCACAAGACAGTATGCAAGATAAATAATGTACAGCGTAAGCAGTAGAAATAAATAATACTGCGCTAGCATTATCTTTTAGCATATATTCACGTACATAAATAACATGAGCTAAGAATGCGAGTACTCATTCGATGCGTCTCTAAGCTAGTTCTACCCCAATGTGCCTAACCTAGTCTAGGTGTAGGGAAAGATAGAAGTAGGTGGAGTATTCTCTAGTATGGTAGACTAAGAGTATGTTAAGTCTAGTATGCCAAGTATGATATGCCAAGAGTCCCTCTAGGTTCTAGTCAGCTCCATACCTTGAGAATGAGAGAGGTGGGAATCTCTTGCCGGATCTGAAACTCTAACACCCTGCGAAGGGAGTCAGAACACTGGAAGCTGGATTCGTCTGCGTGCAGGAATGACAGCGTCTTCTCAGTGCGTCAGGCCAGAATACGGGCTCCTCTGAAGTCGAGGTCTCCTCTAACTTGCTTGTGCAAGGGAAGGTATATTTATACCTGGTAGGTGTCGTGGAATGTTAGCATTGACGTGAAGTCGGACAGAGGAAGACGTCAGGAATGAACCCTTAAGGTATAACGGTTCATACATAATAGATGAGTTCTTGGAGAAATCAATTGTCCTGTGCTAGGGGAACTCCCGAAGCTTGAGGGTCTGGTTTCTAAGAACTCGTTGTGACGTTAGGGTGGACGGATGTCGGTGACCATGCCTGTATTTGGAGTGCACGGTTAATGCCTAAATAAGGACAGGGATTCTATGCCTATATAAGGGCAAGGCGAATTGTGCCTATATAAGGACATGATTCAGGAAAACCTATATACGGACCCCTAAAGCGGAATACAACACCCACTCCATCTTCGAGTGAACGATAATACTAAATGCTAAACATTTTAAATGCTAAACATAAAATTGAGTACCACATGTTGCTAAAAACATTTCTAAAAAGCATTTTAAAAGAAGCTCAAAACTGTTGGAAATGCAATAGGTACTGTACATTTAAAGCATTGATTTCATTCTAAGCATATAACGGAAATGGAATGCAACGTGAATGAAACAATAATATATACATATGATGAAATGGTCGATAAGTTCTTAAAATTAAAGCCATCGCATATCATGGAAGTAAATGAAATGTTAGACAAATAGGGTGACAATGTGTCCCTGGAAGTATTCAAAGAAGTCCGTTTTATAAGACTAGTTCTACTGTAAGCAGATTGTTCATTTTGCCATGTCATTTCAAAAATTAAAAAAAAGTTCAATTCTGGGAAAAGTTCCAAGTTTGAAAAATATGAAGGCCAAATTTCATTGTTGCCCTGGTACACTGTGAGCCAAATCAAAGTCAGTGTATGGGTCTGGCGTAAACATTAGATCATCTATGTCCGTAGCCAAAATATCATCCACCGAAGTCGGTGACATTTGGAACACCTCGTTCAGAAGGTTAATTGCACAGAGATGAGAAACATCGCCTTCAGCGGAAGATGCAATGTTCGCGTCCGTTGTTACCTGTGTGCCCGTTGATCCATCTCGTACCTCAGCAGCAGCCGGAAGCGTCTGTGAGATCTCAATGAATCCCGCCATCAGGATTGGAAGCCTCTGGGGACAACACACAGCATGGGCCGTTATCGGGTCCAGCAGAGTATCGATATCCGTTGGCATGACTGATGGGAGTGTTAGACAGATGTCTAGCACGCATTCTTCACCGCAAAACAGGCAGCGTAGAACAGGTAAGATGCAATCTTGCCAGATTGGTCTGAATGACAGGAACCACGTTGTATTAAGTTCCCGTAGACGAGGCATGCCCAAAAGCGGTACTATTCGCTCACAGCATTTCCGTTCAAGGAGGGCTCTCTCCACATCGCTCGGAGTGATGTTGGCGAAGAGGCTTGCCATAGCGTAGTAGGAGGAATAGAAACAGAATTCCTGCAACAAGTGCTAGAATTAACGGGACACCACCAAACACCGAATGTGCGAAGTTTGGGATGATTTCGAGGACAGCCTGGAAAGGTGCTAATAGACCGGAACAGATGGTCTTAAATACATGTACAATTCCGCTTATATCTGACATATTAAAGATACGTCCTATAATTTCTACGAAATGTATAGGGCAGTTTGTACGAATTAAAGCTTGTATCTCAGCCGAAGTCCTTGCAACTTGTAGATCATAGGTTTCTTTGGCCGAGGTCAAAGGCACTGATTGTTGTATAAGCATGGCTTTCATTCTGCTTAAAGTATCAAATCGAATAAAAGAGACATTCAACGAAGGCCATAGAGGCGACTCCCTGACTGTGTCTATTGGGACAAACAATACTTGCATACAGCAAGTGACCCTGGAGTTGACCGTTACTAGATATGGGATGCCTGGCAACATGCCACAGCAACTCTGATCATTCAACATGAGGTAACTCCCATTAGAAAGTTGTCCAAATGTTGGATTAATCACAGCAGCTGGTGTACCCTGCTGGTGGCAGGACAAGTTTGCCACAGAACCATTACAAGCACCGTGTAAAGAAATGTCCTGACAAATTAGTGAACCGCTTAGTGCACTTTCACAGTGTGTACCGCTTAGAAACACTTCACGATCCCCACTCCAACATCTATAGGTGTAAGGTAAAGTCCAGGATGTCTTAATGTATTCTTTACCAAACCTTTCATATTTGCCTGCTTGCATCTGTTTAAGGCAATACTGAACCTGGAAAGTAGTCACAGGTAGACTAATTTTGCCATGAATAAGCCATTCTGTAGCTGGTTTTTCTGCCACTGTGAATGGTAATTTTTCAAGTTTTTCAATGCTCAGTACTGTATACTTTGCTCCCCTTTGTGCCAGTTCAATCTGTTTATCAGTTAGATTATATTCTGCAAACAGAGCCGTCGTGTTGATAAAACGCCAAGGCACATAGCCCGCACGCAAAGATTGCAGCGTCCAGCTTAATAACATAATAGAACGTAACTGAGACTGGCCTTGTTGTAACATGGCTAAATCTTGTTCCAGTATGTCGATAGCAGAGGATACAATACTGTCCAATGAATAAATTCTGGAGGACAAAGTTGTTAACCCATTGTCGACCACAGAGAAAGTTTTCTCTAAGTTAATACGATCAAGTTCACGTATTCGTTCTGCGGCCTCCATCTGTGACCCCTTCCATGCTTCATTATAAGCAGCATAGATGCCTGCATATATTAAACGTTTTTGACGCGGTTTTCTTGGTCCAAGCAAGAATTCCCTAAGGTCTGCGTCTTCTTTAAGTAAAGATAAGTGTTGTTTCACATCCTTAAGTGTAGATTTGTGCAGCCAATCGAGGCATAATTTTCCTACACTGTATGTTGTTACTACCCCCGGATGCTGTCTTTGGACGTATCGTGGGTCTGGCCTATGAATAGTAAACCCCTGTGTCTTATTCAGGAATCTCCCTTGACAGTTGTTTGTGTCTGTGGGCCAGATCAACCATTTTCTCCAATCAGGATTTGTTCTGTTGAGATGTAGTATGGTGTCAACTGTAACCGCTGCCTGTGTATTGTTATCACTTGCAGGTGTTGGTACAGAAGGTGCTTTCATGTCTTTAATCTTGGCTAAACCAAGGCAAGACGTTTGTTGACAGTGTCATTCAAAAACATTATTTGTTGAGGGATGATACAGGCTCTAAATAAAGCTTCTATCCCCTGCACTTGCCAATCTTTAGTACCCCAGACAGTTTTTGTGTCTATTGTGTCTTTCCATAAGTCGAAACCCTGTCCAGACAGTTGGGCAATAAAAGCTGCAGAGTAAATCTGTTTTGTATTTGCGAACATAATTTTCATTCCTGTTTTGTTTACATTTATAAATATTCATTATTAGAAAATGCAGCAGATTTTTCTAGGTCAAACATCATATCATTTACAGTTTCAAAGTCCCAATCATCAGAGTAGGTACTAGATGAAACAAAGTCACTTAGTGAAATCTTTAATAAATGTGGAATGTTCAAATGTTCCGTCGGGCCAAAAATATCAAAATCTGTTTTGTCCCACACTATACCATCCTGTATAGGAACGGCTGTGATGTTCACTGCAGACAAGTCTCTTGTTTCACGATGGGATGATTTGTGAGGTTTTAAAAGTAAGTTCACTTCATTTTCTTCAATGTCCAAATGGATGTATCTTCCATTTATAAGCACGCTCATAGTCATAACCAAAGCTAGCCAAAGCAGGAAGAAAAATATTCCAGAAATAACCCAAAGTTCAATCCATGGTGAAACTAGATAAGTCTTTTTCAAAAAATGTAAAAAGTCTTGTACTTGCTGTTTAAAAGTTTTTGATGCTGGCGACGTCTCGGGCTCACTCGGATCCTCGGAAAACGTATCAAAGTTAATGAAGTAGCCAGAAGCAGTTCTGTCAATTGTTGGAATTGCATCAGGATTTGTAGAAATCGCTGGTACCAGTTGATCACTTGTTACATTGGTGTAGACAGGTGTATTTGGACGAACTGTTACTTGTGTTTCAAGAGGGATGAGTTCCATAGCATTCTTGCTCAGTCCTTCATCTGTTACTGCTGAATTCTCGATGGTTATCAGTCTTTCAGTCTGAACCTCTTGGATAGTAGCGAGAGGAGTGTGTCTGCTACTAGGTCAGAGTCCACGAGGCCTACTATTTAGTATTGGCCACATACTGTGGTTTGATGAGGTCGATGGACACAAATCTTTTCTCCTTTTTTCCAGCAAGGGGCGGCAGAAGTACTGTTCTTGTTCCGTGTATGGCTAGGACAGGTACTGGTTGTCTGTAAGAAGGTCCAAATTCCTTCTTGTCCGCAATCTTCTCTCTGACTAGATCCCCAACTTTTGGAATCCAGACAGGCCTTGCTGGGACCGCCGGTTTTTCCCCAGTGGTGGTTGGCTGCAGGAATACGTTGCTTTGTTTTGATCTTAGTTCATTTAGGTCCTGTAAAACAGCCAAACGATCTTTGATATCAAAAGGTTTATTTTCCACCACTGTGCCTCTACATTCCAGATCGGGCACCCACATTCTTGTCCCAAATAGGACCTCATATGGAGTGACCCCCCCCCTAGAGAACTTCTTGGCAAGTTGTTTAATGAGCGTTGGACCCCATAAAGATGTTTGACCCACCCATCACCCGAACCTAATACCCTAGCTGTTATAGACTGCTTTATGTCCCGGTTTTTCCTTTCCACAACAGAATTTCCCTCAGGATGAAATGGATAGGAGTACCGCAATGCAACGCCCAGACTGGCCATGGCGTCTTTGTAAGCCCGAGAGCTAAACGCAGGGCCCTGGTCAGAATGTAGCGTGCCTATTGCGTATGTGCCGATAAAGACTTGCAAATCTTTTATAACAGTTCGAGCGTCAGCCGAGCGCTGAGGCCATATCCATAGGAACCTTGACTTAGTATTTGTGGGATTGCACTTGTCCATGAGGACGCCTGTGCATAGATAGTCTAATGCTGTCTAACAATGGTGTCTGTGCTGGGCAGCTACATTCGTAGCATGGTGTCTGGTGGCTTTCTCGCTGTAATTTGCAGTCTATGCAGTTGTTGATGAATATGTGTATTTCTGTATTCATCCCAGGCCACCAGTACATCTCTTTTAATGTCAATATTGTTTTAGAGATCCCTTGATGTGACAGACCCTCCCCCAGATGTGTTTCATAAATCAAAGCTGCTCTACGTTCCATGTTTGGAATTACCCTATCCCCCACTCCATGGATTCGAGCAAAAGGAACGTTGTTCACATCAATTACATATGAGTACTTGAGTGGAAACTTTTTTGGTAACGCTGCACCACTGCCTTTGCTCGTAGCATTGACAGCCAACATTATCTCACTGTCTATTTTCGTTTTTGAATGAGTGATCGCAGCTACGGAAGCCGTCTGAACAGCCCCCTTTGCGGCTTCGTCAGCCAATGAATTCCCTGCAACGTGAACGCCATCACGTTGATGACTCAGTGTATGGATCACGTGAGCCTTTAGTAGTTCGCTTTTAACTGAACTACTTGTTCCCAAAGCGTTTTATGCTTTATTGTGCCACCTTTTGCATCTTTGAACCCGTTTTCAAGCCAAGTTTATATATATTCATTATACGACTGCACACAGTAGAAAGAATCGCACACTATTAGTGTGGGGAATTCTCGATCTGTACTTTCAAGTGCCAGTTTGAATGCTTGTAGTTCAGCTCGCTGAGCTGTGCAATCTCCTAGAGATTGGGTTTTTGTAACCATAGGTCTGAATTTGCCATCGCGCGTGCGACTTTTAACGATTGCGCACGCTGCACTGTAAGCTTGCTTACTCCCTGTTGCGGGTTGTGCGGATCCGTCAGTGTAAATTATGAATTCGTACTGATCGAGAGGCAGAATCTCAGTGGGCAGAGGACATTCATGTTCATATTGCAGGAACGCTTGTGTTTTTAGATCAGGATCAAAAACATATTCAACATCTGTTGCAGCAAGAGAATTAACCCATTGTATCCATCTAGGATGTAATGCCTTAGCATTTGGAATGCTCGCTTTAGTTACCGCCTCTAAGGCCGGAACTGGGGTTACGACAATAATGCGTTTCCCTTGGGCTAGAGCTCTTTCTTTTGCTACAGCGGTTTGAACTGCTGTCAGAATTTTTTCTGTTGAAGTGAAGCGCATTTCTGCTTGTGTATACAAGTGTGATTTGTATGCAATTGGTACTTTTTCACCCTCATTAAATGTTAAGTAGGTGAATCCGCATTGACCCGGAATTATTCGGATCACTAAATTGCGTTGACTTACGCGTGTTTGTAAGTGATTTTTTGCTAACATGTTAGTTTGGAGTGAACGCAAGATTTCTGTGTGTTCTTGTGTCCAATTTTTGATTGAAAAATCAGGTTTGATTAATGCGTAGAGAGGTTTAACCCTTTCTGCGTAATTTAGAATGTAAGTTCTTCCAAAATGTAGGAAACCCAGGATGGATTGTAAATTTTTCAGCGTTTTTGGAGGTTGGAGCAGCGCACATCTTTCTAAAAAGTTGGCTGCCAAGCTCTTGCCTTCACTTGAAAGCTCATATCCTAGAAACAGGACATTGAGATGGGCAATTCGGGACTTTTTGAAGTTGAATTTGTAGCCCTCAGAGGCGAAGCCCAGTATAACTGGTGCTCACCCTGTTCAAGTGTTTGTCCAGGTCATCGTCTGTCAGATAGATGTCATCGACATAGGACAATGCCTCATTGTCATAAATTTGTAGTAACTCCGTTACTCTCGCTGAGAATAACCCCGGGCTGTTCTTGAACCCTTGTGGGAGTCGACAAAATTGACGCTGGGTCCCCATTATTGAGAAAGCTGTTAAGTACCTGCTTTCAGGTGCTATGTTTTGACAAAAGAAACCATTTGAGATATCCAATGTGGTTTTGTATTTTTACGCACAATGTTATTCATTAATGCTGTACTATGTGCATTTTGCACTGCAAATGTTTTAGAACAAGTGTTTAAGTGTCTGTAATCCAAAACTAGACGATAGGTATTGTCTGGTTTGGAGACAGGAAACAAAGGATTGTTCATTGAAGAGGTGCATGTTTCAATCACCCCCTGGTATTCAAGTTGATCTAAGATCTCCCTGACCTGTTTTTTAGCTTCTTGCTTTATTACACAAGCAAGATTCGGAGCTGAAACATTACAAGCCCCGTGCAATTTAATGTTTTTACAAATTAGGGAATGACCCACTGTAGAATCTTAAGACTCTCCTGTGAGAAAAACCTCTTTTCCGTCCCTAAGGCATCTGTACATGAAAGGCAGGGACCAAAGTTCATGCAAGTAGGCACTGCCTAAAGGCTGAAAACGGCCAACAGGATAATGTTTCATGCATGAACTGAACTCAAATAAAGAAAAAGGCAAAGCGATAACCCCGTGAACTAGCCACACTGCAGAGTCCAACTCCGCCACAGAGAATGGTAACGGCTCTATCTTTTCGATATGTAAGAGAGTGTATGTTGCATCTTTCATGGACATAAATGGCTGTTTTTCAGATAAATTAAACGGCAAGAATAAGGCAGACGTGTTTACAAAAAGTCCAAGGAACTTTACCCATCTTCAGTGTTTGCAAAGTCCATGCAAACTGCATTACTGAACGCAATTGATTCTGACCATGATATAACACAGACACATCAACTTGTACAATATCAACAACCGATGAAACAATATTCTCTAATGTGTAAATGCGGGAAGACAGGGTATTAATACTATTGTCAACAACAGCAAGCACTTTTTCTACATTTGCCTGATCGATTTCCCGTAAACGGGAAGCAGCTTCAATTTGCGAAAGCTTCCAAAGTTCATTGTAAGTCTCATAAATGAACCTTTTAGGTCGAGGACCACGAGGCCCTAGAACAAAATCGGACAGATCAATGTTGCCTGATAGGAGTGATAAATGTTGTTTTACAGAATCTAATGAAGAGTGCTGCAACCACTGTTTACACAATTTACCAACAGAAGAAGTTGTAACAGTACGAGAGTCAGAAAACCTTGGATCTGGCCTATCCTGTTTGTAACCAGGAGCAGAGTTATGAAAACGCAGTTGGCAGGTATTTGATGCCACGGGCCAAGCCAACCAGGGTGACTGAACAAACGCTGAGATATTAAACAAATTGTTTTGAAACAAAGCTTGCAGATTGGCAAGGGAAATATTAAAATGCAAGCTGTCGTTGGGAGTGGAAGACAATACGGGAATGGAGGGTGCATTCAACTGTTTGGAAGTAGCCAAACCCCAACAGGTTGTTTGATAGATCGTACGATTTAAAAATAAAATCTGGGCCGGGATAAGGCAAGCACGGTGTAAGGCTTCCATACCGTGTACCTGCCATGATTTGGAGCCCCATATAGATTTTAAGTCAATGGTGTCCTGCCAGTGCTCATAACCACCCACGGCCAATGCGTTCAAAAAGGAACTCGAATATAGCAATTTGGTGTGGGTCAACATGACCTTCTGAGTGGACGAAGTGTTCAATCTAAAATAATAGGACCCAGGGTTTGATCTATCAAAGTCTGTAAAGTAAGTAAATTTACTTTTAAGTGTTTGGGAGCTACCGGGCAAAGGGGCCGGACAATGTTCCCATTGGGTGTAATTAAAAATACCCCGAAGCGTACTTGGTTTATGGAGAAAATGGTTGCCCCAATGCTGGTAACAATATAAATCAGCATAACTTGCAGAATTTAAGTACAAATCCTCAGCAGTAAAAGCAGCATAATATTTCAAATCAGAGAAAAACGATTCAACGGCATGCACATCCCAATCGTCAGAAAGAATATTACTTTGCACCACATCACCCATAGAAACACGGAGGACATTCGGTACATTAATAATCTCGGTTGGTCCATGAATTTGGAAATTTACAGCATCCCATACGATGCCATCAGCCACGGGGAAAGCGGAAATGTTCACAAATGTGTGGTCATGCTTCATGATGTGAGATGAAGAATGCGGAGCCAAAGTGCCAGCGACGCAGTGAACTGCATAGCGTTCAGGTAAATAATGACCATTAATGAGCAAGAAAAAGACTGTCACAAAGCCAAAGGACATGAACAGAAAAATCAGGAACAGTACCAACCAGATGTATGTCCATGGTGGGACCAAAAAATTGTCTCTGAATCAGGATATAAAAATACTGAAGCTGGACGGAATAAGTGATGAGGTGGAAGCCGAATCAAAGGAAAAACGGGTTGGGCTCAGTGGTGTTGTAGGTAAATGAGCCACCGACTCGTTGGCGGGGTATGCATACTCGGTCTCCTCGTTGCAGGAGGAAGCCGGGAAGTTGAGCAGGCAATCAGGCAAATCTACCATCTCAATGGCAACATCAGTGTCTGTGTAAGGTGGAGGGCCACAAACAGGAGTCCTTGAAATGGCTGGACATGATACCGCAGTTGTCACGCTATTCAGGATCGGCCAGATGTTGTAGCTTGACATTGTCCACTGAGATGTATCTGTTGTCTTTGCGACCAGGAAGCGGTGGTAAGATGACAGTACGAGTACCTTTCAAGCCAAGGACAGGAACCGGTGCACGATAAGAGGGGCCAAATTCTTTTTTGTTCTCCACCTTCTCTCGGACCAGATCTCCATCTTTCGGAAGCCAGCCGGTAACCGGAATCTGCAATGCAGCGTCAGTGGCTGAAGGCAAGTGTTCGTTTGCAAGTTTGTCACGGGTCTCTTGTAAGTCCTACAACATAGTAGAATGATTATCTACGTCAAAGATTGCGGCAGTCGCCGCCATGTCTAGACCATCAAGGTCTGGCACAAACATTTGTATGCCAAAGAGCATTTCGTATGGGGTCCGCCCACCCAGAGATCTTCTAGGGAGATTATTAAGTGCACGTTGCACGCTATACAAGTGGGCCAGCCAGTTCCTGCCAGTACCTAAGACCCTAGCTGTCAAGGATTGCTTTAAGTCACGGTTCATTCGCTTCACAATCGAATTGCCCTCAGGTCTATATGGAGACGGAAATTGCACCCGCACCCCCAGTGACCTCATAGCGTCCTTGTACGCCTTAGAGACGAACGCTGTACCTTGGTCGGAATGGAAGGTGCCACAGGCAAATATTCCCACAAAGACACGCAAATCCCTTATGACATTTCGAGCGTCAGCACTCCGTTGTGGCCAAACCCAGATGAAACGTGTGCACGAGTCTACTGCAACTAAGATGTATTTATATGCAGTGCAGAAGAAAATGGACCGCAGTGATCAAGGTAAACACACCCAAAAGGTTTGTTAGAAATGCAGAGCTGTGTTTGTGGTGGTCGTGTAACCGTCGAAGGCTTAATTTGCTGACAAACGTCACAAGAAAGCACATAAGTACGGGTCTGTTTATATAAACCACGCCACCAGTAACGCTGCTGCAAGATGGAAACAGTCGCAGATACGCCAGCATGGGCCGAGGCCAAGCCTTCGTGTGCGGCCGTTATCAATGAAGTTCTGCGGTCCGCGTTGGGAATCAGCCGATCACCAACGTCTGGAATTCTTACATAAGGAACCTGTTCGGGACTTAAGTGATAAGAGTACTTGGAAGGGAAACCCCGTGGGTAATTAGCACCTTCCTTCGTTGCAGCAATAGCTGCCAAAATCTCATTATCTATTTTTTTCATGGATCTTGTAACTGCTGCTACTGAGCACGTCGCTACTGCTGATTTGGCAGCTTCATCTGCCAAACTGTTACCGACCGCGTGTGCGCCCACACGCTGGTGGCCAAGAGTGTGAATCACCTGTGTGAGAGGCAGACGTTGTTTAAGATCTGCCACTCGAACCCAAAGCATTTTATGCTTAATTGTGCTGCCTTTAGCATCTCTATAGTCGTTTTGAGACCAAAAGAATAGGTTGTCATTAAAGGATTGAACACAGTAGTAAGAGTCGCATACAATAAGCGTCGTCACGTCTGGATTCGCGAACTCAAGTGCAAGCACCAAAGCACACAGCTCGGCCAATTGTGCAGTACTGTCTCCTAGTGCCTGTGTGTGCACTACACTCGACTTGAACTCACCGTTCACCATAGTACCTGCGACAATAGCACATGCTGCGGAATAAGCATGCTTAGAACCCGTGGCCGGTTGCGCCGAACCATCGGTGTAAATGATACATTTGTACTCCTCAAGCGGCAGCAAAGACAGAGGAGGAGGATGAACAAATTCATACTGTAAGAACTCCTGTGTCTGAAGAGAGGAATCAAAGATAAAAGTGACATCCGGGGACGTCAGAGATGTAGCCCATTGTATCCAACGGGGGTGCAAAGCCTTAGATTTCGGTACACTTGCCTTCGTCACTGCCTCAGGGGCAGGATATGGTGTTACCACCAATATGCGTTTTCCCTGTGCCAGTGCGCGTTCCTTAAGAATCGCCATTTGCACTGCAGTCAAAACTTTCTCCACAGAGGAAAAGCGCAACTCCGCTGAAGTGTAAAGATGCGACTTGTATGCAATAGGTACGGTGTCACCTTCGTTAAAGGTTAAGTACGTGAAACCCACTGCCCCTGGTACTATTCTAATCACCAGGTTTGTGTGGTTATCACGAGTCAACAAGAACTTAGATTCAAGTAGATCAGACTGCAAAGAGTGCAGTATAGAGGAATGCTCAGGAAGCCAGAATGACTTCGAAAAGTTAGGCTGTATCAATGCATATAGAGGCTTGATACGCTGGGCATATTCGGGAATGTAAGTACGCCCGAAGTTTAGAAATCCCAGTAATGACTGAAGCTTCTTCAGGGTGGTCGGAGGGCGCAAAAGTGCGCACTTCTCCAAGAAATGGGGAGCTAAGCCCCTACCTTCATTGTTGAGCTCATAGCCCAAAAACAAAACGGTGAATTCAGCGATGTGAGATTTGGCAAAATTAAATTTGTATCCTAAGACTGCAAATTCAAGAATAATGCGGTCCACTCGGGAAAGATGCAGCCATAATTCATCGTCTGTCAGATAGATATCGTCGATGTACGAACACGCATCTGGGTCTATGCTGTCCAACAAAGAGACAACACGGGCGGTGAAGACACCCGGGCTGTTCTTGTAGCCCATGGGCAAATTTTCCACCAGAAGTGAAAGCGCTCCATTGGCTGCACTCCGGGGACAAATTGTGCGTGTAAAATCCATTGGATAGGTCAAGTGACGTTTTATATTTTTTACGAACAAGACTGTCTACAAGCGCAGAACTGTGGGTATTTTGTACCGCGAAGGTCCGACAATGAGAGTTCAAATGTCGGTAATCCAAAACTAAGCGGTACGACCCATCGGGTTTAGAAACCGCAAAAAGGGGATTATTCATTGGTGATACGAATGTTTCAATTACTCCTTGATATTCCAACTGTGTCAGAATGTCTGAAACGGGACCTTTAGCTTCCCGCCGGAGGGGATATTGGGCTTGAGGCTGTGGCAGAGACCGCAATGGTATTTCATGGGAGGGTGAATCCTCATCCCAGCCCACGTGATTACGGTACAGTGCCGGGGCCTGGGCCACAGCCCATTCAGCTGCGAGAGCCTCCGCTTTGTCCTTGGGGACATGACGAGAAAAGCTCGGAAGGATGACCTCCTCCCCTCTATGGGCAGCAAGTACGAATGGGGGCGGCCAAACCATCTCCGCCAACAAAATGTCGTAAGAAGAGGTCAGATTTTCCCAAAAAATCCCTTTAATAACACGCTCAATGTCACCTTCAATTTGAATGACAATATTAAATAGTCTGTCAGGGGGTGCCACTCGGGTGTCAGCTGTCTCGACAGTATTGAATGTATCAGTTGCTGTCGCCTCTACATGAGGACGCAGTGCCTCCCGCACTATGGTAACTTCCGCAGCGCTGTCTAGCAGCGTCACTGCCCACGTCCAATTCAGGAGTCTCGTTCTCACCGTCTGTGGCATACCTCGCTGTTAATGCTGCAACTTTTTTCTTCTGAAACTGTGGGCGAGAACGTTTAAATTCTTCCGGTTTCCCTCGGCCTGGTTGTTGAGGTTGGTCTCGTCCCTGTGGGGCCTCACGACCCCTACCTCTATCCTGTCGATCTCCTCCACCAGTCTGGGAGGTCGATGGTGCCTGTGAAGAACGAGGAGAACGCGGGTCAGGGACTTGAAATCTATCTGGAGATTTAATTCTCGCTCTGTCGCGCAAATCATAAGTGCGTTCAGAAGATATGGAAACCGGGGATGCGGCACGCGACCCTGGTTTTGATTGTTGCTTACCCTGTTTTTTCAACCTCCAGTTCTTTTTAGTAAAGAACGGTTTCTCATCTTTCTCAGACTGAGTTTTTTGTTGTGGGTTTGATTGAGTTTGCGTTTTAGCAAAAGGCTTAACCCCCAAACTATTGCGGCCAATGGTTTTATAAGCCTGTGCAATAATTTTCAGTAATTCGCGTGGCTTGTCCGGCTCCGGGACCAAAGCCAAAGCATTAGCGACTTGAAAGTTGACTGCATCATCCTTTACGTTCGCAAGGATTAGATCAGCCACTACATCGAACACTCCTACCAGTCTCATCCCCAATTCCACAGCCGCTTCAGGGCCATGTTCATCCTGCACTCGTTTAATTACAGAGGGGAGAACCGTCATGGAAGGAGTGCCGAAACACTTCGCACACACTGCTGCGAATACCTTGCCCCAGTTGTTGCATTCTGCCAACTCGGGAATTAAGTCTTTCGGCAAGCTAAGCGTCAAAATCCTGTGTTTGTCCACAGGAGAAGTGTTTGGAAAAACTGCCTCCAGCTGGTCAAATTTTTCTGCAAACCAATAAGGCAAATCATCTTTATTTTGTGGGCGCTTGCCCATCACCGAATTAACCATGACGGGACTTACGGTTACACCGCCCGGTCCAGCTGGATGCGCCGCAACTCCAAGAGGGGCTCCCTGGACGTTGCCTGTAACATATTGTACCAAAGCTCTGTGCACGCGGATTAAAGACGCATGCAATGCGCGCAGTTCATCAACCGCAAGCGTTAAATAACGCGGATGTGGGGTATACCCGGCCAAGACTGGCCAAGTGGCCCCATCTATTGATAAGGGGCCTAAACGAACCGGGGTGACCGGATGTGGGTGGGCGCCATTAAACCAAATACGGTGTTGCCATGCCGTAAGTGGTACTTCAAGAGCCTGATAAGGCCGATAAACATTGGGTAGGGCAGTGGGAGCGTAAACATGAAACAAATTCTCAGCTCCTTCCACCGCCGGAAAAGTGACCCAAGAGTAAAACACCTCAAAGTGGTGAGCCGGATCAGCCTGTACCACAAAGATGAGAGCGACACCCGCGTCGGGCACTCCATAAGCCAATAAATGAGCCCGGAGCGCCGAGCGGCTATGTGCCGGTATATTTACATCCGCCATTAAGACCAAGAATGAACAACAACCTAGTGCGTGGCAGCGCAATATAGGGTTAACATAAAAGAGAACACCTTTTAACCCCTTGACCGCGATCGGAATTCCGCTCGTATGCTGGACATTCCGATCGCGGGTGGGGTCGTGACGAGCTCAGCTCGTCATGCGCACAGCGCTACCGCGCAGCATGACGAGCTGAGCTCGTCATGAGCACAGAAAGGGTTAATAACTTCAAGCTTGAAAGAACCTATAAAAACATCAATATAGGAGGTAACACCCTCATATACGTTTCCGGAAACATAAGTGAAGGGAATTGTGGACAAGTACAAGCACTACTCAAGCGTCTCGCAGATAAGAAGCCCCACGTTGGTGGCGCCATGTTGCGGGGATTCTGCACATATATATAGAGCTATGCACAGGATAATAGGACCTCGGTGTATAGTGGTGAACCAACCATGCACCTTAGTACCCACAATCCCAATCCGACTAGCTTTAGCGTCTCATTCGTTCTCCGTACTACAGCGAAGCTACCAATGATTAGACAACCCAGAACACGGTCTCTCTGAGGACTCGTGGGAGCAAGAACACTCTTTCATCACTCAGTCATACTTGTCCACAACGTGCGTAGTAAGAGACACAGTATAATTTAAAATGTTTATTTCAACTATCGTGCTCTAAGATAAAGTACACTTGCCAGTACTATCAGCATAATGCATAATGATAAAATAATAAGCATGGTTACAATTCCATAGAATACAAACGGGGACAGCATTTTATAAAGAGAGTGGATATAGGGCTAAATGGCCTTACCACCCTCCCCGTGCTATTAACTAGTTTATTATAAAAATAGAAGACCTCTGGGCTTTGTCAGGCGGACCCCCATACCTCAATATCTAGCTGCAAGGTGTACATCATCAGACAAGCACAGCTCTTCTCCCTGGAAAGATTTTTCTCCAAGTGCCACCAACAGGGAGATCACAATATTAAAAGCACACGAATTTCTCCAATGCAGCTGTACTGCGGGTTATGTCTAAGTGCGAGGGGCTGACCAGATCAGCAATAACAAGGGACGTTGTTTTTCGACCTTGTACATGGTGTTCAGACGAAACCCACAGGGAACATGAGAAAAGGTGAAAGGCAAAAAGGCAGACAATTCTAATATAGCCGGGCACAAGCAGAGTCTGGAAAAACAAAGTCACAGAGTAACGTGTGCAAAAAAGGCATCATGGCAGCCAGGCCTAAGCTAACTTAGCAATGTAGACAATGAGGCCACAAACCACACTACAGGCCATGGTAGTGGTGATACCTAAAGTAGGGAAGCTGGCCTCCAAAAGTGGATCGTATTGCCCTATCTCGTTGCTTAATACAGAGACTAAGATACTGGCCACGAAATTGGCCACGAGACTCATCCGTGTTATATCCCCTCTCATTCACAAAGATCAATAAGTCTTTATCCCTGGGCGCTCGTCTAGGTACAACCTCCACAGACTCCACAACTGATTGGCAGAGGTCCAAGTCCACCCCAACCCGTACGTGTTCATATCTCTAGATGCAGAAAAGGCCTTTGATGCTGTCGATTTGCCTTTTTATGATGCAGACTCTATGGAGATTTGGCCCCCGATTTCTAAAATCGGTAGCACTCCTATATCATGCCCTTATGGCTGCAGTGCGGGTGAATGGGGTTCTCTCCGCAGACTTACCATACAGAGGGGAATTTGACAGGCTTGCCCCCTGTCACCCCTCCTGTTGGCTCTAGTATTGGAGCCACTGGCCTGTATAGTCAGAGCGCATCAACCTATCAGCGGCTTTCACATCCTTGGGTCCCTGATCAACGAGAAAAAGATCTTGCTATTCACGGATGACGTTCTCCTATACCTTGCTTTCCCAGAAGATTTGAATCCTGCTACGTTCCAGGCCTTTGACAGATATGGTGCCCACTCTGGATACACCATAAATTTGGATAAATCAGTCCACTTTCCCACTGGTGGCCATCTAGATCCATTGGTTCTCCCCGGGAGACTGCGCATTGACCGTTAGGGGTTTCATTATCTGGGAATTTATGTGACCCTGGTCCCAGTGAGGTGCCTGGAGCGGAGCCTAATCAAAATACAGACCACATTCCTGACTGACACAACACTCTGGAGGACACTGCCCTCAACTATACTGGGAAAGGTGGCCATGTTTAAGATGGTTAGCCCAGCAAAGTTGCAATACACCCTCCAGAACACATATTTTAAAATCCCTGAGAACCTCTTCGTTAAGATAGATGAAGAGCTTAGGAAGTTGTTGTGGGGTAGCAGATGTAACAGGGTGGCCTTCAAGACGCTGCAGCGGAACCAATACAATGGAGGTATTGCCCTCCTTGATGTCCGAGCCTACTACTGGGCATCTCACTTGATCACCATCAACGATTGGAGTCATATCTCAGGATATCACCCCATCTATGTGCTTGAGCGGACTAAATTCCAAAAGTGTCCCTTACAGCACTATCTTCATGGGAGAGAGAGGGGCGAGACAGTTCCTCCCAACGACTCAAGTACTGTGTTTGAGGCCTGGGTTAGAATGAACAAATTCATCGGGTGGGCTCGTAGGTTTACTCGAGAGTCCCCACTGTGGATGGGGGTGAAACTTCAACGAGCTGTGGAAAGTCTGAGGTTTTGAGACCTGGGACCTCATCAGTATCTCCAAAGTGGGAGTCCTCATTGAGAAAGGGGGCCTTATCTCCTTCCAGTCCCTTCAAGACACTATCAACTCCAGGACACACAACGTTTCAGATATCTACAACTTATACATACGTGAAGGGTGGAAGGTATAGCTTCCTGAATATGTACCCCTAGAATGCAAGCTCTAAATGGGAGAGCTGACAGAAAAAGCTGTCTTCTCAGTCTATAATACGATTAACAATAATGTACCAGATACCTTGAAGAAGTTAAGGGCTAAGTGGGAATCTGAGCTCTGGGAGTTAGATAATTTAGATTGGGAAGCAGCCCTGATGCACCCAACAGAAGTGGCGATTAACTCCAGATTGAAACTCATCCAATTTAAAATCTTCCATCGGGTTTACTTCGATCGCGCACCCCTACACAGAATCGGAAGGGCATTGTCACGGGAGTGTTTGAGGTGCAGAGGGCCGAGAGGAGATTTCTTTCATACCCTGTAGACCTGCCCGACCTTGCAAGCTTATTGGGGAAAATAGTACACAAATTGGGTAGGGTTGTAGGAGCAACACTCCCTGATGACCCCAAGCATGTCCTTTTGGGTATACCCAATGATGCCAATGTTCCACGGGCAAAGCTACTCGTCTGTAATTTTGGATTCATGGTGGCAAAGAGAGATGCAGCAAAATACTGTGGGGCTCCTGAGCCACCATCTATGTCAGAATGGAGGAAGGGGATGGATATTTACTCGACCGCTCAGAAAGTTATTTACAGAAGTTGAGGGTGCCCGCGTAAGTTCCATAAAGTCTGGGGCGGGTGGACTGAATACCACCAGCTTGATGTGTCGGAAGAGGAATCTGGGACTCCACCCACTCAAGCCCAATGATGTGTTTGACCATATTTATTGTAACTGTCTGTCGTTTGTTGAATGCTTAACTGCTCCCAGTATACTATTGGTGATCTGTGTAATAATTATTGCCTCAGCTGTACTCACCTGCAATATTTACTTGTCCGATATGGATATATGTTTGTGCCCACTTGTGTTGTTCTCTCAAAAATGAAATAAAAAAAGAAAATGGCAAAACCAACATGTCTGACCTTGGCACGTCTGCAAAGTTTCTGTCCGTTTATTTTCTTTTTTGCAAATATATGCAGTATGCAAATATACAAAAAGTGTTATCTAGCATACAAGAAATGGTTTGTCTAGCAGCGCAAGTGGCTGAATGCCACTTGCTATAATACCAACAATCACAGTGAGCCAATGGCTGAAGTGTACTGATCCACTGCCCTATGCTGCATGTTGTGGTCAGCAGAAGAAAAATATGACTGACACTAGACAGACCAATTAATTAAGAGGGCTGATTGAAAGCCCCTTATGCATGTGTTTTATATGTCATTTTCTTTGTAAAACATGAGGTTAGTAAGACATCTAAATATGTCTCTAGACGGGGACAAAAAATTATGTTTCTAAAACTAATATATTCAGTTGTGCTATTTGGCCCTGCACATTGAGACAGTGCAAGCTTTTAAAGCAGCATTACTTTGCACTCTGGGATTCAGAATTTCCCCATTCAACAAGCATTTGCAATGCAATAGGTCTCGCATTTACATGAGTTTGAGCTATTGGCATTGTAAATGACAATGCCTTTTATTTATGTTTTGGTTTTTGCAATGCCAATAGCTTAAACTCGCGTAAATGCGAGACCCAGTGCATATTTTTTCAGTCACATCAGCTTAGATAAGTCAGTTTTCCCTGAAAACAATTCAGCTTTTATTGGATTTAGGTGCAACTACTTTTGAGACTGCCTGTCCACCTAATGTACAATACTGCAGATGTCCCTTTCGATGTGAGAGCATCATACAAGCAAAAACCTCATGCCACCCAACCCAGTACCAAAATTCAACAGATCTTTGTTGTTTGTATACAAAAGACAGAAGGAGATTTAGTCATTTCCATAACACGTGCCTAAAGCACCCAAACTCGCCAACAGATTTTCAAAGGAACAGGAAATGCCTAAGAGAAGCGAGCACAAAGGAAAGCGTTTTGGTCACCTGTCATAACAGGTAGCACACCTTGGGGTATATTCACAAAAAAAAAAAAAAAACGTGTGATAACTACCGCAAGAGTAGCGTAACGCAACTTTCAATAACGCAGCCTATCGCGGGAAAATAACCCCGTGTCAACATGGAATTCACAACAAGGCGGTACCATGCGATAGTCACCAGATAACGCATCAAATGTCAGCGTGAAAATCAACGCCACGCCGAAAAAATGCGAAACGTGAATGCGAGAAATCATGTGATGAGGCCAATCGCGGTACAAAAAGTAGCGAAAAGCAGCCTCAGGCCTGCAAATCCCACGCGTCTGGCGGGAAATTGCACCATAAAAACCACAGACACAACACACCAGAAACAAGCCAAAGCACGTAGCAACATGGATGCACCCTGACCCAGCGCAGAGGGCAACGCGAACCCCACAACCCCCACAGACCACCAGCAAGGAACAACTGGCTCGGGGAAGGCCAAGGAGAAAAGGGAGAGGAAGACGGGGTGCAGACCGCAGGAAAACAAGACCAAGGCCACGGAGGCGACAGAACACTACCAGCAACTGACCCACAAGCAGACCACCTGGAATGTAGTCGGAGTGCCCAGGAGGCCAATCCAGCAGGCCAAGAGGCGCCGGCAGGACGTGACAACCTAAACCAGGTACAAACCCGCTGCCAACAGGAAGGCAGCAACGGCGACAGGAGGTGGCAGTCCAGCGACACAGGAGGAGCTGGAGGAAACCCAGGCCACAGTCATCAGTGTGGAGAGGGTGCAAGGAGTAGGGAGTACGGACACAGCTCAAGAGGACCCGACACAACAACAACAGTGTGAGGATCCAACAGCGACTGGGGGGACGGGGGGTGATGGGCACAATGCCACACATGCACAATGAGGTGTAACACACTGCACACCCACAATTACCCAGGGACATGTCCTCCATCCCCGTGGCACACTGCAGCACACACACATAGCAATCACAGCACATACCATGACAATGTGGCACAAAGTGCAACACGCACACTGCAGAACAGGGGACACAACTGGTTCCACCCAGGCGCAGAAACAGAACAATCACATTGGACAGAGCAGGGAACTGTGAGATGCACATCTACCCCTACAACCCCACATCAGCCATGTAGGCCAAATGTCCACTGTCCCAACTCAAATAGCCACCACCACCCAAACAGTCACAATGTAAATTGTCACACAGTCTGCATGTCGACAAGAACAAGGCGCCAACACAATGCCAACATGCACCTCCCCTTCACAATGCAGAGGGACAAACAACACCTCCAGCAGGTCAGAACAGACAACCCATCAGTGATGCCCGAGACGAACACCACACCCCCGACACCGACGCCCTACAACAGCCCATGGACATCCCACACAACCCACCACCAGGACCAGGGCAGACAAGCTACTCAGAGGAGAACCCAGCCCCTGCAACAGACCACACAGCATGAAGCACCCGCAATCACAGCTGCCTCACAACACTTCACCCACCCACACATGGCACCCCAATGCCAGGTGGCAGAACGCCAAAAGGAGGTGGCCCAACAGGTGAGGGTGTTGCCGAACCCATGGAATGCGAACTAGAACACATACGTGGGTGTCCAATACCCTTCAGGGACCACCTACACCCCACAAAGGAGACCCACACCTCCACAGAGACACATGCACATATCATGTTGAACTGGCTACGGGCACATGCGCCCGGCCCCTTTATTGGCAGGGCCACATGTACAGTGACGCCTGTGCTGGATGTGTGTGGGATGAGTATAAGCCAGCCCGCACGGAGTGCTTGGTGCTGCCAACAACCTGAACAGTGGACACCAGTGTAATGGAAACAGAAAACACCAGCATAACAGAGTCAAATGTAGAGCAACATGGAGGGATCCGGAGTAAGGACAGAGGTCACCCAATATTCAGTCTGGAGGTTCCGTGAGTTGCAGTGCACTGAGGTAGGGGCACTAGAGAAGAGCGCGCTCATGTGAAGAAATTGCTAGGATTGTGTCCCTTTGGGTTAGTCCTGATGCAGATGCAGTGGGGTGTGTTACACCTGCATCAACTTCCTCATCAACGTCCCAGGTCTCCCACACTGCCGGAGGTGACAGTTGCGTCCGCAGTCCACAGTGCAATACCCAGTATTAGATCCGGGTGTGTAGCTTGACTACCGCCACCAGTCTGCATTCCTCCCTTGGGGCTGCTGCCACCTGCCCTCCCATTGTCTGTGCCTTCTCCCGTCCGCACACTTGACACATCCTCCTCCTCATGGTCCCAGGTCATCCCCACTGCATGAGGTGACATTGCTGCGCAACCTCACAACAGCACAAAACTCAATCAGTAACGGACAATGGCTTGCGGTGCACTGAGTCACTGGCACCTGGAGTGCTGAGCAGGGTATCAGGCCGATGATGGCATCCAAGACAGGTCTGAGCAACTCCGTAGGTCTGTCAGGACCACCCTTTCGACTCCGGCAGATGGCGGTTGGAGGTGGTCCTTGCGGTGGTGGCGTGTGCCTCCTGCGGTGATGCGACGTCCGGGCCGGTCAAGACTCGATGCCATGTGTGGGCCCTGGTGGCCCGCAGTTGGGGCCGGAGGAGGTGGACAGCACAGGGCCACAGACACATGGCGTTGATGACCCCAAGACCATCGCTACAGAGGCCATTCAATGGCTCAGAAGAAGGGGTCCCAGGCCTGAGCAGCACAGAGTTAGTGGCCCTGGTTGCACTGCGGCCGGAACAGGCACCCAGCCACGGGACAGTGACTTGCGGTGCAGTCAGATGGGCCATGCGACCTGAGCGGGTCCCCATCAATGTCCGAGGTGTATGTTGCGGAGGGTGTCGGGGGACAGTGGAAGGTGTCCTCCAGGGCATGATGCGGAAGGTCTGATGTTATCTGGAAGCAGCAAATGGAGGAGTGGAAAGCACAACCCTCCTTTGCACCAACAATTCGGGATCAGCTACATGAGGATGAAAACTAGCCCCTAGTCCATAGACACAAACGCCACCAATGTACGACCAGTGAGTGTCCATGAATGTCGGGGAACAAACTTAGTGGCACAGGTGCTGTGAGGGGATGCAGTCTGCGATGATGCCGGTACACATATGTGAACTCCAAGAATGGCAAATCAAGGCTCTGTGACCTACTGGACCGCAGTGTAGGCCGGAGGCAGCGGTCAGCAGTGGCCCAGAGCCACGGGTCGTTGGCTCGCGAGGCACAGAGTTAGTGACACAGTGGCAGTTGTCGGTAGTGTTCAATCACCTCCGTGACGCTGATCCTGTTCCCTCCGGACTGCAACGTGTCATCCTCTTACGCCCCTCCGTGCGTGCGAAGAAATGTATTCTGCCTTTTGAATTACCGATGTTCAGTTCCAAATCTGTGATCCCACTTGTGCGCAGCGTAGACCGAGGGCAGTGGTCCGCGTAGGCCCACAGACACGTGTGGTTGTGATGCCATGCACAGACTTGTTGCCACCACATCGGAGGGTGTATTGTGAATTGTTCTCTGCCTTAAATAATGTTCACTGCCATGGTGTAATCAAGACTCAGTTCCAAATGTGTGACCTACCTGACCGTGGTGTAGGCCTGAGGCAGCGGTCAGCACGGCCCATTCACCGAGTGTCTCCGGCTTGGGTTGGATGGCCCCACTGGCCTGCGTAGTTCAGGTTCAGTGGCACCACGTGTTAAGGTCACCTCCGTGTATGTGACCCGGCATTCGTCCGGACTGAGCCGCATCTTCCTCTTACACTTCTCCGTGCGACCACTGGTGTGGACTCCGCCATTCGTGCTTTGCGACTAGGTGCTGGATGTGTGACCTACTGGTCAGCAGGGTAGTCCTGGTCCCTCATCCACGTGTAGCCGGCTGGTGTTGAACAGGGTTAGTGGCACCACGTGTAGCAGGCTGGCGTTGAGCAGAGTTAGTGGCACCATGTGTAGCAGGCTGGCATTGAACAGGGTTAGTGGCACCACGTGTAGCAGGCTGGCGTTGAACAGGGTTAGTGGCACAACGTGTCGCAAGATGCCCATATGGAACTAGGCCTCACTGATCGGGGGGTCTGGTGCTGTGGCCGCTGGCCCGGATTTGGGGTCACTGCCATTCATGACTCAGGACACAGTTTCACATATGGGACCTAATGGTCCAAAGAGTAGGCCTGAGGCGGCAGTGGAGTACGTCAACGAAAAAGGAATAAAGCGGGCCTGTGTCGTGGAGGCCGTGATGGTCTGAGGTGGCTGCCAAGGTCTCGGGCCTTGGGTTTGGGGCTTCCGCCGGCACGTGGTGGGCCCTCCTTGACACACGCCGGTGTCGGAAGGTGATCAGTGTGGCCTGGCTGCGCATGGGCTGGCCTGACGGGTTCGTGGTCCAGCGTGCCGGGGTCCGGCAGGCGCACAGCATCGCAGGCAACTCCGCTCACGAGGATGGTGTCGGCCTCGTGGCGAGGTGGGAGGTGCCACCCTGGCAGAGACGTGAGTCTTTCCGGAAGAGGACCACGCCCAGGCCTACGTGCTTTTTATTCACACCCTACGCTGGCATGGCGTACGCCGGGCCATCCCACTCTGCTGACGCTTAGGGGGGGGGCGTAACAGGCAACATTTCCGCGAGGTCCCCCACTGGCTGGGGTGACATGGTGGCGTCCACTGTCCACTACACTCCATACACAAGCGGTGTATGTCGCCATGGATATGGGTGTGTTCTTAATACTGCGAGGTGTCCAGCACATCTCCGGCACTCTTGGCATTGTGTACTTTCCCAATCATGGTTCTACTGCATCCTTCACACATGCCTGGTTGCCACCTCTCCCCACATTCGGCTATTATGTGGCTGAGGTGCCATGCCATTGCTGGCTCATGTTCAGGGCTTGCCCATGTGGACATTGTAAGTTGTTCTGTCATGTCTGGTGGGTGGGCATATTGTTGTGCCTGTTGTATGTGATTTTGTGACGTGTGCATTGCCAGCGTTGTGATTTGCATGGTTGTGGAGTTGAGGTGTGTGGGGTGTTCATTTGTATATTGCCAAGGGGCTGTGCATTTCCCTTGTTGCCATCCTGGGAACGCTGGTTGATGATGGACTGTCGGAGGATG
Source organism: Calotriton arnoldi (assembly GCA_963921515.1). Taxonomy (NCBI): domain Eukaryota; kingdom Metazoa; phylum Chordata; class Amphibia; order Caudata; family Salamandridae; genus Calotriton; species Calotriton arnoldi. The sequence goes on along the minus strand of CAWUFW010002697.1, from coordinate 1,628,083 downwards.
AAGGTATCATGCACACTGGCTGTGTATTTGAAGGCGACATTGTTGGGTGTTCCACGGTGTTCTGTTGTTGCCTGCACATTGGTGTGAGACGTGTGCTTCCTGTTGCGGTGATTGTGTGCTGTGTCACCAGGGGCACAGGTAGTACATGTGTGCTGTGTATTGCCCCCAACACGTGCGTGCATCCTGCTATGGCGTATGGTCCTTGCTTGGTCTCCAGCGGATCCTGCGCATTGTGTTGTACGTATGGGGACTGGGGTACCAGGGTGATGGTGATGTCCAGGACAGGTGTGGGGGACTTGGATGTGGCTGGCTGTGAGACTCCTCTGACTCTGGCGGGTGTTAGATGGGGGGTCCCAGGGGCCAACAGGTGCAGCCACGCCATCAGCTTTGTGTGGGGTGGGATGTTGGTTGTCCGCTGTGTTGTTGCCGTAGGCCTGTTAGGCGATGATGGTCAGGATGCGTAGGTTGGATGTCCCTTTCAGCCTGTAGTGGACAGTGACATTGTCAGATGTTGTGTCTGTGCGGCTAGTACGTTTCCTGGGGTTCCGCTGTCTTTGTCTGCGCTGCGTCTGTGGTGGTCCGGGGGGGGGGGTGTTCCGGGTGTGGGTTGGGGTCCTGGGGAGGTGGGTGTTGTGGCCCTCTTGGGTGTCCGGGCCGCATGATGGGTGGCTCCATGGCATCTGTTACCCTTCGGATGTGGCCCTGGGCTGTGCTCCCTTTTGTGGTGCTGGCTGCCGTCTGACTTTACACCAGGTCAGAGTAGGTGTAGATTTCCTGGTGCTAACGCGCCTTATCGCCTGTTTTGTGTTTTTATCGCAGATGTGGCTGGTCGTTGTGAATGTTGAGGTGTGCTGTTGTCTCGGCTTTTGTCACGGGAACGCCTACTCTGCATCTCATTAGCGATATTTGCGGGGGTCCTCTGTGGCGATGTTTTTTGCGGCTGCTATCGCAGGTAAACTGGTGCTGTGGGCTGTTTACACCAGCTTGTGAATGGGGGGGTACATTTATCACGACTTTGGCTGTGATAAAGTGCCGTTAATTCGGCGATAGCTCCTTGTGAATATGCCCCCTTGAGTGATAAAGGCAATCAGTTTTGGCAACAATCCAGCCCTCAAAATGTCCCAGAAATACATAAATAATTTACAACCTGCAAAAATAGTTTCTGCTAAAGTTATAAAACAAATATACCTATTAGTTCCTATTGACTGATTTGGAATTACACACTTAAAATTCGAGCACTCCAAATGATCAAAGTGACTACATATTTACACTACAATCTTTAGATCATAGTCGAAAGTGCTAAATATTTAATGCCCAGGGAAGCTTTTAGTCCTTTTCCTTTCTTAGTTTACATATCAAAAGGTCAGTGAGAGCCTTGGTTCTCTCACTAAGAATATGCCAAAAGGGGAGTGGACGATAAAAGAGACCCATGACAATAAACACAACGGTATCCATTCACAACATCAACCACACTCTTACAGCAATCATAAGCTAAAGACTTCTTAATGAATCAGCACACCCGCCTTCATCCCTCACTCCACCGTAAGGCAAGCAAAAAAAAGAAAGCACCAGAGGCCTAACAAACATAGCCACACCCATGGATAAGGGGCAAGCAAGGAAAAAGTACTGCAGGCCTAACAGATTCACACCCACTGGTGAGAGGCAAGCAAGAAAAAAAAAAAAGATTCCAGGCCTAATAACCGGAGGCAGGGACAGTATCAGTACTTATGGGACAGTATCGGTACTTGTTTGCCGGATCAGAAAAGTAATAATGTTAAACAAATAGGGCAATGGCGAAGGGGGTGAACTTGCTCCTTACCTCGGAATAAACGCTGCTTCATCCCCCAGCCGGAGCTGGAAGTCCTCCCAAGCCGGGTTAAAGGGGTCTACTCCGTGCTCGTCCTCTGGCTTGCTGGGAGCCCTCGCTTCGGCCCCCGAGCCTCCTCTCCGCAGCCAGGGTGAGCCCCAGGTCCCGTGGAAGCCCATGGTGAAGTCCTGGAAGGTGATGGCCCCCGTCGCGGTCGGTGTCCAGCCGCTGGAAGACAGCCTCTGCCTCCTCCGAGCTGACGCGGAGCTCAACGCACAGCGACTCAAAGTCCTCTCGCTCCAGGTGCCCCGAGCAGTTGGCGTCACAGGAGAGGAAGAGAGCGCGGAGCCGGGACACCTCGCTCAGCGAGTCCTACGCCATTGACCCCGCTCAATAAACAAAAAGTACAGGAACCGTGTAACATCCAAGTAAAGAGGCCAGTAGCCATGGGAGGATTCAAATGACAACATGGCCCTACTAAGGAGGGACTAACAAGCCTCATAATATGACACTCCAGAGGTGCCAGGCAGCAGTCTGAGAGGTACTCAGACACCCAGTGTGCCTCTTAAGGATAAACGCCTGATGCTCGGGGGGTCAGGAAATTATAGCAAGGTTGGAGAGGGCTAGTAAACAGCTTTGCAGGGAGAGTGAAGGCGGCAGATATGTGTCAGCTCTCCGGTCAGCAGTGAAAAAGATTTGACCCCTATCCAAATGCAGGAGTCATGGTGGCCGCACTGTCAGAATTCTGCGCTGAGAGAGTCCAGGGGATAAGGTGAACAAGCAACGAGGAGTGCATACTATCAAAGCGCTCACATACATGCCAACATTTTGGAAGAGGAAAGTGGGAGGTTTTTAAAAAACTATTTTTCTCACATTGACTTATATTGAGGCCTGAATTGGGTCTATTGTCATGTGTGGGACTTGCAAGTGTGCTGCCGCAGCAACTGGTTCATCTTTATCTGATGGCGAAAGTGAACCGTTTTAAATGTGACTGTTGTGCTTTCCATGGAGGTGTTGCCACTGAGGGGGATATTCTCAAGAACGTGCGATAATCATCGCCAAAATAGGTTAACGCAATTTTTTATATCGCCGCCTATCGCGGGAAAATAACGCTGTGTTAACGTCGTATTCTCAACACAGCGGTAACATGCGATAGTTTCCCGATAACGCGTCAAATGTCCGCGATAAAATTACTGGGACGGCGATAAAAATCTAAAGCCGAACGTGAAAAAAGTGGCGATGGCCCAACCGCGATAAAAAAATCAGCGATAAGCTGCGCCAGGCCTGCAATTCACACACGTCAGGTGGGAAAAATCACTATAAAAGCAGGAAAAAACCCACAAACAAAACCAAAACAACTGCGAAGCACAATGGAGGTAGCCGGAGCAAGTACAGAGGACAACCAGAGCCCCACGGAGGAGCCTAGGACCTCAGGGTCAGGGAAGGGCAAGAAGAAGAAGAAGAGGAAGACACGGTTCAGTCCGCAGGAAAACAGGATCCTGATAACGGAGGTGATAGAACACCATCAACAACTGTTCGTCACCTCCACTGTGTCATTGGCAACAAAAAATGGAATATGGCAGTCCATCGTGGACAAGGTGAATGCAGTCGGAGTGCTGAGGAGGACAATGGAGGAGGTCAAGAGGCGCTGGAATGATGTGAAGCGCAAAACCAAGCAGAAACTCGGCAACAACCAGAAGGCAGCAATGCAGACTGGAGGTGGGAGTCCAGCGCCACAGGAGGAGCTGGATGAGATGGAGGAAATGGTGTCCACAGTCATCAGTGTGGAGACGGTGGCAGGAGTTGGGGGACCGGACACTGCTCAACATGACCTGACACAACAGCAACAGGGTGAGTAACGACCAGGGACTGGGGGGACGGGGGAGATGGGCACAATGGCACACATGCACAATTAAGTATAGCACTGTGCACACCCACAATGACTCTGGATCATGTCCCTGATCCCCTTGGCACACTGCAGCACACCTAGAAACAGCAAATAGGCCCCCGTCGACTATGTGCCCAGAGGGGGCCCTTCCCACACATCACCAATCTCACAACCAACCCATGCACATGTGCCAAACCCAGCAAAGCGGCGTGTCTGTGAGCCACACTGACAATGCAAGTGACACTGCATGACGAATAGCATGGCTGCAGTCAATATATCATGACATGTTGCACGCCACGACACTGAGGTGGCTGAGTGTGGACCACATCTGTAAAGGAGCAGGTCACACTCTGACACATCCACGTGCACAAACAACCCCTGACTTCAACAACACATCTGCGGACAAACCATGCCCCAGAGTCCCAACTCCCACCAAGAGCCCAATTTACCCAAGTATGCAACATCTCAGCACTGTATAAGCACAGAAGTCAAAGGCACACCGACTGAAAGGGATAAGGGGCAGCAAAATCAGAGCTGCAGGGGCGACTCTCCGAAAATGCAGCACACACACATAACGTTCAGAGCACATCAACTTTGACAACAATGTGGTACAAACTGCAACACGTTCACAACAGAACAGAGGACACAACTGGTGCCGCTTGTGTGTAGAAACTGGCCAATCACATTTGGCATAGCAGGGAAATGTGAGATGATAATGTACAAGTACAAACACACATCCGTGATGTTGTCGAAATGTCCACTGTCCCGCATCAAATAGGCAGCTCCTCCCAAACAGTCACAATGTACATTGTCATGCCGTCTGTATGTAAACTTGTACAATGCGTCAACATACATGTGAACACAATATTAAACTGCATCTCCCCTTCACATTGCAGAGGGAGAATCAACACCTCCTGCAGAGCAGACCGAACATCTCTTCACTGATGACGAAGAGGACCTCCACACCTTCGACACCGATGCCCTCCAAGAGCTCATGGACAGCTTCGGCACCTCACCTCCAGGAGCAGGGCAGCCCAGCTGCATCGAGGGAACCTCACCCCCTGCACAGACCACACAGCAGGAAGCACCCACCACCACGGCTGTCTCCCAGGACCCCCACGAACAACACATGGCCTTCCAACGCCGTGTGTTAGGGTGCCAGGAGAAGATGGCTGATCAGGTGCGGGTGGGGTTCGACCTCATGGCAGCCAAATTAGATGCCATACGTGGGTGTTTAAGTCCCATCAGGGACCACTTACAGTCCCTAACGGACACCCACAGTCCGCTCCATGCTCTCCAATGATCCATGGCTGACATCGCTGGAGTCCTGACTCTGAGACAAGGACAACTGTCTAGTCAGAGTGGCTCCAGCGATGTCAGCCGGGTGTTGGGACACATGCGGAGGATCATGGAGAACAGGGAGCGGATGCAGGCAGAAAGAATGGCTGCCACGGCTGCACACCAGCGAGATGTATCTGGGATCTTCCATGCCCTGCAGACCCTCATCATGGCATTGCTGCCACAAGGCCTGGCGCCGATGAATGCTGCTGCTGCTTCTACATCCACATCTCCGCCCCCTGATGTGTCAGTGACACACAGTGCTGCAGACAATCCACCTCCGGCCACTGATGTGTCACTGCCACACAGTGATGCAGACAAAACAACACCACCCACATGTGAGGCACATGAAACATCAGAGGACGAAGATGCGGATGATTCTGCCTTAGTGGTAAGAAGGAAGCGGTAGCATTCATCTCCGCCATATGGCCTGTTTCTGCTTGGTTCTGCCCTCTGCATCATCACCTTCCACTGTCCCCCGATACACTCTGCGACACTCACCTTGGACCTCGACATGGACTGCCATGTTCTGTTTGGTTACCAATGACACAGCAATCAGACTGCGGACTGAACTCTTCCTCTTCCGATGAACTTGTCATTCCCTAAAGGACTCTGGCTGGCCCTCCACGGGGCAACAATGTAAAGTGGGGTTTGCATGGCCCTGTACTGCTCCAGCTTCAACACTCCACTGGATGTGAATACAACATTCAAATTCACACAGATGTGTCATGTCTATGATCATTCATGTATGAAAGTATGGATGATTGTAGGGTCAGTGATTCCCCCTTACGTCCATGTTGCTCATGTTGTGGGACTTGAGTCACAGGGTGCAACATTGCCGATTCGGTGCGGGTGGCGCCGACAGTACAACAGAGACACACGCATTAGTTACTTTCTTGTCCAGCCCAGAACTGAACCACGCCCAGAGCCCCGGGCTCATTGTTCACACCCCTATGCTGGACTGGCATGTGCCAGCCCAGCCCACTCCGCTTACGCTTACAGGGGGGGGGGACAAAGCTACATGTCCCAGGTCTTCCCTGTAGTGATCTGCTGATCACTGGTCTAGTTGTCAGCATGCCACAGCCACTCCCTGAGGGCTGGTTTACACCCACACCACACCCATCCAGCACAGGACACAGGACATGTGACCCTGCCAATAAATGGGGCCTACCACATCACATCCCCCACTGCCGGAGGTGTCATGATGGCGTTCGCACCACGAGACTCAATCATAAAGGGTCCATGACTTGTGGAGCACTGGGTTAGTGGCACCCGATGCACTGCGGCCGGCACAGGCCTACCGCCACGGGACGATGACTTGCGATGCACAGAGTTGGTGGCACCCGATGCACTGCGGCCGGCATGGGCCTACCGCCACGGGACGGTGACTTGCGGTGCACTGAGGTAGGGGCACCTGAGAGCTGAGCGGGTGTGCAGCCTGCGATGATGCGTAGACCTCGATACGCCGTCCTGCCAATCAAGATTCGATTTGAATTGAGAGCCCTGCTGGACCGCAGTGTACGCTGAAGGCAGCAGTCAGCACACACATGACTCCGCGGTGCGGTGCCGCAGGGTGCGCTGGGGGCCTGTGGCGCAGAATCCAGCGATCGGCTGAGGAGGTTGCACCGGCACGTGGTGGGCCCTCTTGGAGACACGCCGGTGGCGGCAGGTGAGCATTGAGGCCTGGGTGCGCAGGGGCGGCCAGTCATCGCTGGGTGGCGGACCGGTCTGGGGACCAGGGCTGGGGTGCAGCAGGCGCACAGGATCGCGCAGGCACCACAGGTCACGGCGGCGGCCTCGTGGCTGGGTGGGGGCGCCACCCTGGCAGACACGACCCTGCATGCGATGACGAGATGTGCGCGGGTTGGCATGGGACGTAGCCACCTCGTCTCCAGTGTAAATCTGGCCGTTGAAGGTGGTCGGCCACGTGTGTGTAGGCCTATGGACAGGATATGGCGGACACAGAGACACACGCAGTAGTTACTTTGGGGGCCATCCCGGAACTGAACCACGCCCAGAGCCCCGGGCTATATATTCACGACATACGCCGGCCAAGGCCACTCCATCACGCTTACAGGGGGGACGACAAAGCTACATGTCCAAGGTCTTCCACACTGCCTGGGAAGTTTGCGACGACATTTGTGAACAGGCCCCGGTGGTCCACTTTTGCCTGCACATTGATGGAATGCGTGTGGTTTCTGTTGCGGTTATTGTGTGCAGTGTCGGCAGGGGGCACAAGTAGTACATGTGTGCAGTCAATTGCCCCCAACCCATGCAGGAAGCCAGCTATGGCGTAGTTCCCTTGCTTGGTCTCCAGCTGTTCCTGCACAGTGTGGGGGACATGAAGGTGCAGGGGTATCAAGCTGATACAAACCGTGATGCTTACAGGTATGATAAATCCTGCATAATAAGACCGTAACAGAAGTTCGTGTGGTCGTAACCTTCCTTTTCTTTCCTACGAAGGTTACGACCACATGAACTTCTGTTACGGTCTATTTATGCAGGATTTATCATACCTGTTAGCATTCCGGTTTGTCCAAGTGCAATACACTGTACCAGATTACTTTTGTGACTATACGGACGCTTGACCATTGTCACCATTTATCCAACAGGTTTCCGAATACTGACTCACAGCATATGCAGTTAATTTAATCGACACGTTGCCCTGATGAAGTTCCCCGTTGGGAATAGAACGCGTTGGCTGAGCTTTTCGTATTGTTGATTTATGTATTTGTAATGAAGAACTGTTTTTACACTACTATTGACTACTGGACTTCATGACCTGGCGCACCCCCATTTCAGTAACTACAATCTTGGATCTGGAGCACAGAGGCATCAAGCAACGGCTGGCGTTGGGGTTTGTTGCGCAGGAACACTACGAATTGGAATTAGCGTGTGGTGCGGATTCAGGGGCCCGCCGTTGCTTTTGTGGACATGCATCCAAGACAGGTGTGAGGAACTTTGATAGGGCTGGCTGTGAGACTCCTCCGACTCTGGCAGTTGTTGGTTGGAAGGTACCAGAGGCCAACAGGTGCAGCACAGCCAGCAGCTTTGTCTGCGGAGGGATGTTAGTTCTCCGCTGTGTTGGTACCGTCAGCCTGTGGGCAATGTGGATCAGGATGCAGAGGATGGTTGTCCTTTTGAGCCTATAGTGGGCAATGGCATCCTCTGGCGTTGAGTGTCTGAGGCTGGTGCGTTTTAGGAATGTCCGCTGTCTTCTTCTGCGCTGCCTAGGTGGTAGTCCGGGGGAGTGGTCCGGGGGGGTCCTGGGGGTGGTGGCCGTGGGTGTTGTGGCCCTCTTGGGTCTCCAAGCTGCATGATCATTGGCTCCATGGCATCTGTTGGTCTTCAGATGTGGCTCTGGGCTGGGCTCCCTTTCTACTGCAGGTTGTCGTCCTGCTTAGCACCAGTAATAGGCAGGTGTTAAATCCCTGCTGCTAACGCGCCTTATCGCCTGTTTTTGGATCGCTTCGCCGATCTGGCTGGTCGTTGAGAATATCCTGAAGTGGTGTTTTCGTGTGTTTTTGCACGGGAACGCCTACTCTGCATATCATTAGCGTTAGTTGTCGCTCTCATCCGTGGCGATATTTTTTGCAACAGCTATCGCTGGAAACTGGCGATATCGGCAGTTTGCACCAGCTTGTGAATAGGGCGAAAAATCTATCGCCACTTTTGCGGCGCTAAAGTGCCGATAAATCGGCGATAAGTCCTTGAGAATATGCCCCTGAGTGTTCATCAGGAGAGCTTTGTGTTGTTTCCTCGTTTTTTTCCTTCACCGAAAAAGAAGTTGAAGAGTCTTTAGCACCTGGAAGCAGCTCATTTACTGACGCAGGAACAGAACAGGGCGATCCTGCAACTTCTGTCAGCTGTTCATGTACTAATACACTGGACAAATCAGCATCAGAACTTGTGTTTGCAGGAGGAGGAGGATGGTTGTGATCTGCCTCTGTCCTTTTCTTTTCCTAGGTAGGTGTGCGTTTATCACCTGTCCGTGTAATTCAAGATGCATTATGAACAGACTCAAACGCCCTTACTTAGCACAGCAAATTTGTTCCCAACAGACCAGAAAAGCACCACCATTTATGGTCACTTCTTTTAAAATCCCAGGCCTATGGAAGTTAATGAGAGAGTAGCGGTAGTAAAGTTGATGCAACATCTCTCTCAAAATTCACACTGTATGACTAGCAGCCATCAAACTACCCCTCTTGACATCCTTACTAAAATGTACATCACGCCTCGTTCACAACCCAACACCCAAAATAAACTTTGAAGAACTCAGTTTGGGTTTACATGTTCACCTACAAATACACAAGCTTCATGGCATACCCAAGAGGTTGGTATTTCACAACCAGTAATACCCGTGTTTTTTAGGAACAAACTTAAGTCACCGATAAATGTTTGCCATTCATTTTTGGACACCCAGTAGAAGCCAGGTCAGCCACCAAAAGACCATCCGAATAGGAAGCACTTCGCAAGGAGATATTGTTATTTTGCAGTGACATTCTCCCTCAATCCCTCACGAGCCTCCATACTATGCAGTTGTGCAGATCACATCATCTGCTTTTCCCTCCTTTGTTTTGATCAAATGTTCCTCACAGATGGTCTTGCCAAATTCTTAATTTGTGCTGAGCTGCACATATTCAACAATATATACCTATCATTACAGATGCGGCTGCCAAGATTCCACTACAAAAACGCAAATATAGTTCTCGGGCATCATCATGTCAATAAAGGATTTATTAGCTTTGATGCCAAAGCATCTACTCCTTTTATTTTCTTCAGAGGGCGTGAAGTGTCTCAAAAATGGCTTCCAAATTACTGATTTATTTGAATAGATGCACACTATAGGACTCTGCTAGCCTCTAACCACTGTGGTGCTTTTTGAGCTCATTAATGGGGGTTGTGGTATACACTTGTCTAGCTCATCGCTACGACTGATTATCTGGGCTTGTAAACGTCTTTGAAAGAACTGCTTGCCCTCATTGCTATTGCCTATCAGAGAGCTAATGTCTTGTTTTTGGAACTTTCAACCTTATCAGTGTTTCTTCAAGACCCTCCGCTCCCTGACTATTTATTTATTTGAGAGTTTTATATAGCGCTAACTAGACCCGAAGGGATCAGAGCGCTTTACAACAGTAAATGTTGACATCAAAGATAACAAGTCCATACAGACCCCCTAACCACACGTCTCTGCCGCAGGCAGTAAACTTGCTAAGCTACGTTAGTAGCTCTTGTTACCCTGTTTGTAACTTATAGACAATATCTATAACTGCAGAAAAATGAGCTGGGCGGTCTCTCACTGTATTCTGCCCACCGCCAAATGGTGCTGGGGCCTAGATGTGCCCGGCTAGTGCGCCAGGTGTGCTCCCTGTCAAAGCAGCTGGCAGCCTAAGTTGGCAGCAGGGTTCTGAGCTGCTGGTTCAGAAGTGGAGTCCAGATGTGCGGACACTGCACTCTGGATGCTGGTGAATGAACGTGTTCGGTGCCGGTGGGCAGCCAGGAGAAGAACGCCAATGGCACATTGCTGTCATGCTGTCTGATGTCTGCCAGTCGGCACGGGAGCCAGTGCCAGGCCCTCCGCCCTCAGATATGAAGTCATCCTCACAACACGAGAGCTGCTCCACTTGGGAGCCCAAACTGGGCGGGTGGCCTCAGCTGGATGGTTTTTAGCCCCTGGGCCACACTGTGGCGTCGAAGTGAGCCACTGGTGGGATGAGGAAGACAAGAGTTGTCAGCAAGCTTTCCCTTTTGGCTACCAACTCTGATACTGTGATGGTGCCAGCTGCTGTCTCATGTAAATGAGGCACGTTAGCATAAGCATCCCTCCAGTCAGTTGTCCACCCTTTCTGACAATTATCATTTTCTTTTTTATAGTGCAGTATACCTCACGTCTGCTGTTTCTAAGCACTGCAAACAATAAGTTGTGCCATTATACAATCTAAAAACAATAACCTTGTAAAGACAGCAGCGTTTCTCGACCTTACACAGCTTTTCCAGAATACTCTCACTTGCACACACTAGGCGGGACCTATTCGCTTTGCCCGGAGCACAGAGAAAGTGCCATGGCAGGCAGATAGTGTGACAAAAATGTGCACTGTCCTGCAGGAGGAAAAGGTCACTGGCACTGGATACTTCGAGTCACACATAACCAGTCCCTGATGGGAGAAGCCCAAGAGGAATCGGGTTTTTGCAGACAAGAATCGGGAGACTGGCCTTGAAATCGCTAGTCTCCCGCCTCAATCGGGAGGGTGGCATGTATGTACTGAGCATGAAGCCGCGCTCTGTTCTCAACCAGGATGCAGGGCAGGACCCCATGGAAATAACGCACCACCGTGTATAGAGCGCTGATCTGGCGCCTAGGGAGCTTTCTGCATCACTTTCAGCATTTATAGGCACACTACTTTCAGGGCCTCAAGAGAGGTGTGGTAACAGATAGCGTGCACGGCTGGCAGCAGGAGGGAAATCCTACTGCAATGGAGCCTCGCACAGTCAACACTTTCCGGGGGGGTGCCAGTAGAGATCCGGAGGGCAGCGCGTACCACGTCCATACATAGGCCGGCTGACCAACGCGGGGCTCACAAGGGAAGAGCGGACCCCGCTGCGCGCACTAAGTAGGTAGGCGGGCCTCCAGCGGGCCATGATGGCAGCTCGGAGCTGAAGTTCCGTGGTGAACCCGCACACCGGTATCCAGAGCGGCACTCTGCCGCGGTCATATCCCGCCGGAAACACCAGTCCCGAAATCGGAATGCTGGCGGATCACGTAGAAGGTACAGCCGCCCTTCTGTGATCCTGATCGGCCAAGTTATGAGCAGCAACGTCCCCGTGAGAAAGTAACCCAAAATGGCGCCCGGAGGACTGCAAGAACGAATGTATCCGAGGGCCGGGAGAGGCGGGCCGCGATGCCACTGATCTCCGCTTGTGCGCCCGATAGCGACTCCCCCCCTACCCCACACCTGAAGCGCAGAATCATCAGCTGGCCCCCCCTGGGAAAAGAAAAGAAAAGAAAGAAAAGCCTGGGTGCTCGAGTCAGGTCCTGGCCGCTGAGAGAGTCTCCCGATCGGCGATATAGAGGTGCCCAAGCGAAGGGGGTGTAATATGTGACAGACAGGCAGCATCCGATCCCCCCATCCTGTGAAGCGGAGTACGGCGCTCGACAAGTGACGAGACCCCCTGGCCCGATGAGAACGCCATGCGGAGGGCTGGGCTAGTTGGGAAGGCCTGCGAAGTGGACTGTCTCCCCGTGACTGAACGAGAGCTGTGCGAAGGGACCGTCTGTTTCTGCACGCCTGGGCCCACAGCGAGAAGTGCGGTGCCCTTGCTGGATCCCGGGGTCGAGGACCTTCCCCGAGACAGAAGGTACGCGGTGCAAGGACCGGCAAAGGAGCAGGGCCCCAGCCACGACACCAATCGACACCAACATCAGCCCGGGGATCCAGCATGCTGCTTCCGCCTACCACCACCCGGCCTTCTACCCCTACGGCCATCTCCACCTCGTGGATCCCTACGGACCCTAGACCACCGCCCCTAATTGCAACACCACCTGAACTCCTGGCTGAACGACGGCAAGAATGTCATGCTCTGTAAACATGTAATATATAATTGTCCAACCCTAATCGCTTTTAAAATGTAATCTCGAGTGATTTGAAACTTGTATATATGTAACTCTAACTACTAGTATCTGTAGTAGACGTATGTACTTACTACCACTCTTATGTAAATTTAGAGTTTTTCTGTTTGTATCCTTTCCTTGAGTGAATTTTCAACTTGTATATATGCAACTCTAAACACTAGTATCTGTAGTAGAAGTATGGACTTACTACCATTCTTTTGTGAATTTAGAGTTTTTCTGTTTGTATCTTTTATGTAACTCATGTACTCCGAAGTCCTTATGTAATGTTACTGGTCCTTTTGTAAAGCGCTCTGACACCTTTGGGTAAAGTTCGCGCTATATAAAATCGCATTAAATAAATAAAAATAAAAAAAGTAGAATCTCAGTGTTATCGCCGTTACAGCATCCGGGATCACGGCCACAGACGCCGTCAGTAGCTCATCCTCACTCAACCCAAAATATGCATCTCAGGGTGGGGGGGGGCTCTTCAACACGACGGAGCGACACTTTGCTACATGTCAGGTGGGGGGGGTTATGGACACCCGTGGGACCGCCACAACCCCCGCCTCAGAGATTTGCAGCCGTGGGAAGTGCAGTTCAACTTACAGTTTTTAGGACGTGCGCCATGTCTAAGGGGCAGCAAGCGGCCAATGGTCGTCAAGGCTCTGCACCGAGCGGCGATAATGGGCAGGGGCACCCCCCGCCTGCAGACACTCCCTGCCGATCATAATTGCGAGCGGAGCTCGTGGTACGTGGTGAGAGCAATTGGCAAACACAAATCCCCAGGAGGTTCAGCGAAAGTACCTTCTCCCCCTAAGACAACCAGCGCCCGAGGCCTTCAACAGGATTCGCCTCAGCCCACGCCCAACGGCGCGCAGGAACAGCACCTTCAATTTAGCAGCAAGCATTTGCAATGCAATAGGACTCGCATTTACGCGAGACCTATTGCATTGCAAACGGGAGTGCGGGTGGGCGGGTGTCAGGGGGGCGAGAAGGCACGAACAACGGGAGTGGGGGGGCGGGAGAGAAGGCACGGACAGGGGGAGGGGGGGCACGGGAAGAAAATAGTGCTCATGAAACAGGAAGTAAAGGGGCTAGTCGCCATGGAAGGATACAAACGAGGACATGGCCGTCATAAGGAGGGACTAGCAGCCTATAAACCAATCGGAAGGCAGCATTTAGAAAGGACAAAGACACAAGCCAATGAAAAAGTGGGCGGGGGAGTGGGTGGGGCTTCCCTCACTAGTCAACTACCACAGATCAACCCCAGAGCAGCGCTTGCGCGCTGGCTCAGGGCTCGACCTAAAAATGGACCTACAAATCTTAAAACGCAAATACTATTGGTGGAAATGTTAAGGTTGGCTTGAAGTTGTCACATATGACGTGGGGCCACCTGAGAGCTATGATGGGGATGATGTTAGACAAGCAGTGTGTCTACAAGCAGGCCTGGAGATCCGCCAGTCGCTATGCTGTGCTGGCAGCATGAGGGTGATTTATTGTGAGTTAAAATCATATAAAAAGGTACATTTCATGCTTCGTTTTACAGTTGTATTTTGATCTTCATAAGTAAATACTGACAGGTTGGTGAAAAAGGGGAATCCGAGTTAATTTCCATTATAGCTTCCCAGTCCTAGACTCACCTCCCTTCCTTCAGTTACTGGCCCACTGCTCATTCTGAGTGAAGGCTTTTCAGTAATGGATGATATGATTGGCTGCACAGCGCCAAGACGCCCCTGACCAGCTGTTATTTAATTATGCTCAGTTCACCAGCTTAGACGTCTCTTTCCTTTCTAATGCAGGTTAGCTGAACAACCCCATTTGTTTCACTGTAATCAGCATGAACGTAAATAAAGGGTGTAGGTAGAGGGAATGCATTAGGACTGTCTTTGCTGGGCATTCACAGAAAGAAAGGGAGGACCTGAAAAGAAGGAAGGGGCAGAGAGAGAAGGAAAGACGGAAGGAGAGTGGAAACACGAGTGAGTAGAGAGACAAGCAAGGACAGAAGAAGCTGGAAAGGACGAATTGAAGGAATCTAGAGAGGAAGGAAGGAATGAAAGAAAGAGAACAAAGACAAGCAATTGAAGGGAAAAGAAAGGGAGAAATGGACAAACAAGTGTTGTGTCCCGTTTCGATAACTTGGCTTTACTGTCACGTGGCCCGTGGGGACATTGTCATCTTCCCTAAGTTACCATGAGCATGCTACAGACTGTCCGCTGCTTTGCACACGTTACTACATGAGCTTATTTTGCAAATGCTTCTTTTATTATTTTCACATGAAAACCCACTGCTCTGTTCATGCATTACAGGTTCCTGGGATTTCATCTGAACATTGCGAACAAGGTCGATCAACAATTCCCCTTGTTATTCTGTTCTGGTCAGGCCCTAGCGCCTAGACAAAACATACAGATGCAGCTGTTGTTTGGGAATACGTATGTCTTGGAATACATGGATAGGTAGCACACACTTGGAGAGGGACCTTTCCAGGGAGCAGAGCATGAGAGCACCTATGATGTAGAACTACCATCTATAGACTGAGGTACAGGGTCTGCAGATAACACCCAGAGATCTTCTAATATATAATCATCCTGCATCTGTGCAAGGGGGGGGAGGTTAGGCTAATCTGTCTCTCACTATGTTAGCTCCTTTTATGATCTACGGATTACTTGCTATGCTGACCATATCTGTGTTATGCACTTTTCTGCTTATTGTGGCACGTATAGTGCATATTAGAGCACGTTAGTTAAAATAAATATTTTAAACTTGTTCGTGTCTCTGTCAGAGCTTATTGTGGACAAGAGTGTGAGCGAAAGGGTGTGCCTTGTAACTGCGATTCCTGAGAGAGTCGGGAGTGTTGTGTTCTGGGGTGTCTAATCACTTGTTTCTCTGTGAGTGAGTAGGAGAGCAAGTGAGACACTATAACAAGTCGGTCCTGGACTCTTGGGTACTAAGGTGGTAGGATGACCAGTCCCTATGCACTAAGGTCCCATAATCCTACGCATAGTTCTGTGTTTGCGCAGAATCCCTGCAACATTACTCTTTGCAAAGTGCACACTCACCTGCCGCTGGAAGGAAACAACCCCCCAACTAAGGGCCTGATTCTGATGGGGTTTGGAAAGCTTCCCAACCGAATGGGTTTGGGAACGGTTTCCAACCTAATCGGATCGGCAGAGTCCAACCGACCGAGTATGATGGATTCGGATGCTTCCAGATACGATTTGGTTGGACTCCCATTGACTTCAATGGGAGCCTTTTTTTCTGACCGAATGCATAGGCTCCCATTGAAGAAAGGGGTGGCTGGGGAAAATCGGGCACCCTGTGGCGGGCACCCCCTGGTGCCTGCCACACTGTGCATGGCTGGCAAGGGAAGACCCAGGGGTACCCCCACGGGCCCAATTGGGAAGGCTCCAGGTGCAGGGGGGCCCACTACGGGCCCCCCTGTCTGATTCCGACTGCCGATTTGAGTCGGACGGCACGATTCGGAAAGGCTGTCCAAATCCAGCATCGTGCTCGGTCGTTTGGAAACGCGGCAAGTAGAGACGTACAATTCTGCCCCGAACGGCTCAGTCATTCCAAATGCCGTCGGGTTTGGATTGGGATATTCCTAACGCCTAACTCGCATTGTACTCGGTCGGTTGGAAACCTTTCCGAGCCGGTTGGAAAGACACATTCCCGATCCGATTTGGGCGGAGCAAATGCCGTTAGGAGGCTTTCCTAGCCACATCAGAATCAGGCCCTAAGTCTCATTCCACAAATAAAGGGATTTCTTTTACAGCAAACTTTGCCCCCCTCCCACATGCCACAGCATGTCAAGAATTTCTGACTTGTACTGGCTTGACTAAATAAGCCACAAATTAATCACCCCACTGTTACGGGGGTGATTTACAAAGGGACCTCTTTCACTTGGGTAAAATAAAAAAATGAAAATGAAGGACAATATATAAATCCATTTTCTCCAGGTGGGGTTCGAACCCTTGTCAAATAAAATAAAAATGAAGAGCAATATATAAATCCATTTTCTCCAGGTGGGGTTTGAACCATTGTCAAATACAGGTATAGCACATGAGAGTTACCACGGCACCATCTCTTCTGCTGATAAAACAGGATGGCTCAATGCATTTTTCTCATTGAAATAGTGTGCAAGTCTTTCTATTTTCATTGTCATGTGCCCTATACAGGGCATCTTGTGGTTATCCCTATGTTAGCCTAACTATGCATGACACAGGCCACATTAGCTTTGCACACGTTATTACATAAACACGTTTGCTACTGTGCCACATTATATTTTTACACAGAACCTGCAGTCGTTTTCTCGTTCTGTTCTTTTCTGGGATTTAGTCTGAACAGCAGACAAGGTCAAACTACAATGTCCCTTGTTATTTTGTTCTGGTCAGGCACTCGCACCTACACAAAACACAGAAATGCAGCTGTTGTTTATGAACATGTGAACCTTTTCATATAGGTATGCACAGCAATGTAACACACAAAAAAAGACAGATATTTTCTGAGAGAATATCACGGCTGTGTCTGAGATGTAGAACGTCCATCTGTGTATGCTAAGGTACGGGGTCCGCTGCTAAACCCAGAGATCTTTGCTGTATAATCAGTTTTGCTTCTGTAGAAGGTTAGGCTATTCTGTCTTATAATATGACAGGGCTTTTCATAATATATGGTTTATTGACAATGCTGATGGTATTTTTGCTAGACAGTAGTTTTCTGATTGTGGCCCGTATACTGCATTCTAAAGTAAGATAGTTTAAATGAAGATTTTATACTGCCTACATGTCTCTTTCATATCTTATTGTGGACGAGTACGAGTGTGTGAGCGAAAGGGATTGTCCAGTCACCGCGATCCCTGAGAGGGTCAGGAATGTTGTGTTCTGGGTTGTCAATTCACTTGTTCCTCTGGTTACGAGTGGAGGGCAAGTGAGACTATAGCTAGTCAGATTCGGGTTCATGGTACTAATTGGTATGGTAACTCAGTCCCTAACTACTGATGTTCTATGGTCCCAAGCATAGTTCTGTTCCTGAGCAAAATCCCCCCAACACCATGGGGGTTTTAAATGCCACAAATACATAGTTGCTTTTCATGCTGTATAAACAACTAACCATTCCTCTTTTTCACTCTGACACTGGCCCCAAGCATTTACTTTTCTTCAACAGTCTTCCTCTAACTTTCATTCCACAAATTAAGGGATTTCTTTCACAGCAAACCTTGCCCCCTTCCACCTGACACAGCATGTCCTGAATTGCTAACATGCACTGGCATGACTGAAAAGGCCACAAATCTCCCAGACACTACTAGGGGGTGATTAGCCCCCAAATGAAAGGAACCTCTTTCATTTGGGTAAAATAGAAAAAAATGGGGGGGGGACAATATAAACAAGCATTGGTAAATGCATTAGGTTTCACCTATGTGATTAATAATAAGCTCTTTTTTGTTGTAAGTTGTAGCTTGCTGAGTAGTTGTACAATATAAGTTACAGAAAGTCTGTTAAAGTGTTATGACTTGTTCATGTACAAAAAGGCAATATATTGTGCTGTTACTAGTGGTATAGTGCGGGTAAGTAATAGCAACATTTTGAAAAAATGAAATGAAAGAGGGAAATAATATACTTAATTGATGTAATATCAATATTATGTGTTTAGAGGGGTTCTGACTACTTTTGGACCCTGTGCCACTGCACCTGCTGCATCATTCAAATCATGCCCCTAGTGCCTGCAAAATAACTGCATTTGTGACTGCCTGTTTAGTAGTAAAATATAGCAATATTAGGTTTTTAGTGAGGTGCCTAGAGCTTTTGGTCCTGGTGCTGCTGCACCATTCAAATCATGACCCGCTCTCCAACTACCAATAGCGCAAGGAAGGAGCCTTTTCTAATTTCATTTCTCAGAGATGTCCTGGTAAAATATGAACCTAGGCAAAGGGAGCGTGGGACCGTCCCCTTTTAAAATAAAATCAGTCCCAGTTAGTCCACCAGCAATACAAAGAGGAATCATTTCAACTGTGGCCTTTCAAAGTGAATATAAAATATGCCTCCACTGACCCTTTGTCGCCAATGTCACTTATTTCAAAGGACATTTAGTTCTTGCCAGACGTAGTATTTTTGAGAGAAGCAGTTATAGGGATAACATTTTCAGGAAAAATGCCAAAGTAGAAGATTTTGCTTTGAATGAGTTCCCAGTACTTATAAACTGGTTTCCTAAGGAACTTGAAATGCATTTCATAAGTAAGGCGATTTGTGGAGGATCTTTCCTTTCGAGCTAGGGGTTTTGGTGTCTCTGACAAGAATAGTTCCTAAGGCTAAACCGCCTTTCTCTTTCCTCCTCTCGCAGTGACTTGACCTAAGTGTCAAACAAATACTTCAGTCGAGGAGGGAACAACCACAAACCTGACCACTCTCAGCTTCAAAACAAAATTTACCGTACTAAAATATTAACAAGCTCATGCATTCGGAAAACTAAACTACTTCTTCCATCACATGTATGAGAGCTGTCAGCAATATTTAGTTGAGAAATAGCTACTTGATATGCAAACGACAGTCTCTTAGAGAATTCATTTTGGTCTGGGTGCCCAGCATCAATGTTTTTGATAATATAATGAATAAAAATATATTATGAAAGCAAAGCTAGAGGGAGTGACACTCCACAGCAGGTTTTTTTTGCGGGAGTTTTATAAGCGCAAACTCAACCCAAATGTATCAGGGCGCTTTACATGAGCACCAGTTGCATTACAGACTGACACATTAATTTTTGTTAGGCACGTGGGTGATTAAGTGATTTGCCCACACTCACAAGATGTTGAGCGCCCCTGCCTGCTTTAGGCCTTGCACAAATCAACACGATGAATAACCATAATACACAAACCAGCATGTCAGTAGTAAAGGCTAGGTGTGCCAAACCAAGCAGAGGATTGACAATCAGAAATTCGAGCATTAACAGCAGCATTTTTATTTAAAACCAAAATACATCTTTCCTCTTGTTAATGTACATATATAAATCTACTCACTAGACATTTGCACTACACGCTTGGGCACTCAATTTTTAGGTCGAGCAGGAGCCAGCGCGCAAGCGCTGCTCTGCGAAGAGCTGTGGTAGTTCAGTACGGAGAGAAGGGCCGCCCACTCACCCGCCCTTATTTTTCATTGGCTTGTGTGTTTGTCCTTTGTAAATGCTGTCTTCTGATTCATTATGAGGCTTGTTAGTTCCTCCTTAGTACAGTCATGTCGTCATTTGTATCCTCCCATGGCTACTGGCCCCTTTACTTTGTTGTTACACGGTACGTGTACTATTTTCGTCATTTTCGCCACGACACGACGTTCTTTGTTTAGGTTCGGCGCCGCTTTCACTTTCCAAGCTGCTGGGACAATGGGGGGCGCCTTGTCTCTCCCAGAGAGCCGGACGCATCCTGCTGGAATATGTACTGAGTCAGTGTTCACGTCTGCAGTGTAGGAGGAACACCCTAGCAGAGCGGCAGGCCTCATGAAAAGAGAAAACATTTAATACTTTATTAAGTTTCTCCTACTTCAGGTGCCACAACACGACGTGCTTTGTTTAGGCTTAGCGCCGCGCCCGATTTCACTTTCCAAGCTGGCGGGACAATCCGGGAATTTATACCTGGATACGGCTGTAGCCAGGGGCAAGCGCTTCTTCCATGATGTGTTGCTGTGTTGATCAGCCTAAGAGGCGGAGCAGACAACTCAAGAATGTGAATTTCCGCACAATCTTGCTCGGAACTCTCCTCTGGGCTGAAGGCAGTGATGGTGGGCCGTGGGTGGTAGGGCAGTGGAATCATGCACAATTATATGTTTCTCCATGCAAAATGTTGTCAGGCTCCTGTGTAAAGTCACTCAGCCAGGCCTTTTACACAGACATATGAAGGCACTGAGCAGAGCTGGCGTCATTGGGACTAACATCAAGATTGCGTCCGGGTAGGTCTGGTCTGTCGGAGCTCCGCCGCCCGTCGACTGCTGGGGGCGGACACAGATCTCACCCGGGCTCCCTTCAGCCGGACCCTGCTCCTTGCCGGCCTCCTAAACACTGCCGGCGAGGTAGGGGCCCTAAAGGGAGCAAAGCTGCCTGAAATAGCGAGGAGCTCGGGAACAGCCCAAGATCCTGTCGGCAAGATGGCGGGCGCTGAGGATTTTGCGAAGGGACATCGCACGGTAGGCCACTCTCTACAGTTTTTACCTCCGGAGGCCACCGGGCTCATCCTTCATGTTTGCGCTCCCTCCGCAGGCGCCTATAGTCCCCTTTAGGCCCCGTGTACCGCCGGGGCCATTGACTGGCGCTGGCCCTGTCCCACGCTTGGGGCCTGTGCCAGAAGCCACCGTGGTGATCTGGGGTGTGCGGTGGACAAGGGTCTGTCCTCTGTGGCCCTTCTGCGACCCTCTCATTATGGGGCTGGCCTGTCCTGCCTATGCCCCCCCACCCCCTCGGTCTCGACTTAGACACTTCCATTATTTGCTATTATCAGTGGTCCCCCGCACCGCTCAAGTACAGATTAATTTGATTGATTAGACCCCCTCCGATGATGCAAGTACTATGTATTCCATTGCTCGTTGCGCATTTTATCTGTCTGCCCCTTCGCTTGTTTTCTCCCGTCGGTTTCAGTAATTGCTTTGCACACTCCATTGTATTTTTGTATTTTTAGGTCCAGCATTCGAGACCTCTTGTATATACTTTAGTATATACTTCTTATATACTTTAGTACATATAGCCTGCCCATAGGCTTCCCATTTGCTGGTTCCCTTGTCGCTCTCATATTCTTTTTCCCCATTTGTTCATGGTATGCATTTGTCATGCCTCCTAATGTGTTTAGCCCTCCCGAGAGCAGGGACTAAGTACAATATGAATACACAGGTCACCATTTTAACATCTGTTCAGCAACTCCTTTCTTCTTTCTTGAAAAGTAATTCACAAGATTGGTCCTGTTTTCACCCACTTGCTCCGTTTTTGTAAACAGGTCTGTAAATCTTGTCATCTAGTCACATTTGCTGTGCATTCAAAGAGCAAGTCAAATGTCAGATGCTGTTTTCCAACACTTATTTTCTTTCTCTGGCTTCAAAGTTAGAGGATTTCCTATTTGCTTGCACGTCCCCAAACCCCCTTCCCCTTCCATGCTTGAGCCCTGCCGGTGTTGCTTGTTTGTCCTTTATCTCTATTTAGCCACACCCCTGCAGAGCTCCTCTCTTGCTTTCTAGCAGGGCGTGTGATCTTGTGGGTCTATGTCACAAATGGTAACCTTTCACAAACGAAGAGGCAGTTTTGAAGTAAATCATGCATGGCTCCAAGCATCGGTAGTCCCGCTACTCCCGAGTGTGACAGCTTTTGAACATTTCCTGAAATGCAGCCTGAGGTTTTCATACAAGCATGTTGAGTTTTATGGACTCTTCCTTTGAGATGTAATAAATCGCTCCTTCCCTTTCCTTGATTAGTGTGAAACTTGCATGTGAACATAATAGCTCATTATAAGCCATGGGCTCCTTTCAACATTGTTGATATTTACTTTTCGTGGGAGCTTAAGGTCATTTTTGTACAAAATGATGCTTCTAATGTTGCGTGGTACAGAAGCAGTCTAACATTGGAAATGTGGATTTGTTTCCGTTTTGCTGTTTTTTTTAAATTCAAGCCAACATGAAACAAATTAATTAATCTCGTGGGATTTTATGTGCAGGGACATGTGCTTTAGACATGAATTTATATATGAAGTGCACCTAGTGGAGAATTATTGCACATTTTAATATTTTACAAAGCGAGGTGAATATGCTGTTGAGAATCGCTCTTTCTGATCTTTGTTTATTATGCTATCCAATGCTATCTTCTTCAAAACCAAAGTCAAATTTACCAAGATGAGCATTCAACCGGAATGCTGGTGTCACATATTCCAAAGTATCCAGTGATGTCTGTCTAAATGACATGACGTCCCCTAAAATAATAATTTCCCTGCTCAGAATAAGGTCTTATGTGGGACCCTACTTGAGAAAATAAAAGACCTGCCACTTGAATAGAGCTAGTATTTTATCACGTTTGGTAGTCGGATGACACTGCTGCTTTTTTCTTGCACCTGTATTTGCTTTCAACGTTTTCCCTTTACATCGCCCCCTCCCTTTTATACAAATTCAGTTAATTGCCTCTATATTTGTTTGGAAACTATATTTTTTAATCAGTGTGTGTCTCTAAGAAGGTCCTATTTATGGAGAGGGGGGACACGAGGAGCTGATTATTAGGTCCCGAGACCCTTGCTCCCGAAAAGTAACTAGTACACAAAGGGAGTCACTGTTCCTTGTAGAGAAGAAAAAGGAAAAGAACTTTTGTCGTGTGCTACTCTGTCTGTGGGGGACAGTGTGTCCTCATCATGATGCCCTCACACACCCCGAAGGATGTCATGCTTCATCATTGGGCTTTTGCTCCTCGTCGGGCCGGCGCTGAAATGCCCTACGGGTCCCCCGAAGGGTCTCTTTATTGGAGATCTTTTGATGAAAGCTGTTTGGGTGTGTGGGTGTAAGTGGCAGTGAAGTCCAAAGTGGACTGGAGGGAGAGTGAGTACTGTTTATTAGGGTGATCCCTCTGTCACTGTTAAAACAAAGTGTGTGGTGCTGCTCTAAGGGATATTATGTCCCTCTGTAGCTGGGTATATGTCCCTAATGGACATATATAACGGTCGTCGTTGGGTATATGTCCCTAATGGACATATATAACGGTCAACATGTTTTGCGCTGTATGTGGCCTCAGAAGGAGATCCAAAGCGCTTCTTCAGGACCAAAGAAAGTTCTATTATAGTATCAGCGGGGGCCTAAACTAACCAGTGCCACCGGATTTGTAGAAGGGAGTAGCGTTTCTGAAACATATACCCAGCTACAGAGGGACATAATATCCCTTAGAGCAGCACCACACACTTTGGGGCATATTCTCAAGGAGCCATCGCTGATTTATCGGCACTTTAGCACCGCAAAAGTGGTGATAGACTTATTGCCCCATTCACAAGCTGGTGCAAACTGCCGACATCACCAGTTTTCCCACGATAGCTGCCGCAAAACACATCGCCACGGATGAGAGCGACAACTAACGCTAATGATATGCAGAGTAGGCATTCCCGTGCAAAAACACACGAAAACACCACTTTGCGATATTCCCAACGAGCAGCCAGATCAGGAATGCGATCCGAAAACAGGCGATAATGCGCGTTAGCAGCAGGGATTCAACACCTGCCTCTTACTGGTGTTAAGCAGGACGACAACCTGCAGTATGAAAGGGAGCCCAGCCTAGAGCCACATCTGAAGACCAACAGATGACATGGAGACAATGATCATGCAGCCTGGAGACCCAAGAGGGCCACAACACCCACCGCAACCACCCCCCGGACCCTCCCCCCCCAGGTCATGAAGTCCAGTAGTCAACGGTAGTGGAAAAACAGAACTTTATTACAAATACATAAACAACAAGACGAAAAGCACTGCCAACGCGTTCCATTCCCAACGGGGAACTTCACCAGGGCAACTTGTGGATCCAATAAACTGCAAATGCTGCGGGAACACCCCAATACCATTCCATATCCCGAAATCAGTAGTCAGAAACCTGTTGGAGAAATGGTGACAATGGTCAAGCGTCCTCATAGTCACAAACGTAATCTGGTACAGTGTATTGCACTTGGACAAACCGGAATGCATACAGGTATGATGAATCCAGTCCAAAACATACTGTAACAGAAGTCCGTGTGCCCGTAACCTCCGCAGGAAAGAAAAGGAAGGTTACGACCACACAAACATCTGTTACAGTCTCATCATGCAGGATTCATCATACCTGTAAACATCACGGTATGTATCATCTTGATACCCCTGCACCTTCACTTCCCCCACGTTGTGCATGAACAGCTGGAGACCATGCAAGGGAATCACGCCATAGCTGCCTTACCGCATGTGTCGGGGGCAATTGACTGTACACATGTACCACTTGTGCCCCCTGCCGACCCTGCACACAATTACCGCTACAGAAGGCACACATATTCCATCAATGTGCAGGCGATAGTGGACCACCGGGGACAGTTCACCAATGTCGTCGCCAACTTCACAGGCAGTGTGCATGATACATACATTTTCCGACAGTCCATCATCAACCAGCGCTTCCAGGATGGCACCCATGGCAATGCACTGCTCATTGGTAAGTACTAACTGAACACACCACACACCTCAACTCCACAATCACACAACTCACAACTGTGGGAGAGCAAACGTAACAAAATCACATACAACATGCCAACCAACATGCCCAACTACCGGACACGACAACACAAGTAACAGTGGTAACAGGGGCTAGACATATAGACAAACCATCCACAAAGGCAGAGCCCCTCTGACACACAATTGCAGAATGTGGGGAGAGGTGGGAACCAAGAATGTGCGAAGGATGCAAGTGAACCAGCAATAAGAAAGGACACAATGCCAAGTGTTGCGGAGATGTGCTGGACAGACTGCAGTATGCAGAGCACAGACATGTCCATGTGGACATCTGCTGCTGGTGTTTGCAGTGTAGTGGACAGTGGACGCAAACAGGTTACCCCAGGCAGTGTGGAAGCCCTTGGACATGTAGCCATGTGGTTCCCCCCTGTAAGCTTGAGCGGAGCGGCCTTGGCCGGCGTATGTCGCAAATGAATACCCCAGGGCCCTGGGCGTGGTCCAGTTCCGGGATGGCCACCACAGTAACTACTGCGTGTGTCTCTGTGTCCGCCATATCGTGACCATAGGCCTACACACACGTGCCTGACCACAATCAACGGCTGCATTCACACTGGAGACGAGGTGACTACGTCCCAAGCCAACCCGCGCACATCTCGTCAGAGCATGCAGGGCCGTGTCTGCCAGGGCGGCGCCCCCCACCCAGCCACGAGGCCGCCGCCATGACCGGTGGTGCCTGCACGATCCTGTGCGCCTGCTGCACCCCAGCCCTGGTCCCCAGACCGGTCTGCCGCCCAGCGATGACTGCCTGCCCCTGCGCACCCAGGCCTCAATGCTCACCTGCTGCCACCGGCGTGTCTCCAAGAGGGCCCTCCACGTGCCTGTGCAACCTCCTCAGCCGATGGCTGGATTCCGCGCCACAGGCCCCCAGCGCACCCTGCGGCACTGCACCGCGGAGGCATGTGTGTGCCGACTGCTGCCTGCGCGTACACTGCGGTCCAGCAGGGCTCACAAATCAAATCGAGTCCTGATATGCTGGACGCCGTATTGAGGCCAACGCATCATCACAGGCTGCACACCCGCTCAGCTCGTCAGGTGGGCCTAACTCAGTGCAACGCAAGTCATCGCCATGTGGCGGTAGGCCCGTGCCGGACCCAGGCCATCAGGTGCCACCAACTCAGGGCAACGCAAGTCACGGACCCTTTATTATTGTGTTCCGTGGATGCGGACACCATCATGTCACCTCCAGCAGTGGGGGATGTGCTGTGGTGGGCCCCTTTTATTGGCAGGGTCACATGTCCCGTGATGCCTGTGCTGGATGGGTGTGGTGTGGGTGTAAACCAGCCCTCAGGGAGTGGCTGTGGCATGCTGACGACTAGACCAGTGACCAGCAGATCACTACAGGGAAGACCTGGGACATGTAGCTGTGTCGTCACCCCCTGTGAGCGTAAGCAGAGTGGTCTGGGCTGGCGTATGCCAGTCCAGCGTAGGGGTGTGAACAATGAGCCCGGGGCTCTGGGCGTGGTTCAGTTCTGGCCTGGACCAGGAATTAACCAATGCGTGTGTCTCCGTTGTAGTGTCTGCGCCACCCGGACCGCAATCGGCAATGTTGCACCCTGTGACCCAAGCCCCACAACATGTGCTAATTGGACGTGAGGGGGAATCAGCGACCCTACATTCATCCATACTGTCATACTTGAAGGATCATAGACATGACACATCTGTGTGAATTTGAATGTTTTATTCACATTCAGTGGAGTGTTGCAGCTGGAGCAGTACAGGGCCATGCAAACCCCACTTTACATTGTTGCCCCGTGGAGGGCCAGCCAGAGTCCATTAGGGAAGGACAGATTCATCGGAAGAGGAAGAGTTCAGTCCACAGTCTGATTGATGTGTCATTGGTAACCAAACAGAATATGCAATCCATGTCGAGGTCCAAGGTGAGTGCCGCAGAGTGTATCGGGGGACAGTGGAAGGTGATGATGCAAAGGGCCGAACCAAGCTGAAACAGGCCATATGGCGGAGATGAATGGTACCGCTTCCTCATTACCACAATGGCAGTCTCATCCACATCATCGTCCTCTGATGTGTGATGTGCCTTACCTGTGGGTGGTGGTGTTTCGGCTGCAGCACTGTGGGGCACTGACACATCAGGGGCCGGAGGTGGATTGTCGTCTGCACTGTGTGGCAGTGACACATCAGGTGCCGGAGGTGGAATGTCTGCCACACTGTGGGGCACTGACACATCAGGGAGCGGAGATGTGGATGGTGTAGGAGCAGCAGCATTCATCGGCAGCAATGCCATGATGAGGATCTGCACGGCATGGAAGATCCCAGCTACATGTCGCTAATGTGCAGCCGTGGCAGCCATCCTTTCCGCATCCATCCGCACCATGTCCTCCATGAGCCTCCGCATGTGTCCCAACTCCCGGCTGAGATTGCTGGAGCCACTCTGACTAGACAGGTGTTCTTGTCTCCGAGTCATGACTCCAGCGCTGTCAGCCATGGCTTGTTGGAGACCATGGAGCGGACTGTGGGTGTCCGTTAGGGACTGTAAGTGGTCCCTGATGGGACGTAGACACCCATGGATGGCATCTAGTTTGGCTGCCATAAGGTCGAACCCCACCCGCACCTGCTCAGCCATCTCCTTCTGGCCCTCCAAAACACGACGTTGAAATGCCATGTGTTGGTCGTGGGGATCCTGGGAGACAGCCGGGGTGGTGGGTGCTTCCTGCTATGTGGTCTGTGCAGGGGGTGGGGTCTCCTCGATGCAGCTGGGCTGCCCTGCTCCTGGGGGTGGGGTGCTGAGGGTGTCCATGAGCTCTTGGAGGGCGTCGGTGTCGAAGGTGTGGAGGTCCTCTTCCTCATCAGTGAAGAGATGTTGGGTCTGCTCTGAAATGAAATGAAATTAAATTAAATGAAATTCGTACTTGTAAAGCGCACTTATACCCCCAAAGGGGTGTCCTGGCGCTGTACGCATACCGCTGTGGAACCCTTCCTGGCTTTTCCCTGTGAAATGTCCACTCCTGGGCACCCCCAAGGTGAAGGCAGGCATCCCAGCGCTGGTGGGTGCTCTGCAGGAGGTGTTGATTCTCCCTCTGCAATGTAAAGGGGAGATGCAGTTTAACAGTGTGTTCCATGTATTTTCACGCATTGGCCAAGTTTCCAAACAGACTGCATGACAATGTACATTGTGACTGTTTAGGAGGAGCTGCCTATTTGAAGCGGGACAGTGGAAATTTGTGCACCATCAGGGATGTGGGGTTGTACTTGTCCATTAACATGTCACAGTTTCCTGCTATGCCAAATGTGATTGGCCAGTTTCTACACACAAGCGGCAGCAGTTGTGTCCTCTGTTCTGTTGAGAATGTGTTGCAGTTTGTACCACATTGTTGTCAATGTTGATGTGCTCTGATTCTTGTGTGTGTGCTGCATTGTGGGAGAGTCGCCCCTGCAGCTCAGACTTTGCTTGGCCTTCTCCCTTTCAGGCGGTGTGCCTTTGACTTCTGTGCTTATGCAGTGCTGTGATGTTGCATACTTGGGTAAATTGGGCTCTTGGTGGGAGTTGGGGCTCTTGGGCATGGTTTGTCCGCAAATGTCTTGTTGCCGTCAGGGGTTGTTTGTGCACGTGGATGTGTCAGTGTGTGACCTGCTCCTTTCCGGATGTGGACCACACTCGGCCACCTCGGTGTCGTGGGGTGCAACATGTAATGATGAGTGGCCTGCAGACATGCTCATCGTCATGCAGTGTCACTTGCATTGTCAGTGAGGCTCACGGATCCGCTGCTTTGCTGGGTTCAGCACATGTGCATGGGTTTGTTGTGAGATTGGTGATGTGTGGGGAGGGCCCCCTCTGGGCACATTTTGGACGGGGGACTACTTGCTGTTTCTATGTGTGCTGCAGTATGGCAAGGAGATCAGGGACATGATCCAGAGTCATTGTGGTTGTGCATTGTGCTATACTTCATTGTGCATGTGTGCCATTGTGCCCATCTCCCCCCGTCCCCCCAGTCCCTGGTCGTTACTCACCCTGTTGCTGTTGTGTCAGGTCATGTTGAGCAGTGTCCGGTCCCCCAACTCCTGCCACATTCTCCACACTGATGACTGTGGACACCATTTCCTCCATCTCATCCAGCTCCTCCTGTGGCGCAGGACTCCCACCCCCAATCTGCATTGCTGCTTTGCGGTTGTTTGCGAGTTTCAGCTTGGTTTTGCACTTCACGTCATTCCAGCGCCTCTTGAGCTCTTCCATTGTCCTCCTCAGCACTCCGACTGCATTCACCTTGTCCAGGATGGACTGCCATATTGTATTTTTGGTTGCCAATGACACAGTGGAGGTGACGAACAGTTGTTGATGGTGTTCGACCACCTCCGTTATCAGGATCCTGTTTTCCTGCGGACTGAACCGCGTCTTCCTCTTCTTCTTCTCCTTGCCCTTCCCTGACCCCGAGGTCCCAGGCTGGTCCTCCGTGGGGCTTGTGGGGTTCGGGTTGTCCTCTGCACTTGCTCTGGCTGCCTCCATTGTGCTTCGCAGTTGTTATGTGTTTTTTTTTTTGCTGCTTTTATGGTGATTTTTCCCGCCTGATGTGGGAATTGCAAGCCTGGCGCTGCTTGTCGCCGATTTTTCTATCGCGGTTGGGTCCATCGCAACTTTTTTCGCGTTCGGGTTTCCTTTTTTATCGCCGTCGCGGTAGTTGTATTGCGGACATTTGAGGCGTTATCGGGATACTATTGCATGTTACCGCCGTGTTGTGAATACGACGTTGACACGGGGTTATTTCCCCGCGATAGACGGCGATATGAAAAATTGCATTAGCCTATTTTGGCAATGTTTATCGCACGTTCTTGTGAATATCCCCCTTTGTTTTAACAATGACAGAGGGATCACCCTAATAAACAGTACTCACTCTCCCTCCAGTCATTTTTTAACACACCACTTTGGACTTCACTGCCACTTACACCCACACACCCAAATGGCTTTCATCAAAAGATCTCCGATAAAGAGACCCTTCGGGGGACCCATAGGGCATTGTAGCGCCGGCCCGACGAGGAGCAAAAGCCCAATGATGAAGCATGACATCCTTCGGGGTGTGTGAGGGCATCATGATGAGGACACACTGTCCCCCACAGACAGAGTAGCACACGACAAAAGTTATTTTCCTTTTTCTTTCTCTACAAGGAACAGTGACTCCCTTTGTGTACTTGTCTCTAAGAAGGAACATTCCACACAGAGGTGACCCTAGAGGTGTTATGGACTTCTATTATTTGTCAGAGAGTGATTCAAATAGTCACAGGTTTGAATCCTGATGAGTCAACTCCTCATCCTTTCTAGGTTGATATTAAGTACCATACACCTCTTTTACTCAGCTCCAGGAACCCAGAGGTGAATGTGCATTTTCACAAATATACCGTAAGTATGCCAGTGTTATCTCATTTGTTTTTGTTTGCATATCAGTAATGTGAGCAGTAATACGATTTATTTCAGTGTAGCCGACATGTCAGAGAAACAGCCTCGTATGGCCAGAAGATACCCTATAATTTTATATTTCAACACAGGATAAAAGCACCCAATAAACCCATGAAAATTAACCTTATGATTCAAAACGTTGCCATCTCTGCCTATGTAGACGTTTTCCTTTTTATTTCAATAGCAAAACGAAACAGATCTTATTTTCAGCTGTTTATTTGTTTTTTTTTAACCCACAATGGTACCGGAAAGTGAAAATTGGAAACAGAGATTTGGGAGGATTCATGCTGTTTACAGTCTACAAGAAGAACATGTGAGCATTGATTAAACTTTAGACTGCTTGGGGCACAGCCGTGCAGCATGTTTTAGAGCATTATAAGCTTTTATGGATTAGTCTCCGTGCAGCTACAGCCCTTGCTACTCTGTTGTTTGCAAAGCTGGGTTGGGTGAGTTTTTATGGAGTCAAGTCATAATGGGTGACATAGACTTTACTGTTCTTCAAAAACAAGGCAGTAAGCAAAAGTCTTAAATATCATATGGTTGCTTTAATTACTTTTGGAAACACCTTAGAGATTGGGGTTGTCACAGAATTACAGGTCTGCGGTGCAACAAAGCCTCATGGCCTACTATTGATCATTGTGCAAGTGTAGGTGTGGAAACGGTGAATTTGTAGCTTACAGGATAATGACGAACGGCCCTGATTCAGAAAGATTTTGCTGTGACTTATTTTAGGGTACCTATGGCTTATTGTTGACTAAGCCAGGAGTACTCCTGACTTGCCCCTGCAATACAGGAGTAAGTTAAGAGTACTTGCTACAAGGACAATCACACACACACTAAGCAAAATTTTTATGGATCGGGTCCATTTACTTGCTGAACGCTCAATGGAAAAATAGGTCCAGCCATGTATGTCGTGTTTTTTGGTCTGATATTGTCATTGAGTTATGTCGGTTGGTTCATAGTTGCCGGTCCTCATAGCTTTCTAGCGTTCCATAAGTGCCAAGATTGTGTATGTTTTATATCGGTGCCTAATTTAGTGAAGTAATATCTCCATCGCGTAAAAGCAGTGTCCAGTCTTGAAATGGAATATTTCCAACTAACCATTGGGAAGATCAGCAACCATTGGAATTCTGTATCGCCCTGCACTTCGGCCAAGGTCAGTCCTTTTATAGCTGATGTTCCCACTCTTACAACTTATTTATTAACGCTAGGAAAATACTTTCCATAATGATTGCAAATTTAATGCGTGCAGTTAGATGTATGAGACTGCCAACCAGGGCCCTTTTAAAAACATTTCGGATTCAGGAACATAAGCAAAATTCTTGGAATGCTGCACATGTTATTGTCATTCAAGTTTGTAAAGCAGGAGGTCATGTATGACTCATAAAGATAGTACTGCTAAAACATAATAGAGCTAGTGCTGCTAAAACTGCTGATTGTGGTGCACAGTATCAACGCCCAGGCAATTTTCAAGTGTTTTCTTCTGGCTAAGCCTCAAACGTAAAGGTTTCTCTGGACAGGTCATGCTTTTACATAAAAGCTGATCTGTGAATTTCCGGTGTCGCCTACTGCGGCTGCCAGATTAATATCCAAAGGAAATGCTTTCTGACATATTTCAAATCATACCAAAACGGGATTTGTAAAGCGCAGCTAATTACCCGTGAGGGTATCCAAGTGCTGCTTCAATACACAGTGCAATCAGTACTATATATACATACGTACAACCCCTTGACAAAATAACTTGCCTTAAGTTTAGCTTGCCACAGGCTGTCAGCATATTTAACAAATGCTTAAGGTGCATAATTACTCCTCATTTGTTGTTCCAAGGGAAACCCATTTTCAGTGGGAGATTGTATGTTATGTTATGTTAAAAGAATTTGTAGAGCGCACGTTCACCATACGGTTTCATTGCACTTATAAAGAGAGGTAATCAGCGATGTAGCTCTGCATCTGGAGGTAGCCCAGAAGGTGCTTCCATTCCCGAGTCCCTCATATTGTCAAGTTGTGGTGGGCCCTTCAGTGATTAAGTACCACTCAACAATGCTTGTAGCACTTCCCTGTGGTTATTTCTTAATGTAATGAGATGAACAGTGTCAAGCAGCCAGTTACTTCCTCCTAACCAAACACTATGGCTGAGAGCAGTAAAGTAGAAGGAAAATACTTTTTAGATCGAGCCTACTAGACAGCGCATGCACTGGCTATTGTGAGGCACATTGTGACTTACCAAGAACATGGAGGGGCTTGGAGCACGCCCATTGTTTACCAGTGGTTTGCTTTCTAGTCACCCATTTGTTTGCTTCTTATGCATGTCCCAACCCGTCAGTCTTGTGTTTGTCCCTCCTGTGGTGCATTCCTGCTTTACCGTCTCTTTAATTGGCTGTAATCTCTGCTTTCACTGCTTGTATTTCAAGCACAATTTTTTTCTTCTATTAAGTACTTCATGAGTGTTTTCAAACTGTCTCCCTCATGTACTTCTCTCCCTCTGCACTCTGTGTTGTTGTCTGTTGCCATAATGCTTCTCCCCGCCATCTCCGTGTTGTTTTCTCCTCACCTGCGTCCTTCTTCTCCCCCCTTTATTGTTCGGCTCCCCACCCACACACTCGTATTGCTTTACCCAAATCCCCATATTGCTTTTTTACCTCTCCCACCCTCCTAGTGTTGCTTTGGTGTTACCCCCCGCCCTCCAATGTGTTGCTTTGGTATCCCCCACCCTCCATCATATTGCCTAGGCACCCCCTTGCGTTGCTTCTGTTTTTCCCTTCCTCTTCGGTGTTGCTTCTGTCAACATCCCCCACTCCCCCCCCCCCCACAGTTTCCATGAACCCCACCAATGCTTGTTCTCAACTAAGGTCCTCTATTTGTGCTCTTGTGTCTGAACAGTCCAAAGTGTGAGTGTTCTTGTGCCAGCTTTAGGTACAGTAGATGCCGTTGACAACTCACCGTTAATCGTCATTATACCTTCTTTCCTGTCCTGGGTACGTGTAGTATTCCTATTGATTTAATATGCTTGCCTGCCACTTCACAGGTTGATCAAGAGATAAACCAGAAATTACTTTTTCATACACTTTTGAAAAGCAAGCATTTCAAAGCAAAAAATTAAGAATATATTTGTGATAACAGCATAATAATGTGGGGCAGCTGACATTACTGGAAAGATATGTTGGGTTGTGTTCTAATTAATATAGGCCAAAAACTGCAAGTCTTTTTAGTACACTTTTAATGAAATATATTGACACTGTTGTAGAGTGCACCACAGGCTCATTACTTGCACCAGACTTTCTCCGGAAGGTAGCTGATGATTATG
The DNA here is from genome assembly GCA_963921515.1 of Calotriton arnoldi. Lineage (NCBI taxonomy): Eukaryota > Metazoa > Chordata > Amphibia > Caudata > Salamandridae > Calotriton > Calotriton arnoldi. The sequence continues at coordinate 1,594,500 of CAWUFW010002697.1, read as the reverse complement.
AGACCATTTTCATTGAATTAGTTTAGGTTTTGTGATGCGTTGGGTAGTCTGAATAATTCATTAAGTACTCCATGGCACACTATACCTTGAAAAGAGCGCCTTTAGGCTCCGTCTAGGCACTGCACATTGTAAACCCTGGTTAATAACGACTATTAAACACAATGCAAAATTACAGTAAGCATGTTGAAACTACAAAGAATATGACGAATTCATCCCTCATTTACTTGCTCATTTCAAAAAGGAGCTGCAAACATAATCAAGTAACATGCATCATATCACTCCTGCTATTGATTAATAGTGGTTTGTTTTCATTGCAGCACCAACTGGTGCAGTTTTGAAGGCATTATTTGAATAACATTATTTTTATTCATCATTTAATTTCATTTAGGTTGCAGACTTGCCCTATCTGGTCATGAATTGCATTTCCAGTGTTTATTAAATAGCACGAAAGCCCAACCTTGGGTGTGTGTGCCGCATGTGAAGTAACAGTAAATGTTGTAGTACCCATCATAATGTGCTGCATGGCTAAACACTATATAGGTCCCAAATGCGAGACCTATTGGCTATGCCAATGCTTGTTTTAATTCTATCTGTGAGTGCCGCCGCGCTTCAATGCAATTAGTGGCAAACACTTCACAAACACGCGGTTTGTGCGATGTTCTTTAATTATTATTTACATTAGGCGCTTTTTAAAAGTGCCTGCTCCTTTAAATCCTTGTACTTGCTGTACTTTCACCCCGTTTCCCATGCTGGATTTGTCCAGGCTCCCAGAAGCAGCGCCTCCTCGTCCTCCCTCCGGACGATAAACATGAGCGACTACTGTGACCCAGAGCACCCTATAGAGTAAGTATTTGCTACAGGTTTTTTTTTTCTGTACCTTCTCCTGCTTGGTTTTCTAACTCTCCAAAAGTTTAAAAAACAGAACACGCTGTGTTCCTGGCTCTCCTTTCTATTAAAAAAACATGTGCGTGTGTTTTTTACTGGGATGGGGAAATATTGCGGATCGTTTTAAGATGCCATTGTTTTAAAAAAAAATAGCTTCTCGAAAGTGCACAGCTCCGGCAACCTCAACCAGCGTGCAGGCTCAGTGAGGAAGCGATCGGCCATCCCATGAGCAAACCACGAATCCAGGGTATGAATTATGAAAGTGTACATGTTTGGACATGTCCTTTTAAAACTTCTTTGCTTAGCATATGCAATAAAGTGTTCTTTGATAAAATAGTTAAGTGTTAGTGCCTGTGGTGTTCCCACTCCGATGCTAGTAGCGGACACCTCAGTGCACGGGCGCAGGAACCGCTGGGGGTATCACGCACTTACGGGCCTGATGATAAGAAACACACGGAGGCAGGGTTATTGGTTGACTACGCCCTCGCGTGTGCGCCACTGGCGTCACCTCCGCTCAGGCCACTATTTATTAACTCTTGCACGTGACCCCTCGACCATACCACTCATAGACCCGGGCACAGGGGCATGCCAGAACTTCAACCCACACCCCCAACAACAATGGGATCGCTTTATGGTCGCACCTATTACGTCATAGGGCCGACACTACATTCCTCCCCAAACAGTATCAAAATTACTCATTACATTATGCACACAAAAATCAATGCTTCAGAAATGCAGATATATATGTATATATATAGAACAGTCTCACATGACATGGTCCTTCAGTCGACAGGATGGTGCCGGATTTCTTCGCAGGCAATACTGAGAGTTTCCCCGGCCTCAAGATGCACTGAGAGGGCTGACCTCCAGGGGGCCCCCAGGAGACTGCACCCTGGTCAGGGGTGCTTCAGGAGCGGCGCTCTCCGCTTCCGGACAAACCACTTCGGGGCTTTCCCACTCATCTTGATCAGGAGACGCCTCCCAACCCAACTCCGGCGGATTCATCTCGAGAGGAACCTCGCGGGCTGAATGAAAGGTTTTGAAGAAGGACACATTCCTTGTGACCGCTTCCCCACCCTTTTGGGCAGTGACTCGGGTACCGTTCAGATGAGTGACAGTCCATGGCACTTTTTCATACCGCAGACTGAACTTGCTGTTAGGAACTCGGTTTTTTAGAAGCACTAGATCACCCACTTTCAGGTCAGGGGGTCGTGATCGCCGTCTTTGCCTGGCATGATCATTACGACACTGTCGACGTGCTTGAATCTTCAGTTCCTGTAGGGACTCAGGGAGCCACCTCGGATGATGGGGAATAGATTCCACAACCACTCGTCCCATGAAAGATGACCTGGAGCTACTACCGTCGTGGAGTGTGGCGTTTGTCGATACACCCGAAGAAAGGAGAAAAGGGCGAGTTCCACGGATTGTTGGCGATCATGGGCGATACGGATAACTTTGTTTAGGGTGCGCATAAACCTCTCTGCTTCACCATTCGCTTGCGGCCAAATTGGAGTTATTCTTTTGTGGGTGATTCCTAGAGACAAGTAATTGGCTATTTCCTGTCCCTGGAACGGAGGACCGTTGTCAGTTTGTATCTCTTGTATGAGTCCATGAGTAGCCATCACTTTCTCTGACTTTGGGATGACCTCATTGGCCGTTAGCGACTGTAGTATTTCCACTTCAGGATATTTTGAGTGGTCATCAACCAGCACAAAGGTGTGTCTTCCGTCCGGAAGACTTCCAAAGTCCAAACTGACGCTTGCCCACGGGCGGTCAGGTCGGGGTTCGGTGATTATCGGGGCTGGTGGACTACTTTCCCCAGTGGCCTGACACCATTGGCATGACTTCACCACCTCTTCTACTTTTTCATCCATCAGTGGAAACCACACTTTTGTCCTCAGGCGGGTCTTGATTTTCACCATTCCCTGGTGACCAACATGCGCCAGTTGGATCACCTGCTGGGTCAGGGCTGAAGGTATCACAAGGCGATGACACCGAAGTAAGCATCCTGTGGAATCTTCGTTGAGCTCCTGCCGGACATTATACAGACTTTCCATGATCCTTTTTGCTTCAGTGGTGAGGACTTTCCACTCACTTCTCGCACTTTGCCACTGGCCATGCGTCATAGGGCCGACACTACAAGTGCCCTCGGCTCATGGTTAAAGTACTCTGCAGAGGGTATTGGTCGCTCCAAAGGGCTCAAGTAACATAGACAAGTAAACATGTTCTCTCTCGTTCTACTTCACACCAGTACCACTGAATTCAATGTAAGGCCGTCAGTACCTGCATTTTCTTTGTATAAGCCATTCTCAGCATTCCATAAAGGGTGCGATGCGAATGATTTTAGGACACTAGAATGTTGACCGCGCCATTGAAGTCAAAGGAGTGGCAGCGGGCTGTAAAAATTGGTGTAAGCCAGCTGCTGTCAACATTGCAGTGCCCGAATTTACAACCTCTGACTCGCCCGCACATCTAACTCTCCAACAAATTTAGATTAGAGGGTAAAGATAAAGGCAAGGCTGTGGGCCAAGGCACACAGCAACCCTTCCCCTCTCCTCCCTGCCACGCTTTAAAGAGTCACTGGAGACGTGGAAGGAAGAAGCCGGGACTTCACCTCATTTGCAGCATCAGTTCGGGAGGCTGTCAAACTGTGCAGTTTTGAACTTCAACTTTTCATTCTTTAACATACTGATCTATGTTAAAATGTGATGGTGTACACCAATAGCTCTATTTTATGATCATGTACTGGTATGGTAAATGTCTTACCTTTGTCATATATTGCGATCCTGTGGTTTGTCCCAGTGACACACATTGAAACAAAACTTTGTTCAGCATATGAGCCAATTATAAGAACATTCTCTGTGACACTTCAGTCTACCTGGGGGCTCATCCAAAGTGGAAAACACTGGGAGTATAAAGGGAATTACCCTTCAGCATTATTACTATTATTGGCGGTAGGAGTATTGTTATTAGTTGACTGATTAGTAGTAGAGCTTTTGTTCACACCCCACCTACGTCCTGTAAGGTGCTTCGGAATACAAGAAATGCAAGTTGGCAGGGTATGCCCAGACGTGGGCCCCTTGCTCACTTTGCCACTGGATTCAAGATAGCCTGGCTGATGAGGGCTGTGAGCCCGAAACCGGTCCCAGGATGCTTGTTTCCGGTCCAGGGAAGACATGGCTTGGCAGTTCGGGCTGGACTGTTCCCATGAGGCACAGGGTCAGACTGATTTGCATATGGCCATGTCTGAACTGGGGTGGCGGAGTGAGCTAAAGAATGATGATGGATTAAACCCAGATCTGGGAGTGAGTGCTTGCAATGTCAACACTCCGTCCATCATCCCCTTTGGTTTTGCTTTGTTCGCCCTAAGTTGGCCGGGTATGCCCAGACGTGGGTCCCTTGCTCACTTTGCCACTGGATTCAAGATAGCCTGGCTGATGAGGGCTGTGAGCCCGAAACCGGTCCCAGGATGCTTGTTTCCGGTCCAGGGAAGACATGGCTTGGCAGTTTGGGCTGGACTGTTCCCATGAGGCACAGGGTCAGACTGATTTGCATATGGCCATGTCTGAACTGGGGTGGCGGAGTGAGCTAAAGAATGATGATGGATTAAACCCAGATCTGTGACTGGGGGTGAGTGCTTGCAATGTCAACACTCCGTCCATCATCCCCTTTGGTTTTGCTTTGTTCGCCCTAAGTTGGCAGGGTATGCCCAGACGTGGGTCCCTTGCTCACTTTGCCACTGGATTCAAGATAGCCTGGCTGATGAGGGCTGTGAGCCCGAAACCGGTCCCAGGATGCTTGTTTCCGGTCCAGGGAAGACATGGCTTGGCAGTTCGGGCTGGACTGTTTCCATGAGGCACAGGGTCAGACTGATTTGCATATGGCCATGTCTGAACTGGGGTGGCGGAGTGAGCTAAAGAATGATGATGGATTAAACCCAGATCTGTGACTGGGGGTGAGTGCTTGCAATGTCAACACTCCGTCCATCATCCCCTTTGGTTTTGCTCGGAATACAAGAAGACACAACAGATGCAATGGGAGGAGATGTGTGTGAAGCTAGAACATCAGGTAGGGGCTACTTTACCTGCTCTCTAAGGTTGTAAGGGCTTCATTTTCTGAAGACATATAAAGGGAGCGCCCTTTAGCCGTGTGTCCTCAGAAGAGCCTCCAAGAGCTCCACGCCCAGCATTACCTTCGAGCAACTGCCCGATCTCCTCTTGAAACACATTGGAATCGAATGGCACAGGGACCTCCATCTTAAATTTCTACCATGTATGTAGACAGGGAGATATTAATGAAGTTAGTCTTAGCCAGTGCATCCACGTGCCCCTCTTGCTTGGCACAGTATATTAAACTCAGCCTGAGTGTAACCCTGAGCCAGTTGATTTTTCTTTTTGCTGGCATAATGTGCGCTTATGGTCTGATTCTAAGCATAAGGGGGACTGCCGCCTTCTAACTCTCTGCAATGTGATAAGTGTTATTCTGACTTATTAAACCTCTGTGTTTTTGCCGACTGTCCTGTATAGTTGGTAATGCCTTGGCAAATCTAGGGACCACATAAAGGTGTGGTGAAATGCTACCTTAAGCTCTAACACCATCCCCAAATTGCAGGCCTTCAGCACTGGAAGTACAAAGACATTGTACTTCAGTTCAACAGCAAATGTGTTTTTGGCATGGCAGAGAAACCAAAAAAGGTTATTCCTGTTTTGTTTTTTTACACTAACTAATGCCTACTAGTACCTCATTCATGTGCATCGCTGCTAGTCAGGGATGGCTGACACCTGAACTGGTGGTTAAATTGACTTCTCTGTCCTCCATTTGCTAAGCCACCAGTTGCATGTTGTCCTCCAATTTGGCCAGGGCATACACATGTTTAATCGCCTTTGCATTGTACTCTGCCTAACTCATTGTTGCATATTGCCTTCAGCAAACTAGCCTTCAGAGAAGTAAACTCTTTCCTCTGGGGAAGTAGCTCTTTGTTGCTCGTGGCCAACTCAAAGATAGAACAGTTATACCTTTCTGGAAGTGAACCCTTTGAACAATCACAGAAGGGATCTCTCGACTTCCTCGCCCAATGTTTTGCTACTCAGAATGCAGTTTGACTTTCGTCACTAGCCCAAGAAAAGTAAACCCACTAAAAGCAAAGCCCTTAAAGATTCACAGTGCATAAGGCCCTTGAGGCCTGCTGGTAAACATGTTGAGAGCCACTTCACGTTTTTAGGTCAAGCATCAGCGCGCATGTGCTGTCAGCAAGACTTGCTGTAATTACTAAAAGGACTGTGATCCCGCCTGCTACTTACCATAGGTTGGCTCCAGCGTCATTCCTCTTCCCTGCTTCCAAATTGGTTCAGGTACCCGAAATGTCATTTTTAGGTCTCGCCTTGGCAGCGCATGCGCTGCATGCGCTGTCTCAGCGAGACATAAAGTAATCTGTATGTTGGCTTAAACTTCATGTAATCTGTTTTCCTGCTTGCTATTGGCTTACTTGTGGTAGTGTTGTTGTTATCTCCCTTTCTGTTGGCTGTTGGTCATTTGCTAACTTCCGTGTAGTCCCGATACAGCGGCGCCCAACTACAGTTTTAGTCCGCTCTGCTTGCACTTCTTTTAATTGAAGTGCAGTGTGCCATCTGTTTTTCACGCTGTAGCCTGCTTCTGTAACTGGAGACTTTCGCTTTCACGTACGCTGGCTAGTTATTTTAGCCTCAGTGACGAGCGAGGCAGTATTGGCTCTGGCGCGCTGCTCTCCGCGCCTCACGCTGCCTAGGTCTGCTCCCTGCAGCTGCGAGCACTTCCACAGACCGGCCAGCCGCAGCCCTCCTAGTTTTATTTTAATCGGTCCTGTGCTGTAGATAGCAGGCATGGGAAGTGTGCGGGGAAGAGCGGGGCAGCTTTCCTTTTTAAAAACACGCACGGCGTCTCCGGGGCTTGGTTAATTAGGTGTTGTTCATCGCTTTCACTTTCACAAACCCAAATCAAAATCGTTGCTCTGTGGCACACGTAACGTGTGTTTCTACAGTAGATCGGGCGCAGTGCCCCAATGCCGAACTTCACACGGCCGCCGCAAAGTCGTGTGCACACATGTGCACTGTAACTGCAACTTCTCAAAATCGCAGTCCAAGGGGAGGCAGGACCAGGACACTGCTCACCCAACGCAAACTGCAGTGGAAACAATGCACCAACAATGACCGCCCATACAACATAGCGCGCAGCAGTTGGTTTAGAGCGGACACTCCTAGGGCAGCCTCGACAGCATGGATGAGGCACAACTGATCCAGTGGAGGACGCTGGAGCTGACAGACCAGCCCATCGCCACTAAAATGCTCAGAAACGGAGGTAAGGAGCTTCTTGTTTATTAAGCTGTCGGCTCCCAACGCTCGGCCTGCAGCAAGGCTGTCAATCATGTGCTTCGCTCATTACATTTGCTGTGTAGGAGTGTGCTTGTTTCCGCCCCCTGCCACCACGAAAAGAGAATCATGACCACAATGATTTACATAAATATCAACGCGCCGTGTCAATCTGCTAAGAAAATCGCTACCATTATGATTTGTAATGGTGGCTGCAGGGCATGCGCAAGGATATAATTAAAGTTGCAAGACCGTCATGATACTGGCCAATCCTATTCCTGTATAATTACATTCCTACATTCAAGCACATTGGGCTTTACTGAGTGACGCACTAAGGGCCGGCCTCACCAGCCCCTTTTCGCCCTGCCCCCCTCTCATTCCTCCTGCAGTGCCCTCGCCGCTCTCTCTGCTGTCGCCATGTTGGAGTTCGTAGGTCGGTGTTGGCCGTCCCAAATGCCCGAGTCACTGTTTGAATTATATTAATGTACTTTTCATTGTGTTTTTCTTCAAGCCACTCCAGCTACCCTTGCGCGGCACCTTCACCCATCTCTGCAACCCCTCCCACAACACTGCCTGTTAAGTACACAGACTGTTCGCCGGTATGTGATGCGACTGCATTTCCTCTGACAGCGCCGCAGGGAGTCGTCAGCCGCTTCAGGTTGCTTTTGACAAATCAGGAGGGGATAAAAGAAGCCACCAGTGTAAGAACATGCACAAGTAACTCTACGTTTCGTCTGCCCCACCATCCGTTCTTGATGCAGACAGAATAGTTGCTAAACATTATGGGGCAGATTTACAAGCCCCCTGCGCCACCAGTACGTCACTTTTTGTGACGTACTGGTGGCGCAGGGGGCTGCTCCATATTTACAAGGAGAGGAAAAGCCACCCTGCGTGACTTTTCCTCTCCTTGTAAATACGGCCCCTTCACACGCAGCACTTTGCGGTGAAGGGGCGTTCCATGGGTGTTGCTGTGGGTGTTCCCACGCAACACCCATGGAACAAGACACATCTCCAGAATTACAAGAAATCGTAACTCTGGAGATGCGTTTGAAAGCTACGCCACCCTAGAGGTGGCGTAGGGAGGCGCACCGAGGAGAAATGTTTTCATTTCTCCTCGTTTTTTCCTCTTTCAATGCGTGATGCATTCTGCAGCACGCATTGAAAGAGGAAAATGGTTTGAGTGATTGTTTTTGTGCAGGAAGGTTCCCCTTCCTGCACAAAACAATCTCCCCACGACATGAGGCATCCTTGCACCATGGTGCAAGGGTGCCTGCGCCGGCGTATGGCTGCAGTTTGTGCGCCAGCGCAGGGGAAGCACAAGGATGCGACATATTCTTGTAAATATGTTGCATCCCTGTGCTTTCCAAACTAACGCAGCATGGCGCAGCAAAATGACTTGCTGCGCCGTGCTGCGTTAGTTAATTGTAAATCTGCCCCTATGTCTGTGCTACGTACATAACTCTGCCTTATTAAAAAGAATTCCATTTTATATAGCGCTTGCTACAGTTTCGTCTTTTTACTGCACTGCAAACAGCATGCGTTAATATTACAGGCCACAATAACACTTCATGTATCGACTTCAGAATTCAGATACATTTAAGTTGAGTGAGGCCCTTCGGAGTTAAACATATTCTGCCCCGATACTTAAGGAGGGGGCGTGAAGTTCAAACGTTCGACGAAGCCCCCACAACTATACATATGAGAGGACAAAACACCGACTTTGTGAATCAGACTCCGAACTCTCGAATGTTATGTTCTAACACTAAACCTTCTTTCGTTTGGGATCATATTTCAGAAACTTCTGTGCAAGTGCATCAAGAGACCATTTCTGATGAAAGAGGCTCTAGAAATAAGGGATATTATTACATTGTTGGATGGTAAATCTCACTTTAATTGTCTGATAGTACAGTCCCTCTCGAGTACAAAACGATAAAATCAGGAGATGGCGCAATGAAGCGGCACGGACAGAGGATAGTGCTTTCTAACATTACTTACACATACCTAATAATTCTGCCGTCTCCGGGACCAATTAGTTTTCCTAACAGTATCATTTGCCATTTCCACTTTTTTCCCTCACCCTAATTATTTCAAGCATGAAATACTCATTTGATTCCTCAGACCAAGGGCTGTAGAAAGCTCAGAGGTTTAATACATCTCAACCTTTCATCCTTTGGAGCTAGATAACAGGAGTATGAAATAGATTATAACGCCTGTTTTCTTTTAAAACAACAGGAGGCACTTCCATTTCATGTGCGCCCAACAAAATGCTCAAAATATGAACATGGGTGATCGCAATAATTGTTTTCCAAAGCGCTACAAAGCTGTAAAGGGTAGCAGGCACTATTTGTAAGCACACCAGTGTAAGCAGCGCTTTTCAGTGGCTTGCAGTGACCTGTGCTGCGCAGCCCTCTGAACTGTACTCCAGTGACTTTAAAGAAAGACACGTGACATAATGAGTCCCAGAGATGAGCCACACAAGCCTGGGATATTGTTTAGTGAGGCCAGAGGGCCATAACTCATGTGAAGCAAGCAGCAGCCTCTCACTGATCACGGAATGCCACAGCTTTATTCTGAGCCTGTATTCCCCAAATGTTTTATATATACTGAATATGCCGAGGTCTTAAAATATGTTCGACCTCTGTGTGTTTCAGATTCAGTGACATAATCTCTGTAGTTATGGTTAAGTCACACTTTATATTAAATACCATTTTTATATCTCATGAATATTGAGGGAGCCTAGTTTTTATTCCATTTCGTTCCATATCCTTATTTCACTCTTGTCACTCACTATTTTCATCACAGCTTTCTCCTTTGCCAAGGCTTTCCTATTTTTCTTTCCATCCTTTTTACATTTTCTGTCTTTCTCTCTCTAGCTTTTGTGATGAAACACAAGTTCCCAAAAATAAGTGTCACGGCCCACACCTGCAACCATCGGAATAAAGTAAACACTTCTAATAACTTAAGTCCCATTTGATAGACAATAAAAAAATTACACAGGTACATAAATCTGAGCTAGGAAGGCTTGCAGGGATTGGTCATAGGAAAAAAAATGTGGTGAGGCCCTAAAACTACATGCTAGGCATGATCTTAGACCATGTCCATCAGGTAGTGAAGGAATCAGTACTGGACATGTTATAGAGCCCAAGGACAAGCACTATGCACAGTCCTCACTGGGCGTGGTGCAGGCTGCTGCCATGCTCAGCATACACTAAGGTCTCTGATACTGGGCCAATGTCATGGTTGCATTATCAGTGGCCATGGCTGCAGGCTGTGCATAATAATCACTGAGCAATGGGGGCAGAGTCTATGCTCTGTGTCCAGAGACATGCCCAGTAAGTACTTAATAATGCATACTGGATATAGGAAGTGGCTGAGAGCTATACCCTAAGCTCAGTACTGCTGGGCCTGGCCACATGCAGAGGCTAGCGAGCACTTGCTGCAGTACTGGGACATAATCCTGGCCGAAGGCCATGCCTCGCGCCATGTGTCCAATTGGGATTGGGGAAAGGGATAGGCAAATTATGGGAAGTTTTTAAAGTATATTATTAAGAAACCTAAAACAAATCACAGAAAAATAATCCACTGAGGAACAATATTGTTGTCTATTATACAATTAGTAATTAAACATGCAATTGGTCTCGCTTTTGCAAGAGTTTGAGCTATTTGCATTGGAAATGACAATGCCTTTTATTTATGTGTTTTGAAAACCTGCAAGTGGTGTGTAAACACACACTTTGTACTTATAGTCGCTGCTTATGAGAAACACGGCTGGCAGTAAGTAACTGCGCCTCTTTTACTGCCAGCTTTGCTTCACGTAAGCAACGACTATAAGTACAAAATGCGTGTTTACGCACCACTTGCAGGTTTTCAAAACACATAAATAAAAGGCATTATTTACAATGCCATTAGCTCAAACTCTCGCAAATGCGAGACCTATTGCATTGTAAATGCTTGTTGTTTATAGTTGATGAGCACCGCTCAAATACAGATTAATTTGACTTGATTAGTGCCCCTCCGCTGATGCAGGTACTATGTATTCCATCCCCGGTTGCATTTTATCTGTCTGCCCTTCCGCCCCATCGCTTGTTTTCTCCTGTCGGTTTCAGTAATTGCTTTCTCCTTTGTATTTTTGTAATTATATCTGTTTGTGAGTGTGGTAGCGCTTCAATGTAATTATGAGTTTGTGAATTTCTATGACCATCCCCCTGTGCTTTCTTATTTTTCCAACTCTTTCTCCAAAATTGTAGTGAATATTACCTATTTCCATCCACCCTTACCTTAACACCTGAAGCACTACATGTGTAAACGTCTACACGGTCTTGGGATGCAAAACAGATAGGACAAACATAGTTACAGTTGCAGTGCAGTTCGATGCCTGCACCTCTGATAGTAATTCTCGCCAATACTAAGAAAATCCCTTATGCGTTATTGACCAAATGGGATCATTAGACCACCTTGGTTTTCTGACGTTGGTTTCACTTCCTGCTTCACACTTTCACTTGGACTCAGTATTGCATCTGCAAAGTCTTTGCTTTATTTCATTGAGCAAAAGGCATTGCAGGATAGTTTTGCATTTTAAAATGTTGTAAGCCTTTGAAAACGATGGGCCCAAAATGATTAAGCTGTAGCCTACGAAGCATGGTTTGAAATAATTTGCAATGACCTTGGGCCTCTGATCTTCAGTGTTTATCAGTTCTTTGAACAGGTATCAAGAAATGTAGTTAAACATTACTCAGATTTTAATATTGCCATCACTATTTTTCACAGTAAATAAAAATGTATGTTGTATGTGATACTTGTATAGCACAAACCTAGCCACTGTAAAGATTCAAAGGCAAGCATACTGTTAATGAGTCATAGGAGAGGTAGAAGGTTGCTGGATTGTCACTGCATTGTGATGTAGTGTACTTTAAAGAGGTGTGTTTCCAACTCTTTCGTAATCTGCAGCAGTGCAGGGGCAGGCAGTAGGGATAAGGGGTCTCTATTCCAGATCCTGAGTGCACAGAGGAAAAGGCTGGATGCCTTGTTTTTAGGTTTTGCCAGCACAGCGCTTGCACTATGCTTCCAAAATCTCTTGCATTAAAAAAAAAAATCTTAAGGGGCTTAGCGCCCGCCCATTACTTACCTTTACTTACCATTGGCTTGTTCCCATGTCACTCTCCTTTCCTTCATTCCTATTGGTCACCACCTCCTCCTCTCGTCTGTCTTCCCCCTGGTCTTTGAGGCTTTGTCCTGAGTGGAGCCTGGCCTGGGCCAATTACTGCCACCAGTGGCTAGTGTCTTCCCACTGCAGACTCCTGCAGGAACTCTTTTTAAACAAAATCATTTTCATGCCCTCTACTTCACCCCCACCCCATCCATATTTCTGTTATTTTTAAAACCCACCAGCTTGCCGTTCTTTTAAAACCCACTGCCCGGCTCCTCTCGCTTTCCTCTGTTTCTACATCAACCCCCTCCCCCCCACTTTCCTGATGAAGGAACCCGAGAGCCACGTGAAGCTTTTTTTTAATATCTGGTGCTTTCAAAGTGTACTTCACAAATTTATTCTCCTAGCGCAGAGGAGTACACCAAGGGAAGGAAACGAGTATGCATAAATAAAAACATATACATTTACAACGCCAATAGCTCTAACTCTCACAAATACGAGACCTATTGCATTGCAAATGCTTGTTTTACAAGCTACAATTACTGTACAATGGCTGCCTGTACTGCTAACACTTGTGTGACGTCATCAGCGCCGAGACTAGGACCTTGCCCTTTCTCCATATTATGTGATGAAATGTGGGATACTGAGTCCTTTCACAGTCATAACACGATCTGCCAAAATGGTTATACAGTAACACTAGCATGCAACAGGACTGTTCGGCAATGAGTTTTAAATGAGCATAGAAAGTGTGGGCTATTATGTATAAGACTTACAATTTAAAATATTTACAGATGGTAGTTCTATGAATATATATATATATATATATATATATACTTTTTGGTAACGCCGGAACGCCGCATACCTGGAATGTGCCCGGCCATTAAATCAATGGACTGCGACTTCGTGGGATCACACTGTTTACCAAAGCAGTGTTTTCGGGCCAGAGTTGGGATTCCAGCGGTGGGGTGAGGGACCCGGGGAGCTGCTACGCCGCCCACAACAACAAGATCTAGGCAAGCATGGGGAGAAGGGAGCAGACACCGCCCACTGGGGCCAGTACTTACGTTTTGGTGTCTGCTCCACACGGACTTGGACTCCTGGGTTCGGGCTTTCCCTGTGCAACCACGCCAGCAGTGCCTCAGCCAATCGCAGAGGGGCATGTAGCTTGAAAAGGTGGGCTGGTGAACCACCTGCAAATCTTAGCGGCATCTGAGGAAGTTTGAATACGAAACGCGTCATGCCGATGGTTTTAATAAAGTGCAGCTTACCTAGAATCCCGTGTGTGCTCTACTTCCTTTAGGAGACAAGGGAGTGTGGAGTTGATATATATATATATATATATATATATATATATATTTTACAAAGTTTTTATCCACTGCATGAAGATGCACTCCACAAGAAGGTCATTCCACTGAATTCTTTATTGAGGCAATCCGGCACTGGCATCCAGATGGTGAATTGCCTAACGGGTTTCGGAGCTGCCTCGCTCCTTGATCACAGGCTGTTGGTGCACCTGCACAGAAACAAAGGACACTTGTATTATTTCAAATTTATTGCCCTCTAGTGGGCCTTACTGGTAAGTTCACATTGTTGGTGCAGGCTGGGACCTGTAGTGTCCTTTGTACAATTCTCGCCCTTCAGTGGGCTCTGCGCCGTGACACACTCTTTATAAATTCAAAATACCCTCCAGTGGGTTTCCGGGTAACCAGAGCCAGTTAATTTGATTAAGACCAGTTGTCCCGCATGACAGGTTTCAACACTTCTGAACCTGTGCGGCCCCTTTAAAATTCACGGTCGGGAGGACTGCACCACCTCTGGGCATCAGAGGCACCTGAAGGAATCTCCCTTGGAGTGAAGGAGTCACTCTCCTGCATCTGCAGGCACTGCAATGAAGCTGACCGGTCTGCTGCTCCTGACATCCCACCAAAAGGCTCAGCAACACCGGTGGTGGTTCTGCAACTCCCTTGAGGCCTGACCTGTCCTCTCAGCAAGTTTGAGGACAGTATCCCTCATGGCAACTGCTGGAACAGAACCCCTGTGCACCGCATCGACTTGCCGTTGGCAAGGCTTGTTGGCCCTATCCACCAGAGATCTTTGGGATACAAGAAGCTCCAGCCTCCAGCATCTTTTGCTACCAAGATCTTCGTCCTCACCACATCCTCTGCACTGTGGGCCTGCATCTTTGGTGAGCTGCTCGAGGTCCTCTTATGACTCCGGTGCCTTCGGCCTAAGAGTCATCTTAAGGGTCTTCTTTGGCTTCAGTGGGCTCCCCTGCGTGCTCGGGCCTGCTCTAACTCTCCTGCATTTGGTGAGTCTCTTGGACCTTGCTGGTCCCAACGTTGCACCTTTTTCGTTTGCCATGTCTCTTGCTGCTGCCAAGGCTTGTTTGTGCTCCCGCCGGACACCGACCCCCTGGTTCTTGACTTCTGACGTGGGACAGCTCGTGAACGGCTCCTGGTCTTTCACAGCATTGCCTGGTCCTCACAGCTGCAGCGACAAGGTCACCATCATCACTCCTGCATTTTCTGTCATCAGTGGTCATTTGGTCTTCCGTTCCTCCTGGTCACTTCTGAGTGACATAGACTCTCTCCCCTCTGCTTGCAGGTACTTCTCTTCAAGAATCCATCTTTGGATTCCACCGGACTTTTCCACCTTCTTCGCCAGCAGCATCTTTCCTGAAGTCCTCCATTGTGGTTTACGGCGGTTTCCGACGTCACACCGCACCTATGCACCTGGCTTCCCTGGTGTCGGTATCCTGGTTCCTGGGGTATCCACGGGTGGGGTGACTCCCCAACCTTCTCTCTTCCACAGGGTTTTTTCAGGGTCCACTGAGACGGGTCTTTCTTCTTGAAAACTGCAACCGTGACTTTCCCATTGACTTGCATTGAGTACGCGGCTGTGTTTTCACTCTGCACAGAGCCTCCGGGTGGTTCCTTGTGTCCCCAGCTCTTCTGAGTCTTCTGACCCAAGTCCCAAGTCCCAACTTCGGTCGCAGTTCGCACTCCACTTCTTTAGTATATGATTTGGTCTCCCCCTGGAGACCAATGTGTATTTGTGCTTACTTACATGTTTACATTTGAAGTATTGTGTTTATTGTGTTGATATCTCTGGTTAGGAGATATACCAATGTGTTAGTGAGTGTGTATAATAAATATACTTATTTTTATAACTACACTGTGTGGTTGTTTTTCGTTTAACCTACACTATATGATTAGTGCTAGTAAAACAAGCTGCTTAACACTCCTTCTGGACTAAGCCTGAAGGCTGCTCTCCACAGCTACCACTTAAAGAGCTTTCTATGGTTGTCTAAGACTACTAAAATCACCATAAGGGTTTTCTGGATTAGTGCAAGGTGCTTCACTTAAATAAGTTGCACCATATACTAAGCCAGCCTCCTACAAACTAGACTGTGGTTAGAGGGGTGTGATAGTTAGTGGGGAACACCGTAAAATGCATCAGAATCCCACCCACTGTATTCAGAGAGAACCACGGGGGGGTCAAGCTGGCAAGCACCCTCCAGGGGCATGCACAAAGCAAGGATCGGGCAGGAGCTCAATTAGCTGACCTCCCGCCTGACCTACACCGCATGCTGTCTATTACTACAGAAAAAGGGGAGGGGGGCCTGTCATACAGACTGAAGTCGAGCCTGTGTGTCTTATTCACAGGCCTTTAAATACAACACTGGAGGGCCTCCCAAAGTAAACAAATATCAGGGGAGTGGAGAGGATGTGGTGCAGCGGCCAGAGCTGCTGACTCGAGAGCTGGGATCCCGGTCCGAGCCTTTGCAGCGCAACATCGTGTGATTCTCGGCAAATCACTTAATAAACTCTACAGGGGATAAACTGCACTATATAAATCTGCTGCAAGACGAAAAAGCAGAGGCAAAACTTTATGAAAAAATAGTTCCACCAGAGCGGATGTTAACAGTATTTCGCTACAGGGAAACTAATAAGAGAAGAAGAGGACTAACAAGCATTGTAAAATGCAGGAAAATATCCTACAGCCAATAGAATTAGAGGAAAAGTATGTGGCAAGCATAGGAACCAGGAAAGCACAGGGATGTAAGGTCCTTTTAATATATTGAATACAATAGATTTCACAAGCACAGTGCAGGGAAACCTAACAAGCATTTGCAATGCAATAGGTCTCACATTTGTGAAAGCTAGAGCTCTTGGGGGGAGATTTACAAAATCTCCATGCAACGCAGCGCAGCCCCCCGCGAGGCTGCGCTGCATTGCGCGACAGGGAAGGAGCAGGAGAGCGCCATATTTTTAAAAATATGGCTCTCTCCTTCCCTTTCCCTTGCACCGGCGCTAATTTCAGCTGCCGTGCGCCATGCACACACCCTAGCACCACAGCTCTAGGGTGTGTGCATAAGTGTAGCATAGGTTTTGTACAGGAAGACTACCCTTCCTGTACAAAATACTATGCTAGGCACGATGCAAAGCTTTTCCCACTTTGCATACGTGCTGCACAGTGCAGCACGCATTCAAAGTCGGAAAAGGAAGGAGAAATGAAAGCATTTCTCCTTCCTGGCGCCTAGCTGAAAAGGGGCATCGTTTTCTCACACTAAACCTAATCTACTTTTTTTAGTAAATTGGGTTTAGCGTGAGAAACCTTGGATGGTTGCATGGGAACGCCCATGCACCGCCCTTGGTACGCCCTCATGGCACAAAGTAATGCGAAGTAGCACAATGCGCTGCTTTGCATTACTTTCCGTTATTTCCAGCGCTAAACAAGTTAAGTGCTGGAAAGTTAATTAGGAAAATAAGATTTTGTGCCGTTTTGCGTCACTTTTGTGATGCAAACACGGTGCAAAATCTTAGTAAATCTTCCCCTTGGTGTAAAAAATGGCAATGTTTATTACTTTTGTTTTTTGTATGTAGTGGAGTGATGATATTTGGATAGCGCTGTTGCCATTCGTATGACCTTGTGGCGCTGGAAAACCAGAACATGGGAAATAGGTTATGAGGGAGGAGAGACAAGAGTAATATGCTGGGTTGTAAAAAAAAAGTAACAACAAAGAAATGATATGCTCCTGAAGCCACTAGATTTTAAACAGGACTATGTATTTCACAAACAAGACACATAATCCACAACCTACTGCATAATCTCAGATTACAACAACAAACATCGTACTTAAATGAAAGCAGAGAAAACAAGCATTTGCAATGCAATAGGTCTCGCATTCACACGGGTTTGAGCTATTGGCATTGTAAATGACAATGCCTTTTATTTATGTTTTGGGTTTTAAAATGCAAGACCTATTGCATTGCAATAAAGGGCCTTCTCCACCGCTTGTTAGATTGTAAATATCAGAGGAAGAGACCAGCCTCCGACATATTCAAAGTAGTAATAAATAGTGCAGTGAAGAAGATGTGTAAGTGTTGTAAATTACACAGACACAAAGTGTGAAGTGTGAGTTACACATGATCGAAGCTATAAACACTAACAAAGCGCTCCAACACCTTTCAAATGGTGATTACACTGTCGCGGCTCAGGAGGAAGAGTGGGAGGGGGGCTTTCCTGCCCTCTCCGTGATTTGAGGGTGCAGTGTGGCATTGCGTAATGTCATTGCTACCTTTGGGCTAATAAAAAACACTCCAGCTGTAGTAGGGCGCTGGCTTCACCTCCTGAAGCAGGGCGGGCTATGCTCTATGGCAGGCATGGAGGGAGGAAGGGATGGTCTCAGCTGCAGCTCTGGCCTCGTACAGTGCTCCTGCTTTTACTAGTGAGCGAGAGGTGCTGAGGTGGTGGTATTGGTGGTGGTGGTGGTATTAGTGGTGGTATTGGTGGTGTTGGTGGTGGTGGTATTTGTGGTGGTGGTGGTATTGGTAGTGGTGGTATTGGTGTTGGTGGTGGTATTGGTGGTGGTCGGGGTAGAGGTATTGGTGGTGGTGGTATTGGTATTGGTGGTGGTACTGGTATTGGTGGTGGTGGTATTGGTGGTGGTATTGGTGGTGGTATTGGTGGTGGTGGTATTGGTGCTGGTATTGGTGCTGGTATTGGTGGTATTGGTGGTGGTATTGGTGGTGGTATTGGTATTGGTGGTGGTGGTATTGGTGGTAGTGGTGGTATTGGTGGTGGTGGTGGTAGTATTTGTGGTAGTGGTATTGGCGGTGGTGGTAGTGGTGGTATTATTGGTGGTGGTGGTGGTACTGGTGGTGGTGGTGGTATTGGTGGTATTAGTGGTTGTATTGGTGGTGGTATTGGTGGTGGTATTGGTGGTGGTGGTGGTGGTATTGGTGGTGGATGTATTGGTGGCGGTATTGGTGTTGTTGGTGCTGGTGGTATTGTTGGTGGTATTGGTAGTGGTGGTATTGATATTGGAATTAGCGGTGGTATTGGTATTGTTGGTGGTGGTATTGGTATTGTTGGTATTGGTGGTGGTATTGATGGTGGTGGTATTGGTGGTGTTGGTGGTAGTGGTATTGGTAGTGGAATTGGTATTGGTGGTGGTGGTATTGGTGCTGGTGGTATTGGTGGTGGTGGTATTAGTGGTGGTGGTATTGGTGGTGGTGGTGGTGGTGGTATTGGTGGTGGTGGCATTAGTGGTGGTGGTATTGGTATTGGTGGTGGTATTGGTGGCGGTGGTATTGGTGGTGGTACTGGTATTGGTGGTGGTGGTATTGGTGGTGGTGGTATTGATGGTGGTGGTATTGGTGGTGGTGGTAGTGGTGATATTGGTGGTATTGGTGGTGGTATTGGTGGTGGTTGTGGTAGTATTGGTGGTGGTGGTATTGGTGGTGGTGGTAGTGGTGGTATTGGTGGTGGTGGTATTGGTGGTGGTGATATTGGTAGTGGTGGTGGTATTGGTGGTGGTGGTATTGGTGGTGGTATTGGTGGTGGTATTGGTGGTGGTATTGGTGGTGGTGGTATTGGTGGTGTTGGTATTGGTAGTGGTATTGCTGGTGGTATTGGTGGTGGTGGTATTGGTGGTGGTGGTATTGGTGGTGGTTTTGGTGTTGTTGGTGCTGGTGGTATTGGTGGTGGTATTGGTAGTGGTGGTATTGGTATTGGTATTAGCGGTGGTATTGGTATTGTTGGTGATGGTATTGGTATTGTTGGTATTGGTGGTGGTGGTATTGGTGGCAGTGATGGTGGTGTTGGTGGTGGTGGTATTGGTGGTGGTGGTGGTATTGGTGGCGGTATTGGTGGTGGTGGTATTGGTGTTGGTGGTGATATTGGTGGTGGTGCTGGTATTGGTGGTGGTGGGGGTATTGGTATTGGTGGCGGTGGTATTGGTATTGGTGGTGGTACTGGTATTGGTGGTGGTGGTATTGGTGGTGGTATTAGTGGTGGTGGTGGTGGTATTTGTGGTGGTATTGGTGGTATTGGTGGTGGTATTGATATTGGTGGTGGTGGTATTGGTGGTATTGTGGTGGTGGTGGTGGTAGTATTGGTGGTGGTGGTATTGGCGGTGGTGGTAGTAGTGGTATTATTGATGGTGGTGGTATTGGTGGTGGTGATATTGGTGGTGGTGGTGGTATTGGTGGTGGTGGTATTAGTGGTGGTATTGGTATTGGTGGTGGTATTGGTGGTGGTGGTATTGGTGGCGGTATTGGTGTTGTTGGTGATGGTGGTATTGGTGGTATTGTTGGTGGTATTGGTAGTGGTGGTATTGGTGTTGGAATTAGCGGTGGTATTGGTATTATTGGTGGTGGTGATGGTGGTGGTATTGGTGGTGGTGGTGGTATTGGTAGTGGAATTGGTATTGGTGGTGGTAGTATTGGTGGTGGTGGTATTGGTGGTGGTGGTGGTATTGGTGGTGGTATTGGTGGCGGTGGTATTGGTGGTGGTGGTGGTATTTGTGGTGGTATTTGTGGTGGTACTGGTATTGGTGGTGGTATTGGTGGTGGTACTGGTATTGGTGGTGGTGGTATTGGTGGTGGTACTGGTATTGGTGGTGGTGGTATTGGTGGTGGTGGTATTGGTGGTGGTATTGGTGGTGGTGGTATTGGTGGTGGTGGTATTGGTATTGGTGGTGGTGGTATTGGTGGTGGTATTGGTGGTATTGTGGTGGTGGTGGTGGTAGTGGTGGTGGTATTGGCGGTGGTGGTAGTGGTGGTATTATTGGTGGTGGTGGTATTGGTGGTGGTGATATTGGTGGTGGTGGTGATATTGGTGGTGGTATTGGTGGTGGTGGTATTAGTGGTGGTATTGGTGGTGGTATTGGTGGTGGTGGTATTGGTGGTGGCATTGGTGGTGGTGGTATTGGTGGCGGTATTGGTGTTGTTGGTGCTGGTGGTATTGGTGGTATTGTTGGTGGTATTGGTAGTGGTGGTATTGGTATTGGAATTAGCGGTGGTATTGGTATTGTTGGTGGTGGTGGTATTGGTAGTTGAATTGGTATTGGTGGTGGTATTGGTGGTGGTGGTATTGGTGGTGGTGGTATTGGTGGTG
This sequence comes from Calotriton arnoldi, assembly GCA_963921515.1. Lineage (NCBI taxonomy): Eukaryota > Metazoa > Chordata > Amphibia > Caudata > Salamandridae > Calotriton > Calotriton arnoldi. Next base: position 1,573,722 of record CAWUFW010002697.1, on the reverse strand, counting down.
GTGGTATTGGTATTGGTGGTGGTATTGGTGGTGGTATTGGTGGTGGTGGTATTGGTGGTGGTACTGGTATTGGTGGTGGTGGTATTGGTGGTGGTGGTATTAGTGGTGGTGGTATTGGTGGTGGTACTGGTGGTATTGGTGGTGGTGGAGGTGGTATTGGTGATGGTGGTATTGGTGGAACTGGTATTGGTGGTGGTGGTATTGGTGGTGTTGGTCTTGGTGGTGGTGGTATTGGTGGCGGTATTGGTGGTTGTGGTATTGGTGCTGGTGGTATTGGTGGCAGTATCGGTGGTGGTGCAGGTGGTGGTATTGGTGGTAGTGGTGGTGGTGGTATTGTGGTAGTGGTATTGGTGTTGGTGGTGGTTTTGTTGGTGGTGTTGGTGGTGGTGGTATTGGTATTGTTGGTATTGGTGGTGGTATTGGTGGTGGTGTTATCGGTATTGGTGGTGGTATTGGTGGTGGCAGTATTGGTGGTGGTGGTATTGGTGGTGGTGGTATTAGTGGTGGTATTGGTGGTGGTATTGGTGGTGGTGGTATTGGTGGTGGTGTTGGTATTTGTGGTGGTGGTGGTATTGGTGGTGGTGGTATTGGTGGTGGTATTGGTGGTGGAATTGGTATTGGTAGTGGTATTGGTGGTGGTGGTATTGGTGGTGGTATTGTTGGTGGTATTGGTGGTGGTGGTGGTGGTATTAGTGGTGGGGGTGGTGTTGGTGGTGGTATTGGTGGTGTATTGGTGGTGTATTGGTGGTGGTGGAGGTGGTGGTATTGGTGGAATTGGTATTAGGTGGTGGTATTGGTGGTGGTGGTATTGGTGGTGGTGGTATTGGTGGTGTTGGTGGTGGTGGTTGTGGTATTGGTGGTGGTGGTGGAGATGGTGGTATTGGTGATGGTGGTATTGTGATGGTGGTATTGGTGTTGGTGGTATTGGTGGTGGTGGTGGTATTGGTGGTATTGTTGGTGGTATTGGTAATGGTGGTATTGGTATTGGTGTTGGCATTGGTATTGGTGGTGGTGGTATTGGTGGTGGTGGTATTGGTGGTGGTATTGGTGGTGGTGGTATTGGTGGTGGTATTGGTGGTGGTGGTGGTATTAGTGGTGGGGTTGGTATTGGTGGTGGTGGTGGTATTGGTGGTGTATTGGTGGTTGTGGTGGTATTGGTGGTGGTGATATTGGTGGAATTGGTATTGGTGGTGGTATTGGTGGTGGTGGTATTGGTATTGGTGGTGGTGGTATTCGTATTGGTGGTGGTGGTTTTAGTGGTGGTGGTATTGGTGGTGTTGGTGGTGGTGGTTGTGGTATTGGTGGTGGTTGAGATGGTAGTATTGGTGGTGGTGGTATTGTGGTGGGGGTATTGGAGGTGATATTCGTGTTGGTGGTATTGGTGGTGGTGGTATTGGTATTGTTGGTATTGGTGGTGGTATTGGTGGTGGTGGTATTGGTGGTATTGGTGGTGGTAGTATTGGTGGTGATATTGGTGGTGGTGGTATTGGTGGTGGTATGGGTGGTGGAATTGGTATTGGTGGTGGAATTGGTATTGGTGGTGGTGGTATTGGTGGTGGTATTGTTGGTGGTGGTATTGGTGATGGTGGTGTTGGTGGTGGTGGTATTGGTATTGGTGGTGGTGGAGGTGGTGGTATTGGTAGTGGTATTGGTGGTATTGGTAGTGGTCGTATTGGTATTGGTATTAGCAGTGGTATTGGTGGTATTGGTAGTGGTGGTATTGGTAGTGGTGGTATTGGTATTGGCGGTGGTATTGGTATTTGTGATGGTGGTATTGGTGGTGGTACTAGTGGTATTGGTGGTAGTGGTATTGGTGGTGGTGGTATTGGTGGTGGTATTGGTGGTGGTGGTATTGGTGGTATTGGCATTGGTGGTGGTGGCGTTGGTGTTGGTGGTATTGGTGGTGGTGGTGGTGGTAATATTGGTGGCGGTGGTGGTGTTGTTAATAAAACAGGCTTTTGAAAACAACCCATCAGGTGGTTTAGTGCAGATGACATGTAACACAGATGTGCTGTTGTCAGCTTCAGCCCATTAGTACACGATTATGTGCTACCTGGAATTCACATGACTTAATTCGCTAATCAATTCTAAATCCATTTTACTGGGGGGGGGTTGAAACAGACACGAGCTAATGCAGGGTTAAAGTGATTGAAAGCAGGTGCCCGTGTTACGGGGTGGCCGTGCTGCTTAAAAAAAACACAACCGGTTTCAGCTGAAGCAGCACGTGTCCAGCCTGCTGTAAGAGAAACTCAATAAAGTAAATAATTCTTACAGACTAAATAACAGGTCCCGTGTAACAACGGAAGTAAAGGGGCCAGTAGCCATGGGAAGTTACAAATTAAGTCAAGGCCGTACTAAGGAGGGACTAACAAACAGTCGCGGCTCGCAGTTCTCGCGGGTGGGGGGGGCGGGGTCGCACGGGGTTATCGCGCGGGGGTTACCGCGAGTGGGGGGCGGGAGGGTAAAATAAAACTTACCTGACCGGCCCCGCGCCGCCTCTGCTCCTGCACCTGGTCCGCGTTTTCCTGCTCCTGAACAGGAACAGGCATGCTCCCTCCCCTCCTGTAAGCCAATCACAATGCTGCAATGGCAGCGTTGTGATTGGTGCGGAGTCCCGGACAGCGCCCAGCCGGGCACCTGTAGGGAGGCCATTTTCTCTATGTAGGCTGCATGCAGCCTACATAGAGAAAATGTAGAGTGCGCATGACTGCTTTGATCGGCCCCAGGGCCGACCAAACAGTCAGGGTAGTCAGAGTGGTGCAAGCCACTCCTCCCCGACCCGCCTACCCGCCTGCCCCCAACCAGGCATATCCTCCCGCCCGCCCCCAATCAGGCATACCCCTGCCTTCTGCTTTCTCGCAGCGCGAGAAGCAGAAAATAAAATGGTATTTAAAATACCATTTTATTTTCTGCTTCTCGCACTGCGAGAAAGCAGTGGGGAGGCGCTCCTCCGCCCTAATGGAGGAGCCGCCCCTGCTAACAAGACTATTAACGAATCCGAAGGGAGCATTTACAAAAGACAATGACACAAGCCAATTAAAAATATGGGAGGAGAGTGGGCGCGGCTTCTCTCCCATACTCTACTACAGCAGTCTTGCAGAGTGAGCAGCGCATGCGCGCAGCCGCTAGGCTAGACTTAAATAGAATGACACATGGTGCTGGGCACTCTCATATTCCCTCCAAAGTTTAATCTGTCACTGTACAGTTGCTGATTGTTGAATTCAAGTTCTGAACTAGTACTAATGAGGTTAATCTTTTCCCCAGGCTGTAGTTATAGTCAGAGCTATTGTTTTAAGTAAAGCTCTCTCACCTACCTCGTGGGCATTATATGTGCAATAAAAAAAAACTTCTAAATAAACATAGATGCACAGATAGACACACACAAACGTGCAAGCACAGATACAAAGAAACATGCATACACAGACACGAAGGCACACATAAACATGCCCACATTCCGAAACAGTCACCTGCAGCCGCATACAAAGATAGGTACAACCATATAAGCATACATACACACACATGCACTTATGCACACATACGCATGCAGGCAGGAGCACATACAAACAACGACACACGCGCTCATAGACAAGAGAGAGGGAGGAGAGATAAGACAACAGGGTGGGTAAGATGAAAGATAAATCTAGAGGGAGTGAGATTTTGTGACAAGGATGGGTTGGTTAAATAAGAGAGATAGAGAGAGAGCGAGAGTGAAATGAAAAGACAAGGGGATAGGTAAGGTGAGAGAGACAAGGAGGGGAGATAGAGAGATGAGGAGACTAGGGTAGGGAAACATGAGAGAGAAAGAGAGAGAGGAGAGAGAGGGAGAGATTGGGAGACATGGGTGGACTGGTAAATTGGGAGAGAAAGAGGGAGGATGGTAGAGTGAAATTCGGAGAGAAAGAGACACTTAGAAAGAGAGCGCGAGAAAGTGAATGAGAGATAGGCAAACAATGTGTACTTAGAGATAGAGGCACAGATCAGCTAGAATAAAATGTCTGCATAGAGCATGGGAGGTGGAGTGGTGAGCTGGGATGAGGTGTGACAAGCGAGAGTCTACTGCACGTTTCTCCCAAATACTGCACAGAGCAAGATCTGAATCTGCGGCTGAGTTTGTATTTCTCTTTTAGGTTTCTAAGAGGCACGTACAGCCAATGATATAGAAGTTCACCACGTGTTTTGGGAGGGAATTTGTTGAAACCAATTGGTGCAGTGCAATTTTATCGAGGCAGTTTTCTGGTGAGAGTTCCCACCCTTGTAGAAGGACCCTCACGTATCATTCCATGCACAGAGTATGATTACCAGCACATACAAACACACAACAAGATACAGACCACTCACAGCAGAAATGCAAGCGCAGTCAGGCATCACACGCACACGCCCCCCCTTATTTTCAGGTTAACCCACACCATACATACATTTGAAAAGATTCTGATGTATTGTCATGGTAGTCTTTTCACAGGAAACAAAAAACTAACAAAAGTGTATGAGCATAATAAATATCAAACCGTTCCATTAAAATATATAAATATAAAACATCAGTTGTTATTTCAGAAAATGTGTTTGGAAAACGGGCATCTATTTCATTGGACATCTGCCGCTTTGTCTTCAGCTCACATCACCTCAGTCCTTGCGGTGGGGGTGAAATCCCTTCCTTTTGCACCCAGATACCTCTAGCATGCCAGCACTAGTGAGCCTGAAAATCCCAGTGTCTTTATGTTTTGGAGAGCAAACAATAGCGATGGCGTCTGGCAACATTAACGCCTTCTCTGCTAGGCTTTCCCCTCCACATGCTAAGCCTTTTTTGGCTATTTGGGGTAGTTCATGCTTAGGCCCCTGTTATTTTTTGTCCACATAAGGTATCCACGTCAAATTTGCATCCTTTTTTCCCCAACAATCTGAGGATTCTAAAGGTACCCAGGGTTTGTGGATTCCCCTGGAGGGGACCCAGAAAGTAGCCAAAATACAGCTAGATTTTTATTTTTTTTAATGGGAAAAAGTGCTGCAGAAGAAAGCATGTGTTTTTTCCCCTGCAGATGGTATCAACACAGGGTTTGTGGTGCTGAAATTGCCATCTTCCCAGCTTTCAGGGACAGACAGACTTTTGTCAGAAAACCAAAACTTTTTACACAGTTTTGGCAGTTTACTGGGACATAGCCTATTTTTGCTATTTGTTGTGCTTTCAACCTCCTTCCAGTTATTGGTAAAAAAAAAGGTGGAAATCAATAATGGATGCCAAAAAGCTATCAATTTCTGAGAAGTAGACAAAATTCCAAATTCAGCAAGGAGTCATTTGTGTAGATCCTTAAAGGTTTTTTTAATAGAAACTAAAGAATATTGAAAATGATTTGAAAAAAACAGCCATTTGTGCCAACGTTTTCACCTGCAACTTCTTCTAAGTATGACAGATTTTTGAAAGCGGGATATATAAAACTTGTAAGTTCACCAAGAACCGGAAGAACCCAGAGCCAATAACTGAGCTGCGTCTTGCAATGGTTTTTCATTGTGTACCGGGTATATGGCAATTCATTTGGTAAAATATAAATAGTAGAAAATAGGTACCAAGGAAACCTATATATTTCCGAAATGGGAACAAAATAAAGAGTTTAGAAGCAGTGGTTATTTGCACATTGCCAGAATTGTGGGTACCCATACAAGCATGTGAATTAAAGGTCATTTTTCAAAATGATTTCTTTTTTCAAACTGTCTTACATTTGGAAGGCAGAAATGCAAAGAAAGTCAATTGGTAATAACACTTGTTCTACTATTCTGTGTTCCCCTAAGTCTCCCGATAAAAATGGTACCTCACATGTGTGGGTAGGCCTAGTGCCCGTGACAGGAAACGACCCAAAACACAACGTGGACACATCACATTTTTCCAGTTAAAACTGACATTTCTTTTTGCAATGTGCCTAGCTGTGGATTTCGAACCGTAGCTCAGCCAGCACCTAAGGAAACCTAGCAAACCTATACAGTTTTGAAAACTAGACACCAAGGGAAATCTAGGATGGGATGATTCGAATGGCTCTTACCAGGTTCTGTTACCCAGAATCCCTTGCAAACCTCAAACTTTGTAAAAAAAAAAAACACATTCCCCACATTTCTGTAACAGAAAGTTCTGGAATCTGCCTGGATCCACAAACGTCCACCGACCCAGCATTCCCCAAAGTCTCCTGATAAAAATGGTTACTGCGGCTGGGGTCATTTCCATCAAAAGACCTGACACCAAAATGGAAATACCCCTGGCAATCCAAGGAATGCCGCTTATGCGGAGGAGGGGACGAGTCTTTTCTACATTTACTATGCATCTGCCCCTACCTGGCAGAAGCCCGAAGAACGGTCCTCCGGGAAGCCTTTAGGAAGGAACAAATAAGGTCATGCAGAGTAGCTGTCATCCAATGCCTTCGAGGACTATCAATCCAACTGTCCTGTAGAGCCATAAAATTCCTGAAAACTGCAGCAACAGAACTGGAAAAAAAAGAAAACAATAACTAACTTAATAAGTTTTAGTAAACCTGTCTAGAAACTCACTTATGGTACGGCTTGTATGTTTTATACACATCTGTTCTTTTTTTTTAACCTAATAGCTGAGCACGTACCTCTGCGAGTTTTACTTCAAAATGTATATTTCTTGTATGGTGGTTCTCCACCCTTTTACGATTTTTTATGAAATCAAATAAAAGTATTTATCAATCAATCAATCAAAAATGGTACCTTACTTGTGTGGGTAGGCCTAGTGCCCACAACAGGAAACGGCCAAAAACACAACGAGGACACATCACATTTTTCCAGTGAAAACTAACCCTTTTTTCTCAATGTGCATAGCAGTGGATTTTGAACCGTAGCTCGGCCCGCACCTAGAGAAACCTAGCAAACCTATACATTTTTGAAAACTAGACACCAGGGGAATCCAGGATGAGGTAACGTGTGCCGCTCTCACCAGGTTCTGTTATCCAGAATCCCTTGCAAACCTCAAACTTTGTAAAAACAAAAAATACATTTTCCTCACATATTGTGATGGAAAGTACTGGAATCTATGAGTAGCCACAAACTTTCACCCACCCAGAATTCCGCAAAGTCTCCCAATAAAAATGGTACCTCACTTGCGTGGGTAAGCCTAGTACCCGCAACAGAAAGCAGCCCAAAAACCAACGTGGACACATCACATTTCTCCAGTGAAAACTGACCCTTTTTTCTCAATGTGCCTAGCTGTGGATTTTGGACACTACCTCTTCTGGCACCTAAGGGAACCTAGCAAACCTATATATTTTTGAAAACTAGACATTCAGGGGAATCAAGGATGGGGTGACATGCGTGGTTCTCACCAGGTTCTGTTACCCAGAATCCCTTGCAAACCTCAAACTTTGTAAAAAAAACAACAACAAAAACAAGTTTCTGTGATGGAAAGTTCTGCAATCTGCGTGGATCCAGAAACTTCCACCCACCCAGCATTTCCCAAAGTCTCCCCATAAAAATGGTACCTCACTTGTGTGGGTAGGCCTAGTGCCCGCCACAGGAAACAGCCCAAAACACAACGTGGACACATCACATTTTTACAGTGAAAACTGACCCTTTTTTCTCAATGTGCCTAGCAGTGGATTTTGAACCGTAGCTCGGCCGGCACCTAGAGAAACCTAGCAAACCTATACATTTTTGAAAACTAGACACCAGGGGAATCCAGGATGGGGTAACGTGTGTCGCTCTCACCAGGATCTGTTACCCAGAATCCCTTGCAAATCTCAAACTTGGTAAATAAAACACATTTTCCTGTCATTTCTGTGATGGACAGTGCTGGAATCTGCGTGGATCCACAAACTTCCATTCACCCAACATTCCCCAAAGTCTCCCAATAAAAATGGTACCTCACTTGTGTGGGGAGGCCTAGTGCCCGTGACAGGAAACGGCCCAAAATTGTGTAGACATTAAAATTACCTATTACAAAACAACCTGGTCTTGCAAGGGGGGGCTCCTTAGTATTTGGCACTGGGCTCAGCAGCCATCAAGGGGAACCTACCAAACCAACACATTCTGAAAACTAGACACCCAGGTAAATCCAGGATGGGGTGACTTGTGTGGCTCTCACCAGGGTCTGTTACCCAGAACCCCATTGCAAACCTCAAACTTTGTAAAGAAAAAAAACACATTCCCAACATTTCTGTAATAGAAAGTTCTGAAATCGGTGTGAATCCACAAACATCCACCCACTGAGCACTTCCCAAAGCTTCCTGATAAAAATGGTACCTCACTTCTGTGGGTAGGCCTAGTGCCCGCGTCAGGAAACGGCCCAAAACGCAACTTGTACACATCACTTTTTTTTTCCAATGTGCCTAGCTGTGGATTTCGAACTGTAGCTCAGCCGGCACCTAAGGACACCTAGCAAACCTATACATTTTTGAAAACTAGACACCCAGGGAAATCTAGGATGGAGTGATTCGTGTGGCTCTTACTAGGTTCTGTTACCCAGAATCCCTTGCAAACCTCAAACTATGTCAAAAAAACACATTTTCCTCACATTTTTGTGAAGGAAAGTTCTGGAATCTGCCTGGATCCACAAACGTCCACCCACCCAGCATTCCCCAAAGTCTCCCAATAAAAATGGTACCTCACTTGTGTGGGTAGGCCTAGTGCCCGCAACAGTAAACGGCCCAAAACACAATGTGAACACATCACATTTTTCCAGTGAAAACTGGCCCTTTTTTTGCAATGTGCCTAGCTGTGGATTTGGAACCGTAGCTCAGCTGACACCTAGGGAAACCTAGCAAACCTATAAATTTTTTAAATCTAGACACCCAGGGGAATCCAGGATAGGGTAACGTGTGCCGCTCTCACCAGGTTCTGTTACCCAGAATCCCTTGCAAACCTCTCATTTCTGTGATGGACAGCTCTGGAATCTATGTGTAGCCACAAACTTCCACCCACCCAGGATTCCGCAAAGTCTCCCAATAAAAATGGTACCTCACTTGCGTGGGTAAGCCTAGTACCCGCAACAGAAAACAGCCCAAAAACCAACATGGACACATCACATTTCTCCTGTGAAAACTGACCCTTTTTTCTCAATGTGCCTAGCTGTGGATTTTGGACCCTAGCTCTTACGGCACCTAAGGGACCTAGCAAACCTATACAGTTTTTGAAAACTAGACATCCAGGGGAATCAAGGATGGGGTGACTTGCGTGGCTCTCACCAGGTTCTGTTACCCAGAATCCCTTGCAAACCTCAAACTGTGTAAAAAAAAAAAAGAAATCTTCAGGTTTCTGTGATGGAAAGTTCTGCAATCTGCGTGGGTCCACAAGCTTCCACCCACCCAGCATTTCCCAAAGTCTCCTGATAAAAATGGTACCTCACTTGTGTGGGTAGGCCTACTGCCCGCGACAGGAAACGGCCCAAAACACAACGTGGACACATCTAATTTTTATAGTGAATACTGACCCTTTTTTCTCAATGTGCCTACCTGTGGATTTTGGACCCTAGCTCTTCCGGCACCTAAGGGAACCTATCAAACCTATACATTTTTTTAAACTAGACACCCAGGGGAATCCAGGATGGGGTAACGTGTGCCGCTCTCACCAGGTTCTGTTACCCAGATGCCCCTTGCACACCTCAAACTTTGTAAAAAAAAACAAATTTTCCTCTCATTTCTGTGATGGACAGCTCTGGAATCTATTGGTAGCCACAAATTCCACCCACCCAGAATCCCGCAAAGTCTCCCAATACAAATGGTACCTCACTTGCGTGGGTAAGCCTAGTACCCGCAACAGAAAACAGCCCAAAAACCAACATGGACACATCACATTTCTCCAGTGAAAACTGACCCTTTTTTCTCAATGTGCCTAGCTGTGGATTTTGGACCCTAGCTCTTCCGGCACCTAAGGGAAACTAGCAAACCTATACATATTTGAAAACTAGACATCCAGGGGAATGAAGGATGGGGTGACTTGCGTGGCTCTCACCAGGTTCTGTTACCCAGAATCCCTTGCAAACCTCAAACTTTGTAAAAAAAAAAAAATCCTCAGGTTTCTGTGATGGAAAGTTCCGCAATCTGCGTGGATCCACAAACTTCCACCCACCCATCATTTCCCAAAGTCTCCCGATAAAATTGGTACCTCATTTGTGTGGGTAGGCCTAGTGCCCGTGACAGGAAACAGCCCAAAATTGTGTAGACATCAAAATTACCTATTACACAACAACCTGGTTTTGCAAGGGGGGGCTCCTGAGTATTTGGCACTGGGCTCAGCAGCCATCAAGGGGAACCTACCAACCTCACACATTTCTGAAAACTAGACACCCAGGGAAATTCAGGATGGGGTGACTTGTGTGGCTCTCACCAGGTTCTGTTACCCAGAATCCCTTGCAAACCTCAAACTTTGTATAGAAAAAAACACATTCCCCACATTTCTGTAACAGAAAGTTCTGAAATCTGCCTGGATCCACAAACGTCCACTGACCCAGCATTCCCCAAAGTCTCCTGATAAAAATGGTACCTTACTTGTGTGGGTAGGCCTAGTGCCCACGACACGAAACGGCCCAAAACACAACGTGGACACTTCACATTTTTCCAGTGGAAACTGACCCTTTTTTCTCAATGTGCCTACCTGTGGATTTTGAACCGTAGCTCAGCTGACACCTAGGGAAACCTAGCAAACATATACAAATTTGAAAACTGGACACCCAGGGGAATCCAGGATGGGGTAACGTGTGCCGCTCTCACCAGGTTCTGTTACCCAGAATCCCTTGCAAACCTCAAACTTTGTAAAAAAAAACACATTTTCCTCTCATTTCTGTGATGGACAGCTCTGGAATCTGCCTGGATCCACAAACGTCCACCCACCCAGCATTCCCCAAACTCTCCTGATAAAAATGGTACATTATTTGTCTGGATAGGCCTAGCGCCCACGACACGAAACGCCCCAAACCACAATGTGAACACATCACATTTTTCCAGTGAAAACTGGACCTTATTTTGCAATGTGCCTAGCTGTGGATTTGGAACCCTAGCTCAGCTGGCACCTACAAAAACCTAGCAAACCTATACATTTTTCAAAACTAGGACACAGGGGAATCCAGGTCAGGGTGACTTGTGTGGCTCTCACCAGGTTCTGTAACCCAGAATCCCTTGCAAACCTCAAACTTTGTAAAAAAAACACACAAAGAAACAAGTTTCTGTGATGGAAAGTTCTGCAATCTGCGTGGATCCAGAAACTTCCACCCACCCAGCATTTCCCAAAGTCTCCCCATAAAAATGGTACCTCACTTGTGTGGGTAGGCCTAGTGCCCGCCACAGGAAACAGCCCAAAACACAACGTGGACACATCACATTTTTACAGTGAAAACTGACCCTTTTTTCTCAATGTGCCTAGCAGTGGATTTTGAACCGTAGCTCGGCCGGCACCTAGAGAAACCTAGCAAACCTATCCATTTTTGAAAACTAGACACCAGGGGAATACAGGATGGGGTAACGTGTGTCGCTCTCACCAGGTTCTGTTACCCAGAATCCCTTGCAAATCTCAAACTTGGTAAATAAAACACATTTTCCTGTCATTTCTGTGATGGACAGTGCTGGAATCTGCGTGGATCCACAAACTTCCACCCACCCAGCATTCCCCAAAGTCTCCCAATAAAAATGGTACCTCACTTGTGTGGGGAGGCCTAGTGCCCGTGACAGGAAATGGCCCAAAATTGAGTAGACATCAAAATTACCTATTACAAAACAACATGGTCTTGCAAGGGGGGGCTCCTTAGTATTTGGCACTGGGCTCAGCAGCCATCAAGGGGAACCTACCAAACCAACACATTTCTGAAAACTAGACACCCAGGTAAATCCAGGATGGGGTGACTTGTGTGGCTCTCACCAGGGTCTGTTACCCAGAACCCCATTGCAAATCTCAAACTTTGTAAAGAAAAAAAACACATTCCCAACATTTCTGTAATAGAAAGTTCTGAAATCGGTGTGAATCCACAAACATCCACCCACTGAGCACTTCCCAAAGCTTCCTGATAAAAATGGTACCTCACTTCTGTGGGTAGGCCTAGTGCCCGCGACAGGAAACGGCCCAAAACGCAACGTGGACACATCACTTTTTATTTCCAATGTGCCTAGCTGTGGATTTCGAACTGTAGCTCAGCCGGCACCTAAGGACACCTAGCAAACCTATACATTTTTGAAAACTAGACACCCAGGGAAATCTAGGATGGAGTGATTCGTGTGGCTCTTACTAGGTGCTGTTACCCAGAATCCCTTGCAAACCTCAAACTATGTCAAAAAAACACATTTTCCTCACATTTCTGTGAAGGAAAGTTCTGGAATCTGCCTGGATCCACAAACGTCCACCCACCCAGCATTCCCCAAAGTCTCCCAATAAAAATGGTACCTCACTTGTGTGGGTAGGCCTAGTGCCCGCAACAGTAAACGGCCCAAAACACAATGTGAACACATCACATTTTTCCAGTGAAAACTGGCCCTTTTTTTGCAATGTGCCTAGCTGTGGATTTGGAACCGTAGCTCAGCTGACACCTAGGGAAACCTAGCAAACCTATACATTTTTTAAAACTAGACACCCAGGGGAATCCAGGATGGGGTAACGTGTGCCGCTCTCACCAGGTTCTGTTACCCAGAATCCCTTGCAAACCTCAAACTTTGTAATAAAAACACATTTTCCTCTCATTTCTGTGATGGACAGCTCTGGAATCTATGGGTAGCCACAAACTTCCACCCACCCAGGATTCCGCAAAGTCTCCCAATAAAAATGGTACCTCACTTGCGTGGGTAAGTGTGGTGATGTGATACTCTGTGATGTCATCTAGAGTGTTGGCAGACATCCTGCCCTGAGTGTTCTGTTGATGGCAGTTGCTGCCTGTGCTTGGTACCAGCTGGGACAGCTCTCTGTACCACCAATAAATACTACTCCTGCTACCTCAACTGTGTCCTCCACGTTACTTTACAACAGTGGCGACAGAAGACGGGATACACCCACAGCCACCTCCGTTTGCTGATGACCGTCGCGGGACTTCGTACAAGTATTTCTAGCCTTTTCCATGGGAATGCAGCTGTGAGTACATTTTTTCTTTATTATTACTCACTCCCTGCCAAGGCACCCCTGCGTAACGTACAGAGAGCCGTACCCATTTAAAAGCGCCTTACTCATGACATTGGTGTCTCTGCAGCGCGTGTGCAGAGATCACGGCACATTGACCACCACGACAAAGCGGACTTTTCAAGGCGCTCTTACATTTGTATCTATGGGCGCACAAGGAGTGGAGCTGTGAACCCTCACAACCGCCATACTTCATTTAAAGCCTGCAAAAACTTAGGAAGCTCGAGCCCTTACCCGCATTCCGTTTAAGCGCTGCTGGTTCCCGGCTTCCTCGGTGAAAGCTTACGCTTCGTGCTGCACTATTGGACAAGCCGGTTTTGAGCCACCCGGCACCAACGTCAGGGAACGTGCCGCCATTTTGGGATTGGCATCCCTCATCCAGACTGGTGTCCGCTTTACCAATCACGTTGTCCACCATCAATAAAGTTTTTCTTTCCCCCTACTTGTGGCAACGTTGCAGCGTTTGGAACAATTTAAAGGATTTCAAACACCTTCTCATTTCACAGAGCAGTTACTGGCTGAGCAGATCGTTTTGACGCCTGGCTTCACATTTTCATTATAAAGGGAAATTTACTTTCTTTCGCTCTGCGCTGACACGCACAGCTCTTTTGCGTGTTATACCTTCCTGCAATTTCGCTGACACGCACAGCATTTTTCATCGTGTGTCTGCATATTTATATTACTGTTCCCATTTACACTGACACACACAGTTGTTTTGCATCCATATTTAAAAAACTATCTTCACCATGCGAGACTGCCACCCAGAGGCTCAAATGTGAACTGCATCATCAAGTTCATCTTTATTCAGTGTGTTACTTCTGTGACACACACACAATATTTTTTTTTCTTTTTTTCTCTTTTCTTTCTCATTTTTTTTTCTTAGCTCCCTTTCTTTTTCTCTTTTATCTACATTCTTAGCTCCCTTTCTTTTTCTCTTTTATCTACATTCTTCTTCTTCTTTACTCCATTCTCACAGACATGCAGAGTGTTACAGCCCCTGCGCCTTTCTTACAAGAACCCGGAGAACCGCAACTTGAATGGAAACTATGGATCAGATCATTCAAGGCATATCTTGGCGCAATTGATGGTCAAAGATTCAGACCGGAGAGGAAGAAGAATCTTATGTATTATCATTTGGGGGTCGAGGGACAAAATGTGTTTGACCATCTACCTCCCTATGAACCACCTGAAGGGGAAGATCCTGATGAATTCGAAATAGCAGTAATGCAATTGGACAAGTACTTTACAAAAACTAAAAACATTGTTGTACATAGATATAAATTTTTCACGAGAACACAAAAACCTAATGAAAGTATAAACACTTTCATTACAGCTTTAAAAGTTCTTGCTGCAAAATGCGATTTCGACAATTTCACTTCTCAACTCGTAAGAGATCAACTCGTGGCACGGTGCTACTGCAAAAAGATCCAAGAAAAGTTACTCACTTGTAAAGACCCCACTCTAGATGAAGCAGTGGACATTGCCAAGAGCATTGAAAATTCAATGGAAGATGCCAAGCAACTTGAATCTGCTCTATCCAATTCCAGTATTTCTGGTGCCGTTTCACCAATATTCCTTTTTCTTCTTCTGCTCTTCCAAACATCTCTAGAGGATCATTCAGAGGTGGGAGGAACTTCACACTGAACAGAGGTGGAAAAACCTACACACCTAACAGACAATCTAATTTCAGAATGAGTTGTTATAGGTGTGGGTCATCCATGCATGTTTCTTCTTTCAAAAACTGTCCTGCTATTAACCAACAGTGTGGCCAATGTGGTAAAATGGGTCATTTTACAAAAGTTTGTATGGGAGGAAGAAGAAGAAGTGTAAGATGTGTACTTAATGATTACGATCAAGATGATCAATTTGACGATGATGTCACGAAACAAGAGTATGTGGTAATAGTCAAGAACTGTTCTGACAAATGTACTATGCAATACATTCCAGATCCCGAAGTTGATGTTACTATTGAGACCAGTCATATTCAACTCCTGGTTGACACAGGAGCACGCATCACCATTGTGTCTCATGACAAGTACATAAAATTTTGGTCCACTAAGAGTTTGTTACCTCCTGACATACTTACTGTAGCCTTTGAAGGCAGTAGGATTGACTTGCTAGGCTACTTCTGGGCTAGAATAAGTGTTCTTGGAGTAGTCATCAGTGGTAAGGTATATGTGGCTAAACGTGGGATCAATGTTCTTGGGCTTATCCATCAAGCTGAGTTTGGTCTAACTATCAAACCTGGTTCACCCAACCCAGTTTTTATTGACCATCAATCTAACCACAATTATTTTTCTCCCACTAGTGATATTGGTTCTCTGTCCAGTACTCAACCCACAAATGCTTGGGAACACAAGTACAGTACAAATTTTGAGGACCGTCTAGGCAAAATCACGAACTTCCAACACTTCATTAAAATTAAAGAAAATGGCGTGCCCATCAAGCATAAACTGCGCAATGTACCTTTGAGCATTAGAGGTGATCTCTCAAAGCATTTACAAACATTATGTGACCAGGGTGTAATCGAGAAGGTTGAGTCCACTCTCTGGCTTTCACCCATTGTTTTGGCCAAGAAGAGGTCTGGGGACCTGAGGATGTGTGTCGACTTGAGGAGCCTTAAAGAAGCCATCTGGGTTGATGGTTTTCCCCTCCCACGCATTGAAGACCTCATCGCCAAAGTAGGTTCCTCTTCATGGTACACGAAACTTGACCTTAAGGCTGCCTACCATCAGGTCGAGCTACATCCTCAGTCCCGACACCTCACAGCTTTCGTTACTCCAGATGGTGTATTTCAATTTTGTCGCCTTCCCTTTGGTCTCGCCTCGGCTGCTGCCGTATTCCAAAGATTAATGACTGAGATGTTCCATCACAATCCCCAGGTTGTTGTTTTCCAGGACGACATTCTCATATTCACGAAAAGTGAAGACGAGCATGACTCTGTCATTGACCAAGTATTCAACGTTCTGGCAAACAGAGGAGTCACCTTACAAAAAAGCAAATGTACTTTCAAAGTTAAAGAAATCGAGTACTTAGGCCACGTCATCTCCGAACATGGCATCAAGCCCAGACCTGGTCTAATAAAAAGCATAGTTGATGCACCTTCTCCCCAAAATAAGGAACAACTCATGTCCTTTCTTGGTCTTTGTGAATTCTATTCTAAGTTTATGAAAGATTTTGCAAAAACCACAGAGTGTTTCAGGGCGCTACTAAAGAAAGGAGCAACCTATGAATGGTCCGAGGAGTGTCAAAAAGGTTTCCAGCTCATCAAAGACCACATAGTTCAAGCTCCTGCTTTGCAAGCATTTATAGAAGGAAAGCAAACCATTGTTACTGTTGATGCTTCAGAGTATGGTCTGGGAGCTGTCCTTTCGCAATATGCCGATGGGAAAGAGCATACAGTGGGATTTGCTTCCAGGACTCTTCGTCCTGTTGAACGGAAATATTCCGTTATCGAAAAAGAACTTTTAGCCTGTGTTTGGAGCATTGAAAAATTCAAACAATATGTATGGGGCAGATCATTCATCCTCAAGACTGACCATCGCCCTCTAGTTGATATCCTTTCTGGGAAAAACGTCAAACGCACCACCGCTCGCTTAGCACGATTATCCACGAAACTCCTAGAATACACTTTCACTGTAGAATATATTCCTGGAGGAAAGAACTGTAGAGCGGACTGTCTATCAAGACTCCCCATTTCAGACACAGACGAACATGAATGGGAAACTGACATTGAAGAGTGTTTTGTGGCACTTATTGGCCAAGATAACTTGTCCTTTGCAGAAGAAGATTGGATTGTGGAGATTGACAAGGATCCCATTCTCAAAGAAGTCGCTTCCTTAATTAAGAAAGGTTGGCCCAAAGAGAGGTGTCTCTCACCCGATCTACAGATGTTCTGGAAAGTTGGTGACGAACTTTCAATGGAAGGTGGGAAAGTAGTCAGAGGTGATAAACTCATTCCTCCTTCTTCCTACCGAGAAAAGATCATCCTAGCCGCACATTCTGGTCATCTTGGAGCAACTATTACAAAGAGGAAAGTCAGAGCTGACTTCTGGTGGCCTAGAATGGACACGCAAATTAATGATCTGGTTCGGCAATGTTCACGCTGTAATGCCAGTGACAAAGTCTTGGTACTCGAAGGCACAGTTGAATCTCCTGTACCCCCGCCTGGCAGAGCTTGGCAAAGACTTGGTATGGATTTTCTTGGACCGTTTCATGTTCTCCCTTCCAATTCCAAATATTTTTTAGTTCTCATTGATCATCTGTCCAGGTGGGTGGAGGTCGAACCCATTACCACACCCAATTCCAAGAGCGTTATTAACTGTTTGAATGCCATCTTCCTCAGGGAGGGTTATCCTGAGGAAATTTTGACCGATAATGGTGTTCAATTCGTTTCAGAAGAAATGAACTCATTTCTGCACTCTTGTGGCATCAAACACACCAGGACTCCGCTTTATCATCCACAAAGCAATGGCAAAACTGAGAGGTTTAACAGGGTCGTAGTGGAGTGCGTGCAAGCAGCCTTTAGATCAAAGTCCTGTGTTTTTCAAGCTGTGAAGGATCTTGTCTGGTCATATCGCACCTCACCTCACGTTGCTACCAATTTTTCTCCTTTCGAACTTATGAGGGGTAGAAAAGCTTCCTCCCGAGTATATCCCTTCTGGATGGTCAAATCTTTTCATCAAGGTTGCAACATGAGGTGTATGTGGGAATCTGCCAAGAAAACTTCCACTGAAGCTTGTTCAAAATCTCATCAATTCTCCACCACGAAAGAAATTCCTAGACTCCGTGTCGGAGATTGGGTCAGGGTCAAAAATCCTAACTCAGTAAGAAAAGGTTTTTCTAAATTTCTAGAATCACAACGAATTGTAGAACTCCGTAAGAATGCTGTTAAGTTGTCTAATGGAAGTTGGTGGAGTACTTCCCGTGTCGCCAAAGATCCTTGTATTCATTCTGAAACTGGTGAAATCAATCAAAATGTTGAAGGGGGGGATGGTGTTAGGAGAAGCACCAGAATCCAGGTTAGACCACGAAAATTACAAGACTATGTATAAGTTTAATTACTTTGCTCTTCACCTTGTTTTCTGTTCTCACCAGTTCCTTTTCCTTTTGACATATTGTACCCTTTCTCTATCCCACAGTTATTTTATCAAAAGAGGGGAGGTGTGGTGATGTGATACTCTGTGATGTCATCTAGAGTGTTGGCAGACATCCTGCCCTGAGTGTTCTGTTGATGGCAGTTGCTGCCTGTGCTTGGTACCAGCTGGGACGGCTCTCTGTACCACCAATAAATACTACTCCTGCTACCTCAACTGTGTCCTCCAAGTTACTTTACAACAGTAAGCCTAGTACCCGCAACAGAAAACAGCCCAAAAACCAACATGGACACATCACATTTCTCCTGTGAAAACTGAGCCTTTTTTCTCAATGTGCCTAGCTGTGGATTTTGGACCCTAGCTCTTACGGCACGTAAGGGACCTAGCAAACCTATACAGTTTTTGAAAACTAGACATCCAGGGGAATCAAGGATGGGGTGACTTGCGTGGCTCTCACCAGGTTCTGTTACCCAGAATCCCTTGCAAACCTCAAGCTTTGTAAAAAAAAAAGAAATCTTCAGGTTTGGATCTGGGTGGATCCACAAGCTTCCACCCACCCAGCATTTCCCAAAGTCTCCTGATAAAAATGGTACCTCACTTGTGTGGGTAGGCCTACTGCCCGCGACAGGAAACGGCCCAAAACACAACGTGGACACATCTAACTTTTATAGTGAAAACTGACCCTTTTTTCTCAATGTGCCTACCTGTGGATTTTGGACCCTAGCTCTTCCGGCACCTAAGGGAACCTAGCAATCCTATACATTTTTTTAAACTAGACACCCAGGGGAATCCAGGATGGGGTAACGTGTGCCGCTCTCACCAGGTTCTGTTACCCATTTGCCCCTTGCAAACCTCAAACTTTGTAAAAAAAACACATTTTCCTCTCATTTCTGTGAAGGACAGCTCTGGAATCTATTGGTAGCCACAACTTCCACCCACCCAGAATCCCGCAAAGTCTCCCAATACAAATGGTACCTCACTTGCGTGGGTAAGCCTAGTACCCGCAACAGAAAACAGCCCAAAAACCAACATGGACACATCACATTTCTCCAGTGAAAACTGACCCTTTTTTCTCAATGTGCCTAGCTGTGGATTTTGGACCCTAGCTCTTCCGGCACCTAAGGGAACCTAGCAAACCTATACATTTTTGAAAACTAGACATCCAGGGGAATGAAGGATGGGGTGACTTGCGTGGCTCTCACCAGGTTCTGTTACCCAGAATCCCTTGCAAACCTCAAACTTTGTAAAAAAAAAAAAAATACTCAGGTTTCTGTGATGGAAAATTCCGCAATCTGCGTGGATCCACAAACTTCCACCCACCCATCATTTCCCAAAGTCTCCCGATAAAATTGGTACCTCATTTGTGTGGGTAAGCCTAGTGCCCGTGACAGGAAACAGCCCAAAATTGTGTAGACATCAAGATTACCTATTACACAACAACCTGGTTTTGCAAGGGGGGGCTCCTGAGTATTTGGCACTGGGCTCAGCGGCCATCAAGGGGAACCTACCAACCTCACACATTTCTGAAAACTAGACACCCAGGGAAATTCAGGATGGGGTGACTTGTGTGGCTCTCACCAGGTTCTGTTACCCAGAATCCCTTGCAAACCTCAAACGTTGTATAAAAAAAAACACATTCCCCACATTTCTGTAACAGAAAGTTCTGGAATCTGCCTGGATCCACAAACGTCCACTGACCCAGCATTCCCCAAAGTCTCCTGATAAAAATGTTACCTTTCTTGTGTGGGTAGGCCTAGTGCCCACAACACGAAATGGCCCAAAACACAACGTGGACACTTCACATTTTGTGGGTAGGCCTAGTGCCCACGACACGAAACAGCCCAAAACACAACGTGGACACTTCACATTTTTCCAGTGGAAACTGACCCTTTTTTCTCAATGTGCCTACCTGTGGATTTTGAACCGTAGCTCAGCTGACACCTAGGGAAACGTAGCAAACATATACAAATTTGAAAACTGGACACCCAGGGGAATCCAGGATGGGGTAACGTGTGCCGCTCTCACCAGGTTCTGTTACCCAGAATCCCTTGCAAACCTCAAACTTTGTAAAAAAAAAACATTTTCCTCTCATTTCTGTGATGGACAGCTCTGGAATCTGCCTGGATCCACAAACGTCCACCCACCCAGCATTCCCCAAAGTCTCCTGATGAAAATGGTACATTATTTGTCTTGGTAGGCCTAGCGCCCACGACACGAAACGCCCCAAAACACAATGTGAACACATCACATTTTTCCAGTGAAAACTGGACCTTATTTTGCAATGCCTAGCTGTGGATTTGGAACCCTAGCTCAGCTGGCACCTACAGAAACCTAGCAAACCTATACATTTTTCAAAACTAGGACACAGGGGAATCCAGGTCAGGGTGACTTGTGTGGCTCTCACCAGGTTCTGTAACCCAGAATCCCTTACAAACCTCAAACTTTGTAAAAAAAAAACCGACATTTTCCTCACATATTGTGATGGGCGATAGCGACTTACCGGGATTCCTGCGTTTGCAGACAAGTTTTCCTATCTGTTCGCGTGCACCACGAGATTTCGGTAGCCGGCAGCACGATCCCGGGAGAGTTTGCGATCGCGAACACGTCATTCGCCGCGCCATCGGACACCGCGAGAGTATGCGATCGCGAACACGTCATTCGCCGCGCCATCGTGCACCGCGAGAGAGATTGCGATCGCGAACACGTCATTCGGGCGCGCCATCGGACATCCGGCGGAATGTTGGTAAAGCTCGCGATTTCGAACACGCAAAATTTTCAATCTGGAGAAGAATAATATCTCGAGCAGCATAAAACCTTCTATAAAAAATGATGATTTGGATGAAAAGAAAAACTCAGATTGATATTTGGCTGTCTTTTTTTGTCAAATTTTTTTGGGGGAGAGGGAGGAAGTGCCACAGAGTCTCCTACTTCCTGTTCCTGTTCAGCAGGCTCCTCCCAGTGCTTTGTCCATCTCCTGTTCATTTTTCACTTGGATTTGAGCTGGAAGGATCACTCTTTGTGTCTGCTGCATCATTATCATTGGATTTGAGGACTTTTGGATTTGAGATTTTACAAGTAAGTTGGTGTTGTTTGATTGGGGCATTGCAGTTGCTGCAACTACAATTTTGGTACTTTTCATCATTTTTAAAAATAAATAGTTGTGGGTAGCCAGTAGGCCCAGAGCTAGTCATGGGTGGGTGCATGATGAAACATGATGAAACAACTGTTCCTTTGCTGTGTGATGTATTTATTTATTTCAAATATCATTTAGGGCACATGGATGGCATTGGATTGAATTGCAAAATGTGTATTTTTGGGTGTATTTCAGTTTTTTTGGGTGTGTGTTAAATACATGCCTTAGTTGTGTGTGGTGTGTTGCAGGCCTGGTTTAGCCCTGTGGATTTTCGTTTTTGCAATTTATTGCATTACAGGCAAAGCAGTGTGGTTTAGCATGCAGCCTTTGCCTGGCTATTATAGGCCTGTTTTCAGTACATTGTTTTCCAGGCCTCCTGCTTGTTGCTTGTGATTTGTGAGTGTCCATGTGGCTGGTAGCCATTTCTGGTGGGAGTTATAAGTGTGCTGCTTTTGCCATATAGGCCTGCATGTGTTTCCTTTGTGGCCTAGGCTTCTTGTTGTGGTCCTGGCCATGAGGCTGGTGGCCATTTTGAAGCCAGGCAGTGTGCTTTTTGCCATAGGCCTACATTGTCTGTCTTCAGTTTCTTGTTGTTGTTGTGGGCCTGGCCATGTGGCTGGTGGCCATTTTGAAGCCCGGTAGTGTGCTTTTATCCATAGGCCTGCAAGCTTGTGGCCTAGTCTGCCAACAGGCCTTTCATCCAGTAGGCTCAGAGGTAGTCAGGGGTGCATGAACCAACTGTTTCTGTGTGTTCTGTTGAATTTAAACATCATTTAGGGCATGGATGGCATTGGATTGAATTGCAAAATGTGTATTTTTGGGTGTATTTCAGTTTTTTTGGGTGTGTGTTAAATACATGCCTTAGTTGTGTGTGGTGTGTTGCAGGCCTTGTTTAGCCCTGTGGATTTTCGTTTTTGCAATTTATTGCATTACAGGCAAAGCAGTGTGGTTTAGCATGCAGCCTTTGCATGGCTATTATAGGCCTGTTTTCAGTACATTGTTTTCCAGGCCTCCTGCTTGTTGCTTGTGATTTGTGAGTGTCCATGTGGCTGGTAGCCATTTCTGGTGGGAGTTATAAGTGTGCTGCTTTTGCCATATAGGCCTGCATGTGTTTCCTTTGTGGCCTAGGCTTCTTGTTGTGGTCCTGGCCATGAGGCTGGTGGCCATTTTGAAGCCAGGCAGTGTGCTTTTTGCCATAGGCCTGCATTGTCTGTCTTCAGTTTCTTCTTGTTGTTGTGGGCCTGGCCATGTGGCTGGTGGCCATTTTGAAGCCCGGTAGTGTGCTTTTATCCATAGGCCTGCAAGCTTGTGGCCTAGTCTGCCAACAGGCCTTTCATCCAGTAGGCTCAGAGGTAGTCAGGGGTGCATGAAACAACTGTTTCTGTGTGTTCTGTTGAATTTAAACATCATTTAGGGCATGGATGGCATTGGATTGAATTGCAAAATGTGTATTTTTGGGTGTATTTCTGTTTTTTGGGTGTTTGTTAAATACATGCCTTAGTTGTGTGTGGTGTGTTGCAGGTCTTGTTTAGCCCTGTGGATTTTCGTTTTTGCATTTTAATCCATTACAGGCAAAGCAGTGTGGTTTAGCATGCAGCCTCTGCATGGCTATTATAGGCCTGTTTTCAGTACATTGTTTTCCAGGCCTCCTGCTTGTTGCTTGTGATTTGTGAGTGTCCATGTGGCTGGTAGCCATTTCTGGTGGGAGTTATAAGTGTGCTGCTTTTGCCATATAGGCCTGCATGTGTTTCCTTTGTGGCCTAGGCTTCTTGTTGTGGTCCTGGCCATGAGGCTGGTGGCCATTTTGAAGCCAGGCAGTGTGCTTTTTGCCATAGGCCTGCATTGTCTGTCTTCAGTTTCTTCTTCTTGTTGTGGGCCTGGCCATGTGGCTGGTGGCCATTTTGAAGCCCGGTAGTGTGCTTTTATCCATAGGCCTGCAAGCTTCCTAGTCTGCCAACAGGCCTTTCATCCAGTAGGCTCAGAGGTAGTCAGGGGTGCATGAAATAACTGTTTCTGTGTGTTCTGTTGAATTTAAACATCATTTAGGGCATGGATGGCATTGGATTGAATTGCAAAATGTGTATTTTTGGGTGTATTTCAGTTTTTTTGGGTGTGTGTTAAATACATGCCTTAGTTGTGTGTGGTGTGTTGCAGGCCTTGTTTAGCCCTGTGGATTTTCGTTTTTGCAATTTATTGCATTACAGGCAAAGCAGTGTGGTTTAGCATGCAGCCTTTGCATGGCTATTATAGGCCTGTTTTCAGTACATTGTTTTCCAGGCCTCCTGCTTGTTGCTTGTGATTTGTGAGTGTCCATGTGGCTGGTAGCCATTTCTGGTGGGAGTTATAAGTGTGCTGCTTTTGCCATATAGGCCTGCATGTGTTTCCTTTGTGGCCTAGGCTTCTTGTTGTGGTCCTGGCCATGAGGCTGGTGGCCATTTTGAAGCCAGGCAGTGTGCTTTTTGCCATAGGCCTGCATTGTCTGTCTTCAGTTTGTTCTTGTTGTTGTGGGCCTGGCCATGTGGCTGGTGGCCATTTTGAAGCCCGGTAGTGTGCTTTTATCCATAGGCCTGCAAGCTTGTGGCCTAGTCTGCCAACAGGCCTTTCATCCAGTAGGCTCAGAGGTAGTCAGGGGTGCATGAAACAACTGTTTCTGTGTGTTCTGTTGAATTTAAACATCATTTAGGGCATGGATGGCATTGGATTGAATTGCAAAATGTGTATTTTTGGGTGTATTTCAGTTTTTTTGGGTGTTTGTTAAATACATGCCTTAGTTGTGTGTGGTGTGTTGCAGGTCTTGTTTAGCCCTGTGGATTTTCGTTTTTGCATTTTATTGCATTACAGGCAAAGCAGTGTGGTTTAGCATGCAGCCTCTGCATGGCTATTATAGGCCTGTTTTCAGTACATTGTTTTCCAGGCCTCCTGCTTGTTGCTTGTGATTTGTGAGTGTCCATGTGGCTGGTAGCCATTTCTGGTGGGAGTTATAAGTGTGCTGCTTTTGCCATATAGGCCTGCATGTGTTTCCTTTGTGGCCTAGGCTTCTTGTTGTGGTCCTGGCCATGAGGCTGGCGGCCATTTTGAAGCCAGGCAGTGTGCTTTTTGCCATAGGCCTGCATTGTCTGTCTTCAGTTTCTTCTTCTTGTTGTGGGCCTGGCCATGTGGCTGGTGGCCATTTTGAAGCCCGGTAGTGTGCTTTTATCCATAGGCCTGCAAGCTTCCTAGTCTGCCAACAGGCCTTTCATCCAGTAGGCTCAGAGGTAGTCAGGGGTGCATGAAATAACTGTTTCTGTGTGTTCTGTTGAATTTAAACATCATTTAGGGCATGGATGGCATTGGATTGAATTGCAAAATGTGTGTTTTTGGGTGTATTTCAGTTTTTTTGGGTGTGTGTTAAATACATGCCTTAGTTGTGTGTGGTGTGTTGCAGGCCTTGTTTAGCCCTGTGGATTTTCGTTTTTGCAATTTATTGCATTACAGGCAAAGCAGTGTGGTTTAGCATGCAGCCTTTGCATGGCTATTATAGGCCTGTTTTCAGTACATTGTTTTCCAGGTCTCCTGCTTGTTGCTTGTGATTTGTGAGTGTCCATGTGGCTGGTAGCCATTTCTGGTGGGAGTTATAAGTGTGCTGCTTTTGCCATATAGGCCTGCATGTGTTTCCTTTGTGGCCTAGGCTTCTTGTTGTGGTCCTGGCCATGAGGCTGGCGGCCATTTTGAAGCCAGGCAGTGTGCTTTTTGCCATAGGCCTGCATTGTCTGTCTTCAGTTTCTTCTTGTTGTTGTGGGCCTGGCCATGTGGCTGGTGGCCATTTTGAAGCCTGGTAGTGTGCTTTTATCCATAGGCCTGCAAGCTTGTGGCCTAGTCTGCCAACAGGCCTTTCATCCAGTAGGCTCAGAGGTAGTCAGGGGTGCATGAAACAACTGTTTCTGTGTGTTCTGTTGAATTTAAACATCATTTAGGGCATGGATGGCATTGGATTGAATTGCAAAATGTGTATTTTTGGGTGTATTTCAGTTTTTTTGGGTGTGTGTTAAATACATGCCTTAGTTGGGTGTGGTGTGTTGCAGGCCTTGTTTAGCCCTGTGGATTTTCGTTTTTGCATTTTATTGCATTACAGGCAAAGCAGTGTGGTTTAGCATGCAGCCTTTGCATGGCTATTATAGGCCTGTTTTCAGTACATTGTTTTCCAGGCCTCCTGCTTGTTGCTTGTGATTTGTGAGTGTCCATGTGGCTGGTGGCCATTTCTGGTGGGAGTTATAAGTGTGCTGCTTTTGCCATTTAGGCCTGCATGGTTTTCCTCTTGGCTTACTGCTTCCATCCATCCCCTTTGCCAGCTGCAGCTCCCTGAATGATGTGATGAGCAAATAATTTAATGCCAAACAGGGTCCACTTCCATTACATTTGTATTTTTGTTGTTGTTCCTCTTCTTTCCTATCCTTCCTGAGAGTGTACACAGTATACCATGAAAGCTCTTGTTGACAGTCTCACAAATGGCTACACTAAGTTATATATTTTATTTGTTTGTTTGTACTAGTAGTAATTGAACTACAACAACAAATGCAACATTTCACTGATGTTCTTCTCCTGGCTTCTTTGCTTTTAGGTGCACAAAAAGACAGAGGAGGAGGTGTCATCATCATCACCCGTTGTACTGCCAGACAGAAGTCCTGCTGCGCACCACGTCACGTCCACGTGTGACCACAGACATCTCTGCAACTTGTGCACCTGCGTCCTGCTGACATCTGAAGAAGATGGCCCCAAAGAAAGGTACCAGGTCCTCCAGTACCAAGAAAGTTGCCAGTGAGAAGAAGAAGGAACAGAAGAAGGAAGTGGCACTTGCCAAGACTGGTGTGCCGCCCGATGTGTTTTTTGGTAAAAAAAAACGTACGCCTGCAGCAGCGGTGTCCGGCGGGGACCAAGCTGGGAGCAGCACCTCCGCATCAGCGGGCCCACCCCACCAACCTAGGCCCAAGCCCATGAGTGTGGCAGACGTAGCCAGTCTACTAACGAGCAGTGATGTTGAAATGTCATTATCGCAAAGTAGTACCCAATCCAAGCACTCACAGGTGGAAACTCAGCAGATAAGTGGGCAACCACAGCCGCAACCACAGCCGCAACTGCAGCCCCAACCGCAACCCCAGCCGCAACCCCAGCCGCAACCCCAGCCGCAACCACAGCCGCAACCACAGCCCCAACCACAGCCGCAGCCGCAACAACAGCCGCAACAGCAACCACAGCCGCAACCACAGCCGCAACCACAGCCCACAATAGTAGTTGTTCCACCTGAAGTAGGGGCAGTTCAGGAAATCGAGCTTTTTGCAGATGAAGAGGAGCAAGCCACTGTTTCAGAAGATCCATTGTCTTCCAGACCCCCAGCAAGGAAAAGGAGGGTTAGTCCATCAACTTCTTCTTCAAGCCCCGCTTCTGATGATCTAGATGCCACTTGGAAGCCACCAGCTCAGTCTGAGAGTGATGCACGCCACAAGGCTAGTGAAAAGGAAGGTTCCAGAAAGCCTTAGAGTTATGGAGGTAGATGTAGACGAGGGGGGTGATGATGATGAAGAGCCAGTCATCATGAACATCACTCCCGGGCCAGAGGAGATGGAGACCAACATTATTAGACTATCCAAAATCGCTGTGAGGGATGTAGCACGGATACCACCAACACAGGTAACACCAACACGACCTCCAGCTTCCATATTTGCCTTTGCAAAGGCCCGGCAGGGACCTACATCCAGCTCAACCACCACCTCAGTAGGTGGTGGTAATGTAAGTGCACAGAGTCAAATTCCAGGCACACCCTCCAGTTCATCTGGTATTGAAAGTGGCACCTCCAGCAGCGCCAGAAAGTTCTCCTCCCCAGTTTGGGACTTCTTTTCAGTTAGCAGTAAGGAGGAGAACATTGCTATATGCTAAATTTGTCGGCAGGCTGTTAGGCGGGGTAAGCTTGGTACAAACTATGGTACCGGAGGACAAACAAGTCATCTCAAAAAACACCACAGTATCACCTACTTCACTTAGAAAAAAGTAAAACTGGACCCATTGCTGTTGTTGGGGGTGAAGAAGTAGGGGAAGATATGATCGCGGTGGAAGGTCAACAAGAGGGAGACATTTCTAGCCCTATCCCCAGCAGTGTAGTGGTACCGCCCACATCCTCAGCAACATCTCAGTGGCACCGTAGTAGGAGTCAGCCTGAGACACCAAGGCAACCGAGTACTGCAATGAGAAAAAGTGTGGCGTCGTTGAGCCTAACTGGGTTCAAGAAGACAGGTGCACCACAAAGGAAAAATTCCAGCCTACCATTGACAGCATGCTTAGGTCGTAGGGGCAGTACCAATGCAACCACCCAATGGCACGGTTGTACAATGCGAAGCTGGCTAAAATGTTAGCGCTGGACCTTCTCCCTTTTTCATTTGTGGAAGGGGTGGGTTTCCTTGAATTTGTGTCAGCCATCTGCCCTAAATGGAAGGTTCCCAGCCGGTCCTATTTCGCCAGAGTTGCTGTTCCAGCACTAGATCACGATGTGCTAGAATTGGTTGGACAAGCTTTGCAGGAGAGTGCTGTTCACAAAATCCACCTGACAACAGACATGTGGACCAGTTGCCAAGCCACTGATTACATGTGCATCACTGCACACTGGGTTAGAGTGGGGGTTAGAGAAAAGCTATCTGAAGTAGGTGCTGTTGACACAGCTGAGATTTTTAATGCTTCTCGGAAACATGCAACTGTAGCCATGTTCGCCATGGAGAAATCTCATACTGCTGCAAACATTTTGGAAGAGTTTAACAGCAAGGTGTTTGAATGGCTGCGCCCCAGAGGGCTTCACATTGGTTTTGTTGCCACGGATAATGGCAGTAATATACTTAAGGCCATGGCGCTTGGTGCCTATTTCAGGGTCCCGTGTTTGGCGCACTGCATTAACATTATAGTTCAAGACTTTCTGAAAAAAGAACCCATAGTCAGCAACTTACTGACCACCTGCCGCAGAATATGCACTCATTTCAGCCATTCTTTTAAAGCCCGGAAGCAGCTGAGGATCATTCAACGTGACTATAGAATGCCAGTCAAAGCACTCATCCAGGAGGTGGCAACATGTTGGAACTCAACTTATTACATGCTTGATCGTCTGTTTGATCAGTACAGCCCAATCAATGAATATGTCATGCGAAGGGCGGATGCTACTGTGAAAGGCATGACCCTTCAGATGGACCAATGGTGCCTAGTTAAATGCCTGACAGAGATGCTTCTTCCTTTCGAGGTCTTCACACGTGAAGTCAGCAAGGAGGACTGTACTATGGGCCAAGCTATCCCATTGTTGCACATGCTAGAGCAACAGCTGAAGGATGTGTCTGAAGCGTACATAGGTGTGGAGGAAAAAAAGAAGCATATGAGTTGGTGGAGAGCTTATCATGTCGCTTAACTGAAAATGCAAGGGTGCAAACTAAGATTTTGTCACAAGAACATTACATTTGTGCCACAATTCTGGATCCACGGTACAAATCGGCACTGAACAGTAAGACATTACTCCCTTTTTCAGAAGTGGATGTTGCCCGGTACAAAACTTGGATAGCTGAGGCAGCCAGTAAATTGGAAAATGAACGGCTGGTAATTAAAGGCCCGCTACTCAAACCCACAACAAGTACTGCAGCAGGGCATCCAGCGTCAAGTTCAACTTCAGAGCCTGAGGGCAGTGCATTTGGTTCACAGCTGTCACCAACACTATCGACAACAGCAAGAACCGGATCATCAGCCCCAGTAAAAACGGCACAGGATTGGTATTTACAGCAAGGACTTGCTAGGTCCAGTGCTGATGCAAAGACAAAAGAGGCCGCACAAAGTGTAGCACCCCTGAACATTGACCGGATGGTCCAGGCCTACCTGGATGACCCAACAGAGGTCTACATTGATCAAAACCCATTGCGGTATTGGTATGGCAAAAGGGGCCAATGGCCAGTGCTCAGCAGGCTGGCGATAAACTATCTGGCTTGCCCTGTCACAAGTGTCTCCTCTGAACGTGTTTTCAGTGCTGCTGGTTCCATTGTAACAGTGAAAAGGACCAGTCTCTCACCCAAAAACATGGAGAGGTTAACCATGATCAAAATGAATCAGCAATTTATACCACCGAATTACACAATACATGAATCAACGCAGGAAGATGAGGACAGCGGCTCAGGTGACGGAAGTAGCGTGTTAGATGCTGATTACCTAC
This sequence comes from Calotriton arnoldi, assembly GCA_963921515.1. Lineage (NCBI taxonomy): Eukaryota > Metazoa > Chordata > Amphibia > Caudata > Salamandridae > Calotriton > Calotriton arnoldi. The sequence goes on along the minus strand of CAWUFW010002697.1, from coordinate 1,544,204 downwards.
TTCTGGTTGAACCCCCAGAGTTTGAGGACGAGCTATGCTTCCCTGACAACTAGGCTTCCACTTCTTACTGTCGTCCTCCCTTATTTACTTTTATTTGTGTGTCTGTCTTTCTGGTTGGAAACTTCAAATCACAACAAATCCATCACCATTGTCTTTGTCTTTTATTGCCATATATGAGTTTCAGCTGCCTGCATTTCAGTCCACTCCTCCAAGTCCTGCTCCTCCATCCTCCTGAATCGCCCTAAATCTATTGCCCTCAAGCCAGATGATGATTGGATGTGGCATAATCGAAGAAAAAAGAAAATCTTGCCTCGTTGAGTCTCTCCAAAAGAAGTGGAACATGATGATGAGTTGATGACTACTATAGCTATCCGCCTTTCCGATCCGAGAGAGACTGCCCATTAACTGAAGATGAGAAGGAACAGGTAATGAATGATGACATGCATTGGACGCTGACTGAGTAATTTGTGTTGTTGTTGTTTGTAGTGCATGAAGTTAATTCATTGTGTACTATTATCTAATCTACACACTAAAAGTAACTCAATGCAATGTTTGTTTCCATTCTTGTTTTTTAATAACAAATTTCTACTTCTACTGCAGGCCGATCCATTGCATTTTGAATATGGAAAGGGGACTCAATCTGTACACTGCACACTGAGTTGGACAACACACCATGATGATGACCACAGTGACATAATATCTTCGCAGTCACTCAGTACGATCCGAGATGATTGATGGAATAACTCAGGGCGTTTCATGAGTGGCATAAAAGGTAAACAAGTCAACAACAACCACTGCAGACCTACATGTCTGTGTAGTGGTGGAGTCGAGTGTGGTGGTATGACTGACAGCGGGGCATTGATTTAGTCACTTAATTTGTAAAATGCTATGTTGCTGTATATCTGCTTTGTCTACCTCTGTCAAAAAATGTACGCTAAATGGAGGATGGGTCACGGGTGTCGTGGGCCTGCTCTGTCCTGTTGTTGTTGGAGGTTAATGCTGGAAACAGACTAGAGTAGACATGATGTATCCATGCCGCCTCTGAAAGTGTTCTTGTTGCACTCCACCGTAATGTATGCATTTTTTTTCTACTTGATTTTTCAATATCCCTTTTGTTTTTCCATCTACAATTACAGGCCGGCCCTTACCCTGTGCTATACTGGGAAAAACAACTCTCACTTACCTTACCAATGAATCTACATCTGCCAGGCAGGCAGTGGCGTCACCCAAGATTGATGGCCGGAGCGTCCATGGAAGGGAGGACCAAGAGGAATGCCGAGATGCAACTCCCCATTTTGACCAGGATAACATACAGTAACAGTATCAACTTTCATCATCTTTTAAATAATTTGATTCATTTTTTGTCTTCAATCATTACTACTGTGTGTTGTTGTTATTATTATGTTTGCTCTCTGCTTATAATTCAATTCATCCCTACAGCTATTTTTGAATTTTCTTTGCTATCTTTAATAGTAAGCCCGGGCCGGTACAACAGAACAGAAACTTTATGTAATTCGGGTCTCTCGGAGGGCAGACAGGCAAGGCAAATTGCATAATATACTGCTGCCCTGTACTGTTTAATTGTCTAGTAGTAGTTAGTAAGTACTACTTATCATTAACCATCAAGTTATCATCATCATGCATGCATTTCCTTTTTCTCCCTTAACAGATTTATGGATATGGTCGTCTGCCAAGATTGTGTTTTGTTGTTGTCCATGCGTACTGTTTTTCTTTGTCAAACCTTTCCCCAAACCCCCCTTCCCAACCATTCATCAAACCCTAACCCTCTTCCCCCGGGCTGTGTGACTTATTGAGGTGTGACTAAATTAAATGTACATCAATAATTTATCACACGCTTGCTGGGGCGGATGTGGCAAAAGCAACACTAATTCAATTTCAAGGCAGGGCGAGGATGTTCTTCTGCTTGCCCACCCATGAGCAGTATATTTGCGAGATAATTTTTTTACCAAAGGAACCTAATCCATCAGCATTATTTGGCGGCATCGATTGGATTTGTTGTCATCCTCCTACACAGCACTAACGGTTACGCTTGTGTTGAGTGTACTGTAGGCCTAGTCGAGTGACTCGACACAGCTAGAGTTTGTAACTCTATGTACTAGGCTATCCCCGCCACCATTATGTTTTATTGTTTTTTGGCATATTATTGTTTGGCAGTAAGTTCCGTACTGTACTTCGTTCTACTACTCCTCCCACAGTCTCTCTCAGGCGACTGACTGTCTCATTTTCTTTTTTTTGCAAATGCTACTGCCAGGGTCTACTACTACTACCACCACAACCATGGCATGTTGGGAAAGAAAACCATCATCACCATGCAGCCATCGCCGTGCCTAAGTTAAACATCAAGCACAGGTAAGAGAAGAAGTTTGGGGGAGGCATAATTAATAATGGAAATGTTTTCATTAATTCTATTTCACACACCCCTTTGAGTCCAGTTGCAGAATGCATAGACTAGGAGGAGAGACTGACAGTACTAGTAGGACAAGTCCCTCAGTGAGGGGTACCGCATCTATCTGTTTGTGTCTTACTAAGTCAGCCAATTATTTAAATCAAACACTGGCTGTGGCCCTGCACCAGCAAGGAAACAGTGTGACGTAAAACAGTAACCCCACCCACAAAACATTAACAACATTGTATGTAAAGTATAAATATATAATTTAATCCCGTAACAAAAATAAACTATGTAAAAAAATCCCACAACAACACCTGACCCACCCCTCTCCCTAACCCCAACCAATGGCCATTGTCCGGAACGAAAAAGTCCAACAAATTAAATGTCCAATTCTCCAAAAGTGAAAACCCCAACACCCGATTCCCACCCACCAAAATAAGCAATAAAAAAGGGGCAATCAACAGGGTCTGTTCATCGGCGGGCTCGCCTCTCCAGGACACGAATACGCTCCTCTAGGCGGGCCACACGGCGCTTCAATGCGCAGCAATTGCATCCACAGGGGGGGGGCAGCAGTGCTATTAAATGAAGTGCGGCGGCGGGCAGCTGCCAGACGGTGGTGCCGTAACACTGGAGGGGGGTGGCTGGGGCCCGGGGCATTGGAGGAGGCTGCAGCTGCTGCCGCCTCCTCCTCCTCCTCCTCCAGAACCACCAGCCGCCAGTATTCCTTTTGTATGGCCTCCAGCTTCCGGCGCCGGGCCTTGGCTGCCAACTCCTTCCTGTCTACTTTCACTTTGGAAGGAGTAGCTATATCAAGAAGAAAAAACAAGACTATTGTAAAATATACTCTTAGCAAAGCAGTGAGACAAATTAATTCTACACATAGTGGCACAGTAGCACTAGCAAGCACAGTACATAACATTTGTGGTATGTATCTATCCTCCCACTACCTCGGCCTCTAACATTTGTGGGAGTTTCAGGCATTCCACCACCCATGCATCTGATTCCTATCAGCCACCTATGCATGCATCCCACGTATCCTTCTCTGCCAGTCATAAATATTAAATCTCGTCCGTCCTTCATCCTTCCACCCTTCTTTCCCTTTTCGTTCAACCCATCCATCAAGGTCATCTGATCTGACTTTTAGTCTTCTCCATAAAACTTTCACAGCTGAGTTGAAGTCAGACAGAAGAGGCCATTGGTTACTCAACAGTACACTCCCGCCGCTAATGCTATTGCTAATGCTAAGTAAAGGGTGTCTTCAACCGTTCACAACAACTTCTTACTTAAGTCTCAGTACAGTATACATTACACCCTTGCAGCGAGTGTAATGTCAATAAGTAAGGATTAGGAATATAACTTACCACCGCCCGCCACTGCTGCTGGCTCACCCCCTGCAGCTCCTCCTGCAACTGCCGCATCTCCTCCTGCACCCTCAGCGGCCGTGTCACCTTCGCCGCTGGCCCCGGTACTGGTGGTCGGTAGTACGCCTAGAAAAAACATTACACATTTTTTAGATGCCATATACACCTCCCCCTATTTTTCAGTAGCAAGATTGAAAAAAAGTTAATACATACATAATACATACATATACAACATACATCACTAGTACAAATCAGGTAGTAGAGTAGACACTAGTAGTGTTATATGGCCCATAGGGTCATTCTAGTCTTTGCTAAGTTACCCCGAGCCATGCAACCATTTTAGCTTTGTGTCTTTTATTTTTGCGCAAGTTACCTCGCAGCTTGTTGTGTAAGACGCCTTTGAGCCCACATGAGCTCATACTGCTAATGTCTGAGCGCTGCGTACAAGGTCGAAAAACAAGCCACTTTGTTATGGAGTTCTGGTGTTAGTCCATATTGCTTACCCATAAAAATACTACACTTTTTGGCACGACTGAGAAATGCTTGCACTATACTAACGCGCACCATTTTTCTCATAACAGACGGAAGATTCACTTCTACGAACCAGAGCTTTGCAGAGCTTATGATGTAACCAGTACTAGGTTCTTCTAAGGTGAGGGGTCCCCAGAATTCGCTCAGAGATCTTCATTTATAATTTTATATAAACTATATTCCTACCAAGGGGAGGGTGGTTCTTCCACCACTGTTCAGTTATCATGATTTCGCCTTTTGTCTTCTATGGACTTGTAGTTGTAAGTGTAACTAAGTGTAACAATGTTTAGTGTTTTAATCTTATGCATTTTGCTGTTGCTGCTGCATTATAGAACAACGTACAGAGCTTGTCAGTTGAAAATAAACCTTTTGAACTTACATAGACTCGGTGGTATTTGGTGTGGATTTACACGAGTGAGTGAGCGAAAGGGTGTGCATTGCTTCCGTGACTGAGAGGTCGGGAGTGTTATGTTCTGGGTTGTCTACTCATTGGGTATCTTGGGGGGGGTTCGGAGAGCTAATGAGACACTATAACTAGTCGGTCAGGGGATTGTGGTGGCTTCTGATTGAGGTGTGAGGAAGGTCCAACCTCCCATCACCAACGTCCTATTTTCTTGTGCAAAGTTCTGTATGTGCAGAATCCCTACAACAGTAGTAGTATGTCCTATCCTATCAAAAATAGTAAAATCTGGTTGGGCATTTTGTTGGTGGGAATTGTCGAAAAGCCTCAAGATTAAGAAGACTAGAAGTAGTAGAAGAGGACAACCCAAAGGACTGGACTCAATGGCTAGAGCTATTGGTGATTCTGAGTTTTATTTAAAACCTTTTAAATAAAGAGTGGCCAACTGGGCAAGCTTAGCTACAGACAGACTAATAGTAGTAGTACAGAGAGTCATAGCAGACGCAGTTAGAGGCAGGGATAACAAGAATTTAGATACAGATAGTCTAGATCGAAGCAGAATTTGTAAAAAATAGAATTAGGAAACCGAAATAATAGTTCGGAAAAAATAAGGTGCAGGAAAAGTTAGGGAAATATAATTATTAATATTAACCACTGGAGGACTTACTGGGGCCAGCAGCAGAGCCCTCGGTAGAGAAGTGGTCCTTGCCCTGGGAGGCATGTTGTTCTTCTGGTTCCGCTGACTCAGACCCCGTCTTCTTGCCCCTGGGTGCTGATCATGTAAGATTTCATAAAGAAAGAGACAAAAATTAAAGTTTGGTGTGAAACAAATAAAATATTTTAAAATACGCTCCAAAAACATTTTTGTGATCAACAATTGCAGTAAAATTGACCTATCTAATCTGATCGACTAGTAGTATTGCGAGATTCACGGACCGTCTAGTAAGCCTAAGTACCACCTGACCTAGCCCACCTATTCCAGACGGGCCAATTGTTCACTAAGTCTGCATTTCCATTTATTTTAGTCCTCAAAAATGCATAGATGGAGGACACATGCATACATTTTTGCATACACCAAATTGTTGGTTGGTTGCTGCTGATGTTCTGCTAGTGATGATATAAGCCTATTAACACTCACTAAACAAACTACAAAAGGTTCTACTAAGGACTGGGGTAAGCAGCACTCAGCAGCACGTGACGTGACAGAGGATGCGTCACGCACACCACTTAAAAATTACCAACTAATACTAATAAGTAACTAAACCTATCTGAAAGAGACACGTTAGTGACAGATTCCTTACCTTAGAATATCCCCAGGCGTCAGGCTGGATCCGGAAAGTTTTTTGCGTAGCAGTACCCTTGCGCGTCGGTAGGCGGCGTCGTGCGGCTCCGCGTCCGTCGTCGGCGTCGTGATCGCCGGGATGACGTCGCGGGCAGTACTTAGGCGCCGCCCTGCGCGCTGACGTCAGTTCTTCTTTTTCCGCGCCAGTAAGCGCAGATCCGGGAAGAGCAGTGCCCTAGTCACTTTTTGACTATCTTTTTGTGAAATTTTTCACTGTTCTCTTCAACGAGTCTTCACGACTCCTAAGGTGTCGTAGGGATGCCCGGCTTTAAGCCCTGCGAGGTATGTGGTCGTATGATGTCCATCACGGACCCCCACCTCGAGTGTCTCTTCTGCCTCGGCCGAGGCCACGACACGAAGTCGTGCCCTGACTGCCGGAAACTTCATCCGAAGGCTTTGCGAGAGCGGTCTCGAAAGCTCCTTGAAGTCCGGCAGTCGGCTCCGCGCCGCAGCAAGCCCCGGTCCCGGGAGAGGTCGAGGGGCCGGACGCGGAGTCCCCGCCGTTCGTCGGAATCCAAGTCTTCGCGCTCCTCCGGTAAGTCGAAGCACAGGAAGTCTAAGCGGCGTCATCGCTCTAAGACTTCGCCTCGCCGGTCGCGCGACTCGGCTGAGGTCCCTGTCGGCACCGTCCCCGCCCCCGCGGCCCCGGACGTGCCTGTCAAGTTGCCCCCGCATTACCCGTCCTTCCCGGGTTCGGGGGCGACTCCGGCCGAAGTACAGAAATTCCTGTCGGCCATGGCCCGCCTCTTCGGGCCTCAAGGTCCCTCCGGTGCGCCTTCGGGCCCCGCGGGCCCAGATGGGGTTGCTCCGGCGTCGCCGTCGACTCCGGTCCCGGCGTCGCCTGTCCCACCAGCCTTCGTCCCGGCCTCGGCTCCGGCCCCGGCCTCGACCCCGGTTCCGGTGGTGCCGCAACCTCCATCGACGCCGGTTGACCTAACCACGCCTCCGCCGACGCCGATGTCCCCGGTGCCGTTTCCGACGCCGTCCGGGGCTCCGGGCGGCGTCGTTCCCCGGTTCTCCCCGGGTCCGGACATGGAGCCGGACCGGCGCCGCCCGACGCCGGTTCCGGCGCCGATGAGGCCTTGGGTCCCTTATGTCCCTCCTCCTCCATCTTTTCAACCTGAGGAGGACCAGGAGAGCTGGGAGGGGTCTGACGACCCTCTCACACAACAGTGCGAGTTTGACCCGGACTGGGTTGAGGAACTTGGGGATGCCAGTGGGCTGGATACCTCCCCCGACTCTGGCATGCTGTCTCCTCCCGTGGCAACGGAGGAGGGGGCTAATTTTGCAACGGTGTTGCGTAGAGCTGCTGGAGCCTTAAATCTCCAGTTGCCTACAGTGGCCGTCAGGACTAACCTCCTGACTGAAGTGCTTCAGCCGGCGGCCTCCTCTTCGGAGCCTGTGCTGCCGTTCAACGATGCACTCACTGACGTTCTTTTGGGTGCCTGGTCCAAACCCACCACAGGGGCTCCTGTGGATAGGAACGTGGCCCGACGCCATCGCCCGGCTCCGGGCGACCCCCTGTTTCTCTCCCAACACCCCACCCCTGAGAGCTTGGTTGTCCAAGCCTCTGCCTCCCAAACAGCCTTCCCTACCGCCCCTCCGGATAGGGAATCCAAGCGCCTGGATCACTTTGGGAAGAAGGCTTTCTCTTCCTCCAGTGCTGGCTTGCGGTCTGTTAATACCGCTTGCCTCTTGGGCCGATACACCCACTCCCTGTGGGATTCGGTGGCTGATGTTTTGCCGCAGTGTTCTGAGGAGGTCCAGACACTGCTTACCCGCGCTATTGCGGAAGGGCGTGATGCGGCTAAGTATACCATCCGCTGTGGCCTTGATACCGCCGACTCGCTGGGCAGATCGCTTGCAACGACGGTGGCGCTGCGTCGCCACGCCTGGCTGAGAACCACTGGTTTTTCAGGGGATGTCCAGAATACTCTCATGGACATGCCCTTTGATGGAGTCGGTCTCTTTGGTTCAAAGGCGGACCATGCGCTGGAGCGTTTCAAGGATTCACGGGCTACTGCTAAGTCCCTGGGCCTTGCTGTTGTGCGCCCTCCGCAAACGTCTGCTTTTCGCCCCTTTCGTGGCCACGGAAGGGGCGCCCAGTCACGTCCACAGCCCGGCCAACGGCCCGCGCAGCAAGCGCCTTCGCGTGGCCGAGGACGTGGATACCGCCGTGGCGGTTCGGGCAACCAGCGTGCGGGTCAGGCCACCACCTCCAACCCGTCCGCGGCCTCCAAGCCCTCCTAGTCCCTCCTTTCAGGTGCACAGCACGCCAGTCGGGGGCAGGGTCCGCCATCACCTTCACCACTGGCGTCCCATCACCTCGGACAAGTGGGTCTTGGACATTGTCCGAAGGGGCTACTCCCTCCCCTTCGAGACCACCCCCAGCCATGCCACCTCAATTCCACCGCATGTCAGGGGATCACTTGGTGCTTCTACAGAAGGAAGTCACGGCCCTCTTGGCCAAGAGGGCCATCGAGCATGTTCCGACCCCAGAAGTAGGGCGTGGTTGCTACTCCCACTACTTTCTGGTGCCCAAAAAGGACAAGGAGGACATGCGTCCTATCTTGGACCTCCGGAACGTCAATCGCTTCCTCCGGAAGGAGAAGTTCAAGATGCTCACCCTAGCTCAGGTCTTGACTGCCCTCGACCCCGGAGACTGGTTGGTAGCGTTGGACTTGCAGGACGCCTATTTCCACATCCCCGTCCTGCCGGCCCACCGGCGTTACCTTCGGTTCACGGTAGGCCTCGAGCATTTTCAGTTCACCGTGCTCCCCTTTGGCCTTACCAGTGCCCCTCGGGTGTTCACGAAAGTGATGGCGGTGGTCGCAGCTCATCTGCGCCGGGCAGGGGTTTCAGTCTTCCCCTACCTCGACGACTGGCTGCTGAAGGCGGGCTCGTCCCAGGCAGTTGTCTCCCACCTCCAGACTACGGCCGAACTCCTGCACTCGCTGGGGTTCTCCATCAATGTGCCAAAGTCGCATCTGATTCCTTCTCCACAGCTCCTTTTCATCGGAGCAGTTCTGGACACGACGCAGTTTCGGGCCTATCCTCCCGAACGGCGAGTCCGGGATATTCAGGCTATGATTCCGATCTTTCAGCCCTTATCCTGGGTTTCGGTACGGATGACCCTGAGGCTGCTGGGCCTCATGGCCTCCTGCATCCTGCTGGTCACTCATGCCAGATGGCATATGCGGGCTCTGCAGTGGGACCTGAAGTTCCAGTGGGCGCAGCACCAGGGCGACCTGTCCGATCACGTCCAGATCTCGGAGGGGACTGCAAAACAGTTGCAGTGGTGGCTCTCGAACCGGCAATGGGTCTTGGGCAGATCCCTCTCCCTTCCCCAGCCAGAGCACACAGTTGTGACGGACGCGTCCCTTCTGGGATGGGGCGGTCACATGGGAGAGGCGGAGATCAGAGGCCTCTGGTCTCCGGCGGAGTCCCGGCTCCATATCAACCTTCTGGAGCTCCGGGCGATCCGACTTGCACTCAAGGCATTCCTTCCCTCTGTCAAAGGGAAGGTAGTGCAGGTGTTCACAGACAACACCACTGCCATGTGGTACTGCAACAAACAAGGCGGGGTGGGGTCGTGGACCCTTTGTCAGGAGGCTCTGCGCCTCTGGACATGGCTGGAACACCAGGGCATGTTCCTGGTGGTTCAACACCTGGCAGGTTCCCTGAACGCCAGGGCGGACGAACTCAGCCGCAGGTGCATGATGGATCACGAATGGCGTCTTCACTCGGAAGTGGCGCAAGGACTCTTTCTACAGTGGGGAGAGCCTTGGTTAGATCTATTCGCCACCGAAGAGAACGCGCAATGTCATCAGTTCTGCGCGTTGGAATTTCCAAGGCGGCACTCGCTCGGCGACGCTTTTCGTCACGAGTGGAGTTGCGGTCTATTGTACGCCTTTCCGCCTATACCACTTCTACCCAGAGTGTTGAAGAAGATTCGGCACGACCGGGCCCAAGTCATTCTTGTGGCTCCGGACTGGGCTCGAAGAGTTTGGTATCCCGAGCTACTCAATATGAGCGTAGATCCCCCGATCCGTCTGCCTCTTCGGGAGGATCTTCTGTCGCAGCAGCAGGGGACGGTCCTCCACCCGAACCTGTCCAGTCTACACCTGCTTGCGTGGAGATTGAGCGGCGGCAGTTGATTCCTTTCGACTTGCCTCCCGAAGTTTGTGATGTGATTCTGGCAGCCAGGCGTCCCTCCACTAAGGTGGTATACGCCTGCAGGTGGAACAAATTTGTGGCATGGTGCACAGCAAAGGCTGTGGATCCCCTTTCTGCCCCTCTTTCTGAGGTCCTTCTGTTCCTTCTCTCTCTGGCCCAACAGGGTTCTGCCCTGGGTACCATCAAGGGTTATCTTTGTGCTATCTCGGCCTTCCTCAGGCTCCCTGATCAGCCCTCCCTTTTCAAGTCCCCTGTTGTTAACAGGTTCTTAAAAGGCATTACTCACCTCTTCCCTCCTGTTCCGTTTGTGATGCCTCAGTGGGACTTAAACTTGGTTCTTACCTTTTTAATGTGCGCTCCCTTTGAGCCTCTACATAACTGTCCTCTTCGTCTTCTGACTCTGAAGACAGCCTTTCTGGTGGCCATCACCTCCGCTCGGCGGGTGAGTGAGCTCCAGGCTCTATCTTGCAAACCTCCCTTTCTGTCTGTTCATCCAGACAAGGTTGTTCTTCGGACGCGTCCGTCCTTCTTGCCAAAGGTGGTTACTGCTTTCCACATTGGGCAGACCATCACTTTGCCCACCTTCTTTCCGCCTCCGCATCCTTCCAGAGAGGAAGAGAGGCTCCACCGTCTGGACCCAAAACGTGCGCTCTCCTTCTATATTGACCGCACAAAACACTTCCGGGTGGATGACCAGCTCTTTATTGGCTACGTGGGCGCCAAAAAGGTCGGGCGGTGCACAAGAGGACCATCTCCCGCTGGGTTACCTTGTGCATCAAGACCTGCTATTCTTTGGCTAAAAAGGAGCCTCCTGTTGGGCTGCGTGCCCATTCCACCAGGGCAACGGCTGCTACCACGGCCTTGGGCCGCGGTGTTCCGCTGCCGGTTATCTGTCAGGCAGCTACGTGGGCCTCGCTGCACACGTTTACAAAGCATTACTGCCTTGACAGTCAGGTCCGGAGGGACGGCTTCTTTGGCCGTTCTGTCCTCCAGGACTTCCTTGTCTGATCTTTGTTCGCAGACCCACCACCGGGGTTGGTATTGCTGGGGTATCTATTCTAAGGTAAGGAATCTGTCACTAACGTGTCTCTTTCAGATGCACAAGTTACTAACTTGTGTAACGATATATCTGTAAGAGACAGTAGTTAGTGACAGATTCCTTACCGCCCCACCCATCCTCCCCGTTCTGCGAACTGATTTCTAGGGTTAAGGACATCCCTTTCAGGGCCCTAGTATTTTTCAGACACCTGTGTCAGCTTCTTGCATGGCTCTGCGTTCCTGGCGCGGAAAGTCGTGTACAGAACTGACGTCAGCGCGCAGGGGCGGCGCCTAAGTACTGCCCGCGACGTCATCCCGGCGATCACGACGCCGACGACGGACGCGGAGCCGCACGACGCCGCCTACCGACGCGCAAGGGTACTGCTACGCAAAAAACTTTCCGGATCCAGCCTGACGCCTGGGGATATTCTAAGGTAAGGAATCTGTCACTAACTACTGTCTCTTACAGATATATCGTTACACAAGTTAGTAACTTGTGCATCAATCCACCACTATCCCTTCTTAGTGGCAGGAGGACAAAAGAAGGACTAGAGTCTCTCTAGCATTACCTAACTTAAGTTCTCTAAAGTAAACTCTTACATAATCAGGCCAAGCGAGCGCAAAGTTGCAAACAAGTAAGATTAGTAGCGCCGAGCACCTGTGTCATAACAATCACAGAAGATTTTTAAACGTAATTTACCTGCAATGTAAGCAGCAGCATTCTTGCTGGTCGGAAAAAAAAAATATTCGCAATATATAACACAGAGCAGAAGAACACAAAGTAGTAATATTAAATAGCTACTCACCAAGCCCTGGGACCTCCACTCCTAGCAGGTCCAGCAGGTCCTGCTCCCGGTCCAGAATATCGGACCACCGGTGCGTCAGCTGGTTATTGGTGCGCCGGACACCAGAGCAGCGAAACACTGCCCGACGCACCTTGCCCCACCGCTGCCGACGCTCCTGGAGCCCGTACCCAGACCCAGGCCTGCCGCCTTCTGCCAGGGTTAAGGGGAGGTGGTGCTGCACAAAAAAACCCAGTGCGGCCACCTCCGCCTCACCAAATAAGGCCCGTGCCTGCACCCCTTTTTGGCGCCGCCTTCCGCAAGGAAGGCGGTCGCGGCTCTGGCTACGGCTACGAGCCCTGTGGCCCTTTGCCATGGTTCTGGGTAGGCGGGGGGCGGAAAAGAAAAGGTAGGAATTAAAAAGTAAGTAAAAGAAATGAAGAAGCAGGTAATAGAAAAAGAGTGAAAAGTAGTGAAAAACACACAAAAAGTAGAAAAAAACTCAAAATATAGAATCAGGAAAATAGAGAGAAAGATAATAAATAAAAAAGATCAAAAAAAAGTTTCCAGAAACAAAGGATTGAAAAGATAGAGGGAGGATTGAAAAACAGGCCCAGAACCATAGCAATAGAGTGAAAAACAAGATGGCCGCGCCCATTGCGACCGCATGGGCAACTTCGCGCGATATTTCCCCCCTGAGCACGCAAAAAGCATCGCGAACACGTAATACGCGTTCCCGAACAGGAAATACGTATCGCGAACGGGCGAAAGCATGCAATACGCTACCCGGAACAGGAAATAAGCATCGCGAGCAGGCGGGAGCATGCAATACGCGACCCGGAACAGGAAATAACCATTGCGAGCGGGCGGGACAAGTGAAAAACAAGATGGCCGCGCCCATTAGCGACCGCATGGGCAAGTTAGCGATATATTTCCCCGCGAGCATGCAAAAACACATCGCGAACGGGCGGGACAAGCAATTCCGCGTCTTCACGGAATTTCTGCGCGCTCGCGGAGATTTTTAACAATTTCGCAGAGATTTGCGTAACGCGACTACGCAAATTCCGCCCACCCCTACCCAGAATTCCGCAAAGTCTCCCAATAAAAATGGTACCTCACTTGCGTGGGTAAGCCTAGTACCCGCAACAGAAAACAGCCCAAAAACCAACATGGACACATCACATTTCTCCAGTGAAAACTGACCCTTTTTTCTCAATGTGCCTAGCTGTGGATTTTGGACCCTAGCTCTTACGGCACCTAAGGGACCTAGCAAACCTATACAGTTTTTGAAAACTAGACATCCAGGGGAATCAAGGATGGGGTGACTTGCGTGGCTCTCACCAGGTTCTGTTACCCAGAATCCCTTGCAAACCTCAAACTTTGTAAAACAAAAAGAAATCTTCAGGTTTCTGTGATGGAAAGTTCTGCAATCTGCGTGGATCCACAAGCTTCCACCCACCCAGCATTTCCCAAAGTCTCCTGATAAAAATGGTACCTCACTTGTGTGGGTAGGCCTAGTGCCCGCGACAGGAAACGGCCCAAAACACAACGTGGACACATCTAATTTTTCCAGTGAAAACTGACCCTTTTTTCTCAATGTGCCTACCTGTGGATTTCGGACCCTAGCTCTTCCGGCACCTAAGGGAACTTAGCAAACCTATACATTTTTTAAAACTAGACACCCAGGGAAATCCAGGATGGGGTAACGTGTGCCGCTCTCACCAGGTTCTGTTACCCAGATGCCCCTTGCAAACCTCAAACTTTGTAAAAAAAACACATTTTCCTCTCATTTCTGTGATGGACAGCTCTGGAATCTATTGGTAGCCACAACTTCCACCCACCCAGAATCCCGCAAAGTCTCCCAATACAAATGGTTCCTCACTTGCGTGGGTAAGCCTAGTACCCGCAACAGAAAACAGCCCAAAAACCAACATGGACACATCACATTTCTCCAGTGAAAACTGACCCTTTTTTCTCAATGTGCCTAGCTGTGGATTTTGGACACTAGCTCTCGGAGGGCAGACAGGCAAGGCAAATTGCATAATATACTGCTGCCCTGTACTGTCTAATTGTCTAGTAGTAGTTAGTAAGTACTACTTATCATTAACCATCAAGTTATCATCATCATGCATGCATTTCCTTTTTCTCCCTTAACAGATTTATGGATCTGGTCGTCTGCCAAGATTGTGTTTTGTTGTTGTCCATGCGTACTGTTTTTCTTTGTCAAACCTTTCCCCAAACCCCCTTCCCAACCATTCATCAAACCCTAACCCTCTTCCCCGGGCTGTGTGACTTATTGAGGTGTGACTAAATTAAATGTACACCAATAATTTATCACACGCTTGCTGGGGCGGATGTGGCAAAAGCAACACTAATTCAATTTCAAGGCAGGGCGAGGATGTTCTTCTGCTTGCCCACCCATGAGCAGTATATTTGCGAGATAATTTTTTTACCAAAGGAATCTAATCCATCAGCATTATTTGCCGGCATCGATTGGATTTGTTGTCATCCTCCTACACAGCACTAACGGTTACGCTTGTGTTGAGTGTACTGTAGGCCTAGTCGAGTGACTCGACACAGCTAGAGTTTGTAACTCTATGTACTAGGCTATCCCCGCCACCATTATGTTTTATTGTTTTTTGGCATATTATTGTTTGGCAGTAAGTTCCGTACTGTACTTCGTTCTACTACTCCTCCCACAGTCTCTCACAGGCGACTGACTGTCTCATTTTCTTTTTTTTGCAAATGCTACTGCCAGGGTCTACTACTACTACCACCACAACCATGGCATGTTGGGAAAGAAAACCATCATCACCATGCAGCCATCGCCGTGCCTAAGTTAAACATCAAGCACAGGTAAGAGAAGAAGTTTGGGGGAGGCATAATTAATAATGGAAATGTTTTCATTAATTCTATTTCACACACCCCTTTGAGTCCAGTTGCAGAATGCATAGACTAGGAGGAGAGACTGACAGTACTAGTAGGACAAGTCCCTCAGTGAGGGGTACCGCATCTATCTGTTTGTGTCTTACTAAGTCAGCCAATTATTTAAATCAAACACTGGCTGTGGCCCTGCACCAGCAAGGAAACAGTGTGACGTAAAACAGTAACCCCACCCACAAAACATTAACAACATTGTATGTAAAGTATAAATATATAATTTAATCCCATAACAAAAATAAACTATGTAAAAAAAATCCCACAACAACACCTGACCCACCCCTCTCCCTAACCCCAACCAATGGCCATTGTCCGGAACGAAAAAGTCCAACAAATTAAATGTCCAATTCTCCAAAAGTGAAAACCCCAACGCCCGATTCCCACCCACCAAAATAAGCAATAAAAAAGGGGCAATCAACAGGGTCTGTTCATCGGCGGGCTCGCCTCTCCAGGACACGAATACGCTCCTCTAGGCGGGCCACACGGCGCTTCAATGCACGGCAATTGCATCCACAGGGGGGGGGGCAGCAGTGCTATTAAATGAAGTGCGGTGGCGGGCGGCTGCCAGACGGTGGTGCCGTAACACTGGAGGGGGGTGGCTGGGGCCCGGGGCATTGGAGGAGGCTGCAGCTGCTGCTGCCTCCTCCTCCTCCTCCTCCAGAACCACCAGCCGCCAGTATTCCTTTTGTATGGCCTCCAGCTTCCGGCGCCGGGCCTTGGCTGCCAACTCCTTCCTGTCTACTTTCACTTTGGAAGGAGTAGCTATATCAAGAAGAAAAAACAAGACTATTGTAAAATATACTCTTAGCAAAGCAGTGAGACAAATTAATTCTACACATAGTGGCACAGTAGCACTAGCAAGCACAGTACATAACATTTGTGGTATGTATCTATCCTCCCACTACCTCGGCCTCTAACATTTGTGGGAGTTTCAGGCATTCCACCACCCATGCATCTGATTCCTATCAGCCACCTATGCATGCATCCCACGTATCCTTCTCTGCCAGTCATAAATATTAAATCTCGTCCGTCCTTCCTCCTTCCACCCTTCTTTCCCTTTTCGTTCAACCCATCCATCAAGGTCATCTGATCTGACTTTTAGTCTTCTCCATAAAACTTTCACAGCTGAGTTGAAGTCAGACAGAAGAGGCCATTGGTTACTCAACAGTACACTCCCACCGCTAATGCTATTGCTAATGCTAAGTAAAGGGTGTCTTCAACCGTTCACAACAACTTCTTACTTAAGTCTCAGTACAGTATACATTACACCCTTGCAGCGAGTGTAATGTCAATAAGTAAGGATTAGGAATATAACTTACCACCGCCCGCCACTGCTGCTGGCTCACCCCCTGCAGCTCCTCCTGCAACTGCTGCATCTCCTCCTGCACCCTCAGCGGCCGTGTCACCTTCGCCGCTGGCCCCGGTACTGGTGGTCGGTAGTACGCCTAGAATAAACATTACACATTTTTTAGATGCCATATACACCTCCCCCTATTTTTCAGTAGCAAGATTGAAAAAAAAGTTAATACATACATAATACATACATATACAACATACATCACTAGTACAAATCAGGTAGTAGAGTAGACACTAGTAGTGTTATATGGCCCCTAGGGTCATTCTAGTCTTTGCTAAGTTACCCCGAGCCATGCAACCATTTTAGCTTTGTGTCTTTTATTTTTGCGCAAGTTACCTCGCAGCTTGTTGTGTAAGACGCCTTTGAGCCCACATGAGCTCATACTGCTAATGTCTGAGCGCTGCGTACAAGGTCGAAAAACAAGCCACTTTGTTATGGAGTTCTGGTGTTAGTCCATATTGCTTACCCATAAAAATACTACACTTTTTGGCACGACTGAGAAATGCTTGCACTATACTAACGCGCACCATTTTTCTCATAACAGACGGAAGATTCCCTTCTACGAACCAGAGCTTTGCAGAGCTTATGATGTAACCAGTACTAGGTTCTTCTAAGGTGAGGGGTCCCCAGAATTCGCTCAGAGATCTTCATTTATAATTTTATATAAACTATATTCCTACCAAGGGAGGATGGTTCTTCCACCACTGTTCAGTTATCATGATTTCGCCTTTTGTCTTCTATGGACTTGTAGTTGTAAGTGTAACTAAGTGTAACAATGTTTAGTGTTTTAATCTTATGCATTTTGCTGTTGCTGCTGCATTATAGAACAACGTACAGAGCTTGTCAGTTGAAAATAAACCTTTTGAACTTACATAGACTCGGTGGTATTTGGTGTGGACTTACACGAGTGAGTGAGCGAAAGGGTGTGCATTGCTTCCGCGACTGAGAGGTCGGGAGTGTTATGTTCTGGGTTGTCTACTCATTGGGTATCTTGGGGGGGTTCGGAGAGCTAATGAGACACTATAACTAGTCGGTCAGGGGATTGTGGTGGCTTCTGATTGAGGTGTGAGGAAGGTCCAACCTCCCATCACCAACGTCCTATTTTCTTGTGCAAAGTTCTGTATGTGCAGAATCCCTACAACAGTAGTAGTATGTCCTATCCTATCAAAAATAGTAAAATCTGGTTGGGCATTTTGTTGGTGGGAATTGTCGAAAAGCCTCAAGATTAAGAAGACTAGAAGTAGTAGAAGAGGACAACCCAAAGGACTGGACTCAATGGCTAGAGCTATTGGTGATTCTGAGTTTTATTTAAAACCTTTTAAATAAAGAGTGGCCAACTGGGCAAGCTTAGCTACAGACAGACTAATAGTAGTAGTACAGAGAGTCATAGCAGACGCAGTTAGAGGCAGGGATAACAAGAATTTAGATACAGATAGTCTAGATCGAAGCAGAATTTGTAAAAAATAGAATTAGGAAACCGAAATAATAGTTCGGAAAAAATAAGGTGCAGGAAAAGTTAGGGAAATATAATTATTAATATTAACCACTGGAGGACTTACTGGGGCCAGCAGCAGAGCCCTCGGTAGAGAAGTGGTCCTTGCCCTGGGAGGCATGTTGTTCTTCTGGTTCCGCCGACTCAGACCCCGTCTTCTTGCCCCTGGGTGCTAATCATGTAAGATTTCATAAAGAAAGAGACAAAAATTAAAGTTTGGTGTGAAACAAATAAAATATTTTAAAATACGCTCCAAAAACATTTTTGTGATCAACAATTGCAGTAAAATTGACCTATCTAATCTGATCGACTAGTAGTATTGCGAGATTCACGGACCGTCTAGTAAGCCTAAGTACCACCTGACCTAGCCCACCTATTCCAGACGGGCCAATTGTTCACTAAGTCTGCATTTCCATTTATTTTAGTCCTCAAAAATGCATAGATGGAGGACACATGCATACATTTTTGCATACACCAAATTGTTGGTTGGTTGCTGCTGATGTTCTGCTAGTGATGATATAAGCCTATTAACACTCACTAAACAAACTACAAAAGGTTCTACTAAGGACTGGGGTAAGCAGCACTCAGCAGCACGTGACGTGACAGAGGATGCGTCACGCACACCACTTAAAAATTACCAACTAATACTAATAAGTAACTAAACCTATCAATCCACCACTATCCCTTCTTAGTGGCAGGAGGACAAAGGAAGGACTAGAGTCTCTCTAGCATTACCTAACTTAAGTTCTCTAAAGTAAACTCTTACATAATCAGGCCAAGCGAGCGCAAAGTTGCAAACAAGTAAGATTAGTAGCGCCGAGCACCTGTGTCATAACAATCACAGAAGATTTTTAAACGTAATTTACCTGCAATGTAAGCAGCAGCATTCTTGCCGATCGGAAAAAAAAAATATTCGCAATATATAACACAGAGCAGAAGAACACAAAGTAGTAATATTAAATAGCTACTCACCAAGCCCTGGGACCTCCACTCCTAGCAGGTCCAGCAGGTCCTGCTCCCGGTCCAGAATATCGGACCACCGGTGCGTCAGCTGGTTATTGGTGCGCCGGACACCAGAGCAGCGAAACACTGCCCGACGCACCTTGCCCCACCGCTGCCGACGCTCCTGGAGCCCGTACCCAGACCCAGGCCTGCCGCCTTCTGCCAGGGTTAAGGGGAGGTGGTGCTGCACAAAAAAACCCAGTGCGGCCACCTCCGCCTCACCAAACAAGGCCCGTGCCTGCACCCCTTTTTGGCGCCGCCTTCCGCAAGGAAGGCGGTCGCGGCTCTGGCTACGGCTACGAGCCCTGTGGCCCTTTGCCATGGTTCTGGGTAGGCGGGGGGGCGGAAAAGAAAAGGTAGGAATTAAAAAAGTAAGTAAAAGAAATGAAGAAGCAGGTAATAGAAAAAGAGTGAAAAGTAGTGAAAAACACACAAAAAGTAGAAAAAAACTCAAAATATAGAATCAGGAAAATAGAGAGAAAGATAATAAATAAAAAAGATCAAAAAAAGTTTCCAGAAACAAAGGATTGAAAAGATAGAGGGAGGATTGAAAAACAGGCCCAGAACCATAGCAATAGAGTGAAAAACAAGATGGCCGCGCCCATTGCGACCGCATGGGCAACTTCGCGCGATATTTCCCCCTGAGCACGCAAAAGCATCGCGAACACGTAATACGCGTTCCCGAACAGGAAATACGTATCGCGAACGGGCGAAAGCATGCAATACGCTACCCGGAACAGGAAATAAGCATCGCGAGCAGGCGGGAGCATGCAATACGCGACCCGGAACAGGAAATAACCATTGCGAGCGGGCGGGACAAGTGAAAAACAAGATGGCCGCGCCCATTAGCGACCGCATGGGCAAGTTAGCGATATATTTCCCCGCGAGCATGCAAAAACACATCGCGAACGGGCGGGACAAGCAATTCCGCGTCTTCACGGAATTTCTGCGCGCTCGGGGAGATTTTTAACAATTTCGCAGAGATTTGCGTAACGCGACTACGCAAATTCTGCCCACCCCTACCCAGAATTCCGCAAAGTCTCCCAATAAAAATGGTACCTCACTTGCGTGGGTAAGCCTAGTACCCGCAACAGAAAACAGCCCAAAAACCAACATGGACACATCACATTTCTCCAGTGAAAACTGACCCTTTTTTCTCAATGTGCCTAGCTTTGGATTTTGGACCCTAGCTCTTACGGCACCTAAGGGACCTAGCAAACCTATACAGTTTTTGAAAACTAGACATCCAGGGGAATCAAGGATGGGGTGACTTGCGTGGCTCTCACCAGGTTCTGTTACCCAGAATCCCTTGCAAACCTCAAACTTTGTAAAACAAAAAGAAATCTTCAGGTTTCTGTGATGGAAAGTTCTGCAATCTGCGTGGATCCACAAGCTTCCACCCACCCAGCATTTCCCAAAGTCTCCTGATAAAAATGGTACCTCACTTGTGTGGGTAGGCCTAGTGCCCGCGACAGGAAACGGCCCAAAACACAACGTGGACACATCTAATTTTTCCAGTGAAAACTGACCCTTTTTTCTCAATGTGCCTACCTGTGGATTTCGGACCCTAGCTCTTCCGGCACCTAAGGGAACTTAGCAAACCTATACATTTTTTAAAACTAGACACCCAGGGAAATCCAGGATGGGGTAACGTGTGCCGCTCTCACCAGGTTCTGTTACCCAGATGCCCCTTGCAAACCTCAAACTTTGTAAAAAAAACACATTTTCCTCTCATTTCTGTGATGGACAGCTCTGGAATCTATTGGTAGCCACAACTTCCACCCACCCAGAATCCCGCAAAGTCTCCCAATACAAATGGTTCCTCACTTGCGTGGGTAAGCCTAGTACCCGCAACAGAAAACAGCCCAAAAACCAACATGGACACATCACATTTCTCCAGTGAAAACTGACCCTTTTTTCTCAATGTGCCTAGCTGTGGATTTTGGACCCTAGCTCTCGGAGGGCAGACAGGCAAGGCAAATTGCATAATATACTGCTGCCCTGTACTGTCTAATTGTCTAGTAGTAGTTAGTAAGTACTACTTATCATTAACCATCAAGTTATCATCATCATGCATGCATTTCCTTTTTCTCCCTTAACAGATTTATGGATCTGGTCGTCTGCCAAGATTGTGTTTTGTTGTTGTCCATGCGTACTGTTTTTCTTTGTCAAACCTTTCCCCAAACCCCCCTTCCCAACCATTCATCAAACCCTAACCCTCTTCCCCCGGGCTGTGTGACTTATTGAGGTGTGACTAAATTAAATGTACACCAATAATTTATCACACGCTTGCTGGGGCGGATGTGGCAAAAGCAACACTAATTCAATTTCAAGGCAGGGCGAGGATGTTCTTCTGCTTGCCCACCCATGAGCAGTATATTTGCGAGATAATTTTTTTACCAAAGGAATCTAATCCATCAGCATTATTTGCCGGCATCGATTGGATTTGTTGTCATCCTCCTACACAGCACTAACGGTTACGCTTGTGTTGAGTGTACTGTAGGCCTAGTCGAGTGACTCGACACAGCTAGAGTTTGTAACTCTATGTACTAGGCTATCCCCGCCACCATTATGTTTTATTGTTTTTTGGCATATTATTGTTTGGCAGTAAGTTCCGTACTGTACTTCGTTCTACTACTCCTCCCACAGTCTCTCACAGGCGACTGACTGTCTCATTTTCTTTTTTTTGCAAATGCTACTGCCAGGGTCTACTACTACTACCACCACAACCATGGCATGTTGGGAAAGAAAACCATCATCACCATGCAGCCATCGCCGTGCCTAAGTTAAACATCAAGCACAGGTAAGAGAAGAAGTTTGGGGGAGGCATAATTAATAATGGAAATGTTTTCATTAATTCTATTTCACACACCCCTTTGAGTCCAGTTGCAGAATGCATAGACTAGGAGGAGAGACTGACAGTACTAGTAGGACAAGTCCCTCAGTGAGGGGTACCGCATCTATCTGTTTGTGTCTTACTAAGTCAGCCAATTATTTAAATCAAACACTGGCTGTGGCCCTGCACCAGCAAGGAAACAGTGTGACGTAAAACAGTAACCCCACCCACAAAACATTAACAACATTGTATGTAAAGTATAAATATATAATTTAATCCCATAACAAAAATAAACTATGTAAAAAAAATCCCACAACAACACCTGACCCACCCCTCTCCCTAACCCCAACCAATGGCCATTGTCCGGAACGAAAAAGTCCAACAAATTAAATGTCCAATTCTCCAAAAGTGAAAACCCCAACGCCCGATTCCCACCCACCAAAATAAGCAATAAAAAGGGGCAATCAACAGGGTCTGTTCATCGGCGGGATCGCCTCTCCAGGACACGAATACGCTCCTCTAGGCGGGCCACACGGCGCTTCAATGCACGGCAATTGCATCCACAGGGGGGGGGCAGCAGTGCTATTAAATGAAGTGCGGTGGCGGGCGGCTGCCAGACGGTGGTGCCGTAACACTGGAGGGGGTGGCTGGGGCCCGGGGCATTGGAGGAGGCTGCAGCTGCTGCTGCCTCCTCCTCCTCCTCCTCCAGAACCACCAGCCGCCAGTATTCCTTTTGTATGGCCTCCAGCTTCCGGCGCCGGGCCTTGGCTGCCAACTCCTTCCTGTCTACTTTCACTTTGGAAGGAGTAGCTATATCAAGAAGAAAAAACAAGACTATTGTAAAATATACTCTTAGCAAAGCAGTAAGACAAATTAATTCTACACATAGTGGCACAGTAGCACTAGCAAGCACAGTACATAACATTTGTGGTATGTATCTATCCTCCCACTACCTCGGCCTCTAACATTTGTGGGAGTTTCAGGCATTCCACCACCCATGCATCTGATTCCTATCAGCCACCTATGCATGCATCCTACGTATCCTTCTCTGCCAGTCATAAATATTAAATCTCGTCCGTCCTTCCTCCTTCCACCCTTCTTTCCCTTTTCGTTCAACCCATCCATCAAGGTCATCTGATCTGACTTTTAGTCTTCTCCATAAAACTTTCACAGCTGAGTTGAAGTCAGACAGAAGAGGCCATTGGTTACTCAACAGTACACTCCCGCCGCTAATGCTATTGCTAATGCTAAGTAAAGGGTGTCTTCAACCGTTCACAACAACTTCTTACTTAAGTCTCAGTACAGTATACATTACACCCTTGCAGCGAGTGTAATGTCAATAAGTAAGGATTAGGAATATAACTTACCACCGCCCGCCACTGCTGCTGGCTCACCCCCTGCAGCTCCTCCTGCAACTGCTGCATCTCCTCCTGCACCCTCAGCGGCCGTGTCACCTTTGCCGCTGGCCCCGGTACTGGTGGTCGGTAGTACGCCTAGAAAAAACATTACACATTTTTTAGATGCCATATACACCTCCCCCTATTTTTCCGTAGCAAGATTGAAAAAAAGTTAATACATACATAATACATACATATACAACATACATCACTAGTACAAATCAGGTAGTAGAGTAGACACTAGTAGTGTTATATGGCCCTTATGGTCATTCTAGTCTTTGCTAAGTTACCCCGAGCCATGCAACCATTTTAGCTTTGTGTCTTTTATTTTTGCGCAAGTTACCTCGCAGCTTGTTGTGTAAGACGCCTTTGAGCCCACATGAGCTCATACTGCTAATGTCTGAGCGCTGCGTACAAGGTCGAAAAACAAGCCACTTTGTTATGGAGTTCTGGTGTTAGTCCATATTGCTTACCCATAAAAATACTACACTTTTTGGCACGACTGAGAAATGCTTGCACTATACTAACGCGCACCATTTTTCTCATAACAGACGGAAGATTCCCTTCTACGAACCAGAGCTTTGCAGAGCTTATGATGTAACCAGTACTAGGTTCTTCTAAGGTGAGGGGTCCCCAGAATTCGCTCAGAGATCTTCATTTATAATTTTATATAAACTATATTCCTACCAAGGGGAGGGTGGTTCTTCCACCACTGTTCAGTTATCATGATTTCGCCTTTTGTCTTCTATGGACTTGTAGTTGTAAGTGTAACTAAGTGTAACAATGTTTACTGTTTTAATCTTATGCATTTTGCTGTTGCTGCTGCATTATAGAACAACGTACAGAGCTTGTCAGTTGAAAATAAACCTTTTGAACTTACATAGACTCAGTGGTATTTGGTGTGGACTTACACGAGTGAGTGAGCGAAAGGGTGTGCATTGCTTCCGCGACTGAGAGGTCGGGAGTGTTATGTTCTGGGTTGTCTACTCATTGGGTATCTTGGGGGGGGGTTCGGAGAGCTAATGAGATACTATAACTAGTCGGTCAGGGGATTGTGGTGGCTTCTGATTGAGGTGTGAGGAAGGTCCAACCTCCCATCACCAACGTCCTATTTTCTTGTGCAAAGTTCTGTATGTGCAGAATCCCTACAACAGTAGTAGTATGTCCTATCCTATCAAAAATAGTAAAATCTGGTTGGGCATTTTGTTGGTGGGAATTGTCGAAAAGCCTCAAGATTAAGAAGACTAGAAGTAGTAGAAGAGGACAACCCAAAGGACTGGACTCAATGGCTAGAGCTATTGGTGAATCTGAGTTTTATTTAAAACCTTTTAAATAAAGAGTGGCCAACTGGGCAAGCTTAGCTACAGACAGACTAATAGTAGTAGTACAGAGAGTCATAGCAGACGCAGTTAGAGGCAGGGATAACAAGAATTTAGATACAGATAGTCTAGATCGAAGAAGAATTTGTAAAAAATAGAATTAGGAAACCGAAATAATAGTTCGGAAAAAATAAGGTGCAGGAAAAGTTAGGGAAATATAATTATTAATATTAACCACTGGAGGACTTACTGGGGCCAGCAGCAGAGCCCTCGGTAGAGAAGTGGTCCTTGCCCTGGGAGGCATGTTGTTCTTCTGGTTCCGCCGACTCAGACCCCGTCTTCTTGCCCCTGGGTGCTGATCATGTAAGATTTCATAAAGAAAGAGACAAAAATTAAAGTTTGGTGTGAAACAAATAAAATATTTTAAAATACGCTCCAAAAACATTTTTGTGAACAACAATTGCAATAAAATTGACCTATCTAATCTGATCGACTAGTAGTATTGCGAGATTCACGGACCGTCTAGTAAGCCTAAGTACCACCTGACCTAGCCCACCTATTCCAGACGGGCCAATTGTTCACTAAGTCTGCATTTCCATTTATTTTAGTCCTCAAAAATGCATAGATGGAGGACACATGCATACATTTTTGCATACACCAAATTGTTGGTTGGTTGCTGCTGATGTTCTGCTAGTGATGATATAAGCCTATTAACACTCACTAAACAAACTACAAAAGGTTCTACTAAGGACTGGGGTAAGCAGCACTCAGCAGCACGTGACGTGACAGAGGATGCGTCACGCACACCACTTAAAAATTACCAACTAATACTAATAAGTAACTAAACCTATCAATCCACCACTATCCCTTCTTAGTGGCAGGAGGACAAAGGAAGGACTAGAGTCTCTCTAGCATTACCTAACTTAAGTTCTCTAAAGTAAACTCTTACATAATCAGGCCAAGCGAGCGCAAAGTTGCAAACAAGTAAGATTAGTAGCGCCGAGCACCTGTGTCATAACAATCACAGAAGATTTTTAAACGTAATTTACCTGCAATGTAAGCAGCAGCATTCTTGCTGGTCGGAAAAAAAAAAATATTCGCAATATATAACACAGAGCAGAAGAACACAAAGTAGTAATATTAAATAGCTACTCACCAAGCCCTGGGACCTCCACTCCTAGCAGGTCCAGCAGGTCCTGCTCCCGGTCCAGAATATCGGACCACCGGTGCGTCAGCTGGTTATTGGTGCGCCGGACACCAGAGCAGCGAAACACTGCCCGACGCACCTTGCCCCACCGCTGCCGACGCTCCTGGAGCCCGTACCCAGGCCTGCCGCCTTCTGCCAGGGTTAAGGGGAGGTGGTGCTGCACAAAAAAACCCAGTGCGGCCACCTCCGCCTCACCAAATAAGGTTCGTGCCTGCACCCCTTTTAGGCGGTCGCGGCTCTGGCTACGGCTTCGAGCCCTGTGGCCCTTTGCCATGGTTCTGGGTAGGCGGGGGGGCGGAAAAGAAAAGGTAGGAATTAAAAAAGTAAGTAAAAGAAATGAAGAAGCAGGTAATAGAAAAAGAGTGAAAAAGTAGAAAAAAACTCAAAATATAGAATCAGGAAAATAGAGAGATAGATAATAAATAAAAAAGATCAAAAAAAAGTTTCCAGAAACAAAGGATTGAAAAGATAGAGGGAGGATTCAAAAGCAGGCCCAGAACCATAGCAATAGAGTGAAAAACAAGATGGCCGCGCCCATTGCGACCGCATGGGCAAGTTCGCGCGATATTTCCCCCTGAGCACGCAAAAGCATCGCGAACACGTAATACGCGTTCCCGAACAGGAAATACGTATCGCGAACGGGCGAAAGCATGCAATACGCTACCCGGAACAGGAAATAAGCATCGCGAGCAGGCGGGAGCATGCAATACGCGACCCGGAACAGGAAATAACCATTGCGAGCGGGCGGGACAAGTGAAAACCAAGATGGCCGCGCCCATTAGCGACCGCATGGGCAAGTTAGCGATATATTTCCCCGCGAGCACGCAAAAACACATCGCGAACGGGCGGGACAAGCAATTCCGCGTCTTCGCGGAATTTCTGCGTGCTCGCGGAGATTTTTAACAATTTTGCAGAGATTTGCGTAACGCGACTACGCAAATTCCGCCCACCCCTACCCAGAATTCCGCAAAGTCTCCCAATAAAAATGGTACCTCACTTGCGTGGGTAAGCCTAGTACCCGCAACAGAAAACAGCCCAAAAACCAACATGGACACATCACATTTCTCCAGTGAAAACTGACCCTTTTTTCTCAATGTGCCTACCTGTGGATTTTGGACCCTAGCTCTTACGGCACCTAAGGGACCTAGCAAACCTATACAGTTTTTGAAAACTAGACATCCAGGGGAATCAAGGATGGGGTGACTTGCGTGGCTCTCACCAGGTTCTGTTACCCAGAATCCCTTGCAAACCTCAAACTTTGTAAAACAAAAAGAAATCTTCAGGTTTCTGTGATGGAAAGTTCTGCAATCTGCGTGGATCCACAAGCTTCCACCTACCCAGCATTTCCCAAAGTCTCCTGATAAAAATGGTACCTCACTTGTGTGGGTAGGCCTAGTGCCCGCGACAGGAAACGGCCCAAAACACAACGTGGACACATCTAATTTTTCCAGTGAAAACTGACCCTTTTTTCTCAATGTGCCTACCTGTGGATTTCGGACCCTAGCTCTTCCGGCACCTAAGGGAACTTAGCAAACCTATAAATTTTTTAAAACTAGACACCCAGGGGAATCCAGGATGGGGTAACGTGTGCCGCTCTCACCAGGTTCTGTTACCCAGATGCCCCTTGCAAACCTCAAACTTTGTAAAAAAAACACATTTTCCTCTCATTTCTGTGATGGACAGCTCTGGAATCTATTGGTAGCCACAACTTCCACCCACCCAGAATCCCGCAAAGTCTCCCAATACAAATGGTTCCTCACTTGCGTGGGTAAGCCTAGTACCCGCAACAGAAAACAGCCCAAAAACCAACATGGACACATCACATTTCTCCAGTGAAAACTGACCCTTTTTTCTCAATGTGCCTAGCTGTGGATTTTGGACCCTAGCTCTTCCGGCACCTAAGGGAACCTAGCAAACCTATACATTTTTGAAAACTAGACATCCAGGGGAATGAAGGATGGGGTGACTTGCGTGGCTCTCACCAGGTTCTGTTACCCAGAATCCCTTGCAAACCTCAAACGTTGTAAAAAAAAAAAATCCTCAGGTTTCTGTGATGGAAAGTTCCGCAATCTGCGTGGATCCACAAACTTCCACCCACCCATCATTTCCCAAAGTCTCCCGATAAAATTGGTACCTCATTTGTGTGGGTAGGCCTAGTGCCCATGACAGGAAACGGCCCAAAATTGTGTAGACATCAAAATGACCTATTACACAACAACCTGGTTTTGCAAGGGGGGGCTCCTGAGTATTTGGCACTGGGCTCAGCGGCCATCATGGGGAACCTACCAACCTCACACATTTCTGAAAACTAGACACCCAGGGAAATTCAGGATGGGGTGACTTGTGTGGCTCTCACCAGGTTCTGTTACCCAGAATCCCTTGCAAACCTCAAACTTTGTATTAAAAAAAACACATTCCCCAAATTTCTGTAACAGAAAGTTCTGGAGTCTGCCTGGATCCACAAACGTCCACTGACCCAGCATTCCCCAAAGTCTCCTGATAAAAATGGTACCTTACTTGTGTGGGTAGGCCTATTGCCCACGACACGAAACGGCCCAAAACACAACGTGGACACTTCACATTTTTCCAGTGGAAACTGACCCTTTTTTCTCAATGTGCCTACCTGTGGTTTGTGAACCGTAGCTCAGCTGACACCTAGGGAAACCTAGCAAACCTATACAAATTTGAAAGCTGGACACCCAGGGGAATCCAGGATGGGGTAACGTGTGCCGCTCTCACCAGGTTCTGTTACCCAGAATCCCTTGCAAACCTCAAAATTTGTAAAAAAAAACACATTTTCCTCTCATTTCTGTGATGGACAGCTCTGGTATCTGCCTGGATCCACAAACGTCCATCCACCCAGCATTCCCCAAAGTCTCCTGATAAAAATGGTACATTATTTGTCTGGGTAGGCCTAGCGCCCACGACACGAAACGCCTCAAAACACAATGTGAACACATCACATTTTTCCAGTGAAAACTGGACCTTATTTTGCAATGTGCCTAGCTGTGGATTTGGAACCCTAGCTCAGCTGGCACCTACAGAAACCTAGCAAACCTAAACATTTTTCAAAACTAGGACACATGGGAATCCAGGTCAGGGTGACTTGTGTGGCTCTCACCAGGTTCTGTAACCCAGAATCCCTTGCAAACCTCAAACTTTGTAAAAAAAAAACGACATTTTCCTCACATATTGTGATGGAAAGTTCTGGAATCTATGGGTAGCCACAAATTCCACCCACCCAGAATTCCGCAAAGTCTCCCAATAAAAATGGTACCTCACTTGCGTGGGTAAGCCTAGTACCCGCAACAGAAAGCAGCCCAAAAACCATCATGGACACATCACATTTCTCCAGTGAAAACTGTCCCTTTTTTCTCAATGTGCCTAGCTGTGGATTTTGGACCCTAGCTCTTACGGCACCTAAGGGACCTAGCAAACCTATACATTTTTGAAAAGTAGACATCCAGGGAAATCAAGGATGGGGTGACTTGCGTGGCTCTCACCAGGTTCTGTTACCCAGAATCCCTTGCAAACCTCAAACTTTGTAAAAAAAAAAGAAATCCCAAGGTTTCTGTGATGGAAAGTTCTGCAATCTGCGTGGATCCACAAACTTCCACCCACCCAGTATTTCCCAAAGTCTCCCGATAAAAATGGTACCTCACTTGTGTGGCTAGGCCTAGTGCCCCCGACAGGAAAGAGCCCAAAACACAATGTGAACACATCATATTTTTCCAGTGAAAACTGACCCTTTTTTCTCAATGTGCCTACCTGTGGATTTTGAACCGTAGCTCAGCCGGCACCTAAGGAAACCTAGCAAACCTATACATTTTTAAAAACTAGACTCCCAGGGGAATCCAGGATGGGGTAACTTGTGTGGCTCTCACCAGGTTTTGTTACCCAGAATCCTTTGCAAACCTCAAACTTTGTAAAAACAAATAAAAACAAATTTTCCTGTCATTTCTGTGAAGGACAGTTCTGGAACCTGCGTGGATCCACAAACTTCCACCCACCCAGCATTCCCTAAAGTCTCCCGATAAAAATGGTACCTCACTTGTGTGGGTAGGCCAAGTGCCTGTGACAGGAAACGGCCCAAAATTGTGTAGACATCAAAATTACCTATTACAAAACAACCTGGTTTTGCAAGGGGGGGCTCCTTAGTATTTGGCACTGGGCTCAGCGGCCATCAAGGGGAACCTACCAAACCCACACATTTCTGAAAACTAGACACCCAGGTAAATCCAGGATGGGGTGACTTGTGTGGCTCTCACCAGGTTCTGTTACCCAGAATCCCTTGCAAACCTCAAACTTTGTAAAGAAAAAAAACACATTCCCAACATTTCTGTAATAGAAAGTTCTGAAATCGGTGTGAATCCACAAACATCCACCCACTGAGCACTTCCCAAAGCTTCCTGATAAAAATGGTACCTCACTTCTGTGGGTAGGCCTAGTGCCCGCGACAGGAAACGGCCCAAAACGCAACGTGGACACATCACTTTTTTTTTTCCAATGTGCCTAGCTGTGGATTTTGAACCGTAGCTCAGCCGGCACCTAAAGACACCTAGCAAACCTATACATTTTTGAAAACTAGACACCCAGGGAAATCTAGGATGGAGTGATTCGTGTGGCTCTTACTAGGTTCTGTTACCCAGAACCCCTTGCAAACCTCAAACTATGTCAAAAAAACACATTTTCCTCACATTTCTGTGAAGGAAAGTTCTGGAATCTGCCTGGATCCACAAACGTCCACCCACCCAGCATTCCCCAAAGTCTCCCAATAATAATGGTACCTCACTTGTGTGGGTAGGCCTAGTGCCCGCAACAGTAAACGGCCCAAAACACAATGTGAACACATCACATTTTTCCAGTGAAAACTGGCCCTTTTTTTGCAATGTGCCTAGCTGTGGATTTGGAACCGTAGCTCAGCTGACACCTAGGAAAACCTAGCAAACCTATACATTTTTTAAAACTAGACACCCAGGGGAATTCAGGATGGGGTAACGTGTGCCGCTCTCACCAGGTTCTGTTACCCAGAATCCCTTGCAAACCTCAAACTTTGTAATAAAAACACATTTTCCTCTCATTTCTGTGATGGACAGCTCTGGAATCTATGGGTAGTCACAAACTTCCACCCACCGAGGATTCCGCAAAGTCTCCCAATAAAAATGGTACCTCAGTTGCGTGGGTAAGCCTAGTACCCGCAACAGAAAACAGCCCAAAAACCAACATGGACACATCACATTTCTCCAGTGAAAACTGACCCTTTTTTCTCAATGTGCCTACCTGTGGATTTTGGACCCTAGCTCTTCCGGCACCTAAGGGAACCTAGCAAACCTATACATTTTTTAAAACTAGACACCCAGGGGAATCCAGGATGGGGTAACATGTGCCGCTCTCACCAGGTTCTGTTACCCAGATGCCCCTTGCAAACCTCAAACTTTGTAAAAAAAAAACACATTTTCCTCTCATTTCTGTGATGGACAGCTCTGGAATCTATGGGTAGCCACAAACTTACACCCACCCAGAATTCCGCAAAGTCTCTCAATAAAAATGGTACCTCACTTGCATGGGTAAGCCTAGTACCCGCAACAGAAAACAGCCCAAAAACCAACATGTACACATCACATTTCTCCAGTGAAAACGGACCCTTTTTTCTCAATGTGCCTAGCTGTGGATTTTGGACCCTAGCTCTTCCGGCACCTAAGGGAATCTAGCAAACCTATACACTTTTGAAAACTAGACATCCAGGGGAATCAAGGATGGGGTGACTTGCGTGGCTCTCACCAGGTTCTGTTACCCAGAATCCCTTGCAAACCTCAAACTTTGTAAAAAAAAGAAAAAAAATCTTCAGGTTTCTGTGATGGAAAGTTCTGCAATCTGCGTGGATCCACAAGCTTCCACCCACCCAGCATTTCCCAAAGTCTCCTGATAAAAATGGTACCTCACTTGTGTGGATAAGCCTAGTGCTCGCGACAGGAAACGGCCCAAAACACAACGTGGACACATCACATTTTTCCAGTGAAAACTGACCCTTTTTTCTCAATGTGCATACCTGTGGATTTTGAACCGTAGCTCAGCCGGCACCTAGGCAAACCTAGCAAACCTATACATTTTTAAAAACTAGACTCTTAGGGGAATCCAGGATGGGGAAACTTGTGTGGCTCTCACCAGGTTTTGTTACCCAGAATCTCTTGCAAACCTCAAACTTTGTACAAAAAACAAAACCATTTTCCTCTCATTTCTGTGATGGTCACCTCTGTAATCTGTATGGATCTACAAACTTCCTCCCACCCAGCATTCCCCAAAATCTCATCTAATAAAAATGGTACCTCACTTGTGTGGGTAGGCCTAGTGCCCGCAGCAGGAAACAGCCCAAAACACAATGTGGACACATCACATTTTTCCAGTGAAAACTGGCCCATTTTTTGCAATGTGCCTAGCTGTTGATTTTGAACCCTAGCTCAGCTGGCACCTACAGAAACCGAGCAAACCTATACATTTTTGAAAACTAGATACACAGGGGAATCCAGGACAGGGTGACTTGTGTGGCTCTCACCAGGTTCTGTGCCCAGAATCCCTTGCAAATGTCAAACTTTGTAAAAAACAAAAAACACATTTTCCTCTCATTTCTGTGATGGACAGTTCTGGAACCTGCGTTGATCCACAAACTTCCACCCACCCAGCATTCCCCAAAGTCTCCCGAAAAAAATGGTACCTCACTTGTGTGTGTAGGCCTACTGCCCACAGCAGAAAACAGCCCAAAATTGTGTAGACATCAAAATTACCTATCACAAAACAACCTAGTTTTGCAAGTGGGGCACCTGAGTATTTGGCACCGGGCTCGGCGGCCATCAAGGGAAACCTACCAAACCCACACATTTCTGAAAACTAGACACCCCGGGAAGTCCAGGGAGGTGTGACTTGCTTGGATCCCGCAAAGTTTTCCTACCCAGAATCCCCTGCAAACCTCAAATTTTGCTGAAAAAATCGAATTTTTCTCACATTTCTGTGTGGGAAAGTTGTGGGATCACCGGGCTGACACAAATTTCCTACCACCCAGTATCCCTCCAGGTCTCCCGATACAAATGGTACCTCACTTGTGTGGGTGGGCCAAGTGCCCGGGGCAGGGAAGGGCCCAAAATGCATTGTGGAGACATCAAAATTATCTATCACAAAACGACCTGGTTTTGCAAAATGGGGCACCTGAGTTTTTGGTCCTGGGGGAATTCAGGGAGGTGTGACTTGCATCGATCCCCCAAAGTGTTCCAACCCAGAATCCCCTGCAAACCTCAAATTTAGCTGAAAAAAATCATATTTCTGTGTGGGAAAGTTGTGGGATCACCGGGCTGACACACATTTCCTACCACTCAGTGTCCCCCCAGGTCTCCCGATAAAAATGGTACCTCTCTTGTGTGGGTGGGCCAAGTGCCCGCAGCAGGGAAGGGCCCAAAACTTACTGTGGAGACATCAAAATTATCTATCACAAAACAACCTGGTTTTGCAAAGGGGGCACCTGCGGTTTTGGCCTTGGGCACGGCTGCCATCTAGGGAAACCTACCAAACCCACATATTTCTGAAAACTAGACACCCGGGGGAGTTCAGGGAGGTGTGACATGCGTGGATCCCCCAAAGTTTTCCTACTCAGAATCCCCTGCAAACCTCATATTTAGCTTAAAAAATCACATTTTTCTCACATTTCTGTGTGGGAAAGTTGTGGGATCACCGGGCTGACACAAATTTCCTACCACCCAGTGTTCATCCAGGTCTCCCAATAAAAATGGTACCTCTCTTGTGTGGGTGGGCGAAGTGCCCGCAGCAGGGAAGGGCCCAAAACATACTGTGGAGACATCAAAATTATCTATCACAAAACAACCTGGTTTTGCAAAGGGGGCACCTGCGTTTTTGGCCCTGGGCACGGCTGCCATCTAGGAAAACCTACCAAACCCACACATTTCTGAAAACTAGACAACCGGGGTAGTTCAGGGAGGTGTGACTTGGGAGGATCCCCCAAAGATTTCCTACCCAGAATCCCCTGCAAACCTCATATTTAGCTGAAAAAAACTAACTTTTCTCACATTTCTGTGTGGGAAAGTTGTGGGATCACCGGGCTGACATAACATTTCCTACCACCCAGCGTTCCCCCAGGTCTCCTGATAAAAATGGTTCCTCTCTTGTGTGGGTGGGCCAAGTGCCCGCAGCAGGGAAGGGCCCAAAATGTATTGTGGGGCATCAAAATTATCACAAAACGACCTGGTTTTGCGAAGGGGCTCCTTCGTTTTTGGACCCGGGCTCGGCTGTCATCTATGGAAACCTACCAAACCCACGCATTTCTGAAAACTAGACACCCAGGGAAGTCCGGAGAGGTGTGACTTGCGTGAATCCCCCAATGTTTTCTTTCCCAGAATCCCCTGCAAACCTTAAATGTAGCTACAAAAATCACATTTTCATCACATTTCTGTCTGGGATCACCGTGCTGGCACAAATGTCCTACCCCTCAGCGTTCCCCTCAGTCTCCCGAGTAAAATGATACATCACTTGTGTGGGTGAGCCAAGTGCCTGCAACTGGGAAGGGCCAAAAACATAAGGATTGAGGGGATAGCACAGCGAACTCTGAGCGCTATATTTTTTTAAAATACGCTTTTAGGTGATTCTGCATTGGACACTCACACAAGTGAGGTATAATTTTTATCGGGAGACCAAGGGGAATGCTGTGTGGTAGGATATTTGTGCCGTCACGGTGATCAAACGCAGAAATGAGAGGAATTCTTTTTTTTTTGCCAGCTACATTTGAGGTTTGCAGGGGATTCTGGGTAGGAAAACGTTGGGGGATCCACGCAAGCCATACCTCCCTGCACTCCCCCGGGTATTTAGTTTTCAGAAATGGCTGGGTTTGGTAGGTTTCCCTAGATAACCGCCATGACCGGGGCCAAAAACCCAGGTGCCCCCGCTTGCAAAACCAGGTCGTTTTGTGATAGGTAATTTTGATGTCTCCACAATACGTTTTGGGCCCTTGCCTGTCACGGGTACTTGGCCCACCCACACAAGTGAGGTATCATTTTTATTGGGAGACCTGTGGGAACGCTGTGTGGCGGGAAATCTGTGTCAGCCTGGTGATCCCACAACTTTCCCACACAAAAATGTGGGACAATTGTGATTTGTTCAGCTAAATTTGAGGTCTGCAGGCAATTCTGGGTAGGGGTTTATCCACACAAGCCATACCTCCCTGGACTCCCCCGAGTGTCTAGTTTTCAGAAATGTTTGGGTTTGGTAGGTTTCCCGAGATGGCCGCCGAGCCCAGGGCCAAAAACCCAGGTGCCCCCCCTTGCAAAACCAGGTCGTTTTGTGACAGGTAATTTTGATGTCTCCACAATACGTTTTGGGCCCTTCCCTGCCACGGGCACTTGGCCCACCCACACAAGTGAGGTACCATTTTTATTGGGAGACCTGAGGGGACGCTGGGTGGTAGGAAATTTGTGTCAGCCCAAATGTTTGCATGGGATTCTGGCTAGGAAAACATTGGGGGATCCACACTAGTCACACCTCCCTGTACTCCCCCGGGTGACTAGTTTTCAGAAATGTGTGGGTATGGTAGGCTCCCCTTGATGGCTGCCGAGTGCCAAAAACCCCGCTCCTCCCCCCCCTGCAAAACCAGGTCATTTTGTGATAGGTAATTTTGATGTCTACACAATACGTTTTGGGCCATTTCCTGTCACAGGCACTAGACGTACCCACACAAGTGCAGTACCATTTATATCGGGAGACCTGGGGGAACTCTTGGTGGTAGGAAAATTGTGGGTTTTTGATACCAGAAGATTATGGCACAGTAATGCAAGGAAAATGTGTGGCTCTAGTCACAGTTTGAGTTTTGCATGGCATTGTGGGTAAGAAACGTTGTTGGGATCCATGAGAGGCACACCACCCAGAACTCCAAATTGTTTTTAGTTTACAAAAATATCTAAAGTTGGTAGA
Organism: Calotriton arnoldi; assembly: GCA_963921515.1. Classification (NCBI taxonomy): domain Eukaryota; kingdom Metazoa; phylum Chordata; class Amphibia; order Caudata; family Salamandridae; genus Calotriton; species Calotriton arnoldi. The sequence goes on along the minus strand of CAWUFW010002697.1, from coordinate 1,508,648 downwards.
TTTTCCTTAGAGACAAACTACACCTTAGCAGAGAAAGACAGACAAGACAAATATTACTTCCTATCCATCTGTTCCTCAAGTACACACACATCGTAAGCTGTAAAGCCATGTCCAGGCACTAACCTCTTTACAGGCCATTCACACACCTTTCATACTTGACAAAACACATTCACACCACCAGCTGCGGGCCCAGCACATTACAACACTCACATCAACAGACAATGTAGAGACAATGTACACCCTGGCAGAGAAAGACAGAAAATACAAATATTACTTCACAACTAACTATTCCTTAAGTACACACAGATACTGGTTGGATTTGGCATGAGGGTGAGTGAAGGTTCAGATCGTAAAATTTTATTAACAAGAGATTTCACAAAATGGAAATGCACTGTTAATAATTAAAAGGTTAAAAACCTGAACCAATGACTCACAGCTCGTAAGCTGTAAATCCACTGTAAGGCACCAACCTCTTTACAGGCCATTCACACACATTTCATACATGACACACACAAGACCATTCACACCGCCAACCGCGGGCCCAGCACATTACAACATTCACATCAACAGACAGCGCCAGACAGCGCCACTTTCATACGTGCACATGACTGACACAGCAATCACACCAGCTGGCGGTTGACGTAGTTTGTGCAGTGGCGTTTGGCTAGCTGTGTGTGTAATGACCAGCAGCAAGTCACTACTCACACACCGCCAGCCAAAGCCAGTCCACGCACAACGCCAGCCAAGCCCCAGCCCACGCACACCGCCAGCCAAGTGCCAGTCCACGCACACCGCCAGCCAAATGCTAGTCCACGCACACCGCCAGCCAAGCGCCAGTCCACGCACACTGGCATCCAAGTGCCAGTCCATGCACACTGCCAGCCAAGCATCAGTCCATGCACACCGTCAGCCAAGCACCAGTCCATGCACACTGCCATGCCAAATGCCAGTCCATGCACACGTCATCAATTTTTTTTTAACAAGAAGGAAAACGCAAACTAATTGGAACTAGAGACAAAACTATAACTACAAACACAACAGCGGTAACTAAATATATCATTCTAATGCCAATCGTGAAACAGAACTACAAATATAAAACAAAACAGACCAAGTAGTTCACTATTAGACTCACGGTTGCTTCCAAAAACTCTTTTGAGGGTGATACAATCTGAAACATGTGGGCACACACAGCCCAGAATTAGAAGTACAATCAGCACACTGCATATGAGTCTTCTTCCACATACCTCTTCGCAAACAGACACTACATCTCTTACAGGGATTGTTTTTTTTGGGCATGGGAGGAATTAAATTGGGAAAGTGGCGATATTTCAATCTAGTTACATCCTCCACCACTCCAACTCTAGGAACACTTGCCTGTTCCACTACAACAAGGCTGCCTATCACAGACTCCTGAAACTGAACAAAAGTCATCCTTGAACACAACAAAAGCATTAAAAATTGCTAAGTTGAAGAGATGGATGGCCAACTTCTTATACCAAATGTAAGACTTACAAACAGAAGTGTGAGGTTCCAACCTCTGATCTACTCTGTCTACACCACCCATGTGCTTATTGTAGTCTACAATGCACACAGGTTTGCCCACTTCAGCAACCTGACCCCAAACAGTCACAGGTGAAGTACTTTCATCATGGATGGTAGTCAGCATGTAGACATCCCTCCTGGCCACAAATTTCACAGCTAGCAGTTCATCACTAAGCAAGGCACTGCACTGTCCCCTCTGAAGCTTTTTGCAAACAAGCTCTTTTGGGTAACCTTTACAGTTAGAGCGGATTGTGCCATAAGCAAGAGTGTCCACTTTGAACTTTGAACAATTGTACAGCAGCGTAGAAGTTATCTAGGTACAAATGGTGACCTTTGTTAAAAAGTTCTCTAGCAAGTTCCTATATAGATTTCTCTGAAACTCCAAAAGTGGACGGACAACCAGGGGGTCAATAGTGGAATCCCTACCAGTGTACACCCGGAAATGACAGACATATCCTGTCCTACTCTCAGACAACATATACATCTTAATTCCATAACGTGCCCTCTTGCTAGGAATGTACTGCTTAAAAACCAAATGACCCTTGAACAGGACCAAAGACTCATCAACAGCTATTTCTTTCCCTGGAGTACAGATCTCTGAAAATCGATCTAAAAAGTGATCAAGAACAGGCCGAATCTTAAAAAGGCTGTCACAGTCAGGGTGATCTCGTGGCAACGACGAAGTATTATCAACAAAATGAAGCATCCAAAGCAAAAGTTAATACCAATCACGACTCATAATTGCAGGAAATATGGCCGTTGCCATCAAGGGACTGGTAGACCAATATGAAGCCAGGGACGGCTTCCTTATCAAAGCCCAACAAAAAAGTTAAACCCAAAAACTTCTTCATCTCATCCAGATTTTTGGGAGTCCAACGGGAAGCTCTAGAGCGGGTCCTAAGTCTGGCACTGTTGTCCCTCAAATACTGTTCAGCATACAAATTAGTCTGCTCAAAAATCTCAGCCAAAAATACATCATTCATAAACAACTGAAAAAACGGTATAGGCAAAAAATGTTCACAATTCACTCTACACCCTGCATCACCACTAAAGGCAGGCAACACAGGCTGCAGCATGTTTGGATCGACCCAGAGTCCAGCCCTTCCAATGGGAAGCCTTGCTGCCCCTTGCTGCAATCCAGATGCCTCTTGCTGCACCATCGAAACATCAGTGTCCTCCTCTAAAACAGGCACTTCATCCGCACTGAGTGTAGCTTCATCATCAGATGATTCCTTGTTGACAGAAAACTCACTGCCAGAATCTTGCACTTCCTCCTCTGCCTCAGACGCACTGTCAGTCTCATAATCATGGTCAGAGGAAGATTCTAAGAGCATACCAACCAGCTGCTGAGCCGTAATTCTGCGGCTAGGCATAATCGTTACAAATAAAGGTAACTTGTCAAACAAGTCAACAACAACAAACACTTTGTAAAATAAGTAATAAGCAAAATGTGGCTTTATCACAAAGACCTATTTTCTCCAAAACGATACCACTCACTTGGCAGAAACAGGTATACTCACCACCACCTACTCTGCACAGACACAGCAAGGACCAACAATATCCCACTAAAAAAGAAAAAGAAAAGAAAATTACACATAAGACAACGCAATACACATCGTGCACAAATCTAAAAAGAATTTCACGTTCAAAACATAGACTAAATATGCTGCTCTTATGACACCACTTACCAAAAATTCATTCATGCATGACAAAAATACTTATTTGGAGTAAACACAACAAAAATGTTTTTCTTACCAAATACATGCAACTACGCAAACTGCAGATCAACCACTGCCGAAACCGCAAACAAGAATCAAAAGCTTTGCACTAGAATAAAAAGGAGAAATAAAACATTACAAGCACATATGCAAATAATGCACCAGTCCACACACAATCCACCAATCAAGCTGGGGGGGCAGGTGGGCCTAAAAGCATAATGCTGATCTGTCCCCAAGGGGGGCAGAATCAGCCAAAATAATCAGCCCCTAAAAGACAAGTGACCCTTGCCCGAGGGGCCGCTCCCCCAATCGCAGAAATAGATTTTGACAAAATCCCTGGTGTCTAGCAGCTTCTGTTCCCCTTGGGGGCAGATGGGTTAAAAAATGTAAGGCCTTTAATCCAAAGTGTTGCAGTTGTGGCAGGTATGGAAGCCGGCTGTTCTATCCAGGAAGGTGCTCGTGATTTCCCGTTTGTCAACAAACTCTGATTTGCATATCATTTGTTTCAAATTTGAGGCTCGGCGAAAGCTCAGTTCTGGGTATTCGCATAGGTGTTCATTAATTCCTTGTGTGTAACGGAGTAGGTGCCAATGACGTTTTAGTACCATTCTCAGGTTGTGTTGCCCATGGTGGTAGTCTGTGACAAAGCGAATTCGATATTCCTTCTTAATATATAGTGATTGTTTCTTGCTCATTGTTGAGGATCTCGTCATGTTTGAGACGCTATTCATGACTGCCTGCAGATGTTGTTTTTTGTATCCACGATTTTCTAAGTGTGTCATGGTTTTTTTGGGGAAAATTGAGTCTTCACTGCAATTACGTTTTATTCGCAGAAACTCCCCTTTAGGTGTATTGTCAGAGTTGTGTCGTGGGTGACAACTGTCCGCTCTTAGTATGCAGTAGACTAAGGTCTCTTTGCGGAAAATTTTAATTTGTAGTTGATTATGAATATACAGAGAAAGATCAAAGAAATTCACCTCTGATTTGGAGAAGCCATATGTTGTTCTAATCTTCCAGGGGTTGTCATCCAGTTGGTATAGGAATCTTTCTAGTTTGTCTTGTTCACCCTGCCAAATGCAGAGGATGTCGTCAATATAGCGACCCCAAAAAATTATATGTGAGGTTAAGTCTGCAAACCTAGGGTCCCATAGCCAAAATTTCTCAACGTGACTCATGAAGATGCATGCGTACGGTGTTGCAAATTTGGCTCCCATTGCAGTTCTGCGTACTTGCTTATAAAATTTCTGATCAAAACTGAAAATGTTGTTAGTCAGGCAAAGTTCCAGCATCTCCAGTAGCATTACATCTGTAGTATATCAAATTGCTTCCTATGGAATTAGGGTCTCAATCTACAAGCACTCCCCACTCTAAGATGGCGCTCCGCCTTACTTGCGGACGAGCACATCTACTTTCGGAATCCCCAGTTGGAAGGCAAGGTAGGAACTTCCGGATTCCCCATGGTCAAATCCTTCCGATCCCTCGGAGGATTTGCTGACGCCAATTGACATGGACGAGGATGCCCCCGGACTTTTAGGGAGGATTTCACTACCGGGAGGACGAGTCGATACACCACGGAGACAGGACGAGAAAATATGACTTCTATTTCCTGTCTTCTCACACAGATTATACTACAATATCCATCTAGCTATCACGCCGACTCAAGCGCCTTTTACGCTTTGGATTATAGGTATGATACCGCTCGTTACCTCTACCTAATCTAGGGAGGACTGCTCTTGAAGAACTAACAAGTTTTAAAAAAATACGTTATTCATAATATTTGACCCTTATTATAACGCCTGGCCACTCTTACAGAACGACATAGATCAGTTATTTGAAATACGAAAACACATGGTATTTCCTATCCTTGCCTACTATACAGTAAGACCTTACTCTATATAACACAGGTAAGGGTACAATCTCAACTCACATGGCCCCGCTATAATATGTCTCTCAGGCATGGGATCCTCGACAATACATTTTTCTTAATTAAGATTTTTCCATTTGAGACGCAGTGTGTCTCAACTTGGTCTCTGGACAGGTTCGACCTTTGGCTCCCTAACTAACCTTATTTACACTACTTCACCACTAATCCTGATGCTCTAGGCATGCAGTGTTAGGTTCAATATATTCTCTATACGACAGGTTCTCCTTCTATATCACCATGCGCTTCAATCTTGATTGCTATTGATATAAGCATGATAATTGGCCAGTTGGAACCAAACACTACCTCTGCTGCTTTTCTTGATATTACTCTTACACCACAAGAAAGGTGTTTGTTGGTTAAGGGCAATATATCTGCCGAGCATTGACTAAATTTGAACCCTTCTGTCTTCCTTTGTCTTAAGGTTCCCTGCCTTTGTCTCATGACGGTTGATAATATTCCTATTCAATACGTATGTATTCAATCATCTTTTTCTCTTCTTGATGCTCTTCTTGACTATGGTGTGTTAATTGATGGCTTGTTACTGGCGGCTCTTTTTCCGTTGGAAACTCATGTCCTGATGACACGCTTTATGCATTATGCCTGTTGATTATGATCACTACATTTATTGCTGCTCAATCTGAAATTCGTAATAAGCTGTCAATCTCGGATACTGCCCTTTGACAAATGGATTTCTTGTTCTGGCTACGATTAACGTATTATGATTCATTTATATGCCCTTACTTTCTACCTCTTTATGCATATTTTCCTCTCTTCCGCTCAATCCCTTTCTTTTACATCTTTATCGGTGGCTTTACCTTTTGAATTTTCTCTTAACTTCTTTTCCCCTCCCTGTCTTTTGCTTTTCATTTGACTTGTTTCTGTTTTTTCCTTGCTTTTTTCATCTGACTTTTGTGGATCTTATTTTGATGTCTTTTTCATTAACTAATTATTTTCTTTTTTGTCATAATATCTGTGATAATGAATAATATAATTTATATCCTTTGGGTTACCTCTTTGATGTATTGAAACACATCTGAAACCACATATATGGGGACGTACCGTGTTGTTTTTGTTTTTTGTTTTTGTTTTATTGTACCTTGGTTGGGTTTTTGGTTCAATGATGTGGTTACTCATCTCGGCCTGGAAAAAGCCCCGGCTAATGGGCCATAGGGGTGAAACACGTGTTGGCTGTGCCTCAGACAAGTTGCTTTACTATGAGCACTCATGTTCGGAAATAAATTTTGGAGAAACCAAGAGACAAAACGAGTTTCCAACCTCATTTTTCAGCTAGTACCAAACCAGATATTAACCATTGGACTTACAACAAACTCTTACAGAATTACCGCCTGTCCTGGTGCACTCTCTTCATTACTGAATTAATGTGTAAGGGGTTTCCCATTTCCATGGACAAGAGGTATCCAAATTATCAACATTTATAAACATACCATATGGCAAAGTGAGCAGATCATCAATAGGATTCTGGAATACACACAACAATTTGAGAAATGGGGAATTAAATTAAAAAAATGTAAAGACAGTTTGTACCCAACATTGTTGACACCCAAAGTTGAGGATGAAAGTCATTTACCAACCAAATTAACGATTATGGGATCACAAGAGGAGAATGTCAAAACTCTGAAAGGGGCAATAGGACCACTACTCAATCTTGAACTATCTTCCGGCATTAACATCACATGTAGTAGTTGGGGCCCTCGAATTTGTAAAGAAACCCACAAACGACTAGCCCCCATGGAGGATTGGGCCTGGCTACCGAAAATACTCAGAAGATGGGGAACTTAATGAGAATGATTGAAGATGGAGCAGTTTGCCCAGAAAGAATGGACCTACCAATTTTAATATTTGCTCTTGGAATGTATATGGCCTTTCGAGGCTATTAAAAGATCATGATACAATAAATTTTATTCAGAATTTTAAAATCTTAATGTTCCAGGAAACATGGAAAATGTTCTATGAGCCCATAATTGGTTTTTACGAATATGCCAACTTTGCAACTCGCACATCTGTTTTTGGCCGAGCAAAAGGTGGGCTCTCTACTTATGTTTCCTTGGATTTAGATGCTTCTCACCATGTAATAGACCTTCAATTGACCTGGTTATTGTGCATTAAAATAGATTTTGAAACACCAATCATATTTATAAATGTGTATTTGAGTGTAAAGAACGCAATTAAGATGACTCAGCTTTCAGTATTATGGGAATCAATTACAATTTTATCATATCAGTATCCGGCAACTAGCCTTATTATTTCGGGTGATTTCAATATGCATCTGTTTACTAAGAATACAAAGAGCATAAAGAAGAGAGGCAATGCTATTACCACGATGTTTTGTTCCCAATTGCAGAAATGGGATCTTGTGCTGTTACAGGATACTCAACATAATACGACAGGTGTCCCAACCTTTAAAAATTCAAGGCAACATTCTACTATTGACTATACCATTATCTCAAACAAACTAATGAATAGTCTTATTGGACTACAAGTGGCCCCAAGAGTAGAAAGTGATCATAACCCACAAAAAATTACATTATCATTGGCAGTGGACTACTTACCAAAATCAAGAGTTCCTGATAAAGGGCCAGTTGTTTATAATCTGAAAAGGCTGGCGTGGCATTCAGCAAAACAAGAGGAGATTTTTGACTTTCTAGTCCCTATAATAGATCTAGTAATAAATGAGGGCTGCCACGGGAATTCAATAGCGGAAATTTGGCCAGGTCTCTGCTCTTTACTGGTTGATCGCTTTCCGGTAAAACCAGCTTTCAGGGGAAACCCTTTTACATCGAAACGGAAAATGTGGTATTCAAACAGGTTATTAAAAAAAAAAGGCTCTTAACAAAGCTTCTCGTGCTATTTGCAAAACATCACATGGAGTAACCAATTGTGTTTAATAAAGAAATTGAGGAAATCGTACAAAAATAAGATTTGGAAAGCAAAAAGAGAATATAAGGAAGGATTGTGGATAAAATTGCACCATGTAAGCAAGACAAACAATCTAAGAGCATTTTGGGGTATAATTAACACTCTGGAACATGGCAATATGAGAGCTAGCAGTGCCAACATTCCTGCAATAGCCTGGGAGATTTTTATTCCTATCCTGTATGGGTCTAATACTGTAAATGGGCCAAACTCCATTAATGACGCATGTAAGTCATTTTCGATAATTAATATACATTATGAGAATAGAAGGCACGAAAACTATGACGATCAATTATTAATATTTGAGTCACGGCAGGTGGACATGGTAAAGTCACTGATAAGTAGGATTAAATGAAATGGTGCGCCTGTCCAAATGGGATCCCGAATGCTGTCTTTAACCCCTTCGCTGCTAGGCCTTTTCCCCCCCTGTGCTAAGCCTTTTTTTGGCTATTTGGGGAAGTTCACGCTTCGGCCCCTGTAACTGTTTGACCACATAAGGTATCCACGCCAAATTTGGTCCTTTTTTTTCCAACATCATGGGGATTCTAAAGGTACCCAGGTTTTGTGGATTCCCCTGGAGGGGACCCAGAAATTAGCCAAAATACAGCTACATTTAGTATTTTGGGGGAAAAATGCGAAAAAAGGGCTACAGATGAAAGCGTCTGGTTTTTTCCCTGCAAATGGTATCAAAAAAGGGGTTGTGGTGCTGAAATCACCATCTTCCCAGCTTTCAGGGACAAGCAGACTTTTGTCAGAAAACCAAACTTTTTACACAGTTTTGGCATTTTTCTGGGACATTGCCTATTTTTGCTATTTTTTGTGCTTTCAACCTCCTTCCAGTTAATGGTAGAAATGGGTATGAAAGCAATAATGGATCCTGAACAGCTATACATTTTAGAAAAGTAGACAACATTCTGAATTCAGCAAGGGGTCATTTGTGTAGATCCTTCAAGGTTTCTTTATAGAAACTAACAGTTAAATATAGGAAAAATTGAAAATTAGTTGAAAAAAACAGCCTTTTGTGTCAACGTTTTCACCTGTAACTTCTTCTAAATATGACAGCTCTTTGAAAGCAATATACCGTTACATCCGCTGGACCTTACTGGTTGTGGGGATATATAGGACTTGTAGGTTCACCAAGAACCCGACGAACCCAGAGCCAAAAACTGAGCAGCGACTTGCAATGGTTTTTTATTATGTACCGGGTATATAGCAATTATTCTGGGAAAATGTATACATGGAAAAATCGGTATGAAAGACACCTATGTATTTCTGAAATGGGAACAAAATATAGAGTTTAGAAACAGTAGATATTTGCACATTTCCGAAATTGGGAATACTCATACTAGCATGAAAATTATCGATCATTTTTCAAAATTACTTCTTTTTTACACATTGTCTTTCATTTGGAAGGCAGAAATGCATCGAAAGTCAATAGGTAATAACAGTTGCTTTACAAATCTGAATTACCCTAAGTCTCCCGATAAAAAAGGTACCTCACTTGTGTGGGTAGGCATAGTGCCCACGACAGGAAACGTCTCACAACGCAACGTGAACACACCACATTTTCACAATGAAAAATTACCCTTTTTTTGCAAAGTGCCTAGCTGTAGATTTTGAACCCTAGCTCTGCCGGCACCTAGGGAAACCTAGCAAACCTATACATATCTGAAAACTAGACACCCAGGGGAATCCAGCATGGGGTGACTTGACTGGCTCACACCAGGGTCTGTTACCCAGAATCCCTTGCAAACCTAAAGAATTGTCAAAAAAACCACATTTTCCTCACATTTCTGTGGTGGAAAGTTCTGGAATCTGCGTGGATCCACAAATTTCCACCCACCCCGCGTTCCCCAAAGTCTTCCAAGAAAAATGGTACCTCACTTGTGTGGGTAGGCCTAGTGGCCGTAACAGGAAATGGCGCAAAACGCAACGTGGACACACCACAATTTCACAGTGAAAAATGACCCTTTTTTGGCAAAGTACCTAGCTGTAGTTTTTGAACCCTAGCTCTGCCGGCACCTTGGGAAACCTAGCAAACCTATACATTTTTTAAAACTAGACACCCAGGGGAATACAGGATGGGGTGACTTGACTGCCTCTCACCAGGTTCTGTTACCCAGAATCCCTTGCAAACCTAAAAAATTGTCAAAAAACCCACATTTTCCTCACATTTCTGTGGTGGAAAGTTCTGGAATCTGCGTGGATCCACAAATTTCCACCCACCCCGCGTTCCCCAAAGTCTTCTGAGAAAAACAGTACCTCACTTGTGTGGGTAGGCCTAGTGCCCGCTACAGGAAACGGCGCAAAACGCAACGTGGACACACCACAATTTCACAGTGAAAAATGACCCTTTTTTGGCAAAGTGCCTAGCTGTAGTTTTTGAACCCTAGCTCTGCCGGCACCTAGGGAAACCTAGCAAACCTATACATTTTTTAAAACTAGACACCCAGGGGAATCCAGGATGGGGTGACTTGACTGCCTCTCACCAGGTTCTGTTACCCAGAATCCCTTGCAAACCTAAAAAATTGTCAAAACAAACACATTTTCCTCACATTTCTGTGGTGGAAAGTTCTGGAATCTGCGTGGATCCACAAATTTCCACCCACCCCAGATTCCCCAAAGTCTTCCGAGAAAAATGGTACCTCACTTGTGTGGGTAGGCCTAGTGCCTGCGACAGGAAACGGCGCAAAACGCAACGTGGACACACCACAATTTCACAGTGAAAAATGACCCTTTTTTGGCAAAGTGTCTAGCTGTAGTTTTTGAACCCTAGCTCTGTCGGCACCTAGGGAAACCTAGCAAACCTATACATTTTTTAAAACTAGACACCCAGGGGAATCAAGGATGTGGTGACTTGACTGCCTCTCACCAGGTTCTTTTACCCAGAATCCCTTGAAAACCTAACAAATTGTCAAAAAAAACACATTTTCCTCACATTTCTGTGGTGGAAAGTTCTGGAATCTGTGTGGATCCACAAATTTCCACCCACCCCGCGTTCCCCAAAGTCTTCTAAGAAAAACAGTACCTCACTTGTGTGGGTAGGCCTAGTGCCCGCGACAGTAAACGGCGCAAAACGCAACGTGGACACACCACAATTTCACAGTGAAAAATGACCCTTTTTTGGCAAAGTGCCTAGCTGTAGTTTTTGAACCCTAGCTCTGCCGGCACCTAGAGAAACCTAGCAAACCTATACATTTTTTAAAACTAGACACCCAGGGGAATCCAGGATGGGGTGACTTGACTGCCTCTCACCAGGTTCTGTTACCCAGAATCCCTTGCAAACCTAAAAAAGTGTCCAAAAAAACACATTTTCCTCACATTTCTGTGGTGGAAAGTTCTGGAATCTGAGTGGATCCACAAATGTACACGCACCCCGCGTTCCCCAAAGTCTTCCGAGAATAACGGTACCTCACTTGTGTGGGTAGGCCTAGTGCCCGCGACAGGAAACGGCGCAAAACGCAACGTGGACACACCACAATTTCACAGTGAAAAATGACCCTTTTTTGGCAAAGTGCCTAGCTGTAGTTTTTGAACCCTAGCTCTGCCGCCACCTAGGGAAACCTAGCAAACCTATATATTTTTGAAAACTAGACACCCAGGGCAATACAGAATGGGGTGACTTGACTGCCTCTCGACAGGTTCTGTTACCCAGAATCCCCTGCAAACCTAAAATATGGTCCAAAAAAGCACATTTTCCTCACATTTCTGTGGTGAAAAGTTCTGGAATCTGCGTGGATCCACAAATTTCCACTCACCCCGCGTTTCCCAAAGTCTTCCGAGAAAAATGGTACCTCACTTGCGTGGGTGGGTCAAGGACCCGTGACAGGCAAGGGCACAAAACCTATTGAGGTGACATCAAAATTACCTATCACAAACCAACCTGATTTTGCAAGGGGGGTCCCATGAGTTTTTGGCCCTGGGCTCGGCGACCATCTAGGGAAACCTACCAAACCCACACATTTCTGGAAACTAGACACCCGGGGGAGTCCAGCGAGGTATGGCTTGCGTAGGTCCCCTAACGTTTTCCTACCCACAATCCCCTGCAAACCTCAAATTTAGCTGAAAAAAATCACTTTTTTCTCAAATTTCTGTGTGGGAAAGTTCTGGAATCTACGTGGATCCACAAATTTCCTCCCACCCAGCGTTCCCCCAGGTCTCCCGATAAAAATGATACCTCACTCGCGTGGGTGGGTCAAGTACCCACGACAGGCAAGGGCCCAAAACCTATTGAGGCGACATCAAAATTACCTATCACAAAACACCCTCGTTTTGCAAAGGGTGTCCCATGAGTTTTTGGCCCCGGGCTCGGCGGCCATCTAGGGAAACCTACCAAACCCACACATTTCTGAAAACTAGACACCCGGGGGGATCCAGCGAGGTATGGCTTGCGTGTGTCCCCTTACGTTTTCCTACCCAGAATCTCCTGCAAACCTCAAATTTAGCTGAAAAAATCACTTTTTTCTCAAATTTCTGTGTGGGAAAGTTCTGGAATCTACGTGGATCACAAATTTCCTACCACCCAGTGTTCGCCCAGGTCTCCCGATAAAAATGGTACCTTACTCACGTGGGTGGGTCAAGTACCCGCGACAGGCAAGGGCCCAAAACGTATTGAGGAGACATCAAAATTACCAATCACAAAACAACCTGGATTTGCAAGGGGGGTCACCTGGGTTTTTGGCCCCGGGCTCGGCGGCCATCTAGGGAAACCTACCAAACCCACACATTTCTGAAAACTAGACACCCGGGGGAGTCCAGCGAGGTATGGCTTGCGTGGGTCCCCTAACGTTTTCCTACCCACAATCCCCTGCAAACCTCAAATTTAGCTGAAAAAATCACTTTTTTCTCAAATTTCTGTGTGGGAAAGTTCTGGAATCTACGTGGATCCACAAATTTCCTACCACCCAGTGTTCGCCCAGGTCTCCCGATAAAAATGGTACCTTACTCACGTGGGTGGGTCAAGTACCCGCGACAGGCAAGGGCCCAAAACGTATTGAGGAGACATCAAAATTACCTATCACAAAACAACCTGGATTTGCAAGGGGGGTCACCTGGGTTTTTGGCCCCGGGCTCGGTGGCCATCTTGGGAAACTTCCAAACCCAAACATTTCTGAAAAGTAGGCACCCGGGGGAGTCCAGCGAGGTATGGCTTGCGTGGGTCCCCCAACATTTTCCTACCCAGAATCCCCTGCAAACCTCAAATTTAGCTGAAAAAATCATTGGCATGCCCGTTTTGGGCAGCCCCCACCCTAATTCAAATTTGCCCAAAAAAAATCCCTGGTGACTAGTGGGCTTTTTGCCCCCCCCGGGGGTGCAGATTGGGGGCTGTAATTTTTGCGGGGGAGGGGGTGGAGGCATGGGCATGCCCGTTTTGGGCAGCCCCCACCCTACTTCAAATTGGCCCCAAAAAAATCCCTGCCGTCTAGTGTGCTTTTTGCCCCCCCCGGCGGGGCAGATTGGGGGCTAATGCCCCCATCTGCCCCCCAGGGGGGGCATAAAGTCCACTAGACGCCAGGGATTTTTTGGGGCAAATTTTAATTAGGGTGGGGGCTGCCCAAAACGGGCATGCCAATGCCCCCACCCTAATTCAAATTTGCCCAAAAAAATCCCTGCCGTCTAGTGGGCCTTTTGCCCCCCCCGGAGGGCAGATTGAGGGCTACTGCCCCATCTGCCCCCCAGGGGGGGCAGGAAGGCTGTAATTTTTGCGGGGGAGGGGGTGGGTGCATGGGCATGCCCATTTTAGGCAGCCCCCACCCTAATTCAGATTTGCCCCAAAAAATCCCTGGCGTCTAGTGGGCTTTTTGCCCCCCCGGGGGGGGCAGAAAGGCTGTCATTTTTGCGGGGGGTGGGGGCATGGGCCTGCCCATACTGGGCAGCCCCCACCACTAATTATAATTTTTTTTTAAATGCCCCCATGGGGCAGAAAGTCCACTAGATGCCAGGGATTTTTTTGGGCAAATTTTAATTAGGGTGGGGGCTGCCCAAAGCGGGCATGCCAATGCCCCAACCCTAATTAAAATTTGCCCAAAAAAATCCCTGGCATCTACTGGGCTTTTTGCCCCCCCCCCGGGGGGCAGAAAGGCTGTAGTTTTTGTGTGGGAGGGGTGGGGGCATTGGCATGCCCATTTTGGGCAGCCCCCACCCTAATTCAGATTTGCCCCAAAAAATCCCTGGCGTCTAGTGGGCTGTTTGCCCCCCCGGGGGGCAGAAAGGCTGTCATTTTTGCGGGGGGTGGGGGCATGGGCATGCCCATACTGGGCAGCCCCCACCACTAATTATAATTTTTTTTTAAATCCCTGGTATCTAGTGGGCTTTCTGCCCCCCCGGGGGGGCAGAAAGACTGTAATTTTTGTGGCTGGGGGTTGGGGGCATCAGCATGCACATTTTGGGCAGCCCCCACCCTAATTCAATTTGGCAATAAAAAATCCCTGGCGTATAGTGGGCTTTTTGCCCACCCGGGGGGGCAGAAAGGCTGTAAATTTTGCGAGGGTGGGGGCATGGACATGCCCTTTATGGGCAGCCCCCAACTTAATAAATTATGCGCCCAAAAAAAAAGTCCCTGGGGTCTAGTGGGCTTTTTGCCCCCCCCAGGGGGGCAAAAAGACTAAATTACACCAAATGTATTTGGGGGGAGCAAAGGCCCTTGCCCAAGGGGCCGCTCCCCCCTCCCTGGTGTCTAGTGGGTGGATCCCTGCTTCCTCCTGGGGCGATCCCCAAGCAGGGATCCACTGGGGAGGGGTACCATTGGAAAGGGGAGATTCTCCCCTTTCCAATGGTACCTCTCCCGTCTTTCTACGTGCCCGGGGGGCTGAGATAGCCCCCTGAGCACATAGAAAGTGAAACTGAAATGAGCCTAAAGGCTCATTTCAGTTTCGTTTTCTGTGCAATGACGACAGCGTGACGTGCGTGCTGATCGTCATTGCACAGAAACCAGGGAGGGGGCCTCGGGAGCTGGGGAAGCTCTTCCCCAGCTCCCGAGGCTTTGGGGGAGAGAAGGAAATCCCTCTGCTGTCTGCAGCAGAGGGATTTCGTGCCCCTGTCCTCATGACGGAATGGTTCCGTCATGAGCACAGGGGCACCGATGCTCATGACGGAACCATTCCGTCATGAGCATCGAAGGGGTTAAAGCAAGAACGGACATATGGTCAAAATTTCTTACTCAAATGTTTAAAGACATTGTAAAAACTAAATTGGTCCCAGAATCCTGGCAAGGCAGCATAATACATCCTATTTATAAAAGTGGTCCTCCCGATAACCCAGCAAACTACAGGCTAATTGCCCTAACGGATGTAGAGGCGAAAATGTTTGCAACATTATTACTCAAAGATAGAGGAATGGGCAACTACAAGGAAAGTTATCCCAATTTTTCAAACTGGATTTCGTAGGGGACAATCAACAATAACGAACCTGCTGATACTTACCTTGTTGGCAGAGAAAACCAAATATAAAAAGCAAAAACTTTTTATTTGTTATGCAGATCTAAAGGCAGCTTTTGATTCTGTTCCGCGTAATCTTCTTTGGGCAAAGTTATCAGCATGGGGCGTACCAAAAAATCTTTTGGATATGATTGTACTGTTGTATACAAATACGTGGGTGCAGGTTAAAGTGGGGGATGGAAGCCATACCACTCGTCACCTTGAAACATATAGTGGCCTTAAACAGGGCTGCGTACTTGCCCCATGTCTTTTTAATCTTTTTTTGGCCGACCTATCACATCATTTACATAAGTCAATGCACGCTCGCCAATCCTTGCAGGCCAAAGTATAAAATATTTCCAATATGCAGACGATACCATTCTACTAAGTCACACGCAAATAGGGCTGCAAAGATTGATAGAGTCATTTGATCAATATATATTAGCGAATAGTTTACAAATAATACAAAAAAAACAAAAATTATGATAATAGGATCAACAAAATCAGATAAGACATTATGGAAAATGAAGGATTTATCTATTGAAACAGTAAAGCAGTATAAATACTTAGGAGTTACGTTTGATGATAGGATGACTTTTAAACCACATTTTGAAACTTAAAGGCCAAAGCAACTTCCTTGTCTTTTGCATATAGATCATTGCGAGATAAACTTTTATGCCCAAGTTACAAGCACCTATTAAAAGTAAAGAAGCCGAAACTCATCCCCGCGCTTACATATGGGTCAATAATTTTTGTTGGCAAAGATAGCCAACTGATAAATTACAAATAAATGTTTTTAAGTCAATTTTTAGGATCTCAAAAAATGTTGGACATGCTATAGTTAGACTGGAGTTTGGTTTGTTAAACCAAACATTGGTAAGGCAAGCTGCATTTTTAAAATGTCTATTTTCACTCTATTTATCGGACCGTGAGTCCCTTGCATATATGTGCTGGCAAGAAATTAATAGGAAAGAGTATACCAGCCCATGGAGGTTATATTTAACGGAACGTTTGAATATTTTTAAGCTCCCACCTTTTGATGATATGATTAGAAATAAGACCATTTTAAAACAGATTTTAAATCAATCAACTAAATTTGTATCATTCATATTAGATCAGGAGATGACTGCAAAAAAAAAGCACGCCTGGTCGGTGATTAATTTGTATAATAAAATTGAACCCCAATCCTATCTAACCTCTTTTTTGAAACCGGCGGTAAGGGATATATTGCTTAAGCTTAGGTTTGGCCACTATCCAACAAAAGATGGAACACCTAGATGGGTACAAGTTTGGCAATAACAAAAATGTAGATTATGTGGTTATACTAATGAAACATTACTGCACATTGTATGTATTTGCCCCAAATTGCGTCAAGAAAGATTAACATTTTTAAAACCAATATTCAAGGAACAAGGGGTGAGAACGTGTGGCCGAGCAATAATACTGTGCCTTCAAGGGCGTATTATCAATTTAACAGTTTACTTTGTTAATTTTATCCTTATACCTGAGAAAAAATTGGCTCAGGATTATGTTTTGGTCATGCAATAAGAATAGAAAGTGGCTATGATACTAACTATATTGTTTTTCCTATATTGGTAATGTAACTGGATAAATTCCAACTATGTCTATTTTTTGCTGATGATATAGTATCTAAGGTATAAGGAAAACTTTATATATTAAGCATTAAGATTATAATTGGATTGAATATGTGTTACCTTATGTATAGCTTCTTTTAAGGGGCTGTTTAAATACCAGAGAGAGGGGTCAAAGATTATTTGTATGGATGGTTTTATTAATATGCATGGTGATTAATAATAAAATGTAATGTTTTTATCAGGTTATGAATGAAATATGTTTCTATGATACTTTATGTAATTCCAATGGTTATTAAGGTATGTTAACACTTCCTCAATATCGGAACGTAAGAGAAATTGTTTTGTTTTATGAATTATGTTGTTTTTATTGTAATGATTTTAATTAATTGGACAATAAAGAATAAATCACACTCAAAAGATTTATAAACAGGTTTGGCATAAAACTGGATCCATTACCCCATCTAGACTTTAGCAATCTCTTAGGTTAGCCTGAGTCCCCATACCTGGATGACTTGGCCTGAACTAGGATTGGCAATCCTTATCTGCAAGATTGAATATCAGCGTCAGCAGAGCTGCATGTCGAACACAGCATTCGTTCCAGGACAGTCATTACCGGAGTGTCCCTCTGACCCCTAAAGGGACAGTGTACTCTTTATATACCAAACCCCTGGTCAGAGGTAAAGTTCTGATGCAATGATGTGTCTAGATGTTAGAAGCTGTTTCCGAACGGGCAGTGGGACCTAGAATATCTTGATCTATGTTCCTAGCCTTGAACGAAGTGAACAGATTATGTAGCAGAAAAGGCGTTATAAAAACAAGCAGCATGTACATAGTCTTCTCAGAATATTATCATGCAAGCCTAATTTAATAAAATTACATTGTGAAAGTGATGTCAGCCTAAAACAAATAAAATGTCAAACAAAATGGAGAATCAGAGTGAGTCCGAGAGGGCTTCACTACAGTAAGACAGCAACCTTTCCCCAAAGCTATTTATTCTTTGTAGGCTTTCCGTTTGAATCCTTGAATTCATTCAATCGCCAAAGTTACAAATCGACATTGTAACTTTGCACACAGAAAGCTGAGCCGAACACAATGAGTGTGGAAACTGATGAGTCAGTCTTCTGTAATGTAAGTAGCTGGGAATGTAATTCAGCATGTTGTGCAGTACTGTCACCTAAGAGTTTGGTGTGGGTGCATTGTGGGATGAACTCACCATCTGTCACTACACCTTGCACTGTTCTGCAAGCTGCGGAGTACTTACATTTGGTTCCTACCGCAGGTTGGGCAGAGTTATCTGTGTAAAAAACGCTCTGATGAGACTTAACAGGTATATTGTCTGCAGTCTGAACAGTATTCTGTCCATATTGTGTACAAAGAGAGGATCATTCTGACGTTTTACTGCCACTGAACTTAATAAAGAGGCCCACTGTACCCATCTTGCGTGTAGGGCACGAGCATTAGGAATGTTTGCCTTTGGGGCCACCTCAAGTGCTGGTATGGGCTGCGGCGGCTCCTCCGCTAAGGCAGAGGAATGTCGCCCAACTGCTTTTCAGCAGTGCAAAAATGGAAAAATAAGATGACAATAACACAATGTTATTATCATTTTATTTTTCAGTGCGAGCCAGGTTAGGGCGGGGCAGGCTGGGCTGTCAGAGCAGGGGGAGGAGGAAATATGAGTACTTAAGGGCCGGCCAAACAGTCATGCGCACTTAACATGTTCTCCACCTGGCTGTATTGCACAGCCTGTGGGGAGACCATGCACAGGCTCCCACTCCCTGTCTGAGCGCCGAACCAGGCCACTCAGACCAATTACAACGCTGCTGTCATGCTGGTGACAGCAGCGTCATGATTGGCTTAGGAAAGCCTGTGTGCTTCCTGCTTTCGGGAGTCAGGAAGAGAAGCGGAGGAGAGACGACAGAGGTAAGATGGCGGTCGTGCAGAGATAAGTGTTATATTTTGTTTTCACTCAAACCGCCCCGCCACCCCTGTTCTGTACAGGCCACCACTGGGTACGGGGGAAACAATAATGATATATTTGGCCTACACCAATGGGTGCTTTTTAGGTCGAGCATCAGTGCATGCGCTGTCTGCAAGACCTGCTGTAATCACTCTACAGAGTGTAATTACAGCTGCTGCTTGCCATTGGTTAGAAACGCTACTGCGGTTGTTTCCTGGCTCCTTATTGGCCGGTGCTCCCGATACATCACTTCCATTTGTAAGCGAGGAGCACCGGCCAACTACAGTTTCCTTACACTGCAGGCTTGTGTCTTTTTGATTAGGGACTATGGGGCTGATTACGATGCCGGGCGGACTAGGTCCGCCCGACATCGTAGCAGTGTTTGGGACCGCCCGCCAGACATGCGGCGGTCCCACCACTGCGATTAGGATGCGCCCGCCATACTGGCGGGCGCATCCAGGGCTTTTAACATTGCGGGCGGTGCTGCTGGCTGCAGCACCGTACGCAATGTTAAAAGTGCTTGCACTGCATTTCCCTGCACTACGTGGCATGCACCACGCGGTGCCTGCCACTTGGTGCATGGAAATGCAGGGGGGTACCATGGGTACCCCCCAGTGCAGCGACACCCCTCCCCAAACAAGGAGGCCCACAACGGGCCCCCACACCCAATCCCCGCCAGCCTTTCCATGGCGGCATCGCTGTCATGGAAAGGCCTTTCCTATACCCACATCCTAATTTGGTGGATGGTGCCTGCTAGGCACCGCCACCATTTTAGGGGCCCTGCACCGTCTGCCAGGCAATCGGTGCGATTGCCTTTGGCGGTGAAGCGGCGGACGGACTTTGCGTCCGCCACGATACCCACCGCCATCCTAATTTGGCAGTGGATAATACGCTTGGTGTTGGCGGAAGGACCGCCGGTCCGGCGGTGGCAGTTCATCCGCCATCATAATGACCCCCTATGTTTTTGTTTTGTAAGCGCCTGATTCTGCGCTTTACCTTTAATGGCGATACGAATATAGGTCAGAAAAGTTCCATTTGCATAAGAATGAGGGACTGTACACCTGCCCTATCATGTGTAATATGTATACAGGTTTTGTATCCACACTCTATCCTTCGGGTGAACACTGGGCTCAGAGCCTGAACACTCTGGAGGGACTGTTCGCCTCTTTCTATCATGCACAGAATGACGCTGGGCCCGGTTGCGTGGATTTGGAACCTGTTCTCAACCAGTTTTTCCGAACGACATTCCTGCTGCTGCATAGATGGGCTGCTGGTGCTGCACGGCTTTTTCCTCCTGCTTTAAATACGAGCGACAGCAAACAGACGATCGGTTCGTGTTCTTTACATTTGTGTTTACGAATCTGCACAGAACAGTTTGACCCTATGACACATTTTTGCCTTTACGCAGACCTTTACATGACGGAAGTGCTCACTCTTACAGGCTGCGCGGGCGAGCTCAAAGGGTTATTGCTGACCTAGAAATTGCCGCTTTGACGGCTGCGCGCCATTTCTGTTAATGCCGGAACTACATGCAATGTTTAGCTTTTTAATGCAAATAGTGTATGGCATTGGTCGGTTAACTGCCCATCACTGTATATCTATAACACATAATGGTGTTCCAGTTCCTACGAAAACTATTTTAACACGCTCACACTTCCTTTAAACTTCATTTTTATCTTTGTTAAAATGGGTACTTAGTTTCGGTATATCATGCTCTATTTAAATCCCTCGATTCTATTGCTCATATTGTTTCTACTACCTTCTGCATTAAGCTGGAAAGCACTCTGTCACTCTTTTCTTCGTAGTCTAGTTTGCACCATTAAAATAAATACTGGAGGAGTTCCAAAACTATTGCTACTCAGGGGGACAGTATCTAGGAGACACTTATTGGCATTCAGATACCCCCAGCTGTTTTTTCTTTTTAATTACTCCTCCATAGCTGGCTCCACGACTTCTACTGTCTATTCGTCAGGATTTGACCAGCTCAAAAGATTTTGTCCTATTATAATCCGCTGACGCTCATATAATGTTAATTTGCACTCCTCTGTCACTCTCTTCATCCCTTGCCTGTTGCTTGGAGGGCATTCTAAGAGTGTAATGGTAGATTCAATTGCCATACAACAAACTCAAACAAGCATTTGCAATGCAATAGGTCTCGCATTTTAGAAACTTTGACCTATTGGTATTGTAAATGACAATGCCTTTTATTATTGCAGGTTTTTTAAACACATAAATAAAAGGCATTGTCATTTACAAGGCCAATAGCTCAAAATCTCGCAATTGCGAGACCTATTGCATTGCAAATGTTTGTTTAGAATAGCTGTGTGTACAGCCGTCAGGATTTTTTCAACAGAAGAAAATTGTGCTTCAGCCAGGGAATACAAGTCAGACTTGTTACAATTGGGACGGTCTGTCCTTAATTATAGGTCATGAAGGTGTAACCATAGTGACTGGGTATGACTTCTGATAACTAGGTTGGCTTTGTTGTCCCTAGTTTGTAAATATTTTGTCTAGAGCATGCCTGCTTGTAGAGCACGCACGATATCAGTATGTGCACTCAGTCACTGTTTAGAAGAAAACGTGGGAGAAATTGGGTGATACAGAGGCTTCACTCTCTCTGCATAGTGCAGCAAATAAGTCTGTCCAAAGTTAAGAAACCCCAATAGGGATTACAACTGTTTCAACGTATCGGGAGGCTGCAAGGTAGCGCACTTCTGGAGGAAGTCTGGAGCTATACCGTTGCCCTCACTGTATAATTCATATCCAGAAAAGGTCACTTTCAGGTAGGGATCTTTGATTTTTTTAAATTAATCTTGTAATAATGTGATGTTAACACAGTCATTACTATGTATACCCTGGTAAACTGTAGATTCAAGTCATCGTTGGTTAAGTAGATATCATCAGTGTATGACAATATCTCAGGATCTGGTTGTAAGATCTCCATGATTCGCGCTGAAAAAAAGCAAAGACTAATCTTATAGCCCATAGGCAAATGTTTAAATGAAAACTGTGCTCTGTCAAAAGTGAAAGCAGTTAGCTATTCACTTTTAGGTGCTATATTTTGACTGAAAAACTCGTTGGAAATATCCAGGTTCATTTAGTATTTTTTCCGTACCAGGTTCATCCTGTATTGTGGGTGTTTTGTACTGCATATGTTCATGTGTGCAAATTCAAATTTCTATAGTCTAAGACTATTCTATAGGAACCACCTGGTTTAGAGACGGGAAAAAGAGGTGTGTTCATAGGTGATAGACAGCACTATTATGCCTTGATTTTGCAACTGATCTAATATTGCTTTAATACCACGTTTTGCTTATGGTTTTAAAGGGTATTGTGTTTGTGGTTGAATAACATGTGGATTAGAATATTCATCCTACCCCACTTGATTTCTATATAGGGCTGGAGCTTGTCTTACAGCCCATTCACTGGCATACATTTCCGTGATATCCTCACATACTATTGGAGAGAAGGCTACCGTTATAACTTTCTCCCCCTGTTGTGCTTCCCTAATGAAGGCTGGAGGCCAGTCTTTTTCTGCCAGGATGATGTCATATTAATCTTATATTTGGGTCCGGAAGACTGCTTTGATAATATGTGGTATGTCCCCTTCAGTTTGTATTTTTAGGTTGTAAACCCTATCAGGAGGATTTAAATGTTGATCTGGAGTTTCGATCTATATGAAGTCATCAGTTGGACCCGCATTCAGAAATTTCTGAAGCATCTGATGTACTATCATGACTTCTGCTGTGCTGTCTAGACGCACTCTAATCCAAGTCCTGCATCACAGGAGGACTTGCAGCTGAATCAGCAAGTTTTTTTAGACATTGCTGCTACTTTCTTCTTCTTTACTGGGGTTTTCGAGTCCAATCGTTTCTCTTCCCTCTTTACGCTGACATCAGTCTCGCGTTCACCTTCATTTTTCCTACTGTACTCAGTGGCGGATTCTCCTTGAGGGCGTCGGGGCTCCGCCCCCTTTACTTTCAGCCCCGGGCAGGACAAAATAAAAGAATGTTGTTTTCTTATATAACTGGTTTTTTTAATTAAATAAAATGTGCGCACACGTTTTGCCTACTGGCTGAGGGGCTGATGCACCCTGCTACCCACCTCGCTTGCTTCCATGGCAGACCGGGATGCATTCCTTAAATTGCTCCCCCTGGGCTTGCCCGAAGTCTAGAGTATTTGCCGGGCTGACGCTCTCACAGCCCTGAGGCCTGTGGGTCATCAGCTCGGCAAAGACGTAGTCTTGTTCACCAGTCTCCACCCCCTGATGCTCCGTGGATAAAAATAGCCCCGGGCGTTTTACATTGAAGCCCTGTATTTCTAGGGCTTCCCGTCGATCAGGCAGTGGAGACTGGAGAGCATGATTAACCCATACCCCACCCTTTCCCAGCTTGTCACAGGGTGGGGTGGGCCTCACCCTGTGATGTGTTAGGAAAGGGTTAAGTTAAGGCTGCAGGCAGCCGAGAAGCTAATGTAGTGTAGCTCCTATTTCCCTAATAGGCTCTGCGCATTGGAATAATATCCCCTATAGGTTTGACATAGGACTAAGGTCAGTATGTCCCTATCGAGTATATTAAACTTAATTACTTGTGCCAGCTAGCTCAGAGGCCACTAGAAACTCCTTGGATAACAAGAAGGGAGTTGTTTCTGGCAGCCGCAAAACATGACAACTTTGTTTCCCTTTTAGAATCAGAACATGTCCCAGAGTCGTGGAAACAATAGATAACTATTTCACTCAGCTCAATCGTGCATACTTAGTTTTCCTCAAAGTTACACAGAAAGAATAGACGGGCGTTTCAATAAAAGATTTATTGAACAGTCTTGTTTCTCGTGTAAGTAAAGTGTGTAGTTACGATCATAAGACAGTATGCAAGATAAATAATGTACAGCGTAAGCAGTAGAAATAAATAATACTGCGCTAGCATTATCTTTAGCAGATATTCATTTACATAAATAACACAGACTAAAAATGCGAGTACTCATACGATGCGTTTCTAAGCTAGTTCTACCCCAATGTACCTAACCTAACCTAGGTGTAGGGAGAGGTATGAAGTAGGTGGAGTACCCCTTACTATGGTATACTAAGAGTATGTGACGCCTAGTATGCCTAGTATGCCAAGAGTCCCTCTAGGTTCTAGTCAGCTCCATACCTTAAGAATGAGAGAGGTAGGAATCTCTTGCCAGACTCGAACTCCAACACCCCACAAGGGAAGTCAGATCACTGGAAGCTGGACTCTCTGCGTGCAGGGATGACAGCGTCTTCTCAGTGCGTCAGGCCGGGATACGGGCTCCTCTGAAGTCGAGGTCTCCTCTAGTTTACAAGGGCTAGGGAAGGTATATTTATACCTGAGAGGTACCTCACAATGTTAGCATTGACGTGAATCGGACAGCGGAAGACGTCATGAATGAACCCCTAAGGTATAACGGTTCATGCATAATAGATGAGTCCTTGAAGAAATCAATAGTCCTGTGCTAGGGAAATTCCCGAAGCCTAAGGGTCTGTTCTTCAAGAACTCGTTGTGACGTTAGGGTGGACGGATGTCGGAGACCATGCCTGTATTTGGAGTGCACGGTTTAATGCCTAAATGAGGACTGGGATTTTATGCCTATATAAGGGCAGGGCGAATTGTGCCTATATAAGGACATGATACAGGAAAACCTATATACGGACACCCTAAGAGGAATACAACACCCACTCCACTTTCGTGTGTACGATAATACTAAAACGC
Organism: Calotriton arnoldi; assembly: GCA_963921515.1. Lineage (NCBI taxonomy): Eukaryota > Metazoa > Chordata > Amphibia > Caudata > Salamandridae > Calotriton > Calotriton arnoldi. The sequence goes on along the minus strand of CAWUFW010002697.1, from coordinate 1,483,834 downwards.
TAAACATTTTAAAAAAAATGCTAAACATTAAATGGAGTACCGCATATTGCCAAAATATTTCTTAAAACCATTTAAAAGGCATTTCAAAAAACCTATTAGTACTGTACATTTTAAGCATTGCTTTTCATTTCAGGCATATAATTTTTAAATAAAATGCAATATTGAGGCAACATTGAAATTGCCTATCACAAAATGTTTTGGGCCCTTGCCTGTCGCGGGTACTTGGGCCTCCCACCCGAGTGAGGCACCATTTTTATCGGGAGACCTGGGGGAACGCTGGGTGGTAGGAAATTTGTGTCATCCCGGTAGTGCCACAAGTTTCCCACACAAAAATGTGTGAAAAAAGTGATTTTTTTCAGCAAAATTACAGGTTTGCAGGGGATTCTGGGTAAGAAAACGTTGGTGGATCCACGCAAGCCATACCTCCCTGGAATCCCCGGGTGTCTACTTTTCAGAAATGTGTGGGTTTGCTAGGTTTCCCTAGGTGGCCGCCGAGCCCCGGGCCAAAAAGTCATGGGACCCCCCTTGCAAAACCAGGTCGTTTTGTGATAGGCATTTTTGATGTCGCCTCAATACGTTTTGGGCCCTTGCCTGTCGCGCGTACTTGGGCCTCCCACCCGAGTGAGGCACCATTTTTATCGGGAGACCTGGTGGAACGCTGGGTGGTAGGAAATTTGTGTAAGCCTGGTGATGCCACAACTTTCCCACACAAAAATGTGTGAAAAAAGTGATTTTTTCAGCAAAATTTCAGGTTTGCAGGGGATTTTGGGTAAGAAAACGTTGGTGGATCCACGCAAGCCATACCTCCCTGGAATCCCCCGGGTGTCTACTTTTCAGAAATGTGTGGGTTTGGTAGGTTTCCCTAGGTGCCGGCAGAGCTAGGGTTCAAAAACTACAGCTAGGCACTTTGCCAAAAAAGGGTCATTTTTCACAGTGAAATTGGGGTGTGTCCACGTTGCGTTTTGCATCGTTTCCTGTCGCGGGCACTAGGCCTACCCACACAAGTGAGGTGCCATTTTTCTCAGAAGACTTTGGGGAACGCGGGGTGGGTGGAATTTTGTGGATCCATGCAGATTCCAGAACTTTCCACCACAGAAAAGTGAGGAAAATGTGTTTTTTTTTACACTTTTTTAGGTTTGCAAGGGATTCTGGGTAACAGAACCTGGTGAGAGCCAGTCAAGTCACCCCATCCTGGATTCCCCTGGGTGTCTAGTTTTCAAAAATGTATAGGTTTGCTAGGTTTCCCTAGATGCCGGCAGAGCTAGGGTTCAAAAACTACAGCTAAGCACTTTTCAAAAAAAGGGTCATTTTTCACTGTGAAAATGTGGTGTGTCCACATTGTGTTTTGCGCTGTTTCCTGTCGCGGGCACTAGGCCTACCCACACAAGTGAGGTACTATTTTTCTCGGAAGACTTTGGGGAATGAGGGGTGGGTGGAATTTTGTGGATCCACGCAGATTCCAGAATTTTCCACCACAGAAAAGGGAGGAAAATGTGTTTTTTTTTACAATTGTTTAGGTTTGCAAGGGATTCTGGGTAACAGAACCTAGTGAGAGCCAGTCAAGTTACCCCATCCTGGATTCCCCTGGGTGTCTAGATTTCAAAAATGTATAGGTTTGCTAGGTTTCCCTAGGTGCCGGCAGAGCTAGGGTTCAAAAACTACAGCTAAGCACTTTTCAAAAAAAGGGTCATTTTTCACTGTGAAAATGTGGTGTGTCCACGTTGTGTTTTGCGCTGTTTCCTGTCGCGGGCACTAGGCCTACCCACACAAGTGAGGTACCATTTTTCTCGGAAGACTTTGGGGAATGCGGGGTGGGTGGAATTTTGTGGATCCACGCAGATTCCAGAACTTTCCACCACAGAAAAGTGAGGAAAATGTGTTTTTTTTTACAATTGTTTAGGTTTGCAAGGGATTCTGGGTAACAGAACCTAGTGAGAGCCAGTCAAGTCACCCCATCCTGGATTCCCCTGGGTGTCTAGATTTCAAAAATGTATAGGGTTGCTAGGTTTCCCTAGCAGCCGGCAGAGCTAGGGTTCAAAAACTACAGCTAGGCACTTTGCAAAAAAGGGGTAATTTTTCACTGTGAAAATGTGGTGTGTCCACGTTGCGTTTTGGGCCGTTTCCTGTCGCGGGCACTAGGCCTACCCACACAAGTGAGGTACCATTTTTCTCGAAAGACTTTGGGGAACGCGGGGTGCATGGAATTTTGTGGATCCATGCAGATTCCAGAACTTTCCACCACAGAAAAGTGAGGAAAATTTGTTTTTTCTGACAATATTTTAGGTTTGCAAGGGATTCTGGGTAACAGAACCAGGTGAGAGCCAGTCAAGTCACCCCATCCTGGATTCCCCTGGGTGTCTAGTTTTCAAAAATGTATAGGTTTGCTAGGTTTCCCTAGGTGCCGGCAGAGCTAGGGTTCAAAAACTACAGCTAGGCACTTTGCAAAAAAAGGGTCATTTTTCACTGTGAAAATGTGGTGTGTCCACGTTGCGTTTTGGGCCGTTTCCTGTCGCAGGCACTAGGCCTACCCACACAAGTGAGGTACCATTTTTATCGGGAGACTTAGGGTAACACAAAATTGTAGAGCAACTGTTATTATCTATTGACTTTTGATGCATTTCTGCCTTCCAAATGAAAGACAATGTGTAAAAAAGAAGTCATTTTGAAAAATGTCCTATAATTCTCATGCTAGTATGGGTACTCCCAATTTCGGAAATGTGCAAATATCTACTATTTCTAAACTCTATATTTTGTTCCCATTTCAGAAATACATAGGTGTCTTTCATACCGATTTTTCCATGTATAAATTTTCCCAGAATAATTGCTATATACCCGGTACATAATAAAAAACCATTGCAAGACGCTGCTCAGTTATTGGCTCTGGGTTCGTCGGGTTCTTGGTGAACCTACAAGTCCTATATATCGCCACAACCAGAAAGGTCCAGCGGATGTAACGGTATATTGCTTTCAAATATCTGTCATAATTAGGAGAAGTTACAGGTGAAAACGTTGACACAAATGGCTGATTTTTTCAACTAATTTTCAATTTTTCCTATATTTAACTGTTTGTTTCTATAAAGAAAACTTGAAGGATCTACACAAATGACCCCTTGCTGAATTCAGAATTTTATCTACTTTTCAGAAATGTATGGCTTTCCAGGATCCATTATTGCTTTCATACCCATTTCTACCATTAACTGGAAGGAGGTTGAAAGCACAAAAAATAGCAAAAATAGACTATGTCCCAGAAAAATGCCAAAACTGTGTAAAAATTTTGGTTTTCTGACAAAAGTCTGCTTGTCCCTGAAAGCTGGGAAGATGGTGATATCAGCACCACAACCCCTTTTTTGATGCCATTTGCAGGGAAAAAACCAGACGCTTTCATCTGTAGCCCTTTTTTCGCATTTTTCCCCCAAAAACCAAAATTTAGCTGTATTTTGGCTAATTTCTGGGTCCCCTCCAGGGGAATCCACAAACCCTGGGTACCTTTAGAATTCACATGATGTTGGAAAAAAAGGACGCAAATTTGGCGTGGATACGTTATGTGGTCAAAAAGTTACAGGGGCCTAAGCGCGAACTACCCCAAATAGCCAAAAAAAGGCTTAGCACAGGAGGGGAAAAAGCCTAGCAGCGAAGGGGTTAAGTAAGGATAAGTGTTGTTTCACATCCTGTAGTGTAGATTTCTGCAGCCAATCGAGGCATAATTTACCTACACTGTATGTTATTACTACCCCCGGATGCTGTCTTTGGACGTATCTTGGGTCTGGCATATGAATAGTAAAGCCCTGAGTTTTTTATTCAGGAATCTTTCCTGACAGTTGTTCGCGTCTGTGGGCCAGATCAACCATTTTTTCCAATCAGGATTAGATCTGTTGAGTTGTAGTATATTGTCAACTGTCACCGCTGCCTGTGTATTATTATCACTGGCAGGTGTTGGTACAGAAGGTGTCTTCATCTCTTTGATCTTGGCTAGTCCAAGACAAGATGTTTGTTGGATAGTTTCATTCAAAAACATTATTTGTTCAGGGATGATACAGGCTCTAAATAACGCTTCTATCCCCTGTACTTGCCAATCTTTAGTACCCCACACAGTTTTTGTGTCTATTGTGTCTTTCCATAAGTCGAAACCCTGTCTAGACAGTTGGGCAATAAATATTGCAGAGTAAATCTGTTTCGTATTAGTTAACATAATTTTCAGTCCTGTTTTGTTTACATTTTTATAGTAAAACGTTTCTGGATCAGATGTATTGTAACCTGAAAAATATGGAAACTTGTTAGCAAATGTTATTGAACTACCTTGTGGTGGTGTAGGACAATGCTCCCATTGGTTAAACATAAACACATTTCTAGGGTATGCAGATTTATGCAAATAATGATGACCATAGTGGTTATAACAATACAGTTGTTCATAGCCTGATGAACCCTCTAAATATTCATTTTTAGAAAATGCAGCAGATTTTTCTAGGTCAAACATTATGTCATTAACAGTCTCAAAGTCCCAATCATCTGAATAGGTACTGGACGAAATTAGATCACTTAGTGAAATTTTAAACAAATGTGGAATGTTCAATTGTTCCGTCGGCCCGAAGATATCAAAATCTGTTTTGTCCCACACTATACCATCCTGTATAGGAACGGCTGTGATGTTCACTGTTGACAAGTCTCTTGCTTCACGATGAGAAGATTTATGTGGTTTCAAAAGTACGTTCACATCTTTTCCTTCAGTGTTCACATGGATGTATCTGCCACTTATAAGCACGCTCACAGTTGTAACCAAAGCTAGCCAAAGCAGGAAAACAAATAGTCCAGATATAATCCAGAGCTCAATCCATGGGGAAACCAGATAAGTCTTTTTCAGAAAGTGAAGAAAGTCTTGTACTTGCTGCTTGAATTTCAATGATGCTGGCGTAGTTTCAGGTTCACTCGGATCTTCTGAGAACGTATCAAAGTTAATGAAATAGCCAGAAGCAGTTCTATCAATTGTTGGAATTGCATCAGGATTTGTAGAAATCACTGGAACCAGTTGATCACGTTCTACATTGGTGTAGACAGGTGTATTTGGACGAACTGTTACTTGATTTTCAAGAGGGATGAGTTCCATAGCATTGTTGCTTAGTCCTTCATCTGTTACTGCTGAATTCCCAATTCTTATCAGTCTTTCAGTCTGAACCTCTTGGATAGTAGCGAGAGGAGTGTGTCTGCTACTTGGTCGGAGTCCACGAGGCCTACTATTTAGTATTGGCCACATACTGTGGTTTGATGAGGTCGATGGACACAAATCTTTTCTCCTTTCTTCCAGCAAGGGGCGGCAGAAGTACCGTTCTTGTTCCTTGAACTGCTAGGACAGGTACTGGTTGTCTGTAAGAAGGTCCAAATTCCTTCTTGTCCGCAATCTTTTCTCTGACTAGATCCCCAACTTTTGGAATCCAGACAGGCCTTGCTGGGACCGCCGGTTTTTCCCCAGTGGTGGTTGGCTGCAGGAATACGTTGCTTAGTTTTGATCTCAGTTCATTGAGTTCCTGTAAAACAGCCAAACGATCTTTGATATCAAACGGTTTATTTTCCACCACTGTGCCTACGTCATCGAGATCTGGTACCCACATTCTTGTCCCAAATAGGACCTCATATGGAGTGACCCCCCCTAGAGAACTTCTTGGCAGATTGTTTAATGAGCGTTGGACCCCATAAAGATGTTTGACCCACCCATCACCCGAACCTAATACCCTAGCTGTTATAGACTGCTTTATGTCCTGGTTTTTCCCTTCCACAACCGAATTTCCCTCAGGATGGAATGGAGAGGAGTACCGCAATGCAATGCCCAGACTGGCCATGGCTTCTTTGTAAGCCCGAGAGCTAAACGCAGGGCCCTGGTCAGAATGTAGCGTGCCTATTGCGTATGTGCCGATAAAGACTCGCAAATATTTTATAACAGATCGAGCGTCAGCCGAGCGCTGAGGCCATATCCATAGGAACCTTGATTCAGTATTTGTGGGATTGCATTTGTCCAGAATGACGCATGCGCGTAGATAGTCTAATGCTGTCTAACAGTGGTGTCTGCACTGGGCAGCTACATTTGTAGCATGGTATCTGGTGGCTTTCCCGCTGCAATTTACAGTCTATGCAGTTATTGATGAAGATGTGGATTTCTGTATTCATCCCAGGCCACCAGTACATCTCTTTTAATGTCAAAATTGTTTTAGAGATCCCTTGAAGTGACAGACCCTCCCCCAAATGTGCTTCATAAATCAAAGCTGCTCTACGTTCCATGTTTGGGATTACCCTATCCCCCACTCCAGGGATTCGAGCAAAAGGAACACTGTTCGCATCAATTACATAAGAGTACTTGAGTGGAAACTTTTTTGGTAACGCTGCACCACTGCCTTTGCTTGTAGCATTGACAGCCAACATTATCTCACTGTCTATTTTTGTTTTTGAACGAGTGATCGCAGCTACGGAAGCCGTTTGCACAGCCCCCTTTGCGGCTTCGTCAGCCAATGAATTCCCTGCAACGTGAACGCCATCACGTTGATGACTCAGTGTGTGGATCACGTGAGCCTTTGGTAGTTCGTTTTTCAACTGAACTACTTGTTCCCAAAGCGTTTTATGCTTTATTGTGCCACCTTTCGCATCTTTGAATCCATTTTCAAGCCAGTTTTGTATATATTCATTATACGACTGAACACAGTAAAAGGAATCACACACTATCAGTGTGGGGAATACTCGATCTGTACTTTCAAGTGCCAGTTTGAATGCTTGTAGTTCAGCTCGCTGAGCTGTACAATCTCCTAGAGATTGAGTTTTTGTGACCATAGGTCTGAAGATGCCATCTCGCATGCAACCTTTACCGATTGCACATGCTGCACTGTAAGCTTGCTTACCCCCTGTTGCGGGTTGTGCGGATCCGTCAGTGTAAATTATGAATTCGTACTGATCGAGAGGCAGAATTTCAGTGGACAGAGGACATTCTTGTTCATATTGCAGGAATGCTTGTGTTTTTAAATCGGGATCAAAAACATATTCAACATCTGAAAGAGACACGTTAGTGACAGATTCCTTACCTTAGAATATCCCCAGGCGTCAGGCTGGATCCGGAAAGTTTTGCGTAGCAGTACCCTTGCGCGTCGGTAGGCGGCGTCGTGCGGCTCCGCGTCCGTCGTCGGCGTCGTGATCGTCGGGATGACGTCGCGGGCAGTACTTAGGCGCCGCCCCTGCGCGCTGACGTCAGTTCTTCTTTTTCCGCGCCAGCAAGCGCAGATCCGGGAAGAGCAGTGCCCTGGTCATTTTTTGACCATACTTTTTGGTGAATTTTTCACTGTTTTTTCCATACTTAAAGGTGTCGTAGGGATGCCCGGCTTCAAGCGATGCGGCGCCTGTGCGCGGATGATGTCCGTCACCGACCCGCATTGGGAGTGTCTCTTCTGCCTCGGCCGAGGCCACGACACGGAGTCTTGTCCCGAATGCCAGGCCCTCAACCCGAAAGCTTTGCGAGAGCGGTCTCGAAAGCTCCTCGAGGCCCGGCATTCGGCTCCACGGAGGCCCCGGTCGCGTGAGAGGTCCAGGGGTCGCTCGCGGAGTGCACACCGGTCGTCGGCGTCGAAGTCTTCTTCGTCCGGTAAGTCGAAGCACAAGAAGTCCAAGAAGCATCGTCGCTCTCGGACTTCGCCTCGCCGGTCTCGCGACTCGGCTGAGGCCCCTCCCGGCACCGTCCCTGCCCCCGCGGCCCCAGACTTGCCTGTGGAGTCGCCCCCGCCATACCCGCCCTTCCCGGGTTCGGGGGCGGATCCGGCCAAGGTACAGGAATTCCTGTCGGCCATGGCCCGCCTCTTCGGGCCTTCAGGCCCCTCCGGTGCGCCTTCGGGCCCTGCGGGCCCTGATGGGGTTGCTCCGGCGTCGCCGACGGCTCCGGCCCCGGCGTCGCCCGTGCCTCCAGCCTCGATCCCGGCTCCGGCTTCGGCCCCGGCCTCGATCCCGGCTCCACAACCCCCATCGACGCCGGTCGACCTCACAACACCTCCGCCGGCGCCGATGTCTCCGGTGCCGTTCTCGACGCCGCCCTGGGCTCCGGGCGGCATCGTCCCCCAGTTCCTTCCGGCTCCGGACATGGACCCGGAGCGACGTCGCTCGACGCCGGCTCTGGCGCCGATGGGACCTTGGGTCCCAACTGTCCCTCCTCCTCCTTATTTTGAACCTGAGGAGGACCAGTTGGACTGGGAGGGGTCTGATGACCCTCTGACGCGACACTGTCAGTATGATGAGGACTGGACAGAGAGTCTAGGGGAGGCCAGTGGTCTGGATACTTCCCCTGACACTGGCATGCTGTCTCCTCCCGTGGCTACGGAGGAGGGGGCCAATTTTGGTACGGTGTTGCGTAGGGCAGCTGGGGCCTTACGTCTCCAGCTCCCTACTTTGACGGTCAAGCCTAACATCTTGACAGAGGTGCTTCAGCCGGCAGCCTCCTCTGCGGAGACTGTGCTGCCGCTTAACGACGCCCTCACTGACGTTCTTTGGGCGCCTGGTCCAAGCCCAACACAGGGGCTCCTGTGGATCGGAACGTGTCACGACGCCATCGCCCAGCTCCGGGCGACCCCCTGTTTCTTTCTGTCCACCCCACTCCTGAGAGCTTGGTTGTCCAAGCCTCCGCTTCCCAAACCGCCTTCCCTACCGCTCCTCCGGATAGGGAATCCAAACGCCTGGATCAGTTTGGGAAGAAAGGTTTTTCTTCCTCCAGTGCTGGCTTGCGGTCCGTTAACACCGCTTGTCTTTTGGGCCGATATACCCACTCCCTGTGGGATTCGGTGGTGGATGTTTTGCCCCAGTGCCCTGAGGAGGTCCAGGCACTGCTTTCCCGCGCCATTGCGGAAGGAAGGGATGCGGCCAAATACACTATCCGTTGTGGCCTTGACACCGCCGACTCGCTGGGCAGGTCTATTGCAACGACGGTGGTGCTCCGACGCCACGCCTGGCTGAGAACCACTGGTTTTTCAGGGGATGTCCAGAATACTCTCATGGACATGCCCTTTGATGGGGTCGGTCTTTTTGGGTCCAAAGCAGACCATGCGTTGGAGCGCTTTAAGGACTCACGGGCTGAGGGGCGTGGCTTGGCGCTCGGCAAGATGGCCGCACGCTAGTGTAGCTCTGCCGGCTGCCTTTTAAAATCCTGCAATAATCCTGTCCCTGACCCGGCCATCTACGGAGCAGAGGCGGCGGATCGATTGAGCTGCGTGGTGAGCTCCCGAACGAGACATTTGCCAGCGGTGTGCTCCCCGGGGTGTGGACGCTGAAGACTGACTCCCGCGGGCCGTGTGGCAATGGCGGCCGCGTGAGGCAGTGGAAGAGCACAGTGAGCGGCGCGGATCGGGGAACGCTGGACCCGAGGGACGAGGACTGCATCCCTGAGTGCCTGTAAGCGCTTTGGAGGCGGCCCGGTTGTCTCGTCGAGGGCGCGGCTGGATGTACGCTGCGGCTCCCGTTGACCGGCGCCGCGGCCTGTGAGTGACCTCTGGCGGCGTCGGCGGTGTCGGGATCTGCGCGAGCGGCCGGCTCCGGGGCACCGGGCGGGCCGCGCGCGTCTGACGGGACGCTGCCGCGAGGGCTAGAGGAGGAAGACAGAGCGACGGCACAGGCGGGCAGAACAGGCGGCCCCTGTCCTCTGGAGGAGCAACCTGCGCACCTGAACAGCAGCATACCAGTGGGTGACAGCCAAAAAAGGGAACTTACAAAGTGCAGGAGGTAAGCGGAGGGCCTCATATGCGGCGGAGAACTGCGTGGAGCGAGGCACCCCCTGCCGCCAGGGTAATGAAATCCATGGATGGGCTGAGACTGTGCTGCTGGGTCCCCCCTGGCTCCTCTACACAGGGACACTGAAATAAAAAAAGAGGGCCTAACTGTTATAAGAGCTGGACTGCGTCTGCGGTGGGCTGTGAGGCTGATCAGTGCTGGGAGCGGTGTGGGGACACTCAAATTATACCAGAGGTGCGGGGGACATCGCGCACTCAACACAGAGATTGACCGAGACAGGGAATTGCCATCACCAGCTGAACTGCGCAATATATACAAGAGCGGTAAACATGGGCAAGCCAGACAAAAACCAACCGCGTCTCACATTTGATCTGCGCAGAGGGGGCAAGTCCTCACAAAATGCGGCCTCGGATTCGGAGCTGGACTCGGCAGCAGCGGCGCCCACGGCGCTGGAGAAGTCGCTGGCGGCCATCCAGGCTAGCCTGCAGGCTATAGATGGGAAAATAGAGGCCCTCAATGGTAGAATGGACCACTTCTCCTCTAAGCTGGACAAGCAGGCGGCGAGACTTGGAGAGGCGGAGCAGCGCATTTCTGACGCTGAGGATGGCCTTCAGCAGGTGACCTCGAAACAGGCGGACATCACGAAACTCCTAGCGGTCATCCAGGCCAAGAACGAGGACATTGAAGCGCGCTCGAGGCGCAATAATGTGCGCATTTTAGGTTTGCCGGAGTCCACCAACGTGGGGCGACTGGAGGACTTTGTGGAGACTCTCTTGCGGGACATATGTGGTGCGGATGCCCTGTCGCCCATGTTTGCGGTGGAGCGGGCGCACAGATCCCTGGCGGCGCGCCCCTCCAGGAGCACCGGCGCGGCCGATAATCGCCAGGCTCCTAAATTTCAGGGATCGCGACACTGTCTTGCAGACCGCACGCAACAAGGGCACCATTAACTACAGGGGCGATGTGCTTGCGTTCTACCCGGACTTCACGGCTACAGTACAGGCAGCACGTAAAGAGTTCCAGGGCGTGAAAAAGGTGCTCTTGAAGGAACAGATTCCATACGCCATGTTTTACCCAGCGAGGCTGCGCATCGGCGAGGCAGCAAGCTCGAAGATCTTCACCAGCCCTAAACAGGCGATGGAACATGCTAAGGCCTTACGCCGTCGGAACAACCCACCGGCTCACACTTCAGATGTGGACGATTGAGGGCTGGCGAACCCAAGGACTGGTACTTAAGTATCGCATGCTTGTACTCACTCTTGAGAGGGGTGGGGACATTCAATCCACAGGTGTTGTGTGAATTATGAGCACTCCGAAATGCAATGATCGATGTTAGGCGCTTGTTGCGCTTGGCCTTGGCTGTCTCGGTCGGGCCCCAATCAGCAAGTGAAAGGGCTGGAACCTAATCAGGCCATATTATATTCCAGGTTTGAAAAGACAGGGTACCGATTTACTGTTCTGGGTCCTATTCTGCCAGCTCTAGAGATAATGGGGACAATTTTCAAATGTGCCCCGCTGAGCCTGTTGTTTATAGGTATAGTGAGATGGCGTCTGGGTTGAGGGACTTAATGATATATAGGCGGCCCCCTCCCTATTAGATCGGGGAGTGGATTCGCCACTACGATCCCCCATGGGTATTCCCCAACTGATGCACTGTTTTTTTTTGTGTTTGATGGGGTGGGAGTTTAATGTGGGATGCACCTTTGGCATGTTGGGGAAGCTGAAGTGGGTGGGGGGAGGGTGGAACTGTTTAATTGTTCTAAGCCGAAAGTCCGTGAGATGTGATTGTCAGATGTGGGGAGGTCAGTGCAAACATGCATCGGAATATGCAGTTCTGAGATATTATGGCTGCAGATTTGAATATGAGTACAGATGACAGGAGATAAGCTCAACTGTATAACGTGGAATGTACGGGGGTTAAACACGCCCAAGAAGACTAGACAGGTGCTGGCACAGCTGGACAGACACAGCGTGAAGGTTGCCCTCCTACAGGAAACTCACTTGAGTAAACACACTGAAGATAAGATAGCGTGCAGATGGGCGGCCTACAGGCTAGCTTCGTCGTACTCTACCTATGCCAGAGGGGTGCTCATCCTAGTTAAGAGAGGGGTGGAATTCACAGCAATACGGTCATGTGTAGATACGGAGGGCCGGTGGGCGATGGTACAGGGCAAACTGGGAATGGTCCTTGTGACGATTGTAAATATATATGGCCCTGTTGTGGATGATGTTTCGCCTTTTTTAAAGATGCTGAATGTGTTGCGCGATTGGCCGGAGGCGGCAGTCCTATTGGGAGGGGACCTTAACACTCACCTCCATCCATTGGTGGACAAATCCAACCCAGAAGGAGCACGTACGATTAAAATTGCAAAATGCATAAAAGACTTGATGCTGGAAATGGGCCTGGTGGATGCCTGGCGCTTGCGGAATGAGGGTAGGCTAGAAGGTACGCACATCACCCCTGCATTCAACAGCTGGTCCAGGCTGGATTATTGGTTGCTCAGCGAAGAAGCTAACACTTGGGTGGAGGGGGTGTACACTCTTCCGCGAACCCTGTCTGACCACAACCCTGTCCTCATGGAGCTGGTTATACCTGATAATATACACAGACCGTTCACTTGGCGTTTTAGGGCGGAGGCGCTCACGGACCCGACCTATGCAGACACTATCAGGACTGCTATAATACAATATTTCGAGCATAATGCGGGGTCAGTTGACAGTCAGGCGGTTTTATGGGAAGCCTTTAAGGTGACCATCAGAGGGGTATGTATTAGCACTTCCGCAGGTATCCTAAAAGACCTCAGAAGACAACTGCAAGCCATTGAAAAAAAGCTGGCGGCCCTTGAAAACCAATATAACCTTGCACCCTCTAGGGATACACTAGCCCAAATTCATGAGCAAGTAGAGGAATACAACTTATTAGCAGAAGTAGAAATAAAATATTTATCCAAGCGCCATGTTGCTAGGGCATATGGGGAGGGCGGGAGATCAGGTAGGATTCTAGCCAATAGGCTGCGGGACAGATCTGTTAACCCTCCCATAGACCACATTACTGACACGGAGGGGGAAATGCATTATTCTCCGCAGGCAATTGTGGATCAATTCCGGACATTCTATGCTTCCACATATACGTCCAGTGGGGGGATAGACGATGCTGCATTGGATGCTTATCTAGATGATACGGCATGTGCATGGCTGTCTGATATACATAGAGAATACCTGGGCATGCCTATTGGGGAGGACGATGTCAAAGACGCGATCAGGTCGCTGCCCAATAACAAGGCACCAGGGCCGGATGGCCTAACGGTGGAATTCTACAAAGCATATGCCGACCTGGTTGTGCCACATCTGCTGGAGATGTACGATGAGGCCCATGAGACTGGCATTCTCCCTCCGTCCCTGAGACAGGCTCTTATCATTACTTTGCTGAAAAAGGATAAGTCACCCACACGGTGCGAGTCCTACCGCCCCCTATCATTGATTAATCTAGATGCAAAAATTCTGGCGAAGATTTTGGCCTCCAAGTTACTGCCCCTAATGCCCCTGCTGGTGCTCCCGGATCAATCCGGATTCATCCCGGACCGCTCCACCTCCCTCAACCTCAGAACTATATTCGCTATGTTTCATGTGCTAAACCCGGATCTATCGGCTGTGGCGGTGCTCCTAGACGCTGCAAAAGCATTTGATTCTATAGAACGGGAATATATGTGGAACATACTTCGCAGAATGGGGTTCCCCCCTGTTTTCCTTCGCTGGATCCAGGTTCTTTATACTGACGCATCGGCGAGGGTGAGGGTGGGGGGCTCACCTCGGAGTCCTTCCCCATAGACCGTGGCACGAGGCAGGGTTGCCCCTTGTCCCCCCTGCTATTTGCCATCGCTCTTGAGCCTCTGGCGTGCAGGATTCGTCAGGGGCACAGGGAGGCTGCTCTGAATTTTAACAATCGCCCGGTTGGAATCTCATTATACGCGGACGATATGGTCCTTTATATCCGCGAACCGCAGAGGTACTTATCCCGGGTGCTGCGGGAATATATTAAATTTGGTCTCTTCTCAGGCCTTCAAATAAATTGGGAGAAATCTGTCATCATCCCCATTACGAGCATTACCACGTCGCCACAGGTTGAATACCCACTGGTGTGGTCCGAGGACCCTGTTAAGTATTTGGGAGTGTGGATACATCGCGACCCAGAGGTAGTGATCAGGGAAAACTATGGCCGCGCTTACGCAACACTAGTGAAGCAGGTTGATCACTGGGCCTGCTTGCCGTTCTCTCTAGCAGATCGCATCGCCATAATCAAGATGATCGTCTTGCCAAAGTTTCTGTACTTGTTTAGCAATATCCCCATTGCACTGGCCAAACATTTTTTAAAACAGTTCAGACACAATTGCTGCGTTTGGTATGGGGGAATAAACAACCGAGAATTGCCTGGAGCACTTTGACATTGCCCTTTGAGAGAGGGGGATTCGGAGCCCCAGATTTTTACACGTACTATCTATGCGGGCAGGCGCAATATGCCTATTTTTGGTTCAAACCACATCATTTCATCCCGCATGTGGCTGTCGAAGAGGGAGACGCCCACCCTGTGCCACTGTGTGGAATCATAACCCACGCTAAGAGACAGACGCCCAAGATTGAGATTAACACCTTGGATGTTACAATTGCAGCGTGGCAGGAGATTGGGAGGCGAACACAGAAACTACCGTTATACGCGCCTGCGATGCCCATTGCGGGGCATGCCGCCCTGTCTGTGGCGCAGGAGCGAGGCCCGCTCGCGGCTCTACGGGAGGTGGGCATTGCAGCGATGGGGGACTTGTACCCAGGCGGGAACTACGTCACGCGGAACGAGTTGGACTATGTACAAAACCCCACCCCACTGTTCCAATATACTTGTTACAGGCTACGTAGGGCAATACAGGATCATTATGCCTCTTTCCCTGTGGAACCACTGTCACTAAAGGCACTACAACTGGTGATAGAACTTCCGCATAGGAAAAAACTGATCACCAAACTGTATAGGACAATACAGGACGAAACTCCCTCCGGGAGCAACTGCAGCTTGGAACGCTGGAACACTATAGTGTCCCCCCCATTACAGACAGAGTCTGGGGCAACATAGGTGAGATGACGGGGCGACTGACATCCAATAATAATTTGAGAATTATCCATCTGAAGTTCATGCACCAAGTCTATCATACTCCTAAAAAACTTCATAGAATAGGATTACGAGACACGGACTGTTGTAAACGGTGTGGGCAGGCTGGAGCTGATTTTTTGCATTTGTCCTGGCAGTGTGCACAGGTGCACCAATATTGGAAAGCAGTTGTCGCTCTTCTAGGTACCATGACGGGGGTAGAATTACAGTGCGCACCGTTGGAATGCCTCCTGGGTTATGTCCCTCATATACGCGCAGTGCTGGGTAGGTTTGTGAGAGTGGCTCTGCTGCTGGCCAAGAGGAGACTGCTCTTCACATGGGATAGTCGCTTGCGACCTAAGATGGAGTTGTGGCTGAAGGACATGGTATACTGCCGTGAACAGCTCGAACTATATGCTGAGGAACTTCCGGTTTCCTCAAAACCCAAGGATATTTGGGCTCCCCTACGGGAATACTTATTATCATGCCAAGAAGTGAGCTCTGAGTGAGTGACTGCTCGATGGGTAATTGTTTTGGGTCTGCTGATAACCTGTCATGATGTATGAGCGGTAAGAGCTGCTAGGATGGGGTATATATCCGTTGCAAACTGACCACAGAAAATTGTAGGACAAGTACGGCTTATTGTTTTCTTTTTAGTTGCTGTTGATTGATTATTTCATACATTACAAATGTTGTATATTGTAAAATGGCATTGTGTGCTGAATGTATAACATTGAAATATTCAATAAAAAAAAAAATAAAAAAAAAAAAAAAGGACTCACGGGCTACTGCTAAGTCCCTGGGCCTTTCTGCTACATGCCCTCTGCTGACTTCTGCTTTTTGCCCCTATCGTGGCCACGGTAGGGGCGCCCCTTCACGTCAGCAGCCCAGCCACCGGCCCGCGCAGCAGGCGTCTACGCGTGGCCGAGGACGTGGATTCCGCCGTGGCGGATCGGGCAACCAGCGTGCGGGTCAGGCCATCACCTCCAACCCGTCCGCGGCCTCCAAGCCCTCCTAGTCCCTCCTTTCAGGTGCACGGCACGCCAGTAGGGGGCAGGGTCCGCCATCACCTTCCCCACTGGCGCACCATCACCTCGGACAGGTGGGTCTTGGACATTGTCCGAAGGGGCTACTCCCTCCCCTTCGAGACCACCCCCCCAGCCATGCCACCTCAATTCCGCCGCATGTCAGGGGATCACTTGGTGCTTCTACAGAAGGAAGTCACGGCCCTTTTGACCAAGAGGGCCATCGATCATGTTCCGACCCCAGAAGTAGGGCGTGGTTGCTACTCCCACTACTTTCTGGTGCCCAAAAAGGACAAGGAGGACATGCGTCCTATCTTGGACCTCCGGAACGTCAATCGCTTCCTCCGGAAGGAGAAGTTCAAGATGCTCACCCTAGCTCAGGTCTTGACTGCCCTCGACCCTGGAGACTGGTTGGTAGCGTTGGACTTGCAGGACGCGTATTTCCACATCCCCGTCCTGCCGGCCCACCGGCGTTACCTTCGGTTCACGGTAGGCCCCGAGCATTTTCAGTTCACCGTGCTCCCCTTTGGCCTTACCAGTGCCCCTCGGGTGTTCACGAAAGTGATGGCGGTGGTCGCAGGTCATCTGCGCCGGGCAGGGGTTTCAGTCTTCCCCTACCTCAACGACTGGCTGCTGAAGGCGGGCTCGTCCCAGGCAGTCGTCTCCCACCTCCAGACTACGGCCGAACTCCTGCACTCGCTGGGGTTCTCCATCAATGTGCCGAAGTCGCATCTGATTCCTTCTCCACAGCTCCTTTTCATCGGAGAAGTTCTGGACACGACGCAGTTTCGGGCCTATCCTCCCGAACGGCGAGTCCTGGATATTCAGGCTATGATTCCGATCTTTCGGCCTTTATCCTGGGTTTCGGTACGGATGACCCTGAGGCTGCTGGGCCTCATGGCCTCCTGCATCCTGCTGGTCAATCATGCCAGATGGCATATGCGGGCTCTGCAGTGGGACCTGAAGTTCCAGTGGGCGCAGCACCAGGGGAACCTGTCCGATCACGTCCAGATCTCGGAGGGGACTGCAAGACAGTTGCAGTGGTGGCTCTCGAACCGGCAATGGGTCATGGGCAGATCCCTCTCCCTTCCCCAGCCAGAGCATACAGTTGTGACGGACGCGTCCCTTCTGGGATGGGGCGGTCACATGGGAGAGGCGGAGATCAGAGGCCTCTGGTCTCCGGCGGAGTCCCGGCTCCATATCAACCTTCTGGAGCTCCGGGCGATCCGACTTGCACTCAAGGCATTCCTTCCCTCTGTCAAAGGGAAGGTAGTGCAGGTGTTCACAGACAACACCACCGCCATGTGGTACTGCAACAAACAGGGCGGGGTGGGGTCTTGGACCCTTTGTCAGGAGGCTCTGCGCCTCTGGACATGGCTGGAACATCAGGGCATGTTCCTGATGGTTCAACACCTGGCAGGTTCCCTGAACGCCAGGGCGGACGAACCTCAGCCGCAGGTGCATGATGGATCACGAATGGCGTCTTCACTCGGAAGTGGCGCAAGGACTCTTTCTACAATGGGGAGAGCCTTGGTTAGATCTATTCGCCACCGAAGAGAACGCGCAATGTCATCAGTTCTGCGCGTTGGAATTTCCAAGGCGGCACTCGCTCGGCGACGCTTTTCGTCGCGAGTGGAGTTGCGGTCTGTTGTACGCCTTTCCGCCTATACCACTTCTACCCAGAGTGTTGAAGAAGATTCGGCACGACAGGGCCCAAGTTATTCTTGTGGCTCCGGACTGGGCTCGAAGAGTTTGGTATCCCGAGCTACTCAATATGAGCGTAGATCCCCCGATCCGTCTGCCTCTTCGGGAGGATCTTCTGTCGCAGCAGCAGGGGACGGTCCTCCACCCGAACCTGTCCAGTCTACACCTGCTTGCGTGGAGATTGAGCGGCGGCAGTTGATTCCTTTCGACTTGCCTCCCGAAGTTTGTGATGTGATTCTGGCAGCCAGGCGTCCCTCCACTAAGGTGGTATACGCCTGCAGGTGGAACAAATTTGTGGCATGGTGCACAGCAAAGGCTGTGAATCCCCTTTCTGCCCCTCTTTCTGAGGTCCTTCTGTTCCTTCTCTCCCTGGCCCAACAGGGTTCTGCCCTGGGTACCATCAAGGGTTATCTTTGTGCTATCTCGGCCTTCTTCAGGCTCCCTGATCAGCCCTCCTTTTCAAGTCCCCTGTTGTTAACAGGTTCTTAAAAGGCATTACTCACCTCTTCCCTCCTGTTCCGTTTGTGATGCCTCAGTGGGACTTGAACTTGGTTCTTACCTTTTTAATGTGCGCTCCCTTTGAGCCTCTGCATAACTGTCCTCTTCGTCTTCTGACTCTGAAGACAGCCTTTCTGGTGGCCATCACCTCCGCTCGGCGGGTGAGTGAGCTCCAGGCTCTATCTTGCAAACCTCCCTTTCTGTCTGTTCATCCAGACAAGGTTGTTCTTCGGACGCGTCCGTCCTTCTTGCCAAAGGTGGTTACTGCTTTCCACATTGGGCAGACCATCACTTTGCCCACCTTCTTTCCGCCTCCGCATCCTTCCAGAGAGGAAGAGAGGCTCCACCGTCTGGACCCAAAACGTGCGCTCTCCTTCTATATCGACCGCACAAAACACTTCCGGGTGGATGACCAGCTCTTTGTTGGCTACGTGGGCGCCAAAAAGGTCGGGCGGTGCACAAGAGGACCATCTCCCGCTGGGTTACCTTGTGCATCAAGACCTGCTATTCTTTGGCCAAGAAGGAGCCTCCTGTTGGGCTGCGTGCCCATTCCACCAGGGCAACGGCTGCTACCACGGCCTTGGGCCGCGGTGTTCCGCTGCCGGTTATCTGTCAGGCAGCTACGTGGGCCTCGCTGCACACGTTTACAAAGCATTACTGCCTTGACAGTCAGGTCCGGAGGGACGGCTTCTTTGGCCGTTCTGTCCTCCAGGACTTCCTTGTCTGATCTTTGTTCGCAGACCCACCACCGGGGTTGGTATTGCTGGGGTATCTATTCTAAGGTAAGGAATCTGTCACTAACGTGTCTCTTTCAGATGCACAAGTTACTAACTTGTGTAACGATATATCTGTAAGAGACAGTAGTTAGTGACAGATTCCTTACCGCCCCACCCATCCTCCCCGTTCTGCGAACTGATTTCTAGGGTTAAGGACATCCCTTTCAGGGCCCTAGTGTTTTTCAGACACCTGTGTCAGCTTCTTGCATGGCTCTGCGTTCCTGGCGCGGAAAGTCGTGTACAGAACTGACGTCAGCGCGCAGGGGCGGCGCCTAAGTACTGCCCGCGACGTCATCCCGGCGATCACGACGCCGACGACGGACGCGGAGCCGCACGACGCCGCCTACCGACGCGCAAGGGTACTGCTACGCAAAACTTTCCGGATCCAGCCTGACGCCTGGGGATATTCTAAGGTAAGGAATCTGTCACTAACTACTGTCTCTTACAGATATATCGTTACACAAGTTAGTAACTTGTGCATCTGTTGCAGCAAGAGAATTAACCCACTGTATCCATCTTGGATGTAATGCTTTAGCATTTGGAATGCTTGCTTTTGCGACCGCTTCTAAAGCCGGTACTGGGGTTACGACAATAATGCGTTTCCCTTGGGCTAGGGCTCTTTCTTTTGCTACAGCGGTTTGAACTGCTGTCAGAATATTTTCAGTTGAAGTGAAGCGAATTTCCGCTTGTGTGTACAAATGAGATTTGTAAGCGATTGGTATTTTCTCACCCTCATTGAAGGTTAAGTAGGTGAATCCGCATTGACCCGAAATTATTCGGATCACCAAATTGCGTTGACTTACGCGTGTTTGTAAGTGATTTGTTGCTAACATGTTAGCCTGTAGTGAACGCAAGATTTCTGTGTGTTCTTGTGTCCAATCAGGTTTGATTAATGCGTAGAGAGGTTTGACCCTTTCTGCGTAATTTAGAATGTATGTTCTTCCAAAATTTAGGAAACCCAGGATGGATTGTAAGTTTTTTAGCGTCTTTGGAGGTTGGAGCAGCGCACATTTTTCTAAAAAGTTAGCTGCCAAGCTCTTGCCTTCACTTGAAAGCTCATATCCTAGAAATAGGACATTGAGATGGGCAATTCTGGACTTTTTAAAGTTAAATTTATAGCCCTCAGAGGCGAAGCCCAATATAATGGTGCTCACCCTGTTCAAGTGTTTGTCCAGGTCATCGTCTGTCAGATAAATGTCATCGACATAGGACAATGCCTCATTGTCATAAATTTGTAGTAACTCCATTACCCTCGCTGAGAATAAACCTGGGCTGTTCTTGAACCCTTGTGGGAGACGACAAAATTGACGCTGGGTCCCCATTATGGAGAATGCTGTTAAGTACCTGCTTTCAGGTGCTATGTTTTGACAAAAGAAACCATTTGAGATGTCTAATGTGGTTTTATATTTTTTACGGACAATTTCATTCATTAATGCCGTGCTATGTGCATTTTGCACTGCAAATGTTTTACAACAAGTGTTTAAGTGTCTGTAGTCCAAAACTAGACGATATGTATTGTCTGGTTTGGAGACAGGAAACAAAGGATTGTTCATTGAGGAGGTGCATGTTTCAATCACCCCTTGGTATTCAAGTTGATCTAAGATCTCCCTGACCTGTTTTTTAGCTTCTTGCTTTATTGGATACTGCCTTCATGCAGTTGGTTCATGTTTCAGATGTATTTTATGGTGAGGTGAGTCCTCATCCCATCCTACATGATTTTTATATAATGCTGGGGCCTGGACTACTGCCCATTTCCTGGCATATGTATATTTTAGATGAATTGGAATATGGTTGGAGAAGGCGGGCATAATAATGTCCGTGCCGTGTGGGCACTCCCTGACAAATTGTGGTGGCCAGTCTTTTTCTGCTAGAAGTATGTCATAGCCCCTTGATAGTCTTTCCCAAAAAAGTTCTTTCACCTGTCTAGGTATGTCTCCCTCCATCCGGAGTGTTATTTCATATAACTTTTGTGGAGTACTAACCCTGGTGTCCACAGTCTCAACTGTAATGTACTCATTCAAGTCCACGCAGCCCATAAAGACGCCATCCGTAACCACCACCACCTCATCAGGTCCGCCAAGAGAATCTCCTTCAAAGACCGCCTCGACAACAACGCACACAACAGCAAGGAGCTCTTCAACATCGTGAAGGAACTCTCCAACCCCTGCTCCAACACCAACGACATCCCGCCGTCGCAAGCCCTGTGCGATTCCCTCGCCACCTTCTTCCACCGCAAGATCGCCGACATCCACGACAGCTTCAACACCCAGACAGCCCCCACTAAGATAGATACACCAGACCCGCCGCACACCATCGACCATGACCCCTTGCCAGCGTGAACATCGATGACACCATCAAGACCATGAGCACAATACACTCCGGCTCCCCGTCAGACCCTTTCCCGCACCACATCTTCAACAAAGCCAGCAGCTCCATCGCACCCCACCTGTGCAACGTTATCAATCTCTCCTTCGAGACCGCGACCTTCCCAGAGAGCTGGAAACACGCAGAGATCAAAGCCCTACTCAAAAAACCCAAGGCGGACCCGAGAGACCTCAAGAACTTCCGGCCCATCTCCCTGCTTCCGTTCCCAGCCAAGGTCATCGAGAAGATCGTCAACAAACAGCTAACCCGATACCTCGAAGAAAACAGCATCCTGGATCCATCCCAATCGGGGTTCCGCAGCAACCACAGCACTGAGACTGCCCTCATCGCCGCCACCGACGACATCAGGACCCTGCTGGACAACGGTGAGACCGCAGCCCTCATCCTGCTGGACCTCTCCGCCGCCTTTGACACTGTCTGCCACCGCACTCTACGCACACGCCTCCACGACGCAGGGATCCGAGACAAGGCCCTGGAATGGACCACCTCCTTCCTCGACGGCAGAACCCAGAGAGTCCGCCTCCCACCTTTCCGATCCGAATCCTCCGAGATCACCTGCGGCGTACCCCAGGGATCTTCCCTCAGCCCAACACTGTTCAACATCTACATGGCCCCGCTCGCACGCATCGCCAGACAGCACGACCTCAACATTATCTCCTACGCCGACGACACTCAACTGATCCTCTCCCTCACCAAGGACCCCCTCGCCGCCAAATCCAATCTCCATGAAGGAATGAAGGCCATCGCCGATTGGATGAAGATCAGCCGACTAAAGCTGAACACGGACAAGACAGAGGCCCTCATCCTCGGCTCCAACCCCTCAGCCTGGGACGACTCCTGGTGGCCAACGACGCTGGGAGCAGCCCCGACACCCACCGACCACGCACACAACCTGGGAGTCATCCTCGACTCAACGCTCTCCATGGCCAAGCAAGTCAACGCAGTCTCCTCCTCCTGCTTCAACACCCTCCGCATGCTTCGCAAGATCTACAGGTGGATCCCGACAGACACAAGAAGAACAGTCACCCAGGCCCTCGTCAGTAGCAGACTTGACTATGGGAACGCCCTCTACGCGGGAGCCCCGGCCAAATTCATCAAGCGACTGCAACGCATACAAAACGCCTCCGCACGCCTGATCCTCGACATACCACGCCACAGCCACATCACCCCCCACCTGAGGAACCTGCACTGGCTCCCCGTCGACAGGAGGATCTCCTTCAAACTCCTCATCCACGCACACAAGGCACTCCACAAGACTGGCCCAGCCTACCTCAACAGACTCTTCTTCTTCTACGTCCCCAACCGCCAGCTCCGCTCCGCCGACCTCTCCCTCGCCACCGTCCCTCGCATTCGAAGAACAACCACCGGCGGCAGATCCTTCTCACACCTCGCCGCCAAGACCTGGAACACCCTTCCACTAAGCCTACGACAGACCCAAGACCTGCTGACCTTCAGGAGGCTACTCAAGACCTGGCTGTTCGACCAGTAGCAGCACCCCCCCCTTTTCTCTCCCCAGCGCCTTGAGACCCTCGCGGGTAAGTAGTGCGCTCTACAAATTCTGTGATTGATTGATTGATTGACTATCTCCAGAAGTTCCTTCAGGTTCTGGCGAGCTATTGTGACTTCTGCTGCACTGTCCAGCATTGTCTGAGCCCATTCTCCGTTCTTGAGTTGTGTTCTCAGTATTCTCGGCATGTCTGATCTTCAGACCTGCTACTTTCTTTTTGGAGAATTAAGGTTTTGTTTTATTTTTTGGAGCGTGTTTTTCTTCTTTGGATTTCACGCGTTCTTCTCTATGTTCTGATCGTCCTCTTCTTTCCGAAGTCTGTGATGAGATCTGAAAGGGACGAGAGGAACGTGTATCAGTATCTTGATACCTGTCAGGTTTTCTCAAATTATCCCTATTCCTGAGGTTATACCTCCTTTCAGAGGGCTCCTTTTGAGGAGACCTACCTCGGGATTGAGAACGTTTCTCGTTTGAATTTTGTTTATTAGTATCCCACTTCTTTTTAGAAGATGTAGGAGTTTGTTTAATAGAGTCCTTCTCAGGACTTTCAGATAGTTTTGGCTTCACTGGTCTTCCACCCAAACTATCTCTGCCTAATTCTGCATAGGATTGTTCTATAATTCTGGGTAGCTCAGTTTGATGTTCTGTAACATCAAATTCCCTTAATTTTTGGCGGATCGCCACTGCTGCTGCCTCCTCTTTAATATTAGATAATATTATTGTTGAGACCTGGTCGAAATTTTTCAGTAATTTCATACCTAAATTTAGAGCAGGCTCTGCCCCCTATTCATTTTGAATTTGTTTCAGGACATCAGGTATTACCGCAATTGATGTAATACCATGTGTTTTAGTATAGATGGCAGCAAAGACTGAGCCCCAAGTGGTGCAGTCTTCCAGTTGTGGTGTGATCCCCATCGGTAAACTGATTGTTAGTATTCTGTGTTTCTCATACGGGCTAGTATTTGGAAATACTGCTTCGATTTGAGTAATTTTTTGAGCTATCCAGAATGGAATTTGCTCACGTTTTGTGGGCATTTTACCCATGACTGCGTATAGAGTCTGTGGTGTAATTTTTAGTGTATTCCCCTGTTGGGGAGTTTGATTTGGAAGTGTTAATGGTGGTTGGACTGTGAAAACCTCATTACATATTGGACCAATTGACTGTAGATTTTTATTAACTCTGTGAGTTGAGTAAGTAATTCCTCGTCTGACATCTTTTCAATGTCAGGATGAGGTGTGTAGCCGGCTAGAATCGGCCATGTTGCTCCTGGTCTACCTAGTGGACCGAGCCTGGTAATGTTTTTGTGATATTTTAGGGCGCCTTTAAACCAGAGCTTATGCTCCTGGTATGTTAGTGAAATTTCAATATCCTCGAAAGGAATATATTCCTCTAGTGGATCATCTTCTTTGTAGAAGTGAAACAGTCTTGTTACTGAATTTGATTCAGGAAATATTACCCATGAATAGAATACCTCTGTCTGAAAGGATTCGTGTGCCTCTATCACAAAAACTGCTCTACCGCCTCTTGGTGGTAGGCCGTGTTTTATGAGTTTTAGAGTGATGGCTCTTCTTAAGTTTGGATGGATGTCTATAACACCCTCCTCGGTTTCATTTAAACCTGTAATGTTAACAATTACTGCTTGGGCTGGATCAGCCGCAGCTCCACCGTTCTCGGTGTCATTGTCCCCGCGTGTGGACATTTATTTTTTGAAAAATGTAGAACAAGTTTCAAGGAAACAAAGATAAGGTGCACAATATTTTGGAACACTGTATCCTTCAACGTTGAGCAAACCAGACAGCTAATATATAGGGTCTTTCCCTATGTAGCCGTGGTGGATACTTAACCCTGCCCACTCCAGACGTCTTTTGGAGTATATGGGTAGGGGTCTCTGAGAGAAAAAGCACGGCTGAGTTACTCAGTATCTAACGTTAAATTACCGCCTTACCAAACGTTGGGCGCCATGTAGTGTAGCTCCTATTTCCCTAATAGGCTCTGCGCATTGGAATAATATCCCCTATAGGTTTGACATAGGACTAAGGTCAGTATGTCCCTATCGAGTATATTAAACTTAAATACTTGTGCCAGCTAGCTCAGAGGCCACTAGAAACTCCTTGGATAACAAGAAGGGAGTAGTTTCTGGCAGCCGCAAAACATGACAACTTTGTTTCCCTTTTAGAATCAGAACATGTCCCAGAGTTGTGGAAACAATAGATAACTATTTCACTCAGCTCAATCGTGCATACTTAGTTTTCCTCAAAGTTACAAAGAAAGAATAGACGGGCGTTTCAATAAAAGATTTATTGAACAGTCTTGTTTCTCGTGTAAGTAAAGTGTGTAGTTACGATCATAAGACAGTATGCAAGATAAATAATGTACAGCGTAAGCAGTAGAAATAAATAATACTGCGCTAGCATTATCTTTAGCAGATATTCATTTACATAAATAACACAGACTAAAAATGCGAGTACTCATACGATGCGTTTCTAAGCTAGTTCTACCCCAATGTACCTAACCTAACCTAGGTGTAGGGAGAGGTATGAAGTAGGTGGAGTATTCCTTACTATGGTATACTAAGAGTATGTGATGCCTAGTATGCCTAGTAGGCCAAGAGTCCCTCTAGGTTCTAGTCAGCTCCATACCTTAAGAATGAGAGAGGTAGGAATCTCTTGCCAGACTCGAACTCCAACACCCCGCAAGGGAAGTCAGATCACTGGAAGCTGGACTCTCTGCGTGCAGGGATGACAGCATCTTTCAGTTCGTCAGGCCGGGATACGGGCTCCTCTGAAGTCGAGGTCTCCTCTAATTTACAAGGGCTAGGGAAGGTATATTTATACCTGAGAGGTACCTCACAATGTTAGCATTGACGTGAATCAGACAGCGGAAGACGTCATGAATGAACCCCTAAGGTATAACGGTTCATGCATAATAGATGAGTCCTTGAAGAAATCAATAGTCCTGTGCTAGGGAAATTCCCGAAGCCTAAGGGTCTGTTCTTCAAGAACTCGTTGTGACGTTAGGGTGGACGGATGTCGGAGACCATGCCTGTATTTGGAGTGCACCGTTTAATGCCTAAATAAGGACTGGGATTGTATGCCTATATAAGGGCAGGGCGAATTGTGCCTATATAAGGACATGATACAGGAAAACCTATATACGGACACCCTAAGAGGAATACAACACTAAAGAATCGAGTCTGCGCAGTTTGTCTTCTTGAATTTTGAAGACACACTTCGCAGACTCGAAGAGTCTGCTTCCCGCGCTGCACTTATTTCAGGATGGCATTTCACTCGAAATGACTTGCCTCGCTTGAAGCTTCGCTCCAGTGAGTGGACCAGCAGCTAAATAGAAAAAAAACTTTGCAGCTGCCAGCTGGGGGAAATGAGTAAGTGACTCGCTCGGGCAAGAAATTCGAGCAACGTTCCCGGCCTCATGAAAATGTATAATTGTATTGTATTTGGCTGTTGGGCACATGGTTTTCTGTTGTGATGGTTTTTGGTCATTATACTGTGACTACGTGACTGGCCGGAGACCTCAGCCTGCAGTCCGTTCCTGCTTGTCTGATTAAAGACATATACAAAGAGCGAAACATTCCCACCCACGTAAATAGAGAGACTTCCCCATAAGCCAGCGTGTCTCTGCTCTGATAGGACGGTAGGCCTGGGGCAGAGTCAGTCACACATCAGTTTCGGAGGTAAAGACATGAACATGCTAGGCACAGCTTGGCGTGTGAATGAGTGTTCTCTTCATGAGGTGAATGTGAGATGACTATTGTCACATTCCCTGCCCCTTGCTAGAATTGAGTTCGTGACGGACTCTTCCCCCACCCTTCTGGATTTGTGACTCACTCTTCAATGGGGAGCCTGACACATGACTGACTTTTCCCTCGGTGTACTGGATGATAGGGGGGGGAATGACTGACTCTTCCCCACTGGCTGATATGTGACCAACTCTGCCAAGGGTTTAGGAGACACTACATTTCGAGGGGGTGGTTAGAAGCGCATGGGCAAGCTTGGAGAGAGAAGAGAGAGCCAGGGGTCAGGCTTGGTTTTGAGAGTCAAAACACAAACTGAGGCATCCGAAGATGTAACTCAGACAACAAATGTCATTAAAAAAAACACGAGAAAGACTTTGGGAATGAAAATAAAATATATATTTATATTCAGCATTTCTCAGTGTCTCAAATAAGCACATAAGATTTTATTACTGAATTTAGTGATATTTATTTAAAGAAATTAAAAAACAAAACAAAAATAACATTCAAGAATACTCCCATTGCCCAGGGACATCTTAAGGATTTTGGGGGCTCTGGGCCAAACTTATTTTAGAGGCCCCTTTTCGGAACAGCTTTGAATTTATGATCCAGTTTCAGCTGTTTCATGCACTCTACGGCAGGTCACTGACAGTGCACAGTCACACTGGTGCAAATTCTAAATATGTTTACATCTAATATTTAGGGATAATGACGTGTGTTTTCAGTATTGTAACAAACCAGCAGCTCGCTAATATTACTTCAAATAATCTTTGTGACATATGAATATGTGAGGTCCAGTTTTGATCTAAAAGAAACCTTTTTTATGGCTGTTGCATGAAAAATAAACACAACATTTCTCTACAAAATGTCTGTAACAGACTTTCACACATCACTCACATTAAAAATAAATGAAAGGAAAACAGCATTTGAAACAATCTCTTTTAGAATTATTCAAAGTAATCAGGGCAAGACTCTATAGAACAGAACAGATCTGGCTCTATCAGGGGCCCCCCTGAAAGGCTGGGGCCCTGGGCCAGAGCCCACTTTGTCCATGCTTTAAAACGTCTCCACCATTGCCTGACAAAGTTGCCGAGAGTTACCCAATGTGTGAAGAGTTACCCAATGTGTCCATTTGTCGTGTTCTCTGTACAGCCCAAGTAATTATGAAATGTGACCCAAGATTATTTTATATCAGCCATACTCAAGCCAGGTTTGTGGAGCACAGATCCTATCCTGATCCACATGAATGGCCTCTCAACCTGGTACATGTCTGGTATTGTATCCATGGTGCAGTCCTGCCTGCCTGCTTGTATACATCCTCTAAAGTTGTTGGATGGCTCTTAGTTACTGGTAACCAGAGTTAGTTCTCTTCCCTCTCCCTGCATGCCTACCATGCTGCTCCTCAGAGCACCCCTCCCACTGGAATGCTTGTAAAGCTAAGTGCAGTGTTTGACATTGAATTATCATAATTTGAAGGGCAGTTAGTTGCATGTAACTGAACATTAACTGTTTCCAGAAGGCAAGGTGTAACCTGCCCAAAGAGAACACTTGAACAAAGGCTGGGGCATGGAAACGTCCTTTTAGTTTTTGCAGGCTGTGCAACACTGGATAATTCCTGCTTTTGGG
This sequence comes from Calotriton arnoldi, assembly GCA_963921515.1. Lineage (NCBI taxonomy): Eukaryota > Metazoa > Chordata > Amphibia > Caudata > Salamandridae > Calotriton > Calotriton arnoldi. The sequence continues at coordinate 1,455,689 of CAWUFW010002697.1, read as the reverse complement.
TGACTACAAAGGCTGCTGCAGGCAGAAGACATTCAGTGTGCATAACTGTCTTTCTCTTATTTACGTTTTTCTCATGATGAAATGCGCTACATAGGATATCAAACTTCCAAACAATTTTATTTGAGCCCAGATTGTCTATCATTTCACTGCAGGGATTTAGACTTAATTCCTAATGCTTACACAGACACTAGAGAAACCTCCCATCTATTCATCATCCTCAAGGTGTTGTTTTAATTACAGCTACCTCATTACTGCTAATGCTAACGTGCGCACCCCTAATGTGAAGGCAAACACAGTGACGCAGTCGGCAGGTGAGAAAATATGAGAAAAGTGCATGTGCGATTCATCAAGATTTTAACTACACGACATCTTAGCGAGCCACTGCGCGGGCAAATGCAGCCATTGATCCAGCATTGAATTCCAATGCGCTGGCTTTACAGGTGCTCTGATATTCGGCACTCAGTGCACGTGTAACATGCAAGTGCGACCTCACTAGAAGAACTGCACGACAATTGGGAAATTGTGCAGTCCGCAGAGTGCACAAGAGTCGTATTTAGATAGTTTAGAGTATTTTTTAGGAGGCGTTAAAATAGTGACAAAATGTTTTCACCTACCGAAATGTAAGGACAGAGTTGGTGCTCCAGTTTTCTTACTCAGTGGGTCAACATTTCAAAGTAGAAATCACTACTTGGAGTTTTTGATAAGTATGATGTTGTACTTATTTTTTGTGTAGCTATAATTATTTTGTAGTGCGTTGGTGCTATGTATGCCCTGTATATATATGTATGTCTACATATGTATATAGTCGTGCATTCATTTATTCACTCTTCCTCCCCTTGTTCAGGGCTTCCACAAATGAATTTGGAACATATGGTCCCTGTCGCTCTAAACACTTTAAAAAAATCGCATTGCCTGTGGCTTTAAGTGCTATGTACATGCTGTTTCAGGGGTATTGTTCAAGGTCCTTTGTTTTTGAATCCTCACACTTGTGTTGGTGCCCCAGCCTGAAGCATGCACCAAAGCCTGTAACTGCCGTGCCCGGGTGCTCATATCTGAGAGAGAGAGGACGCAGTGCCTATGGCCCTTACTTTCTTTCCTTTTTTGTAGTTTTATATAGCACAAACTCTCCCTCACACAGCTGTTCTTGGTTTCACTCCCTCACAGAACTCCCCTTGGCTCTCTCATTCAGAATGTTGTAGTGAAGTCACTGTTGCACTTTTTTTTTTTAAATGGCGTTTCTTGCTTGAAAACAGAAAATTAATTTAAGGAAATAGTGTCATCATATTGATGTACAGCACTGCACAGTCAATGAATGCATTTATTGTATATTTAAAACCATTGCAAGTGTATCAGTGTGTTCAAAAGTTAATATGGGCAAATGATAACTTCAGCATATGCAGAGATTGTCCTCTATAGCTCATAAAAATTGGCAATTTCTTAAATGATAAATAATTCAATCGTATTGCTTTATTAACCTTCCTGCTTCCTCAAATTTGCTTGAAAATGCACCAATTATCCACTCTTTTTTCAAACTTTTCTCGGGGGGAGAACCCCCCAAACCCCCCGTAGGGAGTTTGGGCTCGCTCGCAGTGCAGTACGCCAATAATTTTACGCCTCACCACTTTCAAATGCCACCAGCCGCCACTGACTGTACTCCTCTTTTCTTCGGTACTGGGTTCGGCTTTCCCTTTTGATTCTTTTATTTTCAGTGTCCTGAAAAAAACATGAAGAGCGGCTATCAGAATACTGATACAGGTCAGGTTTTCTGATTTTTTCGCAGTCTCATAATTTATAACCACCCCAGCCGGATTCCCCAGAAGAAGGTGATGCAGTCCATCTTTTATCTTTGTCATTTTGTTTTTTCTTCCCTTCCGTTGCAGACTTCTCCTTAACAGAACCCTCTGTGTCATTTTTAGGTTTTAAGTGCAGACTAATGGGTTGAGTACCTACGGTATCTCTATCTACGAGGTGTAAACGTCTGCAATTATTTTTGGTAGTTCCTGTTCATGATCTTGAACCGGAACTGTTTCCAGTCTCTAACGTATGGCCAGAACTGAAGCTTCTCTTTTTATGCTGCTTAGAATGATAGAAGATGGAGAGGATGTGGTGTAATCGTCAAAGCTGCTGACTTTGAAGTTGGGAACCAGGTTCAAGTCTCGGCGTTGGCTCAACATCCTGTGATTGTGGGCAAATCACTTAATCTCCCTGTGCCTACAAAAAAAATAGTGTGTCCTTGTGTAATGTAACTGGTGCTCATTTAAACTGCTCCAATACCTTTGGGTGGAGTCCGTGCTATATAACTAAAGAAATATAAAAGGGGGGGGGAGAAAAGAAGTTCCCTATCAACTTCATTCCTAAATCCAGAGATGGGGCAGCTCCGTGCTCATTTTTTACTTGTCTAAGTACATCAGGGGGGACTTCCAATGAAGGCGTACCAAACGTACTTGTATCAATGTATGCAAAGATGCTTCCCCAGGAGTTACACTGCCCCACCGGAGGTACCATTCCAAGAGGAAGACACATAGGGCCTGATTTAGATCTCGGAGACAATGGTGACGGATATCCCGTCTGCCAAAATATAAATCCCACAGGATATAATGGGATTTATATTTCGGTGGATAGGATATCCATCACCGTTGTTTCAGAGTAACCCATCCGCTGAGATCTAAACCAGGCCCTAAGTCAGTATTCTGTGTTTGTCTTTGGGGGGGTAATGTACAGATACAGTGCTGCTAACTGGTTGGTCTTGCGAGCAATCCAGAAAGCCATTTCAACATGCTTCACTGGCACTTTTCCCATGATAGCGATAATAGTCTGTGGACTAATGGTTTTATTTGTACGGGAGTGGAAGGTCCTGTTGTGACATGAGGTCTGGAGCTCAAAGTACGTTGCATGAAGTGCACAAGTCTCCTGTATAAGGTGACTGTGTTATGTGATACCCCTACTAACTCTGCATGGGATAGAGTTTCAGGGTGAGGGACAGGAGTGCAACCAGCCAAGACTGGCCATGAAGCCCCACTATTACTTAGAGGGCCCCAAACAAACATGTCGATGCATGTGTGGCAATTTAACGCCAAACAATATTTTGTGTTCTTGGTATGTTAAAGGGATTTCCAACTCTTTGTAAGCTCTATAGTGATCCCCCGGATCTACCCCAGTATATTTATTCAACTGCCCTGAGGCGGTATGAACAGGCTCAAACTCCACCCAGGAGTAAAAAGTCTCAAAGGCTGTATTTGCAGCTATTATGAAAGTACCTGCTGTCTCATTAGGGACACCTCAAGCTTTAAGGTGTTGAGTAACTGCTTCCCTGCAACTGGCCCCCATAACGATAGGTGCTGCCATGATGAATGGATTCAATCTGTAACTGGAATCAAAGAATTAGAAAACCCACAGAATGGGGAAAAATCTTTTATGAGTCAAGCTTGACAAACTTACAGAAATAGGTACTTCTTTATTCCTAATAGGAGGTAACCATGATTACTAGAGATGTCTCCGTAATGGTGCAATAATAGTTCAAATGTGTGTGATAAGTGTACAATAGGATACAGGACTCATGTTGAGCACCAACTTTGACAGGTGACATGGGTGACATGGGTGACATGGGTGACATGGGTGAACTTGGTTCAGTGCAGCAGTGATGAATGTGAGAGACAAGTTATTATAGGCCCGCACACACTACTCAATGTGTAATTGATATAGAGGTATTGCTTTTGGTTTATTAATAATCCCATAAAGGGATCAGGGGCACCGTGGAAACAGCAACAGACCTTATTTCGTTCTTCACAGTATCACACATGCTTTACTGAGAAGAATGAACACTTTTAGGTTAAAAGTATTTATTACTTCAGGAACAATCTGTTTCTCAGTACATCTAAAATAACTATACAGAATATGATAAAAACAGCAATGAGACACATTATCAATAGCGATAATAAAATGAACATTTCTAGCATTGTTAGAAAGTCATTAAAATGTCAGCTACAACCTAACACTCTAAAGCCTACTTCTATGCGTTATACTATGAGAGCATTAAAGGCAGAGCCACTTGCAGTCTAGAATTTCTTAAGGAGAAAAGGTGCACTGCATACCTTCTTTACAGTGAAGGCTGTCTTTATCAGTGGAGATGTGAAGACAATGTTCCCCGTGAAAGGCTAACACCCACTGAGGTAGCAGTCAGCCGGTCTTCGTCCGGGACTTGGCTTTATCAGCTTCAGTCTTCAGGTGAGATGTATCATCTACAAAGTGCAAAATGTGCTGGCAGAAGGTCAGACCATCTCTGGTGGAAGCTCAGGCTATAATCTGGGCAAAGGATCTCTCTTGACAAGTGGTCAAGAAGCAGTCCTTATATTCTAAATGTTGGAAAGACGTTTATTAGCAGTGATAAGTGAGGACCTACCACTAGTAGTAAGGCCACAAACACAATAAAAGGTTGAGTCAAGGTCTCAATAAATTATTCCCTTGCTCAACCCTTGGTAGCTGGCAATGAGCAGGCAGGTTTAACTTAGGAGACATGTATGCAGTTAAAAACGCCAATACATTAAATAAGTAAGACATAAAACACAATAAAAATCCAACACCAATTTATAAAAATAGGTTCTATTTTAATGAACAAATAGACACCAAAACTACAAAAAGCGAAAGTAGGGGACTGGAGATATGAATTTCTAAAAAATAAACACTTTCTAGTGCTTAAAAACCAATAGCGCCAAATTGGGACATCTGGTCGCGCTTGACCGGGACAAAGTCAAAGTAGAGGCCAACCGCGATGTAGCCTTGGTCGGATACACAAAACGGGAGGCCTCGGTCAAAATTGTACCTTTTCTGGAGGATTATCTCTCGACGTCAAGCGAGGCTCCTCTTCAGGCCGGATTTGCTGTGGGTTCATTGGACTGATCCAGTGCTAGCCCTCAGTCAACTCCTGGAAGTCTTGAGTTCTGGAGATTTCCGCGGGACGAGCCTGAAATCCAGGCCGGGTCACGGTTCAACATAGTCGGCTTGACTCTCGACGTCAAGACAGTCACCTTATGGAGATTTTTCCCAAAAAGTTCACCAAACTTCTACTTCTTGGTGGAGATGATGCTGGTGGGCTCTGGTACCCTGTAGCTTGCAGGGAGTCCACTCCTTAATCCTTGTGAAGCCAGGCAAAGTCCTTTGGGCTGTGGAATCAGATTGTTCAGCAGGTGCAGTCCTTCAGAGTATGATCCTTTGGGTGCAGATCAGGATTCCAGCAGGGAAGTCCTTCTTCTACTTGTTGTTTCAGACAGTAGATCTGAGTTGCTTGGCAACTCTTCTATATTTATGAGGTGTTCCTGGGCGTCAAGCGGGGGGCACCCCTGACCAATGAGTAGCAGGGTGACACCCTCAGGTATGACTTTTCCTCCAAAGTGTGGCATATTCTTGCCCCAGAAAGCACTATTCTCCCAAAATCCAAGATGGAGAAACTTTCTCCTAGAGGCTTAGATCTGGCTATGCCTACCCACTGGTGTGGCTAAGATTCTCTAACACACCCCTTTCAGCCCCTTCACTAATGTAATTTCAGGGGCTCCTGTGTGGCTGGGGGTGGAGGATGTGGGGGTGAGCCCGTGTTGTCTCTCTAGCAGGCCACTTCACACCTCATTAAAACAGCTTAGCTTCGCCTGGTAGAGACTAGCCAATGAGGAGAAGGCAGCTGAAGGCTGGATTCTGGCTTGCAGAAAAGAAAAATGTTCTGTAATAGCTATTATAAATATAACAGTGGCAAGCTGTTGGACTTATCATAAATATCATTTTAAGTCTTTGATTGACATTTCTAGCTCGCTCCTGTCAATATTTATACTTAAACCAAAAATTCCCATGTTAGTCCATGGAGCTAGTTTTCTACAATGAGGAAACAGAATTGGCAGTTATTCCCTCACCAGGGCTTATAAAACATATTTTATAATGTCCCTGCTTATAGTTACAAGGCACCCTACCCCTGGGGCACCTAGGGGAGACCTTAGGGATGGCATATGCAAAAATAAGGTAGTTTGGGACTTTGGAAGTACCTTTAAATCCAAAGTCAAATTTGCATGTACATTTAATGTAAAGGCAGCCTAAAAAGTTGTGCTGCCTTTAAAATGACAGCAGGCAACACAGTAGTGCACACTTAAGTGCATTAAGTCTACTGGGCCTCTAAACCTGCATGCCCTATTAAATACTAGGGACTTACACCTAGACTGTCAGTACCAATTGTAATTAAACCTAATTACCATATACCTTATAATCAGAGCACTGGCTCTGGGTCTGGTAAGCAGAGCCCAGGGCGCAGTCAGAGTCAGTTACCACCAGTATCAAGCAAAAAATGGGGATGATCAGTGTAAAACTAAGGGCCTTATTCCAAGTTTGGTGGTCTTCGTCTGGGACCGCCACCGCGACGGTCCCAGGAAGACCGCTAAGCACGTAGTGCACCCGCCCGCCAAATTCGGAGTTGAATCCAGGGCGGGCGGTGCGGTGGCAGCGGTCTGTTAGACTCATAGGAGAGCCATTCTTTTTTCATTTATTCATTATCTTTATTCGATCTTCCAATGGTGGCTCACAAAAAAGGACATACAATAAAAACATTAAGATTACAAATTCCTTCGATAAAAACCTTTGATAACATACATACAAAGGATTTTTTTTTAAAATACATAAAACTTAGGGGGTCATTATGATGGCGGGCGGATCGCACCCGCCGGGCCAGCGGTAGTCACCGCCGGCCCGGCGGGGGCGATCCGCCCGCCATCCACACAGCAAAGACCCCCCGCCATATTATGATGGCTGGGGGGTCTGCGGCGGACGGAAAGACCGTCCACCGCTTTTCCGCCGGTCGATTCGTCGACCGGCAGAAAACAAGGATAATATGGTGGCGGTGTCTGCAAGAAACCGCCATCCATATTAAGATGAATGCGGAGAGCAGCCTTTCCATGGCGGCGTTGCCGCCATGGAAAGGCATACGGTGTTTGCTTTTGGGGGCCCGTTGCGGGCCCCCAGGGTGTTGAGGGGGTGGGGGGTGCACATGGGGGGTACCTATGGTACCCCCCTGCATTTGTATGCACAAGGTGGCAGGCAACGCGCGGTGCCTGTCACGTTGGGCATGCAAATGCACGACGTGCATTCACAGCATTGTGGCGGGCGGTGCTGTGAGCACCGCCCGTCACAATGCTGGAAATAGGGTGTGCCGCGGTGGCATCCTAATGTCAGGTGCGGGACCGCCGCACCCCTTGCGGACGGTCCCGCATTCCGTTACGATGGCGGGCGGACTTTGTCCGCCCGCCATCGTAATGACCCCCTTAGTTCAGGAATCTCAATTATTAAGGTGGCAAAAATTTTGTGCAAAAATGCCTGCATCTCCCAGGAGCAGCTTTAGGAAATTTAAAGTGCCTATAGCCAAGTGCAGCATCATAATAAACAAGCAATTGCAATGCAATAGGTCTCGCATTTATGCGAGTTTAAGCTGTTGGCATTGTAAATGACAATGCCTTTTATTTATGTTTAAAAACGAAAACAAAAATAAAAGGCATTGTCATTTGCAATGTAAGTAGCTCAAACTCGCGTAAATGCGAGACCTATTGCATTGCAAATGCTTGTTTAGGTAAAAGTGCCTGCCTTTCACCACAACAGAACCAAGCCTTGTGTGACGTGCCTGGCTCTAGCCCCGCCTGTGCCCCTCACGCAGAAGAAAACAGCAAATTAATTAAATAACCAAGCGCGGCCACTAAAGTGAGCGGACCGCGCTGCAAATTAATTAAATAATCAAGCGCGGCCGCAAAAGTGAAAGCAGCCCGCGCTGCAAATTAATTAAATAAATAAACAAGCGCGGCCGCTAAAGTGAAAGCGGCCCGCACTGCAAATTAATTAAATAAATAAACACCCGCGGCCGCTAAAGTGAAAGCGGACCGCGCTGGAAATAAAAAATAAAATAAACAAAATAGTGCTGTTAGCCATAATAAAGCAGACCGTGTAGCATGACCAGTAAAAGGTCCAGTCCTTATGGGCGGTAACAAATGGAGACAAGGCGGTACCAAGGAGGGACTAAAAAGCCTATTTACCAATCAGAAGTCAGCATTTAAGAAGGACAATGACACAAAGCCAATGACAAATATGGGCGGAGAGTGGACGAGGCTTCCACAGCATACCCTACTACAGCATGCCTCGCAGAGCGAACAGTGTATGCGTGCTGCCGCTAGGCTCGAGCTAAAAAGCAGCAATTCATAATACAGGAGGGTATATATATAGATTATTGTTAAAACATCATGCTCCTTCCTTGTGCTAGAATGCACTTAAAAAAACTAGCAACTTGAAAACATGTGTCACAATCATTGAGTTGCTGTAAAAAGAATAGAGCGGCTTTACACTTCAAAAATGTATGCCTGCGCAACAGCGGTAATAAAAACCTCCTTGTATACGGCTGATAATATTTGCACAAAAATGCAAAATGTAATGAAGTTTGCCTGGATTGCTTGTCACAAGGGCAATTGCTAATGCAAGGAGTGGAGTATTGACCGAGCGGAAAGCATATAAGCCAGCGGATGGAACCTAACCTAAATCTGGCTAAAAAGGTTCTCTCGTACACGTTTGTCACATATACTAGATAAGGGGCAATCTTAGGCACCATCTGGATAATGCAATAATCCCTAATCAGGGGTTTGGCCACTTCCGTTAATTCCCTGGTGGCCTGTCTATGCTTGGCAAAACTATCCTGTACCCAGTATTTATCCTTTTTCAAGATATTCTCAGGGTGCTTAAACAGATGGGCACAACCAATGGCCAGGAAGCAGTCTTTAATATATTTTAGCCAAGGAATTGTCAAACCATGGTCACAGAGAAGGCAATCTCTATTGACTGCCCGGTTAAGATCAGCTTCCTTGTTTGCCCATATTGCACACCAGAGAGTCAAAAGAGCCGCATTTATAGTATCCTGCAAATAATCCATGCCTAGCTCCTGGTGCAGGGAAAAATGCGGGGTCGGGGGGGACACCCAGTAACCGGTGGCAGAATCTATTTTCCTCCTTCTGCATAACCCCCACATCCCTGCATCCCCAAATACCCATCCCATAGGTTAAGATTGGCAAACATTTCCGATTATATATCTCCAAAATTGGTGCAATAGGTTTTTTGCCAATAGTCATGGCGAGCGAGGAGGTAGTGCCTACAGCTCTGTGTAGCGAGTTATACAATTTTTGATGCATGTTGACCAGGTGCACCTATCATCAAACACCAAGCCCAAATATGTAAACAAGCTTACCCTATCTAATTTTTTACCATCTATATTTAAGGTGATGGTTTTGGTGTTCTGGGGCCACATACCATTGTGAATGTTTTAGCAAGGTTAGTCTCCAAATCCAGATCTCTCATAAAACTAAAATAGCTCAAAATCAGGCTCTTAAGGGCATTGGCCGTCCTTGCCAGGAGGGCCGCATAGTCTGCATATAAAAGCGTGGGCACAGCTTTTTGCCCGCCACAGGGAGTTTCCACCCCAACAGAAGCCAATGACCTATCAAACCAGTTTGTGTATAATAAGAATAAAATCGGGGCAAGAACAAATCGCTGGTGCACCCCACGCTCAACTCTGAAGGAATCTGTGCATTCACCAGCATTACCGGATCTAACTACAGCTGTAAGATTATAGTGTAGGAGTCTTAAGAATGAAACCAAGCCCCCATCAACACCCATACTCTCTAAAATGGACCATAACTTGGATCTGCATACATAATCAAAGGCTCTCAACAGATCGATAAATGCCAGGTGTGTAAAGACACCCTTGACGTATTTACATTTTGCCACAATTAGATGGAGATTGAGGCACTGTTCGATGGTCCCGAACCCCTTTCTGAACCCATATTGGGTTTGAGAGAGGATATTGTTTTTATTTATCTAAACTAAAAGACGATCCAAACCTACTCTCCCAATAATTTTGGCTGTAGAGTCTAAAAGGGATATCAGTCGGTAACACTTTACATCATGCTCATTTCCTTTTTTAAAAATGGGAACAATTGTTGAAGTGCACCATGACGTAGGCACACCCGAACTGAAAACAGCGCCTTCTTGCACCGACTATCAGAAATTCCCTTGTACACCTCTTCCTCTCTAAAGTCAAGTTTATAACAAGAGGGATCAACCGTGGGTGCTTCTTCAGCGACCCTATTATTAGTAGCATACATCCCTGAAACATGTGTTAACCAAGCCTCAGCTGTAATGTGGACTGTTACTTTGTCTTGTGATGAAGGAGGAGATAAAACTGACCGCACTACCTTCCAAAAAGCTTTGGAATCTTAAAGCTCGCAAGCTCTAACTATAGACTACCATTTCTCCTCCTTCAAAGCCTGTTTCCTTTTTTTAATGCCAGTTGGTACGTCTATCTGCAGGCTGCAATAACAAACTGGTCTCTTGGGGATTGCTTCAATGTCCAATGCAAGGATTCATTTGCCGTTCTGCACTCTTTGTCAAACCAGGATTTGACATAAAAACGTGGCTGTGTAATAGGTCTAGATAACAACCCTTTGATACACGTTAAAAGGTCAGTAAAATAACTTAAAAGAAGGGCTGAATCACGTGTTTCTAAATGCAACACTGAATCAGAGCCATACTGTTGCAGACAACCTGGGTCATGATATTCTTCAAATTTGCAGTACGCCAAGCCAATCTGCGCCCTGCATCCTTTACAATTAAAGCCTGCGGAGGCGTAGACCTGGGCTTATGTCGTATATGCAGGGCCGCAATATGCACTGAAATGGGGTTGTGGTCACTGTATATCTGTGGAAGCACCTTACTACTGATAATGGCTGAGGACATACCCCGGGACGTAAAGACATAATCTATAGTGCTCCCGGCACCCCTCCCTATAAAGGTTGGGATTTCAGGGCCAGCAGAATTAGAGACCTTGTTAACTAGGTCACGCTCAGCCAGTAAAGAGGACAGAGCATGACCCCTGGCATCCATGGCATTATGCTCAGTTTCTCGGACAAGTGGGTCAAAGATAGTTGGTGATAAAGGGGGCATGTACCCAAGTTTGTCATTAAAATCACCTCCCACCGGCAGGTTAAATGGGCGCTCTACCCGAGCCTCCTTTTCAGCCATCCGATCGATTACAGAAAACAGACCCTGGAAATTACAATCACTTTTGCTGGAAAAGTTGTTATTATATAAGTTGATCATATATACGCTATAGTTACCATTCCAGCAGAGGCGAAAAACCTGTACCTCCCCCTCATCAGGAGATAGAGGAGTAATAGAGCAACAAATGTAACTTTAAACCACGCCGACTGCCCCCCTTTGGCTCGTCCAGCTGGCGACGCTACCGCTGGCAGGCTAAAACACATACATTCATTAAAAACAACCTCTTTCAATTCCAAAGTTTCCTGCATAAAAATGATATCATAATCAAGAATAAAAGATTGCCAACCTTCAATTGAGACTTTAGAGGCTAGGCCTGCAACAGTCCAGTTAGGAAATGAACACAGGAGGGATATTCACCACCTTCTACCACAGGTACTCTCATATTAGGCCCTACCTGTATATTTGGGTGATAGTCATAGGCCGCCACTCCATCTGAATTACCATGACTTAATAGTGACGGGGCAGCAGATTGGTGGGCTACAGATGTCTCTCTACTAAACGTAACTCCATTATCCAAAGCACCAGTGCAATCACGCTCCTTACTATACAGTCAATCATTGTCCTCCAACCCTGACAACACCGTAAATCTATTTCTCTGGGGTACTATCGGTCTAAAGGGATCACTTTTTTGTACCGTTGACCCTTCTGGGCTAAATTTAGTAGTCGCCAGATGCCTATAAAAAAAAACAAGTGGCAAGAGTTTGACGAAACTGAATTTAACAATACCGGCCCGTGCTAAACCCAGTATTTCATTGACGACACGAGGGTTACGGAAGTTGATCACTATATCATCATCATTATACCGTTTGCCCATTCCACCAATACCCCTCACACGTCTTGCCAGCAAAATCTCTTTAGAGTAGTCCCAATTGGCACACACATTAGTGTTCAACCAGTTTATAGATTTGTTCATGAGGCCCCTTGTAGAATCAACATCGTCAGCTGGAAGACTGGGCATGTTAGTTAAAATAATAACATTGGGGAGGATGCAGGAGGGAGGTCAATCACAGAAAGAGGGTCCGGACTAGGATATCGTCTTTCTGCCTGCTTGATAACCTGCTTAGCTGTTGAAGTTTGCTCTTCATGGAACCTTGAGACTCCATTTCATACTAGTCCATTATCAGGAGCAGAGGCTTGGTTGATAGCCGCACACCCTCCCCCTTTATCATGGACCTGGGTTGATGGAGTCACCGGAAGGCCCTAGGCTTCTGGGGCCCTGGTAGCAGATGACTTTGCCAGTGTATCCTCGATGTGAACTAGGTGATCAAGGATAGGACGCAGGTTAATGTCCAAGTCACCTATATGTATTCTCAATTGCTTCCAAGATTCTTCTGAGATAACCGATGGTGACGCTACTGCGTCCTCATTACAAGGCCTTTTGCGAGGTGCAGGTTTTCCCTTAGTTGTTGGAGGTTTATCTCTCACAGGTTTCACAACTTTCCTCCTACGCTTTGATTTTGGTCCAGTTTCTAAGTCTGAGTCTTGGTCTGGGCCCAGCATACAAGTAGGATTTGTATCAGCTTCTTGGCCTTTTGCAGAAGCATGTGATTTGTCACTTGTGCATACGTTGTTATACGTTGTCGTTATTAGTTAGGCTTTCAGCTAAGTAATGAGCAACAGCAATTGGGGCTATTGGGGCAGCAATTGGGGCAACTAGTGGGCTTGACACAGGGACACTAGATGATCTCAACGACGGAGAGGGCATGGAGGGGCTGCCTGAGACATTGAGAGTGACCTGTGTGATGGGTCGAACTAGGGCAAATTCCTCAGAAGTGAGGGAAAGACGTCGTTCCACCAGTCTAATTTCATTGGAAACCATATCCACGGCTGTGTCAAATAATTATCAATTGTGGAGCGAGTTTGTGGTGGTAGTGGGACTTCAGTAGTGCCCTTTCTTTTACCCATAATCCAATAGCCAGCTGCAACACGGATATGCAGCAGCAGACGTTAAATGACCCACAAAGAGACCCAAACAAACAAATCAGGTAAAACAGTACCTCTATGATATGGATCCTCTTCAGTGCTGTCCCATATACCAAACTTCAGAGGGATTGCCCAGCCAAGCCTAATCCTGGCTAAGACGGGCCCGTCTTGGCCCAGTCTTGGCCGGGGACGAGCCCGGGCATGCCCCGCGCGCGTCCCGCACTGCAGGACGCCTCCCGAGTCTTAATGGTGCTCCGGGTCCTGTCAGTGATGTCACGCCCCCTCCTCTGGGCCAGCAAGCAGGGAAAGGCTGGTGCGGCAAGCTATGAAGGCTCCCGCGCTGCGGGAGCCTCCATTGTCTTTATGGCGCTCCGGCACCTGTCGGTGATATCACGGCCCCTCATCTGGGCCTGCAAGCAGGGAAAGGCTGGTGCGGCAAGTAATGGAGAACCTAACAAGCAGACCGCCGCCGTGACAGTGCCTTCTGCACGTTCCTGCACAGTGTGGCAAGCACCATGTCATGCATGCTACACAGTGCACAAACGAAGGTGGAAATACGGGGGGGGCACAACATATGCCCCCCCTGCATGCACCCCAATGGCCAGATGCACCCGAAGGCCCAGTTAGGGCCCCTTACCTGCATTTCCACCCCCCTTTTCTTGGCAGGGTCCCCGCTATGAAATGGGCATTGAAAAAGCAGGTCATAATATGCTCGGCGGTGCCAGCATCGGCACCGCAGGCATTTACAGCCATTTTCAACACCGCCACCACCGTGGTATCCTGGATCCAGGCAGAGGCAGCAGTCTTGTGGCAGTCCCACTGCCACCATCATAATATGGCGGGTGGACCTGCTGCGGTGGTGATGGTCGGACCGCCACCGCAAGTACGGTGGTCCCAGGACTGCCGTACTCGTAATAAGGTATAGGGACGTCAATTCAGACGGCATTATTTTGGTTAGATGTCTGCATGTTGTCGTGTCCCTGAACCCCACAGATTCACGCAGGACACAGGTAGGAGACTTATCCTTCTTTATTTATACTCAGCTCCCCTGCCCACACACGTGTGTCCTCTCTTCCTCTGCTCCCCGATACTGCTCCCCTTCCCCACACCCTGACCGGATGTGGTGTCCGGTTTCCCTTGTCCCCACTGTCCATCTGGGGTCCTAGTGCCCGTCTCCAGGTCACTACATCTCCCCTTTTTGTCACGAAGAAATGAAAAGAAATTGAAAACACAGAGATGTGTCGATAGAGATGAGAACAGATAAGATAGAGATAAATGCGCTTCCCATCGTTGCATTTCTTCTATTAGTCTTCTCGGCCGTCTGATTACTCTCTTTGGGCAAGCCTCCGTCTGTTGCTCTTCTGACGTCCCCTCCCCATTGTGTGTTCCCTTTCTCTCTTGCTCCGACCATTCTCTTTCTTTAGCCTCTTTGTCTTCTTGATCTTCTTCATTCTTCTCCTTCAGTCCTTTGAAGTGTGAGCTGTTCCGTGTTATCCTTCGGTGTTCTGACTCCGCTGTGATCATTGGGCCTTTCACTTGAGTTACTGTTAGCGGGTCTGTCGAGAACATGCTGTCAGACTTCCTTTGTTGTCTTTGACGCACTACCACAGTGTCCCCTTCTTTCAGGTGCGACGAGACGGCGTGTCGCCTGGCGTCTGCGTATCTTTTCATTTTTTCTTTAGCCTCCTTGTCTCTTGCCTCAATGCTGCTGTGTTCTGGTGTCATAGTTGCTTCTACTTGTGGCAGCCTTGTTCTGCTTGTCCTTCCTAATACTAGCTCTGCAGGGCATTTTCCGGTGGAGTTATGGGGCGTGTTTCTGTAGTCACGTAACACCTGGCATAGGGCCTGGCCAATTGATATCTGCGCCAACTTCGCCCTTTGAACCGCCTTTTGATGTTCCCCATGAACCTCTCCACCATTCCATTTGCTTGAGGCCACAACGGAGTTATCTTCCTGTGGTTTATTCCCAGGTAGGCCATGAACCTGCGGAATTCTTCTCCTGAGAATGGGGGCCCGTTGTCTGTTTTTAGTGTTTCTGGTGAGCCCCAGGCCGCAAAAATGTAATCTAGTATCGGTAAGGTTGCTGTCGCTGACGTCGATGACACCTGTCGCACTATGGGGAATCGCGAGTATTCATCAATGACCACAAGCAGATAGCTGCCTGTGTCTAGTGGCCCGAAGAAGTCAGCCGCTAGTGTTGTCCACACCGCTCTTGGGATTTCTGACATTTGTAGTGGTTCATGTTTTGGTGGTGGTCCTGTCATTTGACAGAGGTGGCATGTTGTGATTGTGTCTTCCACCATGCGGTCTAGCCCAGGGAACCATACTTTCTCCCTTAGCAGTTTCTTTGTAGCTACTATTCCTCGGTGTGACTCATGAGCCAGATCGACCAGTTGTTGCCTCAGTGAGCGTGGTATCACTATTCTTGTTCCTCGCATCATTATTCCTGTTGCTGTTTCTGACAATTCTTCGTTTATCTTCTTTAGGGCAAGCATTTCTTCTTTGCGTACTCCCTCTCCCCAGGTGCAATTATTGTTGATGTGTTTCCATCTCTGCTTTCTCATTGTCTCCATGGCCGTTTGTAACGTGGCATCATCATTGGTCTCGTTTTCCAGCTCCTGTACTGTTATTGGTGCCGGTGTGTTTTGCTTTAGCACGAAGTTGAGGTACTCTTCTGCCATCGATTTCTTCTCTTGGGCCTGCGGCAACGGGTGTCTTGACATGTAGTCTGCCGGGTTGTGCTCTTTCCCGGGCTTGTGCACAATCGTGAAATCATAGTCCATCAACCTTAAGCCCCAGCGCTCAATCCTGGGTGGCATTTTGGCCGACGGGCTGCCATAGATTGTTACCAGCGCCTGGTGGTCAGTTATGATGGTGAATTGCTTCCCGTAGATGATCATGTGATAATGTTCACACGCCCATACCACCGCTAGGCTTTCCTTTTCCGGTTGCGAGTATGCCCTCTCAATCTCTGTCAAGCTTTTGCTTGCGTACGCGACAATTTTCCTTGGTGAATCTCTCCCTGGCAGATGCTGCGCTAGTATCGCTCCTAATCCAACTGGGCTGGCGTCCACCGTCAGCTCAGTGCAGAGCATGGGATCAAAATAAGCAAGATGTTCCACAGTCATCACCGCATGTCTGATTACCTCGAAAGCCTTGTTGCACTCTGGTGACCAAATGAACTTCTGTCCTTGTTTGGTCAGTTCTCTTAGTGGTGTGCTCACTGTGGCGAAATCCTGTATGTATCTAGCGCAGTAGCTGGCAAGTCCTAGAAATGATCTTACTTCTGCGACGTCCGTCGGAGGATTCGCGTTTTTCAGTGTCTCTACTTTGCTGGGATCTGGCCTCATTCCTTGCTTGGAGAAGATGTGTCCGAAAAACACCAATTCCTTTCTTCCCAGCTCGCATTTGTCTCCATTCAACGTTAGTCCCGCTTGTTCCAGTTGTGTGCACACTTGATGCAACGCAGTGTCATGTTCTTTGTCTGTTTTTCCAAACACTAAGATGTCATCACTATAATTTAGACTGTTCTGTACTGGCCTTATCACCTGCCTTATTGTCTCTTGGAATATTTCCGAGCCGATGAGATTCCGAAGCTCAGTCGCTTGTACCTAAACAGGCCCAAGTGCGTGGAGAATGTTGTGATGTACCTGGACTGGTGGTCTAGTTCTAGTTGGTGGTACCCTTTGCACGAGTCCAGCTTCGAAAATTGGCAGGCTCCAGTGAGACAGCTGATCATGTCGTTTAAGTGTGGTCCTGGGTGACGTTCTCTCGCGATTGCTGTGTTTGGGATCCTCATGTCTACGCAGATGCGGATCTTTGAAGTGTTCTTCTTTGGGACTGCCACGATCGGAGACACCCAGGGCGTTGGCCCTTCAGCAGGCTCAATTATGTCTTGCGCCAGGAGGCTGTTGATTTCCTCTTCAACTTGTGGTTGTAGGTGGATGGGTACTAGTCTGTGATGTTGGGCCACCGGCGTAATTGCTTCATTTATATGTAGCGTTATCTGCTTTCCTTTCAATTTCCCGAGACCTTTTAGTATGGCTGGGTATTCTTGTAGAATGTTCTCCTTTTCTGACATGTGATATGTCATAGCTAGCAACCCCATCACTTGCGCTGTTACATTGCTTAGCAGGCATGGTGCTGGGATGTCACCTTAAGGCAGGTGTATTTCTTCTTGGTAGGACCTGCCCTTGTATGTTAAAGTCTCTGTAAATTTCCCTATGTTTTCTACTGGTCTTTTGGAGCCCCACGTGAACACGTCTACGGTTGACGGTGACAGTGATGGTTTCACTTTCATTTTCGTGTATTCTGACATGCACATGATGTTGCATGTTGCTCCACTGTCTAGCACGAACTTGGCTTGGTGGCTCCCAACACCGATGTCCACGGTGGCGGTTTTCTTTATTTGCTGCTTCTCCACTAGCTGAATGTACTCCAACCTCGTGTTTTCTTTGGGCTCTTCTGACATTAGATATAGTCTCGCCTCACTCACTGGTGCTGCCGTCTCTTCGGACTCGTCAGAGGAGCTATGATTAGCCGTTTCCATGTGTCGTGCGTACCTGTTGCTGGTCATCCGTGGTCTTATTGCTCTGCCTCTCTCACTTCTGCCTTGTCTGCTCATGCACATGCTTGCAAAGTGATTGTCCCTGTTGCACTTTCTGCACTTCTGGCCCATTGCTGGGCAGGCACCGACATGCGG
Source organism: Calotriton arnoldi (assembly GCA_963921515.1). Taxonomy (NCBI): domain Eukaryota; kingdom Metazoa; phylum Chordata; class Amphibia; order Caudata; family Salamandridae; genus Calotriton; species Calotriton arnoldi. The sequence goes on along the minus strand of CAWUFW010002697.1, from coordinate 1,437,946 downwards.
GAATTCAAGGCCACATCGATAGCATGTTTGTTCGCCCTTCCTTTGTTGGACTGGCGTCTGGTATTCTTTTTTCTTGAAAGTCCCAGCGACGCGATGCGCCAGCGCCACTCTCTTTTCTTTTCCCATCTCCATTTGCTTGGCATGTGCTGTAGCCCATGCTTCCGTGCGAGCCATCGTCAATATCTTCTCCAGCGTCGTTGGTTCCTTCAGAACACTTGCTCGGAATTCCACTGATCAACAACCTTCAATAATGCGCAGTCTTATCGCTTGCTCGTTGTCAAACTGGTCAAACGCATAGTAGGTGACTAGTTTTCTCAGTCTCGTTGCAAAATCGTCCAAGCTTTCTTCATCTTGCTGGCATGCAGTGTTGAATGTATACCTCTCGAAATCAATGTTTCGTTGAGGGTCGAACTTCTCGGTGAGACACTTTATTACTCCTTTGTAGTCCGTTGTTTTATCACTGGGGAATGTGATGAGCAGATCTTCTACTTCATCTCCTGCGAGATTTAGAAACAGGTCTAGTTGTTTGGTTTGCACGACGTCCGTGGCGCGCATGTAGCGCTCAAATTGCCTGATCCATCTTTCCCATCTGATGCCTGCTTGCGGTTCCGATAAGCTAAATGGTAACGGTCTACGGAATATTGCTTGTGCGCTCGGTTTCTCCGTGTCGCTCATTTTCTTGCTTTTGTATTTTCCTCACTTCTTCCCTTTGTTTTGTCCTTTGTGGTCGCTGTATTTCTTGTATTTTCAATTTTATTTATTTATTTAATTGTTATTCTTTTTTTTTTGTGTATTTCCTTTATTTCCCATGTATTTCAATGGCTGCCTGACTTCAAAATGGCCGCTGAGCTTTCCTGTGCTCCGATTGGCTTGACTTGCCTGACTTCAAAATGGCCGCCGCAGTCTCGCGAGGTTTCAGCCTCTCGGGCCTTTGCCTGACCTTCTAAGATGGCCGCCGCTTGTTTCTTGCTCCTGATTGGTCCGGCCTGCCTGTCCTTGAGATGGCCGCCAACTCTCGCGATAGTTCGCTTGAGCTTCGCGCGTCGGTAGCGTTAACTCGCTTTTTAGTTGCTTTCCTTACTGCTCTTGTCCTGCGGTCGGGGTGGGCTCCCGCAACGGTACTTCTCTCGGCCACTCGGACCAGGGTGGGCTCCTGGCTCCGGTATTGCTCTGGGCCACTCGGACCAGGGTGGGCTCCTGGCTCCGTTTTTTTTTTCTTATCCGCTCCCGACGCCACGGCGATTTTCCATCAGCGGACCAGGGTGGGCTCCTGGCTCCGTCGCGTTTGTTCTCCGGCTGCTCTCGACGACGCCACGTGGATTTCTCTTTGGTCAGCAGACCAGGGTGGGCTCGTCGTCGACCTTGATGCACGACGCCGGTTCTTCCTTGGGATAACGATGATCCCACCTTCGTTCGCCAGTTGTCGTGTCCCTGAACCCCACAGATTCACGCAGGACACAGGTAGGAGACTTATCCTTCTTTATTTATACTCAGCTCCCCTGCCCACACACGTGTGTCCTCTCTTCCTCTGCTCCCCGATACTGCTCCCCTTCCCCACACCCTGACCGGATGTGGTGTCCGGTTTCCCTTGTCCCCACTGTCCATCTGGGGTCCTAGTGCCCGTCTCCAGGTCACTACACATGTGTTCTTATTAAACCTTGACATGGTGAGGAGAAGACATATGACCCAGACAATTGTTGCAGTAGATGTTGTATCTATGTCATTAAACAAAGAACTTGACGATGACAATGATTCTGCATAAATCAGGGAATATGGCGGTGTCCATTGTCTAGCTGTAGAAGATGGCCACTTCTATGGTCTTAGATTGAGTCAGGCCCTTCGTAGGAAGGAGCTGGACCTTAGGGACTTTACATCATCACAAATTAAAAAATAATTTTTAAGGTTCAGACTTTTTATGCATACCTTTCCAACATTTTTGAAGGATCAGAGAATTGTGCCAAAAAGAAGAGAAAGCTCTGTTGGTTATGCCATTCTTGCAAAGAAACTATTAAGCATGTATTTTGTTTCTGCCCAAACCTACTTCATTCACAAAAGATATTCTTGAGACCAACATTTCTTAGCTCTGTCAACAGAACAATTAAATAAGCTACCTCATTGTGCTTTAAAGGACAGTTTACATATTTTTATTTTTATTTGTATGTCTCCTTTACCGTGTGCACTTAATACACCTTTCAGTGGCATCTACGAACTTCTACCTTCCTGCTTTCTAAAACTATGCAATTTGGAACGACCCCAGATAACCAAACAGTGCATCAATTATTTCCTAAATAAACAACCTAATAAAAGTATTGCATTCCTTTGTGAATAGCTCCCAAACCTCAGAGACAGTGAACGATTTAGGGCCTTATGTTCGTACACATAATTTACCGATTTGTTTTTGGCGATAAATAGCGAATTACAAATATAGAATCAGTAAAATATATGTTTGAAAAGTTAATTTTCTCATATGGCGATTTCTCTGGAATCGTAATTCCAAACAGCAATTCTATATTTGTGATTCAGAAGTAGTCACAATTAGAGAATTGCTACAATGTTCAGCCAGGAAGGATGAAGTGGGGCGCAAATGAAAACAGAAGTTTTCTGATGTTGAATTGGAGATTTTAGGAGAAGAATGTTTTCATAACAACGACAAACTTTTTCAGTAAACATATTTGTAGGACATTGGGGGGAATATGTACAATGAAGTGGCGTAGTGAGGCGTTAGGCGTCATGGCTTAACGCTTCACTCCGCCATTCTGAAAAGCAAGGCTGCACCATATTTACAACGATATGGTGCAGCCTTGCCTTTCCCCCTGCAATGGCGCTACACTTAGTAGTGTAGCGCCAACGCAGGCACCCTTGCACCATAGTGCAAGGGTGTCTGCGTGCAGGGGAGGATTGTTTATGTGTAGGAAGGTGTCCCTTCCTACACATAAACAATCCTGAAATGCCATTTTGTCACTTCTATGTGTGCTGCTTAATGCAACACCTATGAAAGTCACAAAATTACATTTTTTTTAGATTGTTTATGTACAGGAAGGGGGACCTTCCTGTACATCAACAATCGAAGGCATTTTGCTTTTTCCATGTGTGTTGCACAAGGCAGTACACATGGGAAAAGCAAAAACGAGGAGAAATAAGTGCATTTCTCCTCGTTTCGCCAACCTAAGACCAGGATTTTCTCATCTTAATTTTGGCGCCGTCTCCTATGTACACTGCCCTTGTACATAGGGGGCAGCATCAAAATCAATGGGTGTTGCGGTGGAACGCCCAACGCACCACCCACTGCCCACCCCGTTCACGCTGCCTTGTAAATAAGGCTAAACCCCTATCGCAACCACAACGTCCATAAAAGTGACATTGTGGTGGCGATAGGGGCTTGTATATATGCCCCTGGGTTACTAGTTGAAGGGGGTGAAACTCTAGTTAAGCAGCAACAACAATTCTGGTCAGGGTGAAACTCAAATCAAAACAGGATTTATAGAGCACGGTTAATTACCCGCAAGGGTATCCAGGCGCTGAGGGCCTTGCTGCTTCAAGTGAGTTCAGTTGAAATGTCTTGAGTCTTTTCCGGAATTCTAGAAGGGAGGATGGTCAAACTACATGACCCATAATGCATTGTTGTGAATTCAAAAATACACAGATCTACCTTTTTCGAGAGTAACTTTTATTTTTTAACCTTTTTTAAGTATTAGACTTAGTAGAAAATCAAATGGGATCCAAAATGTATTTAGTCAAAAAAATATAAAAGCACATTAAATAAAGTGGGAGAACAACCAAAGGAGAAGGTAAAAACCTTTAAGCTCAGACATTCCTTTGTGTGACTACAATGAACAAATAATAGTCATGTCATATATGTCCACAAATACCTATGTTCATAGAAACAATTACAAATCAACAATTCGAGTCATGGTACTATGGTCGATGACATTTCGATCCCCTAAGTGGATGTAGGGATCATCATCAGGACATAAATAATTATGCTTTAGACAGAAAATTCCGAAAAAACCATGGAAGATGGTCTCGGAAATAAGAGACTGAGGTCATCAAACCAGTAGAATGACCTGTGCGACCTGACTCAGGTCCTAATGGGGGAAAGAATCCACAGAAATAGTCAGCCATAGGAGTATAAAAAGGGCAATTAGAATGACAATATGGTAACCACTGGCAGCTATGTGAAAAGAACAGCTGACAGAAACAGGCGTGAACGCCGTCAGGAGCAGATATCATGTGGCGGAGGGAACCAAGATGGACCAGTAATGTCGGACCGAGGCAAGTCTACTAATAGCATTTAATTTACTGGTCCTAGGTTCATGTAGTACCACTTTACTAGGGACAGGTAAATTAAATGTGCCAAATGGGCGTTAGTCAAAATTACCATGTTTAAGGGAGAGAGCACAAGCACTTTAGTACTGGTTAGCAGTGGTAAAAGCCAACAAAAACGTGTTCAGAAAATAGAGGATAAAGGCAAAACGTTTGGGAATAACCCTGCAGACAGGGCCAAGTAGAGCAATCTTTGACTGTGCTGCAGGCAACCAAAATGAAAATCTGGGTGTCAATCCAAGAAAGAATGAATGCTGTTGGTGTCACCAAGCGCACCATTGATGAAATCCATATGCGCTGGTATGATTTACGGTCTCACACACAAGAGAAGCTTGAACAAAGAATGTCTGTTGCTCAGTGTACTGGAGGTGGTTCTTCGTCTGTCCCTCCTGCAGATCAGAAGGAGAAGTACCTTTGCACCTGAAGCAATGTTGGAGTAACAGACATTGACACGTCAAATCTTCCACCATCAAACACAGGTTAGAAAGTCTCCTTAATTGAAAAAAAAATAAAAACACACTTAATTGGGGGGGAGGGGGGGTATCATAAATTAATGTTTGTTCACTTTGCCCTCCTGAAGAAACCAACGGCGGACCCCACCGACCTCAAGAACTACCGTCCCATCTCGCTCCTTCCGTTTCCGGCCAAAGTCATCGAGAAGACCGCCAACAGACAGCTTGCCGCCTTCCTCGAGACGAATGGATCCCTCGACCCCTCGCAGTCCGGGTTTCGGGCCAACCACAGCACCGAGACCGCCCTTATCGCAGCCACCGACGACATCAGAACCCTAACCGACAACGGGGAAACAGCTGCCCTCATCCTCTTGGACCTCTCCGCGGCGTTCGACACCGTCTGCCACCGCACCCTAGTGAAGCGCCTCAGCAACATCGGAATCCGAGAGAAAGCACTGGAATGGATCATCTCGTTCCTCGCCGGTAGAACCCAGAGAGTCCGCCTCCCCCCGTTCAGATCCGAAGCCACCGAAGTCATCTGCGGCGTTCCACAAGGATCTTCACTCAGCCCAACCCTCTTCAACGTCTACATGAGCCCCCTCGCAGCCATCGCACGCCAACACAACCTCAACATCATCTCCTACGCCGACGACACCCAGCTGATCCTCTCCCTCACCAACGACCCCACCACCGCCAGAGCCAACCTACACGACGGGATGAGAGATCTCGCCGACTGGATGAGGAACAGCCGCCTTAAACTGAACTCAGACAAGACGGAAGTCCTCATCCTGGGCTCATCACCCTCCGCCTGGGACGACTCCTGGTGGCCCCCGGCCCTGGGCACCGCGCCCAAGCCAACGGACCACGCACGCAACCTGGGCTTCATCCTGGACTCCTCCCTGTCGATGACCAGACAAGTCAACGCCGTCTCATCTTCATGCTTCAACACCCTGCGCATGCTCCGCAAGATCTTCAGATGGATCCCCACTGAAACCAGGAAGACCGTCACCCAGGCACTCGTCACCAGCCGACTGGACTATGGGAACACCCTCTACGCCGGAACCACAGCCAAACTTCAAAAAAGACTCCAGCGCATCCAGAACGCCTCCGCACGACACATCCTGGACATCCCCCGACACAGCCACATCACCGGACACCTGAAAGACCTGCACTGGCTCCCCGTCAGCAAGAGAATCACGTTCAGACTCCTCACCCACGCACACAAGGCCCTCCACGACCTGGGCCCAAAGTACCTCAACGACCGCATGACCTTCTACACGCCCACACGCCAGCTACGATCAACCAGCCACGCCCTCGCCACCGTACCACGCATCCGCAGAACCACCGCCGGAGGAAGATCCTTCTCCTACCTGGCAGCCAAGACCTGGAACTCCCTCCCCACTCACCTTCGGCGAACCCAGGACCATCTCTCCTTCAGGAAGCAGCTCAAGACCTGGCTGTTCGAGCAGTAACTTACCCCCTCCCCCAGCGCCTTGAGACCCTCCCGGGTGAGTAGCGCGCTCTATAAATGCCGTGATTGATTGATTGATTGTTACATATATTTTAAATTATTATTTCAAGAAGTCATCAACAATATCTACAAAATGAGAAATACAAATCTCGTAATACAATGTTAAAGCAATCATTTGTAACAAGTAGCCCATTTAAAAAAGGTTAAAAAATAAAAGTTACTCTCGAAATAGGTGAATCTGTGTATTTTTAATTTCACAACAATGCATTATGGGTCATGTAGTTTTTTTTTATACAAGTCAAACCATAACATATAATTTCTTTCCACAACAAAAAAATATCTATTAATTCTCACTAAAAAACACTGCTGACCCTGAGAGTGTTGAATATGAAGATGACAATGTTGAAAATATTGATGATGAAGAGATGGGTGAGCACAACCTGCTCTTGAAAATATTGTAAGGAGTTTTTCACTTCTTCTGTTGTTCTTTTTTGCAAAGCCAGAGATCATGGTTACTTACTGAAATAGTTGCTTCCACCACTGCACCAAACACTGTGGTGAAGATGCCAGCTTAGATGATAATCTTCACAAATCTCTTTTGTCACCTTGGTGTTGGCACATTGTTTGGACTACAAATCTTTGCCAGTTAATGAAAATTGTTTTTTACTTTGACCTGGGCTGCATACATGTGTCAGTTGTATAATCTCCACATTTTTTTATTCTTGATATTTAACATATTGAAATGTTTCTGGTTGGTGTCCTAGAGACCCAGACTGAGAAACATGCATTGAGGTTCCAGTTCACGTCGAATAAACACCAAGTTATTCTTGAAACACAATGTCAGGGAAAGGACCTGGATCAAAGATTGTTCATACTTTGCATTGTTGATGAAACAAACACATGGCCCACATCCAGGCAACACTTTTGAGATCTGTAGAATTCAGGGGACATCTTTTCTTTGTCTGTTTTCTTTTCCATAAAGGAATTCCAGATTTAGGCCATTGGGAGCTAGGCTGGATGCGCATGTCTACGGGGATGTCAGGAAGTTCAGTCTCCTTGCGTTGGACCACTTCTCAAGGTGTCGCCCTGGTGCTGTCCTTGGGCAAGTAGATGCTCATCTCAGGTCAGTCAAGTTCCCAAATTTGGCATCTGTTGGGACAAGAATGTTCCCTGCTTGGTATTACAATCTTGTACTCCTGTCCTGAGTGATCCTAGTAGTTATCTATTATTATGATATTGTTTGCCCCAGAAAACACAACAATCATGCGTGTGTGCTGAGTCTTAGACTTTTCATCATGGTTCTGAGATCCAGAGCCTATCTCTGTGGGATGCAGTTGATGTGTGTGAAATTCCAATCATTTTTTGCTTAATTACATGAAATTTCACAAAAACAATGCAAAATTACAGAAAAATGCAAATCTGGCATTTAGCGCTATATTTTAGCATGATATGGCTCGGATGCCATGACCCAATTCGCACACAAAATACACAATTCCCAGAACAACAGCTGCTTGCGTTCTGTTTGTTTGGGTTGTTTGTTTGGGTTGATCCTGTGTTCCTGCTTAGGATTTTCACCCGAATGAACTGGAAATGACAGGATTTTCACCCGAATGATTGAAAATGATGTAATGTGTTTTGTAATTCTGTGAATTTTGCTAAACAAACGTAGCATTACATTCTGGAATTTATGCAACAGTACACTGGCATTATGATAGTTTTGCTCATTGTTGGTCATATACATTGAGTACACTGCTCTTCTGATTCATAATACTGACCTGACCTTTTTTCTGATAAGTGTGGTGCTTACGAGCTCTACTATGCACAGTTCTTTTTTAATGTACTGTCCAGGCCCTTCACTGACATCCCATGTCAGGTGCATGTTGCATAATTGTATGATTGGTGACTGGTGGTAGGACGCCATATTGTTTGTGAGTGTGTAGCTAGAGAAACCAGGCGGTTATATTTTGGGTCCCATTGATAAAACGTAACACAGGAGTGAGGTTGAGATACAGCCTACCCAGATAGTGGAAGTGTATTGCCAGAATTCCTGAGCTTGAGGGTGTAGCCCCAGACAGAACATTTTAGGAGCATGGAGACATGGTAGCCTTGGTTATTCACTTGTGACCTGTTAACAAGGGCCTGGTGATGATTTATTCCTAAGCAGTACCCTTTGGTTTGAAAGTGGGAAAGGGATATGAGTAAGTGAATTCTGGGCCTCATTTAAGGTTTGGCAGGTGCCTATTGTCAGCCATGGTGGTGGAGGCCAGTATCTTCACCACCCTGATAGACTATTGTCTGCCATATTTAGAGATCTCCGCTGGCCTGACGAAGATCTCTGTGCTTTCAAAGAATCCGCAGCCACAACGAATCCTCTGAAGGAACTGAAAGTTTACTGAGTGGCCACCATGTTTCATGCAGATGCTCAGGAAACATTTTTGTTTTACAAAAACAAACTCCCAAATAGAGAATTTGAATTTGTAAAGCAAAACCTAATGACCCTGACACCCTGGGTGTTTTCCCAAGCAATTGAAATGTGCATCAGACCATTGGCTCTAAATAAGATGCAGAGGACTCAAAGGACTGCTGAGATCCAGGACAGGTATCTTTGACAGCTAGTTTTCCAGAGGTGAGGGGGCATCACTGGAAGTCTGCTCATCTTGTTGGATCTGCCTGCAGCATGGCTTTCAAGAGAGAGGAAAGGGCATATGAACCTGCAGGAAGAGGCTGCCGAAGAAGCAGAAACCCAGCTGCTGAGTCTGGAGTGTGGGGCATCCCAGAAAAAGTGGACTGATCTGGGGTGTGTAATCTGTGCCAGCCTGAGTCTGGAAAAGGCTTGCCGGCCTCACTACAAGTTTCCACAACAAGCCAAGTCCGCTGAATCATCTTACCACCTCAGAATGTGTCATCCACTGCAACATGCATGTCATCTGCCAGAGTACTGATGCTGACTCTGCTGCAATTTCTGCAACTTTGAGTCTTGCGATCAAAGACGCAAAACTGTCCTGGTGGCAGGATTCCTGCCAGCAAAGGACCATGGGATGCTTTTGCACCAGAGCTGCTCCCCTGTGTAGCCACCATACTCACACATCAATGCAAAAGGAGAGTTGGAGGAGACGAGGCCAACAACCCGCACTATTGGGAGCTATGAGCAGGACTGCATACCTGTATTCCAGTTACCAGCCTCTGCAAGATTGTTTGTTCCAAGCGCTCGATCCATCAGATAACTTGAGCCATATTGACTGTGTCTCCTGCTTAAACTTCAGTGAGTTATTTAACTACGCATTTGGCGTTTCAGCGCGCGCAATGAAATTCGTTTTATTTATTTATTTCTTTACATTACTCCGGTCGGCCGTGAGCCGGAGTTTACTACCCCCCACCCTGCCCCTCCCCCGCCCCGCCTCACCACCCCACGGCACTCCCTACACGGGCCGCTACTGATGCCAGGTCAGGCATGGCGACACTACATCTCCCCCCTTTTTATTTTAAGTGTTCCATGACTATTTGCTCAGAGTTCTTCGATGAGCCGGACGGGTCTCCTGGTGGTCCTCTGCGGTCGACGAGAGGGGCGTCCCTCTCTTGGCTCGTGCCGATTCACTGTAGGTTGGGGTTCTTCTTGGTCTTCAGCTTCTCGGCTCGATCCGTCCGTGTCCCATTCTGGTTCTGCCGTTCGGGTGTATGCTGCAGGGTTGCATTTCTTGAAATGCGACACGTTTCGTGTAGTTCTCTTGGTCTCAGAGGCGGCCGTAATCATAGTTCCTTTCCGCCTCATCACTTGTAGTGGTTGAGTACAGTAACGACTGTCCGCCTTGGTCTTTTGTTCTTGTCTGACCAGCACCCAATCTCCTTCTTGAATGTCGGATGCCTTGGCGTGACGACGATTGTCTGCGTACTCTTTCATTTTCGCCTTTTTGGTCCTGTCAAGATTCACTAGCGTCTCGTGATCCACAGTCGGGGAGTTGGACCGTGTGACGAGATCAACAGTTGGAATTCTGGTGCGTGGTGTTCTTCTGAGCATCAGAGTGGCCGGGCACTTGTTGGTAGTTCTGCGTGGCGTGGTCCTATATTCTCGTAGTACCTCATTGAACGCTGGTTGAATGTCACGTTGAGTCAGCTCAGCTTGTTGTATCATTTTCTTCAGCATGGCCATGAATCTTTCGACCATCCCATTGGCTTGGGGCCACATGGGAGTGATCTTCCTGTGTCTAAAGTTTAGATGGCTCGCGAACTCTGCAAACTCATGCCCATTGAACGGTGGCCCATTGTCTGTTTTCACTACTGTCGGGATTCCCCATGCAGCAAACGCTTCGTCGATGACTGGTATGACAGCGGCTGCCCTCGTGGATGAGACCTGTTGTGCAATAGGGAATCTGGAGTACTCGTCCATGATGACGATGATGTATTTCCCAGACTTCAGTGTGCCGAAGAAATCAATAGCGACTTGTTGCCACACACTGTCTGGGAGGTCCGACATTTGAAGCGGGGAATGTGGTTCTTCACGCCCTACTAGCTGACATTGAGGGCAGTCTTGAAGTGTGGCTTCTATCAGGAGGTCAAGGGACGGGAACCAGACTCCCATAGTGCTTTCTTCGTTGCCACCACGCCTCTATGTCCTTCATGCGCTAGGTTGACAACTCCTTGCCTCAGTTGTTGGGGAATGACGATTCTCCTGTCTCTCAGTACCAGTCCGCTAGCACTAATTGTGAGATCATCTTTGACATGTTGGAATGACACAAGTTCCTGCATGTTGACAGTGGCATCATTTGGTATATTCTCTAGGTGTCTCCACGAGCCCGTGCGGATGCGATGCATAATGTTCTGGAGCGTGGCATCCTTAGCGGTGGCGTCTATGATGGCTTCTAGTGGGACAGCGGGTGGTCGTGCTTGATCGATGACAAAATGGAGGTATTCTTCTGCCAGCGAGCATCTTGACCGCGTCGAGGCTTGGGGGTATCGCGATATGTAGTCTGCCGGGTTCTCAGTCTTCCCCGGTTTGTGAATAATGGTGTACGTGTAGTCTTGGAGGCGAATCCCCCACTGTTCGATCCGTGGTGGCATCTTTGCGCTGGGATTTCCAAAGATTGTGAGTAGGGCCTGATGGTCGGTGATCAGTGTAAAGTGCTTCTCATAGACAAACAGATGGAAATGCTCGCACGCCCACACAACCGCCAGGCTCTCTTTTTCGGGCTGCGAATAAGCCTTCTCGGTGTCAGTAAGGCTGCGACTGGCATATGCTACGATATGACGAGGTTCTCCTTCATCATCGTACTGGGCGAGGATGGCTCCAAGTCCTACAGGGCTTGCATCAACTGTTATTTCTGTCTTTTTCCGAGGGTTAAAGTATGCCAGGTTGATAGCCGAACTCACGGCTGTTTTAATTTGACTGAAAGCGTGTTCGCACTTGGCTGACCAGTGGAAGCTTTGACCTTGTTTCGTGAGTTCCCGCAGTGGGTAACTGATGGTAGCATAGTCCTTGATATAACAAGCACAGTAGCTAGCCAAACCTAGGAAGGATCGTATATCACCGACATCCCGGAGGCGTGGTGTGTCGGTCGCATTCCGTCTTTGGAAAAGATGTGGCCATAGAATTTTAGGGTTGACTTGTGAAATTCACTGTTGAGCGTGAGATTGGCAATGAGAAGAGCATGACACACCCGGTCAAGTGCTTTGTCGTGTTCTCTGCGTGTTTCACCAAAGACCAAGATATCGTCACTGTAGTTGAATGCGTTCGGAATGTGCTGAATGACACGCCGCACTGCTTCTTGAAATATTTCCGCCGCTGAGGAAATTCCAAAATTGAGACGTTTGTATCTGAAGAGTCCTTGGTGCGTAGTGAAAGTGGTGATGTATCTAGATTTCTCATGGAGCTCCAGCTGGTGGTACTCTTTATTCAGATCTAGTTTGGAGAAGACTGTTGCGCCATTCAGGCGAGTAATCATGTCGCTAATATGGCGTCCTGGATGCCGCTCCCTTTCAATGGCTGTATTTGGGGCTCGCATGTCCACACATAGACGCACTTTGTTTGCCTGTCCTCGTTTGGGCACAACCACCACTGGTGACACCCACGGAGTAGGTCCCGTTGACCTCTCTATGATGTCTGCTTTCAGTAAATCTTGTAACTCTTCATCCACCGCTTGCTGGAGGTGGAAGGGTACTTTCCGGTGGTGCTGGGCTACAGGTGTCACTTGTTCGTTGATGTGCAAACGGACTTTGAAGTGGGCTAGCTTTCCTAAGCCGGAGAATAGTTTCGGAAATTTGCTGATGATGTCAGGTGAATCGTCAACTTTGTATGGAATTTCTACTAGCTTCAGCCGTTCTGCCGTGGGTAAACTGAGAAGACAGTCGGCCGCTTCAGGGCCTTCTATGACATGTATCTGTGCGTGAGCTGTCCTATCTTTGTATGTCAGGGACGTGCGGAATTGTCCTAGACACGGCAGCGGTTCTTTGGACATCCACGTGTAGACAAGCACGGCGGCTGGCTCTAACTTTGGCTTCGGGTTCATCTTCCTGTATTCAGTCGTGCATATGTAATTGAGTGACGCTCCAGTGTCTAGAACGAACTTCGCGGGGTGAGTTCCCATTTGGATGTGCAACCTGGGGTATTTCTTCAGCCGGTCCGGATCTGCAACCATGCATACGTACTCGTCACTGTCTTGTGATATGGGAGTGAGGGCAGATGATTCTCTTGATGACGATCGTCGAGATCGGTATGAACAGTGCGACCGAACACTGGATCTTGAGGAGCTTGTGGATCGATCTCTTCTCCCTTGCACTGCTCTCGCATGGTAACGGGGACCTGTGGTTCGTTTAGTCGGCAGGGACTTCTTGCGGTGGGTTTGGCATATCGTTTTGAAATGATTGTCTTTCCCGCATCGATGACACTGTTGCCCCATGGCGGGACATGGACCTGTGTGAGGATAATCCAGACCACAGCGATAGCACTGTAATGGTTGCTTCTTAGTGCAGCTGTTCCTGCTTCCGCTGCGAGTTTGATTTGTGGGTTTAGACGTATTCTGATGGTCCGGTTGGCGTCTTGAGTCTGTTTGGGAATGTAGTCGGAAGGCTTGTTCCCGTTTCTCCGTCTTGCTAGCTTCCATCTTTTTTGCATGTTCTTCAGCCTGGTCATTTATTTGCGTGAGTTCCTCAATGTCGTCTAGAGAGTAATGCTTCTTCAGCAAACGACGACGCAATGACTCCGACTGGCACCCTTCTATGATCCGTAGACGAAGCGCATCTTCAGTGCTGAAGTTGTCGAATTCACAATATCGGGCTAAACGCTTGAGGCGTGAAATGAAATCGCCCACTGATTCATCCATTTTTTGAGACGCTAGATTGAAGGTGTAACGTTCATAGTCAAGATTCCGCTTGTGGAGGAATTTTCTGTTTAGCGCGTCTCGTACATCGGCATACGAAGCGGAGGTGATCGGTGGCAATTCTTTGATGATTTGTCCGACATCCTTGCCCACTAAATTGCGCAAAGCAATGAGTTGTTGTCCGGGGTCACTGACCTGTGATCCTTTCATGAAGTCTTCAAAGTCCTCGAGCCAGCTTTGCCACTTAGGACCCATGCTGTTTCCAGACGTCAGCGTCAGGAGTTCAGGAGGACGCAGGAATGATGCTCCTATCATCACTGGCGCGGGCTGTGTACTCTGAGTTGAATTTGCTTGCGCATTCTGCGAGGAATCTGGGCGCGTGGACATGGCAACACGCAGCTGACGTCACTCTCTCTGTCTGGCTCAGTAGGTAGTTGGCGTCTGGTAGTGCTGAACGCAATGGGCAGTAGTAGTGAGTAGAGGGATGTTGCAGTCCGCTCTTTGAAGATGGGGAGCGCAGGTGGCGTGGGGCACGGCGGCAATGCTCGTACCTCTCGATGCTGGTGCGAGAGCCGCAGGGTGCAGACAGCCGGGCACACCTTCCAAAACCGCAACGAGGCGCGCCTGGGATCAATGACGAGGATGCTGGTGGGTTCTTTGGCAGGCACTGCGGCGTCGTTAGCAAGTAGAGGGTGAGAGGGTTTCCATGAATCCCACCCTCGTCGCCAGATTTCATGTTCCGCTCGCAATAAAGAAAAAGACGACAGAAAGCAGCAGTAAGACACGTCTTTATTTTTCCTTCTGCATTCCCTATCTAACTCCTTCTCTTCCGCCCTTCACTTTCCTCTTCCTGCCATGCCTGGCCCTGACGTCACATGCCAGGTCAGGCATGGCGACACTACAGACTGGACAGTACTTAATGTGTCTGTTGTCTGCCTGTCGGAGTTCTGAGTCTCTACCCCCCCATTAATACCTCCCTGAGATGCCTTGGACTGCTTGTTCTCCCTACCTTGAGAGTCTATCGCCCCATTTTGTTACTAGACAGCACTGTAAAAATACCGGGCAGGGTCATATTGTCCAAATTGGAAGAGTAGGTTTCTGAAAATCGGTGACTGTCTGACGCACAATTTGGGTTTCGCTAAGGGTTGGGCACAGTGGATCAGGCCTCAACCTTTTTCTCATCACACAAAAATATGTCACGGCAAAGAAGGGATGCGTACACTTGCCCATCATGGATGTAATGTGTGCGTTCAACACAGTCCAGTGGTCCAAACTTTGGGGCTTTATGGAAGGAATGTGAATGGATAGAGCTGTGGTTGATCTACTCCGTCCGCTGCATGCACACACTTCAGCCGAGATTTGCTACAGCAGGGAGGGTGCTCTTTCACCCAAGATTAATTCTGTTGTTGGGGTACGCCAAGGCTGTGTATTGGCCCCTTTTTCTTTCTATCTATTATATATCAATGGTTTAGAAGAGTTTATGAACTCCAAAGATAAAGATCTGCCTAGGATTGGCTCCCACCTAGAACTTTTGTAGCGGATGATGCGGTACTCATTGCTAGAACCGCCAATGGGCTGCAGATCCTTCTGGATGCCTTTAACACTTTTATGGATGAACTTGGGCTCTAAACAAATTTAACAAAGTAATTTATAATGAAGTGTGGATCCATGCTTTCCAAATCTTGGAAATGTAGGCTCTCTAGTGCAGAGATCATTAAAGTCCCAAATTCTACTTATTTGGGAATACAGTTAAAATCTGCTATTAACTGGATGTTTTTGTTAAAAATCAAAGCCTTACAATTTCAGAGATTTTTTGGCTCAATTTTTCGAATTTGCTAGAAAACTCTGACATAAACCGGTAAAAGAGCTAGTTCACGTTTTCAAAAGTAAGTGCCTATCTATTGGCACTTTCGGAGCAGATGTATGGGGTTACACCAATAGTGTCTATTTGAAGAAAGTGAAAAACAAATTTATAGAAAGGCTTTGGGCCGTTTCCAAATCAGCACCTACAGACTTCTGCCATTCTGAAGTGGGTCTCGGTTTCACAGAAGACTACATTAAATTACATCCCTTGTTACTGTGACTTAGATTATGGAGGAAACTGGAAGCGCACTTTTGCAGAGTCATATTGTCTGATTGTCTTGCACTAGAAATGCAACAGATATCCCATGGTTATTTTATTTGAAAAGGAGTTTTAACGATCGAGGGATTGCAGAGCTCTTTTCAGACCCAGAGAACTCTGCGCAATTGACCCCTTCTGTAGTTAAAGAACTTTTCTATAGACAATGTTTATCTGTGCGTATGACAAATCTGGATACAAGGGCCTGTGAAACAATTTCTTGGAATCTAACTGTAAGACCTTTGCCAGCATTATACCTCCAGCTTATCACGAATGAGTGGCACAAATTTTTACTTACGAGGTTACGCCTGATGGAGCAGGGAAAATAATTTTTTTTAACCCCTAACAAATGTTATAATTAATTAAATAAAATGTTCGTTTAAATGTATTAATCAACACTGTATGTGTGGGAATGGTAACATGCCAATGTGTGTGCTAAATAATCTATTAATGGATGTCCGTGTGTCTAATTATAACGTAAAAATAAATGCGTACTAATTAAAAATAAATGCATGTTTGTGCTTCATAGAAATAAAACGTGTCATTGCAAAAACAATAGTGATGGTAAGTAAGGAACAGCTTAAATGTTGCTTTCTGCTAGGTAATAACTAACTGGGGTACGTAGATGACGGGAGGGAAACGAAAGGGCTATTTTTCTCTATTTTAATTATGTTTTGTTTGCCTCAAATTAGTGCTTCTAAAGTATAACCGAGTGGCGATATAAAATGGTCGCCAGTGGGAAGATGTGCGCAGGCGCAAGGGGACATGTGACACGGGATGAAATCGGAGAAAAAACTAAACCTCGTGAGGTTACTGAGACGCTAGGATGCAAGAAATGGTCAAGGCTGATGTGACCTAATTGAACTGATAGTGTGCCGTGATGATCAGCAGAAGACCCGTGGGAAACAAGTTTAAGAGAAAGGACAATGACTGCGGAGTTCTCGAATGTATCGAAAGAAGTTACAAATGTACTGATCGAAACGGATGAAAATATGTTTGAGCGTATGGGAAAGGAAATGATCCAAGGACCCTTGGATCCAAGAGAACTTGATTAAAAGAATGAATAAGATGACATGCATGGACCAATGAAAGAAAAGCGAGTTATTAATGTTGCAACAGTTAGTTAGCAAAGTTAGAATTAGGGTATAAGAGGGCCTACTCTTAGTGGGAGGGGGTCAGTCGCGGTTGCAGTCACAGTCAGGAGAGGAGTTGGAGAGTCGTGTTGGTGGCTTCCAGTGCTGGGTGGTCCTGATCGATCCCTTACTGAGCGGGAGATGCTGAAAGACTGTTAGATGAGACGGGTTGCAGGTAGCTGATGCTGACGAGCTGAAGTTGCTGTTGCTGTCTTAATTTTCCAGTTGAGTATGAGAATCAGGCTATTTCTAATTCTTAACTTAGGTTAGAAATCATTAGGCTAAATTAGGAAGGTAGGCAGGTAATTAGGGTTTTGGCTTCATGACAAAAATTTCCTTTCTGCAATAAATTGATTATGCTTAATAAATATTTGAATTTAAGAATGAATAATTGAATAAAGTTTTAAATTCTTTCTCATGCTTTTAAAAATTATATAAAATTTAAGATTCTTTAAACCCAAAATGACTCAGTGGTTATTTTCCTAAATGATTGTGACATCAGTAATTGGTTATTGTGATTCAGCTGGTCTTAATCACTATGAACTAATTTTTTACATGAATGATTCATCGACAAAACAATGAGCAGGAATATCTTAAGAAATAACTAAAAGAAAGTGACAAATTAAGGTAATAAGATATCCCGGCTCCTTCCAGCGGTACATAAATGGTGTTCTCCATTTAGTTCTCATGCTTCTCCTAGGAGTACAGAATTTCATAAAGGTGTAAAGGAAATCCAGGAGTGTGCGTGTGTGTTAGGCGATGTTTATGGGCCCCATCGTCATGTGGATATGAGAAATATAGTTTGCCCCTGGATGACCTATAAGTGACCTGGGAGGAGAATAGTTTTTATTGTACGCGCTGCATCAGATTTCTTGGTAGCAGAGTTATGGTTTTCTATAGATTAGTTTAGTGATTATTGTTTATTGATTATTGATTATTTTGATGACTAACACTATATGTTGAGTCGCGTTATGTTATATGTGAGTTTTCACGCTTCTGGGATGTAGGAAGTGGAACACGTGTGGCAAGAGAAGTCACATGGAATTTGGTACATGGTCTGAATTCATTTTGGTAATAACGCAGGTTGTGTTATGTTAGGGATTTCTGTGCGAAAAGTGTGTAATTGAAATAGCAAATCACGTTTACTTGTGAAACTTTGGCCTTAATTCTCAGGAGCCTAGTCTCCACATGTGTCTTATCCCCAGAGAAACGAGTAAATTGTTTGTTTGAAAGAAGGGTAAGGTAGAGGGAAGTGCTACTTTATTGGCGAGAGTACATAATTCTGTGGTAGGGTAGAGGTAAGCGCTGCCTACTGGAAATACAGGATTCTTGTGTAAAAAGAACAAAGCTGTCACTTTTGTTTAGCGAATCAGACTATGGAATTGTTTTAATTGTTGTAACTAACGAAGAAAACAGCGAAAAGAAAAATTGCCGATAAATTTTGTAAAGGAGGGGTAAAGAGTAGAAGTGACGTGGAAAAGTGCCGCGCTAGGATTGGATAGTGCGCTAGTCACGTGAACACAGAGCAGGAGTGACGTAGAAAAGTGCCGCGCTAGGATTGGTTGGTTCACGGACGGTGGGAATTGTTCTGATTGGTACGTTAGTGTGAGTCGCACTGTAATTGGTCGAAGTTCCGTATACAGAACAGCGTTAGTGTAAAGAGAAAACAAATAGAAAACATGCCGTATTACGAGTATGAAAGGGAGAGAACGTCATGGACGACGAAATTGAAGAATTTCTTTAAGAAAGACAAAAAGGTTGTGACTAGAGAGGGACAAGTAATTCCTCCGCCGAAATCAGCAGCTTCACATATGATGCTGAAATATGGATATCATACGTGCATATGGTTGGAAAATTGGGCAAAATATACGAAGAATGATGGTGCTTTAGCTTTCCCTGAGAATGGTTCATTTAGTGTAGCAGTTTTGCGAAATTTGCGAGAAAAAATGTGTAAGTTGGAACCTAGACCTAGACCAACACAGTTTGAGGCTTTGACGGAATGGGAAGATGAGATGTATGAACGAGAGAGATTCAGAGGAATGAGAGATCATGAGTTTATGCCTGGAAGATTGTGGGGAGTAAATCATGAGGACAGAATAAAACGATGGAGATGTGCTAACATGACAGGAGGTTTGTTTCCAGCTTTTACAGTTGAGGAAGGGACTAAGAAAAAGCGGACTGAGAAAAAGAAACATATAGAGAGAGAAAAGTATATGCATGAGAGCGAAACGGATGACGAGTTGCTGGAAGATATTTTAAATAGAAATCCACCTCCGTATCAGCAGAGTTCTACAGTGGTGACACCAAATGCGCCGCTAATAGAGACTATGCAAAATAAAAGCCCGGAAAAGAGAATTGAAGTAAATAGGTCACAAGAACAAATGAGAACTTCTCAAAATGAAGGAATAGAAAGCGACAATGCAAGCGAATTGGCAAGGACAACAAAAGAACTAACTGAGAAGATTAGAGAATTAACGAAAAATATGGAAGCAGTTACTGTGCCTGTAACAATAGGTCCAGTAATACCCGTTTTTGAGAATCAGAAAATTGATGAACGATCTTTGGTGATTCCCATGAGTTCACAATTTCAGAGAGAAAAAGAAAGGATGGAACAAAGTGCAAGTACAAGTAATTTGGCTAGTACTTACAGACCAAGTCCACCTACAAATTTGACAGTAAATGAGTGCAATGGTAGGAAAATGCATATGGTAACAGAATCTGCAACAGAAACGCCTGAAAAGAGTGGTAATTGGATAGAACTAAATAATACCCCCATAGGTCCGACTCCTGATGAGTTAAATGAGTGGATGAAGGCATTTAAAATAAAAGAACCAGAAGAAAAACCATTAGATGTAATCAGATTAAAAATCGACATGGAAGAATTAATTCTAGGAACGATTGGTACCGAAAAGATAAAAAATTATCAGGATGATGAAATAATGTTTCTGTGCAAAAGTATTACATGGAGGGCAAAGAATTTACATGACAAACTAGAAGAAGTGGCTAGTGAGATTGGAATAGACTTTGCAAAAGTGAAAACGTTGCAGAAACCATACAGAGTAGACTTTTGTGAAAAGGATATTGAAAATTTGAACACGGCAGGAAGGCTGACACAGATAAAGGAGTTAATTGTGTTGTTGAGAAAATGGGGTGATGTGGACAGATGGAAGGTTAGATGGACAAAGAAGAATGAGAAAACTACAGACAAAGGTTCATTGGCTTTTATGATAACTGAAAAAGAATCTGTTGCCAAAGAATACCCCATGAGAGAAACTCCAGGTGGTAGTTACGTGCATGTTCCCTGGACTAGGCAGGACATACTGTCATTTACCAATGACTTTCCAAAGTTAAGAGAGAAGCCGGTTGAGTGGTACCGACAAGTAGAGAGGTTTGTAAAAGTCTCAAAAGTGTTGTGGATAGATTTAGATGGATTGTTTGACATAGTGGTACCAACAGATTTGTGGTCAGAATGTAAGATTACAGTTGACTGGCCAACTACAGAATATCCAAGAGATCCTAAGACAGGAGCTCCAGGTCCTGATGTGATGAAGAAGTACGATAAGGTGATTACCTTTTTGAAGAATAAGATTCCTCCTAAAGAGACAGATTGGGTAAAAATTGATAGAACTACACAGGAAAGTAAGGAGTCTGTACATGCATATTATGAGCGATTGTTATTGGTTTTCAAGCAGTATAGTGGTTATGAGGAATTGAGTGAAAAAGACATGAGTCATTTTGTATACCGATTTGTGTTTGGCCTGAAACAAGAAATAAGTGATATGATTAAGCAACACATGATAAACTGGCAGAATGGAAGTGTAGATGAGGTACTGAGATATGCTAAGTATTGTAGTGAGGAAATAGAGAGTAAACAGCGTAAGTTGAAAGAGAAGGCAATGTGGGCACAAGTGAAGGTGGCAGAAAAACAAGAAGCTCAATTGGACAATAATAATGGAAATGAATCAGGACAGAATAAAATGCGACCAAACATAGGTAAAGGAAAGGGTCAAGTGAGTCTAGAAGAGGCAAAGAAGAAATGGCCATGTCATAATTGCGGAAAATTAGGGCATTG
This sequence comes from Calotriton arnoldi, assembly GCA_963921515.1. Classification (NCBI taxonomy): domain Eukaryota; kingdom Metazoa; phylum Chordata; class Amphibia; order Caudata; family Salamandridae; genus Calotriton; species Calotriton arnoldi. Next base: position 1,417,066 of record CAWUFW010002697.1, on the reverse strand, counting down.
GAGAAACGAGTGTAAGTTCCCACCTAAACCTAATCCGGAACATCAATCATTAACTCCACAGGTGCAGAATGAGGTAGTTGTTCAACAAAGTCAGGTGCCGCAACCACCACTTCCCAACACTGTTAACCAGCAAAGATACAGTACAGAAACAGGATTCTACGGAGGAGAGCAGGTAACACAGTTGCCGCGAGCAGCTAACATTTCTCAGTATTGGTTGCGTCAGAGTGAGGATGACCAGGATGAAAGATTCTGACGGTGCGCAGGAGAGGGGAAAGAGTGCGTGCTTGGCGCAACTCTAGAGGTAGATCAGTCTGGTCCCTTTGTGGATGGAGAAGTGAATGGTGCAAACGTAACATTCCTTGTCGATACTGGAGCTACCCGTTCTACTGTTAGATCAGTGGAAATTCCAAACCTTCCTCTCTCAGGTGAATACATCCAAGTAGTAGGAGTAGCCAATCAGCAGATTAAAACCCCACTTACTGAATTGGTGGAAGTAAAAATTGGTTCTTTTAGCAAAATGCATAAATTTGTAGTGTGCGATTGTAGTCCTGTAAATCTTTTAGGTCGTGACCTTTTATGTAAGATGAATTGCACAATTTATTGTACGCCAGATGGAATCGGTTTTCAGACTTCAGATGAAGATGTTTTGTATAAAGTAACTTTGATGAATCAGGAACCTGAAACGAATGGTTTGTTTCCTGCATTTGATGCAGAAAAACTTCCAGAAGAACTAAAAAGTGCAGTAAAAGAAAGTGTGTGGGATTTTACAGGAGAAGACATTGGATTAATGAGAGAAGTTGATCCCGTAAAAGTGACAGTGAAAGAAGGGACAACTTACCCGAATACGCCACAGTACAAATTAACTCCAGAAATAATTGAAGGAATAACTCCTGTGATAAATAAGATGATTGAACAGGGAATTCTAAAAGAAATCATGAGCAGTCCATGTAATTCACCTATTATGGGACTGAAAAAGCCAAATGGAACATATAGAATAGTACAGGATTTGAGAAAGATCAACAAAATAGTTGTACCCTGTTGTCCAATAGTGCCAAACCCTGCAGTAATTCTATATCAAATTCCACATGAAGCTGAGTGGTACACTGTGATAGATTTGTGTCACGCATTTTTCTCTATTCCTTTGCATCCAGATAGCCAGCCATTATTTGCGTTCCGGTTTGGAGAGCGTATTTTGGCATGGTGCCGAATTCCTCAGGGGTATACAGAAAGCCCCTCAATCTTTAATCAGATTCTAAAGAAATCTCTGGAAGATTTGAAAATGCCAGAAAAATCAGTGATGGTGCAGTATATCGATGACCTATTGGTGGCATCGAAAACCAAAGAAGCATGTGTAAGTGATACAATTGCTTTACTGAACCATTTAGAGAAAAGAGGACATAAAGTGTCTCCTTCAAAATTACAGTTTTGTCAGAAAGAAGTCCAGTATTTAGGGCATAAAATTGAGAAAGGAGTACGAAAGATAGAGACGGAAAGAGTAAGAATGATTCAAGGAATGAGAGCACCAATGACTCAGAGAGAGGTAAGAATGTTTTTGGGAATGGTTGGATATTGTCGACAGTGGATAAGTGGTTTCTCTTTGATTGCAAAACCCTTACAAAAATTGACCAAGAAAGATGTAAAAGACCCTTTTGAGTTAAACAAAGAAGAAATGAAATCTTTCAAAGAATTGAAAAAGAAACTGTGTGAGGCCCCTGCTTTAGGCATGCCTGATTATGAGAAGGATTTTGAGTTGTACTGCAGTGAAAGAGATGGATGTGCATTTTCAGTACTGGTACAAAAACATGGCACAATGAAAAGACCAATCGCTTATTTTTCAGCTGTTTTAGATCCTATAGCAAAAGCATTGCCTGGATGTCTGAAAGCAGTTGCTGCTACTTGTGTAAGTCTGGAACAAAGTGAAGGTATAGTGATGGGGTATCCACTGAGAGTATATGTTCCCCATTCAGTAGAAATTCTTTTGACAAGAACAAAAACACAGTACATGACACATAGTCGGCTGACTAAGTACGAAAAAGTCATCTTGAGTGCTGAAAATGTGACCATAGATAGATGCATGAATGTAAATCCTTCTACATCATTGCCAGATGAGGAAAATATAATTGAACAGGACGAAGTAGATCATGATTGTCTGAACGTGCTGGAATATTGCACGAAACCAAGAGCTGACATAAAAGATGAACCGTTAAAGGAATCTGATTATGTCATGTTTGTGGATGGCTCATGCTTGAGAACAAAAGAAGGAGTTTTAAGCGCAGCTTACGCAGTATGCACAGTGGCAACTGTGATGGAAGCGTCTTGTCTGAAAGGAGTTAGGTCTGCACAAGTTGCGGAACTGATTGCTTTGATTCAAGCATGTAAATTAGGAAGAAATGTACGAGTCACGATTGTGACCGATAGCCAATATGGTTTCGGCATCGTACATGACTTCGGTCAGATTTGGTCACAAAGAGGATTTTTGACATCTGCAGGAACACCTATCAGAAATGGAGATTTTGTTAAAAAACTGCTTGAGGCGATACAGTTGCCTAAACAAATAGCTGTAGTGAAGTGCAAAGCGCATAAGAAAAACGAAGATTACATAGCGGTCGGCAATAATTATGCTGATGAGATCGCTAAATATTGTGCAGAGAACATGGCGTCCATGAACAAAAATAGAGAAAGGGAGCATGTCTCTTGTCCTTTGCTTTTCACTAATACTGTCGAGACATGGGATGAAGTAAGGCAGTTACAAGAAACTGCAAGAGATGAGGAAAAAGATTACTGGATAAAAGCAGGATGTAGAAGACAGGAAAATAATGGTGTGTGGGTATACAGAGATGAAAGACCAGTTATGCCTGATAGCATGATTGCAGACATGGCACGGATGTACCATGGACAAGCTCATATTGGGAGAGATGCAATGATCAGACTTTTTAGACAAACCTGGTATAACCCAAAATTCAGAGCCATTGCTGAAAGTCTTTGTCAAAGATGTCTTATTTGTCAGCAGTTTAACCCAGGAAGAAAAACAGTAGTGAGTCTAGGAACAATAGGACGAGAAGGAGGTCCATTCACTAGAATGCAGTTAGACTTTATCGAGATGCCCCCTAGTAACAGACTACGATATGTTCTAGTGGTCGTCTGTTTGTTCTCTCGTTGGGTGGAGGCATACCCCACAAGAAGGAATGATGGAACAACAGTGGCAAAACTTATGCTGCGAGAGTTCATTCCAAGGTATGGTTTTCCAGTCACGGTTGAGACAGATAGAGGAACACATTTTCAAAATGAGTTGATCCAATTGATTTGTGAAGCATTGAGTATTAAACAAAAACTACATTGTGCTTACAGACCAGAGGCTTCTGGGGTAGTAGAGCAGATTAATGGAACAATTAAAAACAGATTGGGAAAAATGTGTCAAGCTACAGGACTCAAATGGCCGGATGCACTGCCTCTTGTTCTGATGACCATCAGAAGCATCCCTGAAAAGAAAACTGGACTCAGTCCTCATGAGATGATCATGGGACGAGCAATGAGACAAGCACACGTACCTGTCAACAAGTTATTAACTATAACTGATGATCTAGTACTGGATTATTGCAAGGGACTGGCTGATGTGGTGCGTTCTGTGTTTCATCAGGTTGGACCGGATGCGACCACTCTTGAAAGAAAACCAGCCCACGACTTGAATCCAGGAGACTGGGTCCGCATAAAAGTCCACAGGAGAAGAAACTGTCTAGTTCCTCGTTGGGACGAGCCACGACAGGTAATCCTGGTGACAACGACTGCCGTCAAGTGTGCAGGAGTGAAAAACTGGGTCCATGCCAGCCACACAATCAGAGTTCAAGAACCTACCGATCGACATGTGAGTCGACGTCTGGAAGTGTGGGATAAAAGTTTAACGGCTGGGACAACAAGGATAAGAGAAAGGGTGCCAGAACTTGAAGATCGACCTGAAAGTCGACATCTGGAAACCCCAACGACAAACACCTCTAGAGAAGAAGAGGAAGAAGAAGAAGAAGAAAGAAATTCAGAAATTCCAGAACTTGAAGATCGACCTGTAAGTCGACATCTGGAAATATCTGACACAACTTCAGAATCTGATGATTCAGTTGAAAACCGTGAAGAATTCCTAAGGAAAACTTGGGGTTATAAACCAATTAGAGAAGAAACTGAGCAAGAAATTGAGTTAGATGAACAACCAAGTACAAGTTATGGTGGAAATCCTTCAGAAACAATATTAATAGATGAAGTAGGGAAAGAAGTACACAAAAAGTTAGAAAATCGAGAAGAACCCCGAGGAGCAATAGGGACAGATAGAGAAACAGAAGAACAGGGAAATTTAGAAGCAGAAAGGGAGAAAAACACCAAATCGGAAGAACACCGAGAAGGGACAGTAATAAGGGAAAACAAGAAGGAGAAGACAGATCCACCAGTAGGAGATGACGAGATCATAAGTTTCAAAATAAGAGACAATAGTGAAACAGTTGAAACAGAAACAGAAGAAAGTGGAGAAGAGGAAAAGGCAAAAACTGAATCAAGAAAAAGAAATTGGAAATCAGAAAGAGAAGAAAGAGAAGGTGAAGCCAAAAGGCCAAGAAAAGGAGATAATTGGCCCAACAGCTATATAAGAAAATTGAGATATAGAATAATAAGAGCGGGAGACGAAAGTGCTGAACAAGTAAATGAAGTAACAAGTCAAAAGGGACAAGAAAAACCAAGTGGAAAAAGATTACAAAAGTCCAAAAGGACAAAGAAAGTGAATGCAAAGTATAAGTCACCTGAGTGGCTGTATATTGCACTAACAGATTACAAAGAAGAAGAAAACACTCACGAGAACCAGAGACTGAGAAGTCGGATGGGAAAAGGTGAGATGCAACAAACTTGAAGTGAAGACTTATAGTGCTTCTGCCGGACATGACAATTTTACTGGATGTGACAAATCACCGGATGTGACAACGAAAGAATTCTGGAGAGAATTAAAGAAAGTACCAAGCAAAGACTTTTGAGAGCAGAGTGGCATCTAAGTCATTTCTGAGGTGTAGTGACACAATTTTCTGAAACTTAACAAATAGAAAAAAGAAAAATGGAAAATGATAGGGATAGAAGAGATAAATGTGAGTTTATAAAAAGATGGTGCAAAATGTGCTGCTTTTGTACAGGGTTATTAATGACCATATGGATAGTTTTAGCAATCACAATTCCTATTAGTATAGCTGTGATAGAAGCAAAAAATGATACTAAACCAGAAAAAGAAACTAATATTAAAGAACCAGTTATTTTAAGAAGTAGTGCAGAGTTGCATAAGGATAAGTCAGTAACAGATTTTTCAAAGAATGTTTTTACAAAATTGTTGTATGAATATGTAGAGACAATGGATGTGAGAGATTGTTATGTTTGTATGCAGTTGCCTGCATCAGTGTCAGAAGGTGTGACTTATCATCACCTACCTTTAACTTATGGGATAACATGTAGTGTAATAGCAAGTTTATTTTATAAAACAGGTAGATTAGAATCTTATTATACTGATATAGATAAGATTTTTGCAAACATTCCAGTAGTACCAGAACTTAACAAAGTAAAACCTGCAAAAGTTTTAGGAGAATTCTTTTTAGAACATAGAAAATTAACGTTAGAAGAAATAGTTAGTAACAACCTTACCTGTGAGTTAAAGAAAGAAGAAAAAGTATTTTTAGAAATGGTTGAAGAAAGGAGAATGAAATTTCAAAAAGAAGCAATAAAAGAGGAAGGAAAACACCTATGGACGTTTGAGGAAGGAAATCATGAAGGGAAAAAGATAAATGCAGCAATGACATTAGATTGGCCGCAAACAGGAAAGTTGTGTATTAGGAGAAATAAGACAGTCTATGACAATTACTTTGTAGGTTCCAGTATCTGCCATGACAATTATCAAATTCTGGGAGGTTGGGGATTCAAAGGTGGAAAAGATCCAATATTTCCAGGTATCTATTATATTTGTGGGAATAGAGCTTATTACAGGTTACCGGACCATTGGTATGGAACTTGCTATGTAGGCCTGGTCTTTCCAAAAAATTTCACATGGACAGAGAAGAAAAGGGAACATACAAGATGATTAATAGATTTACACGTAGAAAGAGGGAAAGTTTTTCAGAAATTGTAGGTGATATTTTTGGAGCATTGATACCAGCAGTGGGAATATCTTTGAATGCATTTAAAATTCGGAAGTTATCCACAGTAGTAGATCGTTTGTCTACAGATACTGCGGGAGGGTTCTTAATGGTAAATACCGAAATGGTTGCCATGAGAGCTATGGTGATGCAAAATCGGCTTGCCCTTGATATTCTTTTGGCAAAAGAGGGTGGAGTCTGTGGAATGTTGAAAGTCCAACATTGTTGTACTTACATTCCTGATAAAAGTGAAAATATACAGAAGTATATTACAAATATTACAAATTTGCACAAAGAACTAGTTCCACTGGAGGTTGAAAGTGTTTTGGGAAAACTTGGTAGAGGGTTTTCTTCAGTAGCAAATTGGTTGACCAGAATGAGTAGACTAATGATAGGGAAAGTTATAATAATAGCAACTGTAGTAATACTGTTAGCCATGGTATTGAAAATAGTAATAACATGTATAAAAAGAAAAGTAAGACAAAATAAGATAAAAAGAAATAACAGAATAATGAAAGAGAGAGAGAGAGAAATGGGTGAAATTGAGTTGGAGAAAATGAAAGAAAGCATGTATAAGGAGACTAAAAGGCAAGATGAAGAAGAAACAGATGTGTAGATAACAGAAAGCAAAGGATGAAAGACATGCTGCCTGAAAAGAAGTATGACTTGGGTTTTATGTGGTGATTTAAAAATCACCAAAGGGGGAGTTGATGGAGCAGGGAAAATAAATTTTTTTAACCCCTAACAAATTTTATAATTAATTAAATAAAATGTTCGTTTAAATGTATTAATCAACACTGTATGTGTGGGAATGGTAACATGCCAATGTGTGTGCTAAATAATCTATTAATGGATGTCCGTGTGTCTAATTATAACGTAAAAATAAATGCGTACTAATTAAAAATAAATGCATGTTTGTGCTTCATAGAAATAAAACGTGTCGTTGCAAAAACAATAGTGATGGTAAGTAAGGAACAGCTTAAATGTTGCTTTCTGCTAGGTAATAACTAACTGGGGTACGTAGATGACGGGAGGGAAACGAAAGAGCTATTTTTCTCTATTTTAATTATGTTTTGTTTGCCTCAAATTAGTGCTTCTAAAGTATAACCGAGTGGCGATATAAAATGGCCGCCAGTGGGAAGATGTGCGCAGGCGCAAGGGGACATGTGACACGGGATGAAATCGGAGAAAAAACTAAACCTCGTGAGGTTACTGAGACGCTAGGATGCAAGAAATGGTCAAGGCTGATGTGACCTAATTGAACTGATAGTGTGCCGTGATGATCAGCAGAAGACCCGTGGGAAACAAGTTTAAGAGAAAGGACAATGACTGCGGAGTTCTCGAATGTATCGAAAGAAGTTACAAATGTACTGATCGAAACGGATGAAAATATGTTTGAGCGTATGGGAAAGGAAATGATCCAAGGACCCTTGGATCCAAGAGAACTTGATTAAAAGAATGAATAAGATGACATGCATGGACCAATGAAAGAAAAGCGTGTTATTAATGTTGCAACAGTTAGTTAGCAAAGTTAGAATTAGGGTATAAGAGGGCCTACTCTTAGTGGGAGGGGGTCAGTCGCGGTTGCAGTCACAGTCAGGAGAGGAGTTGGAGAGTCGTGTTGGTGGCTTCCAGTGCTGGGTGGTCCTGATCGATCCCTTATTGAGCGGGAGATGCTGAAAGACTGTTAGATGAGACGGGTTGCAGGTAGCTGATGCTGACGAGCTGAAGTTGCTGTTGCTGTCTTAATTTTCCAGTTGAGTATGAGAATCAGGCTATTTCTAATTCTTAACTTAGGTTAGAAATCATTAGGCTAAATTAGGAAGGTAGGCAGGAAATTAGGGTTTTGGCTTCATGACAAAAATTTCCTTTCTGCAATAAATTGATTATGCTTAATAAATATTTGAATTTAAGAATGAATAATTGAATAAAGTTTTAAATTCTTTCTCATGCTTTTAAAAATTATATAAAATTTAAGATTCTTTAAACCCAAAATGACTCAGTGGTTATTTTCCTAAATGATTGTGACATCAGTAATTGGTTATTGTGATTCAGCTGGTCTTAATCACTATGAACTAATTTTTTACATGAATGATTCATCGACAAAACAATGAGCAGGAATATCTTAAGAAATAACTAAAAGAAAGTGACAAATTAAGGTAATAAGATATCCCGGCTCCTTCCAGGGGTACATAAATGGTGTTCTCCATTTAGTTCTCATGCTTCTCCTAGGAGTACAGAATTTCATAAAGGTGTAAAGGAAATCCAGGAGTGTGCGTGTGTGTTAGGCGATGTTTATGGGCCCCATCGTCATGTGGATATGAGAAATATAGTTTGCCCCTGGATGACCTATAAGTGACCTGGGAGGAGAATAGTTGTTATTGTACGCGCTGCATCACGCCTTAGCTTACTTCACTTTCTGCTGGCCTTTCCTACACAACGGTCGTGGTTTGCATCACTTCCCCAGTGTCCCTGTGATGGGAACTCCGTAGAAAGCACATTGCACTTTACATTATTTTGTTCACTTTACACTGTACAACGGAAACCAATTCAATACTCAGAAGCAAAAGTATCCAAGGTCATAAGCACAGGCAGGCAAGACGGGGCACCAGGACAAATTGGATCGTAGCGTTTGGGCAGTTCCATTGTCCCGCCTATTTAGTGAGGTGAGCAGCACAAATAGCCTGCCGGAGAGTTGGAGAGGCTCAATAATTAATCCAGTGTATAAAGGAGGGGACCAAACAGATCCAGCCAATTATCGAATGATCGCTTTAATAGACTCAGAAGCAAAATACCATGCTTCACTGGTCCTCACCGACTTGGTAGACTGCTCCGAGAACAACAGCAAAATCCTTGTAAACCAGTCTGGTTTCCGTAGGGGAGTAGGTACCACCACAAATATCCTAGCCCTAGGCCTAATGCCAGATAAGTTTTTGCAGCAGCGCAAAAACCTATATCTATGTTTTATAGACTTCAAGGCGTTATTTGATCGCGTCAACAGAGGCCTACTATGGCACAAACTAAAGCAGTGGGGCCTCCCAGAACCAATACTCAGAGCCATAATGCGACGCTAAACAAACATGTGGATGCAAGTTAAAATAGCAGACAGAAAGAGACTAACCAGGAAAATTTGAACAAACATTGGACTAAAACAAGGCTGCGTTTTAGCACCACACCTGTTTAACCTATACATGGCTGATCTCTCTCCAATGCTAGAGGAGGTTAACTCACATCTGCCACGCCTGGGTACACTGCCTATCACTCATCTATCTTATGCGGACGACCTAGTATTACTAAGCACACAAGAATAGGCCTGCAAAGGGCAATCAATGAACTGGGGTAATTTGCTAAAGCAAACATGTTAGAAATAAATACAACAAAAACAAAAGCTATGATCATAAGTCACCGTCCCCAGAATTTACCGCCATTTAAAATCAGTAACACAAAATTGGAAGTGGTCAGCAGCTATAAGTACCTAGGTGTTTATATGGATAACCGACTTACCTTTCAAAAACACAATGAGAACCTAATGAAAAAAGGAAACAGACTAATATTTACACAGCTCTTAGCAGTCATCGAAGCGAAACTTCTGCCAACAGTGGCCTACGCAAGCAAAATCCAGCACGGGAAAGATGCGGCGATCCTGGAGAGTCTTCAAATACGGACATACAAAACAGTATTCTCATTACCACCTAACTCATCTCTGGCACAGGTCCGGCTGGAATTCGGGCTGCAGCAGCAGCACCTACACAGAAGATACGCTACAATAAAAACATGGTATAAAATCTGGACCAACCGACAAAACCCAATCAATAATGCACTCTGGAGGGCACTAAATGATGACTCTCAGTCAGTCTACACCAAGTACCTACAATCATCATTAAAGCTCACAAACACAACAGGACTTTGGCAACTGAATTTATCATTTTCCTCCTTTCAACAAATACTGAAGAAATCAGCAAGAAAGCAATCGCAAACAGAAGACAAAATCAGATTAAGCAAACAAGACCATGCATGGATGGTACTGCATCATACAAAAAATGCAACTGGCAACATACTTGGGTCTGACCTTTTCTCATTACTTGAAAACAATGTTCCTAGCCTCGGATCGTTACCATCCAACGCAGACCAACCAAGCTGGCAATAAAAGGGCCCTAAGTCATGCAGCCTTTATGGAGCGCTAAAGCAGGACCTCATCCATTTAATATGCATTTGTCCAGTCTTAAAACCAACCCGTCTCTTATTACTAAGGGCCATTCTCACCTGTAGCTCAGCAATATTAAAATGTCCTTATCCAAATGACCCACAGCTCAACTGTAATCTAGTAAAGTTTTTTACTCTGTACGAGAAATTATCAAAAAACGGACTAAGTGGAAAAGCACTATAGCACTTCTGAGTTAATGTCTCATAAAACTGTCTACCACTTCTTCTTTCATCTCCCAGTACCATTGCAAACTCTAACTTTTAACAGGAATATCAGAATTGTATGGTAGCAGCATCGTAGCAAATCAAACATTTTTAATATGTATTTTAATTGTGTATTATATTTAGTTTTATTAGTATATTGTTATGGTTTTAATTAACTAAAACAATAAAGAACACTTTGACTGTACAAAGAAAAGGTTTTCGGCTCCCAATATTTTGCAGATTTAACACAAGATCTCATAAGATTGCTTTTGTTTCTCTACAGCGACCAGGGAGCTCCGAGATATGTTATGCCACAATTAATTGAATAAAAAGTGTCGCATTGATTAGGAAGAGATATTGAGTATACAGGTCACTTTGGCTCTTATTGTTTGTTTTTATTGTAAATTCCATTGTAATTTTACTGTATATGTTAATTTATCTTATCTTTCACTTGTTAACGCTTTTTATACTAATGCATTTTTATCTTTGCTATGTACTTTTACAGCTCATTGTAGCCGAATAAAGTATTTGTGACTCACTGACTGACTACTCTGTGTTGGAAGGTGGCTTATTATTAGTTGCAGGTAGGACCTACCACTAACAATAAGGCCACCAACCAATTTAGACGGTCCAGTCAAGGTCTCAAAACATTAGCCCCTGGCTCAAGCCTTGGTAGCTGGTTGCTAGCAGGCAGGCTTATTTAGGAGATAGCTATGTAAAGCATTTAAAAACACCAAAACATTAAATAAGGCACAACATATAATAAAAATCCAACACTAATTTATACAAATAGGACATATTTTTATCTTTAAATAACACAAAAATGACAACAATCCAATGTAGGGAACCGGAGATATGAATTGTTAAATATTAACCACTTTTTAGTGCTTAAAAATATATAGCGCCACTCTGGAACATCTGGTCATGCTTGACCGGAACAAAGTCAATGTTTGAGGCTGACCACGATGGAGCCCTGGTCGGATACACTAAGCGGGAGACCCTGGTCAAAATTTTACCTTCACACTTAGAAACTTTTCTGGAGGATATTTTCTTGACAGCGAGCAAGGCACTTCGTCAAGCCAGATTCACAGGGGATTCACCTGCTTGGTTCAGCGAGAGCTACCGGTCAACTCCTCGAAGTCTTGAGCTGCGCACCTTTCAGTAGTACAAACCTGAAATCCTGGCCGGGTCGTGCCTGACGTTGGTCAGCTTGACTGACGACGTCGAGTCGATCCACTTATGGAGCTCTTGAGGGTCCAAACTGTCCAAAACACAAATCCAAGGGTCTAGAAACTCTGAGAAGTTCCTTGGAAGTGTGGACTACAATTTTCACAATGTACCTGGGAAAATCCTTAAAAGTCCATTGGGCGCACTCCAGGCTGGGGACGTCTTGAGAGAGATGGTGCAGGGAAGCTCTGTTAACCTGTTACTTTCAGGGACTCCACTCCTTAATCCTTTTTTAAGCAAGGCAAAGTCCTCAGGGCTGTAGTTCCAAGTGTGCAACAAGAGCAGTCCTTCAGGGAGCAGTCCTGTGTGGTGCAGACAAGGGTTCCAGTAGGACAGTCCTTCTAGTAGTTTCAGGCAGCAAATTCAAATTCAAAACTAGAACTGAGTTGCTCTGCAGCTCTCACAGATTGGGGCACCTCTGTCCAATGGGGTGCTGGGTGTCACCCAAAAGCATGACAGCTTCCTCCAAAGTGTGGCATATTCTTGTCCCACAAAGCCCTGCACTTTAAAATTCAAGATGGAGATGTTTTCTCCTTTAGAGTAAGAGGTGGCTAAACCAATTTACTGGTGTTGCTCATTTTCATAAACACCTCGGGGCAGATTTACAAGGAACTGATGCATCTGCATAGATGCGTCAGTTTCCTTGCGCCACCGGCAAATGTCCTTGCGCCACCATGGATGCACTGTATTTACAATACAGTGCTCCATGGCGCAAGGATTAACAGATGCGTCAGAAATTCTGACGTATCTGTTGGCCCAAAAGTCACGCATTGCTGGAGTTGTGTCGCAAGCGCGACGCAACTCCAGCAATGTATTTTGAGGCCTATACTTACTGTACTGCGTCACTCCTTATGCCTGCTTCAAGCAGGCGTAAGGTTTTGACGCAGTGCAGTCCTAAAAGTGGCGCAGTGAAATCTTGTAGATTTCACTGCGTCACTTTTACGAGGCCTTCCTGCGTGGGAACGCCCACCCTGCATACATTACTCGACGCAGGTATAATGTGACGCAGGGCTTTACAACGTGACGCATCTCCCTAGATGTGCAACGTTGTAAATAGGCCGCATTGTTTGGGCCGCCGTTGCGTCAAAAAAAGTGACACAATGGCTGCTCAAGAAGGCGCACAGGACTTGTAAATCTGCCCCCTCCTTTCCAGCCCTCCTGACGATCTGCAAATACCATGCCCAGGCCTGCCATCTGGATTGGGTTACAGGATGAGAGAGGGTAGGCCTGGCATTCCTTACTGTCCTGCTCTCTCATTGAAGCTCAGTTTGATTTACTCAGCCCCCTTTTTGACCTGTCCTCTGCAGCTGCAGAACTCTCCTCATCAGATAACCTCTGCTCTATGTGGCCACTTATTACCTCATCAAAGCAGCCTGGCTAAGTCTGCTAAGGCTGATCAGTCAAGAGAGACTGCTTGAAGGCAGGATTTTGGCTCACAGGAAAGAAAGTTCTGTTACTTCTTTTCTGTACTAGTTATGATAAATTCAACAGTGGCAAGTTGTTGGATTTATCATTACCAATCTTTCATGTCTTTGAATGACACTTTGCCTCCTTCCTAGCAATATTTGTACGAAAATAAAATATTCCAATGTTAGCCTATGGAGCTAATAACCTACAATGGGGAAAACGAAATTGGCAGGTTTTTCCTGATCAGGGCATATAAAACATCCTTTATAATGTCCCTGCCTATAGTTACATGGCACCCCACCCCTGGGGCACCTAGGGGAGACCTTAGGGGTGACTTATATGTAAAAATTAGGTAGATTACAACTTGAAAAGCTCCTGTACCACCAAAGTCGAATTTGCATACAACTTACTTTCAAAGACAATCTGCAAGGCAGGGCTACCTTTACAAGTGACAGCAGGCAAAACAGCACACTCCAGTGAAGGAAATCTACTGGCCTCTAAACTCCCCTGTCCTATTATATACTAGGGACATATAGGTAGTTTGAATCTCCCCTTGGCTTATTATACACTAGGGACATATAGGTGTCTGTCAATGCCAATTGTAATAATACAAAATGACTGTGTACCTTTTTAATCAGAGCACTGGCCCAGGGTCTGGGTAGCAGAGTCCAGGGCACTTTCAGAGTCAGTTACCATCAGTACCAGTCAGAAAATGGGGGTGAACAGGGCACAAAGGACGTCTTTCTCACACCCTGAAAGTCAAGTGTGTAGAGGTTGTACTTGACATCTGCTTTGTAATTACTTAGTAGGTCAGGCCCCGGGATATCAGTGGTAAAAGGCTTAAACTCTCATTGTTGTGGTCCATTGACCCCTATTTGCCCAGTAGTCTCTGAATGAGTCCTGACGGCGTCTTTCCCATCTCCTCTTGCCAAAGATTCAGGATTTGTTTTGGGGTTCCCCACAAGCACTCAGGTTTTGCATAAAGCCACACCACCTAGAGCCCAGCAAGGAAGCAAGTGAGTACCTTGCTTCTCCGTTTCTGTGGGTGACAGTTCCTACTTCTCTAGAAAGCACATCACATCTTTAGTATTGTGATGAAAATATTATTTAATGTTTCGACTCTAAAAGGTCCATCTGAGAATGTGGGAACCTCATCCTCATAAGGCAGAGAACAATGTAATGTGCCAATTACCAGCAGTTTCAAAACCTGGGCAAAGTCCTTATAATCCACTGCCAAACCGAGTAATATTACTCTCTTCAATGACAGGTCTCCCTGAGATGTATTGTCAATTAAAATGTGTATTATCTGTCGAGAAATCTGGTTGGACGATAAGTCTACTTCACATCTTTCACCTGAACACATTCACCCAAGTTAACCCTAACCTTGCTGCCTTCCTGGTATAATGTACCCTTTCACCATTTTGATAGGAGAAGGAAACCTCCGAGCATGTTCAGGGAGTAACACATCACCAGCCACAATTACCTCAGCAACAAAGGAGAAGAATTGGGCATGTTTCAGGGCCTTATTGACTTTGTGAAGAGCATCAGTTGATTTTGGGGTGAGTGTCGGCATTTATTTATTTATTATTGACTGCTTGAGAAGAGCAAACATTCACGAAAGTAGGTGTCATGGTGCTTAAACAGTACCACAGCCAAAGCCAAGAAGTTATCCGGCCACATCACCTATTCAGATGGAGAGGAGGGAAAAGCCATGTCTTTCAGGCTTACCTAAACTTCAAAAGGGAAGATTGAGGGGCATATTATCAACTGACAGCGATAAATATCGCTAAGCGCGCTTAGCGCGATTTTAGTTATCGCCGGCTCTCGCTGGAATTTATAGCTGAGATAGCGCGTTATTATCAACGGCTATCTCCAATGCGATAAAAAATCCAGCGATAGCGGCGAAATGCGTGAATATCGCTGGAAATCCAGCAATAGGGAAATCCTTGATAATAGGGCAGGGTGGATTTATCCTTACAGTCCACCTCCCATAGGATAATATAGCTAAGTCAGTTTTAAATCAGGCGTTCAGATACCAGCGATAATCGCGGTTAGCGCTACTTTTATTGTCGCTACGCGGGTTCGCGACCGGATTGATAATAGGGGGAAGTTGTGTTAGCGACAGTTTTCATGTTATTTTAGTAAGGAACGCCTACTTTGCATATTATTGGCGATAAACATCGCTGACATGCAAAGCGGCAGGATAACCGGCAGCTATCTCAAGGAAACAAGCGCTAACGCATGTTAGCGAGTCCTTGGTGATAGTGCGATAGAAATATCGCCGCTTTTCCGGCAATATGTGCCGGAAAAGCGGCGATACTTTCCTTGATAATATGCCCCTGTGGCTGTAAGAACAAGAGTGAGTTCCAGTGAACAGCTGCCGCAACTGAGAATGTTCTAAGATCATTGGTGGAGTGTCTGATGCTTTGGGACAGAGTAATAGTACGAAAATTGAATAGTGCTTTGAGGACCAGCCACAGATTTGAATAGCACTCTTTCCTTCATGGGTGATCTGTGCAGGTAAGCTTGCGCAGGCGATACGTGATAAGTTCTCTTAAAGCTTAAAAGGAGGCCAGCTGCTCAAATCTGAACAAGTTGTAGCTTAGTCAGACCATATGCTAGTTAAGCATGACTTACAGCATTGCACTAGTCTAAATAAATAGCAAAAAAGGCATTCAGAATTTGAACCTTGTGTGGATGAGGTAAACTCAATTAATGATCCATTTCAAGATGTTAAGCTGGAACACAGTAGAATTTACTTAGTTCATCAGAGTTAATGATAAATTAAATTAGACTCCTAGATTTTTTATAGGTTGTCTGCAAACGTTTATCCCCAGGCAGGTAGGCCAGAAAGAGAGCTCTGAGAATGGTGCACTTCTGTGTGGGAAACCTCTTCCAGTCCTATCCCCATTAAGCTTTAATTGTGCAGAATTGAAATTTTGCCTTAGCGTAAGTGTAGCAGTGGCAGCGTATTCTATCTTGCTCGGTGCTACATCAAAGCAACCAAATTGTGCCCATCTCTGTCGTGCAAAGCCTCACTCTTAAGTCTGGCATCAGAAATGAGAATCACTGAATAGCTTGCTCCGCTCTGAAAAGTTTACATTTTTGTATTAGTTTAAAGGTTGAATTTGTACTTTCCCACAATTCCAGTTTCTGCAACTCCTTAACTCTTTGTTTCAGTTTAGTCACATGATCTCCACTGGAGCACTGAGTATGAAAACATAAATGTGCTCTCTGTACATATGTGTTTAGCTTTTATGCTCACAGGATCACCTGGTAGCCCATCTCTGTGATTCACAAACTATTTTTAGGCCGAGCCTAGCGTTGCAGCGCATGCGCTGCTCGCTTTGCGAGGCATGCTGTATTAGGGTATGTTTTAGAAGTGGTGTGGAAGCCCCGCCCATATTTTTCATTGGCTGGCGTCATCGTCCATGGTAAATGCTGGCTTCCGATTGATAATGAGGCTTCTTAGTCCCTCCTTGTTACCGCCCTGTCTCCTTTTGGGACCGCCCATCAGGACTGGATCTTTTACTTGCGGCGTTACACGGTCTCCTTCATTACTCGGTAGGCACTATGTTTTTTCAGCCGCCTTTGGCAAGGGCGGCCGGCCGTGTGTTTATTTTTGCATCGCGCTTTCACTTTAACAATAGCTGCCGGCCAATCCCGCGAGTGCTGTGTGGGGCGGCAGCTATTGTAAAGTGAAAGCGCGATGCAAATCTAAACAAGCGGCTGCCTTTGCGCAATGCCAACAGCTTGTTTTTTGTTTTTACTTTGACAACTAGCACGGCGCTCTCAGCCCCACATGTTGTCTGCGTTGACTTTGCTCCCGCCCCCCTCCTGTTAGCTGTGTTGACCACCTCCCTCGTCCCTCCTTCTCACCCTTTTCTGGGCACGTAGTTTTTAGGTCAAGCCTAGCACAGCGCATGCGCTGCTCTATGGGGAGGCTTCTTGTAAGCACTCCAAACTTCCCACAGACTTCTCCGTGGGATTTACTTACCTGCCAAAGATTTCATTGGCCATAGTGTGTGTCTTTCAAAAAAGAAAGCATGCAAATGGCCGAAGGCGTGTGTTTGTCCCACCTTTTGTTGCAATGTTCCCTCCCATGGCCTATGGGTCTCGGGAGCGAGCATTATCGCAGCTGCATTCCTTACATGGTGCCATCTATTATGTATCATGTTACAAATTAGCGCAGTTGCGCTTGTTTTATCTCTGGCTGCCTTTATGTTGTCTGGGTAACCGCCACGCAAACGCAGCCTGTTATTTCCGATGCATGTTTAAAATAATGATTAAATGGGGAGTTTGCGTGTCACTGTCACCTCCTGTTGGCCTCACTGTGAGGCGTTCTATCTCGAACCAGGTGATAACCTCTTAGACGTTATCTTGCCTTTTCTAGGCCTCTCTGCAGACTGCCAACACTTCAGCTGGCTGCTAGGCATTTTAAATATCCCCAGCGAGCCCTAACCTTACCCCCTTTCTCTTCTTGTCAGCTGGAATGTCTCCGAGCTGTCAGAGGCTTGTTGCTTATTTATGTTTCCGTGTGTTTTATGTCTTCACTGAGATATGACAGCCCCAGACACTGTGCTGATTTCAATCAGACCCCTTTTTTTTGCAAGAGGCCTAGCATTTTTACTCAGGCGGACCCCGTTCGCATGCTTCACAGACCCCTACGCTTAATGAAAATGTTTCAGAAGGGCTGAAATTAAAAAAATCCTGAGTGCTCAGCGAAACAACAGTGTATCGATACACAAGACCAAGAAGAAAAAAAAAATCTCTCAGCTTTTGTTACAAAAAAGGGAAAAGAACAGAGAGTGACCCTCGCCTGCCAAAGGTTCTGACACCGAAAGAAATACCTTTAGGCTGAGCTGGCAGGCAGGGCCTAGCATCAGATTACTTTATCACATCTGAGAATGAGGCTTGTACCTGCTTCGAGAGGCGGCACACAGAAAGTGCTGGATGTTTTACCCCTGCTGCTTATTAAGTGAAGGCTTTTTTTGATGTCTTGCGGAGAAGGGTTGCCTATCAGACAGACGGCTGAAATTAAAGCATATGTGCAGTGCAGCCGGGGAGTCACGAGGGTACTTGATTCATGCCACTTGTTTGCCGCTCAGTGTGGGGCAGGCATGTAGTATGTGCACACTGCTTCTCATAATCACTCGGCTCTGATATGTGGTTGTTGGCATGCGGTGTTAACGGAAACCGTGGAAACTGAAGCCGGGGAAGCAGCAATGCCGTATTAAATAGAAATTACCTACCTCAGGCTGCAAGAAACATGGTTATTGAAAAGAAGAATAGTATGCTAAAAACCAATTAAATATAGAGCCTTTCACATCAGAAATACACTCAACATAATACCACTCAGTACCACATAATTACACGTCATATAATTACACTCTATTCAATGCCACATAAATACACTCCATATCATACCACAGTGCCACATAATTACACTCTGCTCAATGCAACATACACTCCACAAAATACCACTCAGAGCGACATAGTTACACGCCACATATTTACACTCTACTCAATGCAACATAAATACACTCCACATACCACACAGTGCCACATAATTATATGCTACATAATTACACTGCACTCAATGCAACATACACTTCAAATACCACTCAGTGCCACATAATTACACACCACATAATTACACTCTACTGAATGCAACATACACTCCACACAATACCACTCAGTGCCACATAATTATATGCTACATAATTACACTGCAGTCAATGCAACATACACTCCAAATAATACCACTCAGTGCCACATAATTACACACATAACTACACTCTACTGAATGCAACATACATTCCACAAAATACCACTCAGTGCCACATAATTATATGCTACATAATTACACTGCACTCAATGCAACATACACTCCAAATAATACCACTCAGTGCCACATAATTACACGCCACATAATGACACTCTACTGAATACAACATACACTCCCCATAATACCACTCAGTGCCACATAATTACACACCACATAATTACACTCTACTCAATGCAACATAAATACACTCCACATAATACCACACAGTGCCACATAATTATATGCTACATAATTACACTCTACTGAATGCAACATACACTCCAAATACCACTCAGTGCCACATAATTACACGCCACATAATTACACTCTACTGAATGCAACATACACTCCACACAATACCACTCAGTGCCACATAATTATATGCTACATAATTACACTGCACTCAATGCAACATACACTCCAAATAATACCACTCAGTGCCACATAATTACACGCCACATAATTACACTCTACTGAATACAACATACACTCCCCATAATATCACTCAGTGCCACATAATTACACGCCACATAATTACACTCTACTCAATGCAACATAAATACACTCCACATAATACCACTCAGTGCCATATAATTACACACCACGGGGCAGATTTACAAGCCCCTTGGCCACTCTTGCGTCACTTTTCCCATGTTAAAAGTGACGCAAAAGTGGCGCAAGGGGCTTGTAAATCTGCCCCCACATACTTACACTCTACTCAATGCAACATAAATACACTCCACATAATACCACACAGCGCCACATAATTATATGCTACATAATTACACTGCACTCAATGCAACATACACTCCAAATACCACTCAGTGCCACATAATTACACACCACATAATTACACTCTACTGAATGCAACATACACTCCACACAATACCACTCAGTGCCACATAATTATATGCTACATAATTACACTGCACTCAATGCAACATACACTCCCCATAATACCACTCAGTGCCACATAATTACACGCCACATAATTACACTCTACTCAATGCAACATAAATACACTCCACATAATACCACTCAGTACCACATAATCACACGTCACAATTACACTCTTTCCAATGCAACATAAATACACTCCACATAATACCACTCAGTGCCACATAATTACACACCACATAATTACACTCTACTCAATGCAACATGAATACACTTCACATAATACCACTCAGTACCACATAATTACTCGTCACATAATTACACTCTATTCAATGCAACATAAATACACTCCACATAATAACACTGTGCCACATAATTACATGCCACATAATTACACTGTATTCAATGCAACACAAATACACTGCACATAATACCACTCAGTGTGACATAGTTACACGCCACATAATTACACTCTACTCAATGCAACATAAATAAACCCCACATACCACTCAGTACCACATAATTACAAGCCACATAATTACACTCTACTCAATGCAACATAAATACACTCCACATATTACCACTCAGTGCCACATAATTACACGCCACATAATTACACTCTACTCAATGCAACATAAATACACTCCATATAATACCACTCAGTGCCACATAATTACACCCCACATATTTACACTCTACTCAATGCAACATAAATACACTCAACATAATACCACTCAGTGCCACATAATTACACACCACATAATTACACTCTACTCAAT
Source organism: Calotriton arnoldi (assembly GCA_963921515.1). Classification (NCBI taxonomy): domain Eukaryota; kingdom Metazoa; phylum Chordata; class Amphibia; order Caudata; family Salamandridae; genus Calotriton; species Calotriton arnoldi. The sequence continues at coordinate 1,396,376 of CAWUFW010002697.1, read as the reverse complement.
GCAACATGAATACACTTCACATAATACCACTCAGTACCACATAATTATATGCTACATAATTACACTGCACTCAATGCAACATACACTCCAAATACCACTCAGTGCCACATAATTACACACCACATAATTACACTCTACTGAATGCAACATACACTCCACACAATACCACTCAGTGCCACATAATTATATGCTACATAATTACACTGCACTCAATGCAACATACACTCCAAATAATACCACTCAGTGCCACATAATTACACGCCACATAATTACACTCTACTCAATGCAACATAAATACACTCCACATAATACCACTCAGTACCACACAATTACACGTCACATAATCACACTCTATTCAATGCAACATAAATACACTCCACATAATACCACTCAGTGCCACATAATTACACACCACATAATTACACTCTACTCAATGCAACATGAATACACTTCACATAATACCACTCAGTACCACATAATTATATGCTACATAATTACACTGCACTCAATGCAACATACACTCCAAATACCACTCAGTGCCACATAATTACACACCACATAATTACACTCTACTGAATGCAACATACACTCCACACAATACCACTCAGTGCCACATAATTATATGCTACATAATTACACTGCACTCAATGCAACATACACTCCAAATAATACCACTCAGTGCCACATAATTACACGCCACATAATTACACTCTACTCAATGCAACATAAATACACTCCACATAATACCACTCAGTACCACATAATCACATGCCACAATTACACTCTTTTCAATGCAACATAAATACACTCCACATAATACCACTCAGTGCCACATAATTACACACCACATAATTACACTCTACTCAATGCAACATAAATACACTACACATAATACCACTCAGTACCACATAATTACATGTCACATAATTACACTCTATTCAATGCAACATAAATACACTCCACATAATACCACTCAGTGTGACATAGTTACACGCCACATAATTACACTCTACTCAATGCAACATAAATACACCCCACATACCACACAGTACCACATAATTACAAGCCACATAATTACACTCTACTCAATGCAACATAAATAGACTCCACATATTACCACTCAGTGCCACATAATTACACTCTACTCAATGCAACATAAATACACTCAACATAATACCACTCAGTACCACATAATTACACATCACATAATCACACTCTATTCAATGCAACATAAATACACTCCACATAATACCACACAGTGCCACATAATTATATGCTACATAATTACACTGCACTCAATGCAACATACACTCCAAATACCACTCAGTGCCACATAATTACACACCACATAATTACACTCTACTCAATGCAACATACACTCCACACAATACCACTCAGTGCCACATTATTATATGCTACATAATTACACTGCACTCAATGCAACATATACTCCAAATACCACTCAGTGCCACATAATTACACGCCACATAATTACACTCTACTGAATACAACATACACTCCCCATAATACCACTCAGTGCCACATAATTACACGCCATATAATTACACTCTACTCAATGCAACATAAATACACTCCACATAATACCACTCAGTACCACATAATTACAAGCCACATAATTACACTCTACTCAATGCAACATAAATACACTCCACATATTACCACTCAGTGCCACATAATTACACGCCACATAATTACACTCTACTCAATGCAACATAAATACACTCCATATAATGCCACTCAGTGCCACATAATTACACGCCACATATTTACCATCTACTCAATGCAACATAAATACACTCAACATAATACCACTCAGTTCCACATAATTACATGTCACATAATCACACTCTATTAAATGCAACATAAATACACTCCACATAATACCACTCAGTACCATATAATTACACGCCACATACTTACACTCTACTCAATGCAACATAAATACACTCCACATAATACCACACAGTGCCACATAATTATATGCTACATAATTACACCGCACTCAATGCAACATACACTCCAAATACCACTCAGTGCCACATAATTACACACCACATAATTACACTCTACTGAATGCAACATACACTCCACACAATGCCACTCAGTGCCACATAATTATATGCTACATAATTACACTGCACTCAATGCAACATACACTCCAAATAATACCACTCAGTGCCACATAATTACACGCCACATAATTACACTCTACTCAATGCAACATAATTACACTCCACATAATACCACTCAGTGCCATATAATTACACGCCATATAATTACACTCTACTCAATGCAACATAAATAGACTCCACATATTACCACTCAGTGCCACATAATTACACTCTACTCAATGCAACATAAATACACTCCATATAATACCACTCAGTGCAACATAATTACACTCCACATATTTACACTTTACTCAATGCAACATAAATACACTCAACATAATACCACTCAGTACCACATAATTACACATCACATAATCACACTCTATTCAATGCAACATAAATACACTCCACATAATACCACTCAGTGCCACATAATTACACACCACATAATTACACTCTACTCAATGCAACATACACTCCACACAATACCACTCAGTGCCACATAATTATATGCTACATAATTACACTGCACTCAATGCAACATATACTCCAAATACCACTCAGTGCCACATAATTACACACCACATAATTACACTCTACTGAATGCAACATACACTCCACACAATGCCACTCAGTGCCACATAATGATATGCTACATAATTACACTGCACTCAATGCAACATACACTCCAAATAATACCACTCAGTGCCACATAATTACCCGCCACATAATTACACTCTACTCAATGCAACATAATTACACTCCACATAATACCACTCAGTGCCATATAATTACACGCCATATACTTACACTCTACTCAATGCAATATAAATACACTCCACATAATACCACACAGTGCCACATAATTATATGCTACATAATTACACTGCACTCAACGCAACATACACTCCAAATACCACTCAGTGCCACATAATTACACGCCACATAATTACACTCTACTGAATACAACATACACTCCCCATAATACCACTCAGTGCCACATAATTATACGCCACATAATTACACTCAATTCAATGCAACATAATTACACTCCACATAATACCACTCAGTGCCATATAATTACACGCCATATACTTACACTCTACTCAATGCAACATAAATACACTACACATAATACCACTCAGTGTGACATAGTTACACGCCACATAATTACACTCTATTCAATGCAACATAAATACACCCCACATACCACTCAGTACCACATAATTACAAGCCACATAATTACACTCTACTCAATGCAACATAAATACACTCCACATATTACCACTCAGTACCACATAATTACACGCCACATAATTACACTGTACTCAATGCAACATAAATACACTCCATATAATACCACTCAGTGCCACATAATTACACGCCACATAGTTACACTCTACTCAATGCAACATAGACTCAACATAATACCACTCTGTACCACATAATTACACGTCACATAATTACACTCAATTCAATGCAACATAAATACACTCCACATAATACCACTGTGGCACAAAATTAGACGCCACATAATTACACTCTACTCAATGCAACATAAACACACTCCACAAAATACCACGCAGTGCGACATAGTTACACGCCACATAATTACACTCTACTCAATGCAACATAAATACATACCACATACCACTCAGTACCACATAATTACATGCCACATAATTACACTGTACTCAATGCAACATAAATACACTCCACATAATACCACTCAGTGCCACATAATTACACGCCACATAATTGCACTCTACTCAATGCAACATAAATACACTCCACATAAATGCACTCTATACCACATACCACCAATCAACATAAATGCACTCCACACCATGACACAATTTCACTAAGCATAATTTCACTCAACACCACAGTTCCAGGCCACACAATTCAACTCCACACATTTCCAATACACACCGCATAATTACACACCAAACAACATATTTCAACTTCACAACTCCACAATCCACACCATATAGTGTCACCACCTGAGCACCAAACATCATTCACCACCACCATTTTGCATCAGCGCACCACCTAAGCATCACGTCAGTCTGCCCTTGTAATCTGGCATCTGTTGATTCTCCCCTAGTGTCCGTCCGCTGCTCGTGTTCTAATTAAATTACTGTTTTCCAACCTCCACTCCCCCGTTATTTATGTCCCGCTCCCCCATAACAAAAGACATTATAACAAACAAGCATGAGAACAGGCAGGAAGAAGTTGCCAGCAGTGAAAGTACAAAAAAACTAGAAGACATTTTCTATGTTAAAATCTTTTTTTAATCAGGTTTTTCAGTTGTATATAATGTCGTCTTTGTTTGTATAGAGGTAACAAAAATGCTTAACACTTTTTATTATAACTTTTCAACATAATGCACAGCAGCCACAATGCTCTACAACATAGCCAAAAGTTCTGGCTAAACACATAAGGTCTCAAAGGCGAGACCTATTGGCTATGCCAATGCTTGTTTTGCATTATTTTTAATAAATGTAACTTTTTTTTTATTAGAGAACATGGGCCTATCGCCACCCCACCTTCCCCTGAGTGTTTTATTTATTCATGGGTAACAGTTAAAACCAGGGCGGAGTCACCGCTCCGAAGAAGCAGACGCATAGTCCTAAATTGCAGAGATGACATCAGACGGCAACGCCTCCTCCAGCCGAGGACTGACGTGCTGGGAGAAGTAAAAGCATCCACTTCTGCTGCTCTATTCCCGTTTAACCTGCACACTCTGCTGGGGTGCTCCTAAGGCGTAACAGAGACACTCGTGCAACCTATGCCGAACACACTGCTAGATACCCCTATGGCCACGGTCCAGGAGAAAGCAGTGGCTCTAAGTTTCTGCCTGACCTACTGTCCCTGGCAGAAGCCACCTGGTAGGCAACACAGTGCATTGCTCTCCTTGCTCATTTACTGCGGCTGAAGTGCATGCTCAATTAAAAGGAGCGAGTGTTGCTGATCCTCGCTTGTAATACCTCTTTCAAAACTGAAAGGGCATGCACTTTCAAAGTCTGTTTCTGTTCTACATTTTTTACAGCAAAGCCAAATAACGCCAGGGTTGTCTGGTGGGCATAAGTAAAGCTCAGAGGTCTCGTAAACACCCCAAACATCTCTGTTGTCACTAGTGTAATCGGTTTTTGTATGCAGCAGGTTTTATTTTTACTGCTTCTAAAGTCTGTCATGATGCATTCATCAAAATATACTTGTTTTGTCTGTTAATAGAGTATCCGTTTCTGACAAATGCGGCTGCCCGTGGCCCACGTAGGGGGCCACTCATGAGGGCGGCTCTCTAGTGCCATCTGTGCACCAACCCACCCCCCTCTCTAATGCGGGGACTCAGGGAGGAGTCCCCCCATCCTGGCCTGTGGCGCGCTAGGCGCGTCACTTCCGGCGCGCCGAGGATTGGGGGAAGGTATATAGGTCTTCCCCGCCATCCTGGCGGCCTCTTTTGCGCCGGACACGCCGTCTTCTGCCACGACCCTCGATGCCGTTTGGCGTGCCGAGGTGGTCCCGCCATTGTGTCCCTGGTCTGGCGTCGGTTTTGTTCCGGTGAGTGCGAGAGCTCTGTCGAACCCCCCCCCCCACATCCCCCCCAAGGTGTTTCCCCTTCGGTCGGCGGCTCTGACCTCGTGGTGAGAGCCGGGTAGCACGGGTGGAGCTGGGCAGGGGTTCGGGGCCCAGGTTGTCACAGAGCACCCCCCCACACCCCCTTGCATGGTGGTGTGTGGCGGGGGAACAGCGGGGGCCGTTGGCTCGGACTGGGTGTGCCCACGGGGCCATGGCTCCCGGGCATGGTTCGTGGGGGGGTGGTCGCAGAGCCGGAGGGGCACGGGGCGACGTGGGGGTTGACTTATGTCCCATCGGCTATGATGTTAGGAGACGGGCCGGTCGATTACCTCGTGAAGTGTTGTTGGGTATCGACGGGGTCAACGAGCTTGTCCCATGCTGACCGCGGTCTGCCCCGGGGGTCGGCCTCATTGGGGGCTGGAGGCGTGGATGGTGGCGAGTGTTTAGGGTTCCTGGATGCAGATGGGGTGCGGGGGCGCCACTGGTGTTTGGGCATCGGAGTTCAGACGTGCGAGGCAGGCCTGGGTGGAGGTCTTCGGCTCCCTGGTCCGTGGTCATTGTTTTGGCGGGTACTGGACTGGAGGCAGTGCGGTGTGTGCTGTCTTGGCACGGGCCCGTTTGGCCGTTTGTGAGCAACACGACTGCAAATGTGGGGTGCGAGCCGCATGACGCAGAGCCAGTCCTAATTGCCTGCAGTTTTCTAGCGATGGCTGCACTCAGATGCAGAGAGATCACGCGGGTCAGCGTTCCTCGGCTTTGTCCCACTTTGCGTACACGGCCCAAGGGGGGCCGCAATGAGGGTGTAGAGAACCATTGTTGCACCAAGGGTGTTCGCACGTTTCAGGAGGCCTGCCCTTGGACGGAGTAGGTGCTGGCCGGGAGCCCGGGGGTCGTGGACGGTGGTGCGGCAGTGGCTCCTGCGGTCTAGTCTTGGAGTGGCGGAAGTTCGGTAGGGTAGCCCACGGCCTTACTGGTCCTGGCCACTTGCGAGCCTGCGAGGGCCGGGGCGGGTTCTCCCCACGAGCTCGAGGCAACAGTATCACAGGTGCACTCTATGAGTCCCGGAAGCTCTGGGGGCGGAGTTCCGTCGGCAATGACCAGCGAGATGAGTAGAGGCAGGCAGGGTCTGTTTTGTTGGTGTGAGGTGAGCTGAGCAGCGTTGGCTTTGTCCGGTTTTTGTGTCTTCTAAGGCAGTTGGTGGGTTGGGTACTCCCCTCGGGGATGACTCGGCAAAGGTCACTGGGCACGTATTAGGCCTGGGCATCGTTATTCGAATTTCGTATTTCGGCCTGGTGCGCTAAACTGAATTGTCTCAAGCAATGTTATTCCCTGCTGTTTCAGACTCTTACGTCTTTACATGTTGTTACTCTCTGATAAGTCAGTCACTGCTCTTGACCTCTGGTCGTGCCGCAGGACCCCTCCTCCTCTGCTCCCCGCCTAGTGTACTTGATCGCGACTCGTCCCCCACTGCCTGTCGCAGTTCCAGCTTTCCCGTTGCTTCGTATATGCTGTCATGCCCGCGTAAGCTAGTGACAATCAATTCATGTCGTCTTATTCAGTCTCCGCTTAACTGTAGACTCTCTATCGATCATAAGTTTACTTGTTTTGTCTCTGACTATATGGCCTTCAACTGAATTTTACATCTACCATAGACCGTCTCGCTCCTTTGCGAGTTGATGCTTAAGCCGTGAACTCAGTTGCTCTGTCTGTGTTTGTAAACAGATCTGACTTGTGTTTTGCTTTCTCTGCGAACGTATTACACTATTTATTTATTTTGCCCTCACGTCCAGTTCCTTCTCCGTTTACATGGGTCGAGCACCACAGGCCATGTAGGCCATCGGGTGGCACTGCTTTGCCGTTGTCGAGCTCGAAGGAATGTGAAATTCTGGGGACCTTTTTTAATTTTAATGTCCTTTGTCGGGTGCTCCACAGTTTTACTATCATTATACCAGAGGTGAAAAGAATAGATTTATACCACCTTTTGGTCCGGACGTCTATTTATTTGTCCTTGCCCCACTAGGTCAATATTAGGATGCTTAAGGGAAATGTGGTAGACAGATGCTTGTAATTGTTTTCATATCAGTTCGGTCAGTCAACCACTTGCATTGGGCGTCGCAAACGGAAACAAATTTACAGCGTTTTTCAGTTAAGAATTTATTAAGCCTATTTGGTGTTGTAGCCAGCGTTTTTGTGCGCGTGCACGGGCCTCCCATTTGGTTGTTTAGGACCGCGGACGTCTGTTTTGGGCGGAGCGGCCTGTTTACACCGCTGTAGGCACCAGCTGCAACATGGTATTGTGACAAGGTCAAGTAGGTTCAATGTTTTAATCTTTCCCTCTGCTCAACATCAGCGCAAGAATCATACCAAGTTGAGCCGGTGTTTTCTTGGCAAGTCAAGTTGTGCATCGTCCTTTATATGGAAGTGAATGTTGCGAGGCTGATAGATTAAGCGACTGCGTGCTTGTGCGTACTGTAGCTCCAAATTTGACCACTCCTTCCTGGTCCTGGGGGTACTATATAGCCTTTAGGACTTTGGGTTCTCACTCAGATACGTGCAGCAAGGGCTCGGTAATGCGTCAGTTGATTAAATAGATGGACACAAGGACAAAAGAGGCAGAACCATGCGGCACGCTATGCCAAGCCATTCTTACACCTTTCATTATAAGATGTTCGGCAACCATAGATGGACACACCTCTAATTTCAATTATAGCAGACTGATTAATCAGCAGCAGTTGCGTCGATAAGCAGTTTAGTTCCAAACACTCTTCGTGTTGTGAGCATGGAGAGGTGTTAGTGCAGTTGGTGGAGGACAAATAGGGAAAGGAGGTGTGTAGTTTCAATGCAAGTGTTTTAGGTGGTCAAGGGGTGGTGTTGACTTTTGCAATATCAGAAGAGTAACTAAGGACACCAAAGTCTCCCCGGTGTTCCTCCAGCAAAGCCCAACTATGTCCGTTAAAAAGCTCTGGATGTATTTTGAGGTCCTCTTATTTATGATAAGGGAGAGAAAAGTGCCTATCATCGACAAGTTCTGATGGCTTAGGGAGCTGCGAATGCTTGGTCCGCTCACGTTGGCAGGTGATTTATGCGTGGCTTAGCTTTGTATGCCACCCTGCAGTGGCTTTACTAACTAGAGTGAGGCAGTGGATAGTGTTGCAAGCATTGCGCTCAGAGATGGGTCCTTCGATACCATTATTAATCTTAAACTCGGTCAGTGTACAGGCCAAGGAATGGCGGCATGCCCCCCGGGTGCTGGGGATGGTTTGTTGGTGGCAGCTTTTCAGACGTTTGTTGCAAGCTTGCACATGCTGTTGTTTCCGCAGAGTTTGGGGCAGGTTAGCATCCCCAGCTTGTCTCCGCGGGGTTGATGTTTCTTTCCGGTCATTATGATCAAGTAGAGCAATATCGATGGGTACAGCTGGACATAGGATTGCTAGGCTAGAATACAAGGGATTGTAGAGCAAGTGTTCCGTGTTCTGAGCCTGGTATACGCAGGTGTGAGTAAGAATGCTAGCCGCCAGTTCAACCTTGCATCACTCTAAATTCAAGAGAATAGGCATTGCTTTAAGAGTGAATTAGGCCCCATACAGGGCTTAGAGGGAACATTCACCGGGGCTAACCAGGACTGTGCAAACTAGTATGATCCGGGTCGGATTGGCACATTTGATAATGGTGCGGGATAATTATGGTTTTACCCTAGGAAACTGGGATTTTATTCCCAGGTTCTGTCTTTCGTTGCCACCGGTTACCAGCCCAATGGTGGGAAAGTATAATTTTACACTTACTTTGGGCAATTACAACGCAAAGAGAGGTGCTGAGAAATGTTGTTGAGACTGCATTGTGCAATTGGCTACAAGGGCCTTTATGAGGAAGATCTGCTGGCACCGTATAGAAACAGGTAACATGTACACTTGGTGGGCATTTCTAGCATTTGAAACAAAGTTGAGACAACCCAGTAGAGTTTCAATGCAAGGCCTCATTTGGTTGGGCAATTTCATTTGTAAAGCATTAAACCAGTCAGCCCTGGGAATTAGGCAGGCATACCATTAGATAAGATGTTTGTTCAAACCTGGTAGAGCATATCGACCATAATTAATAGTGGAACCAGGAACAGTTTTACAAAGCAATTTTGTAGATTTCCTGTAGAATTCTGGATGGACAAGCTTCAGGGATAAGGCCCTGACCTTTCACCCCTCGAGGGACCATCACTATTTCCAAGCAAGTAGGCGTGGAGCATACTAATCCCCCAGCGGGTGCAGTACAAGAGGAACGGGTACACGTGAATGTGTGACCTCATGACGCCCTGCCTTAGCAGTCCAGGTCACACCACAGAGGGCAAAGGTAAGGCCTCTGCCCCTGATGGACTATGTTTAATTTTAGTTGTGTGGGAGTAGGGCTCGCAATCAATCCAAGTAGGGCAGTTAGCGATACATAGTATCAGCTAGTGGGTAACATACACCGGTTATTCAGCGACATCATGCCCCGGGGGCACGCGCGCTGCACAAAAACAGAGCTTCAACCGGAAGGGTGCCAAGTGGCAAAAACCAGTAAATAGGTTTAATATATGGGTGTCTCTGGCCTTACAGCTGTGTGGAGCCAGTCTCATTTAGAGGTACGCCCAGGTGAAAATTGGGTGCTTTTTAAGGTTCTCATGACCAATGCGGTTTGTGGTATCTCCCAGCGGATCCACTGAAGGTGTACTGCAGCTAACATGAAACTGGGAATCTGGGATTCCGACACTTTTGCAGGTTTAAGCATCCAGGGTCAGAGATGGTTAGCAGGTACTGGCATCTGTGATCTGACGGCAGTTAACAAGCGGGGTGCGCTGCGTAAGTTGTCACTACACGAAAGGGTGCGGTGTCGCCAATAGTGGGCACAGTACATATATTGTTTCAAACCAGATTTGACACGAATAAGGTGTTCACCAGGGTTTAGCAGTCAAAGGGGTCTGTGCAATTGTCTGGTCAACGGGGCGAAGTAAGTGCACCCCAGAACCAAGGGTAAGTGACATGTTGCTGCAGTTAAGCTCAAATGCCCCGCCCGGTTAGCTAGATTAGCCACGCTGGGTGGGGACGCTGTCAGCCAACATAGTGTGCTGCTGTCCCAATAAATGGGAAAACAGGCTGTCAAGCACAAAAGGCTACTAGGTAAAAAGAACATTTGGCACATCCAGTATTCAACAAAATTTCAAATTTAACGGGGCCGAAATTTTTTCCACTGCTGGGGCTGCACAGGGTGGGCAGTGTGAACCCCCCCCCCCTTTCGGGGAATAATCTAGTATGGGGGGAAGGTAGGACTTAGTCAATCCTGAATGTTAGGCACCATATTGCAGACAGTGCGCACTGTATTAAAGCAGACAGGTTAACTAAGCTGGCATGCCTAAGGGGTTTCACAACAGAGGGAGCCGAGCATGCGTAATTCCCATAAGGAATAAGGGATGCATGTCAAGTGCAGGGGGACACCCTTGCTCAGGGATTGGCCCAAGGGGGGGTTTCCCCCCAATTTCTTAGTGATACACCTAGGGGGCACGACCTCATTGCCATGGGGAGGAGGTCACTCTTACAAGCCATGTAAGCTGACTTAAGGGAGATCAGCAAATACACGGGTCAATGTGAGCTCTGGGGTCTGAGATAATTCCCCGCAGAGTGTGGCACGGGGCTAAGTCAGAGGAGGCCGTTGAACATTCCCGGAAGAAGGTTAATAGTTCAATGCGTAAGTTCACAGATCAGAGGGGTCTGGGTTTCATCAGACATAAGATGATTCAAGCTAATATGAAAGGGTACTTTGATAAAGATGGGGTTCATTTATCACCAGTAGGGATGGATCTCTTCCTTCTAGATTCGCAGGAGGCTCTAGAGATGAGAGGTTGCAGGTGAGAGTATAGCTGTTTTGGTGGGGGGCTCTGGCGGCGACGGAGGCCGCCTCCAGAGCTGTGGCGGAGTTACAGGGCGATCTGGAAGCAAATGGGTACAGAAGGGTACCTCTGCAGGGCACAAGAGGAGTGCCAGAGCCAAATCCCAGGAGCCTCATGGGAGGTTCCTGGAAAACCGCGTCGGCGTCCCGTTAGTCCTTCGGGCGGTTGTGGGCCTGAACAACCGGGGGCTTGCCTTGCTACGCTCCGCCCTGAAAGGGCCGTGAGTAATAAGGGACCAATGTGTCACGTGATCCGGAAAGAGGATCACCCCATAAGGTGTAGCACTGATTGGGTTCTCCCCAGTGCTGCTTGGCTCATCAGGCGGGCAGGCAGCACAGTTGGTTACAGCTGCCTGCCCTTGGATCGCCCGTAAGATAACCCACCATATTGCATACTTTTGTATGGAATAAACCTGCAGCAATATTTACCCAAACAAAAGTTGTGTTGTGTATTTATTTATTTAGCATGCATGCTAGGTGTTGGTGTGGGTGGGGTGTATTGCCAATGGTGGCACTATGCTGGATTAAAGGAGAGGTACTTGCTTAGTTGGTGTCGCAGTAAAAGTATATCCACCCCACGTAGCTTACAAATATTCCCTGGACGTATCTGTTGTCCGTTTCACCGGTAACAGTCTAGAAGTGCCACCCTCTCGTGGAACAGGCAGTTGACTAACGACACCTAAAAGATTTCTCTTATACTATGCTGGTGCAGCGCCCAGAAGTAGACAAATACTCGCTAACTACACATGTGCCTTGAGGTGCACCGTATTCACAGGAGAAGGAAGCTGTGGTTCATTTAAAAACCAATGTTGTATACCAGGGCCAGATGCAATTCCGAACAATATTTAGAAATAAACCAATATAAATAGACAAATAAGGCAGGCGGTTGCTCTTCCTGTGCTGTCCCCTCCATGCCTCCCGTTTCCCTGTTTTGGACTCGCATTGCACGTTGCAGAGGGGCTGTGCACGTGTCAGCTGGCCCAAGTTATTTGTTTGTCTGAGTTTCCAGTAATATGTACAATGAGTCTTGGGATGGAGGGGTGTTATTTGGCCCGAGCGCTTATCGTCTTTGGTGGGTTGTCGTGTGCACAGTCTTCCATATGCCCTTCTGCCCAGAAGCACAGAAACCCTTAGGAAACGAATTAGCCCCCTAGTTCTCACTATAGGAGAGGCTTGCCCGAGAGGTTTGGCTGTGACATTGTGAGAAGTGGGCGTAGGCTGCCTTCCGACTCCCAGTCGCCCTCCTGGAAGTGCACCTTTTATCATGGAAAAGGGCACCATGACTTAAAACTCACTCCCCTTCTTCTCACTGTCAAACCTCGCCCACTCGCTTTCAACTTCTACCCCCTCTTTCCTGAACTCTCCCCACGCCACCTTTCCTGAACTCTCCCTTCATACACCTAAGCTTTTTTTTATCGCCGTCTGGTGACTATAATCATTTTTTAACAATTTGACACATTTGAAAGATGCTGGCATATTTATTGAGTTGCATTAGATTTAAAGTGATTTTTTTTTGTTGGTTCATTTATATGTCAACAACCGAGGCCTCTTAAAACGTTATGCTTTTATAATCAGTGTGCAGATATGTGATTGTCACATATATTTCTTAGATAAAAATTCTGATTTCTACACTGCTTAATTTTACATTGGTGTCCACAAAGAAAGAAAATAGGGGAGCGTGCTGCATTACTTTACTCAGGTATTCCAGCCAAAAACTCTGAATTACGTTTAGAAGCAATAATATGACAGACAATGCCACGGAGTATCTATATTCAGGATATTACGGAAGGGCAGATGTAAATAATAGTAATGGAGTTCGTCATACCTTCTAGTGGAACACATTAGACAGCACTTCACTCTTGCGACTCACTGCAGTGGCACCATATACTTGAACCTCACCGAGCTCACACGCCCTACTGTTCACAATCAATGTATCACTCCACACCAAATGGCAGACCAAACACCTGCCCAGCACACACCAGTAAAAGGAATGCTGTGGGCATTAACAGAGCACCACCTCTTACAACAGCAGCTATTACAACACAACTCTGAACATAAACCCCATACAACATGCATATGCTCTGGCTATTAAGGCACTTGGAAGGAAACAAACAGCAAAGGCCCAGAGTACACTGAATTCAGTCACAAACGCACACAGCAACAAGTCCCTGGAAACTCTGACCCAATAGAGCTTAACAGGTGCCCTTGATTAAACCAATAGGAGCCCTCTTTAAACACTGCATTAGATCCGTTGCTATACAGATGTGACCTAAGAGTCCCCCGCCACCATGCCATTGTTCATGGTAGAGCCTTGGACCGTGTGACAGTCAGTTACTGCCTTCTACTGTTTGCTGCACTTTGACCATGTTGATGGGCTGTGCCCTACTAGTCTCAACAACAAGTGTGTCTGTGTTGTCATTGGCTAATGCAGGGGTTATATGTTAAAGCTTGCAGAACTGTACCAAGGATTTAGTTGGTAAAGTAGCTCACATTTCTTTGGGACTAGAAGTGAATGTGGCCCTTCTGGCTGTACACAGGCCAAGCTGTCTGGAAGCACTGCATTGGACATACTATTTCAATTCCAGCGGCTCGATATCTGGCCGTCTGGCTGAATGGTGGCTGTCATTTGATTTGTTGGGTTCCCTCAGTGGATGTCATCTAGCTGCATAATACTGGAAACAGATGATTTGTCCACAGCCCCAAGCTGATCTGCCGTACTCTCGCTGGCTGGTATAAAGCTGCTAACTGAGCTGCTTCATGCCAACTGGAGCTTGCAATAAGTCTTTCAACCCACATATAGCCACCCACTGGTGCACGGCCTGAGTAGTCTTGTAGGTTTATAACCAGCGATCCGGCGGAACCCTGGTCATCTCAGGGAAATATCACACTACACTTTCCGTCAGTCTCAGTGCCTGCTATGTCAGTTAAATGGTGGCTTTTAATTCAAGAATAGGCTTATTAGGTCCCTCCTTAGTGCCTCCTTTTCTACTGTTGAAACCTCCCATGAGAACTGCCCCTGTAAAATGCGTTGTTGCTCGGTATGTCTTATTTACATTCTGTGAGCACTATTTTCTTAAATGACTTTCTCCTACCTGCTGTTGCAGGCATAACACGCTCTCCTGCAACATAATACATTTTTTGTAGCTGGTGCAATAGGTCTCGCATTACTGAAAGTTTGAGCTATTTGCATTGCAAATGGCAATGTTTGTTAATTTTTTCTTTGTTAACAAATAATCCAGCAGTAGCATAAGTGATAAAATAAAAGCCACGAAGCAAGAACAAATTGCGGAACCACAGGCTCTTACTAGGTATCCCTGTGGTGTTGTAAAGGGACCTCTATTAGCCACATAAGGTACTGCATCCTTAATGCAATTATAAAGAGAAAGATTGCAGCTGACTATATGTTTCTATTTGTTTTTATTGGGAGTGAGATTTTTGTTAGTTTGCGTTTAAAATATGCACCATTGTTGTTTATTCTAATAGTGCAAATTTTAAATGCAGGCTAACAAAAATCTACCTTTCAATAACAACAAATAGAAACGTATGCTCAGCTGCAATCTTTCACTTTATAATTGCATTAAGGGTGCAGTACCTTATATAGCTAATAGAGGTCCTTTTTCAACTCAATAGGAACAACTAGTAACAGCCTATTGTACTGCACCCTTTCCTTTCCTTCGTGGATTTTCTTTTATTACTTATGCTACTGCACCTCTTCACGCTTCCGCCAGCTCATTGGGAAGGTCAAGCCTGTGTGAGAGGAAGATAGTTTTATACCGGGCAACTATCCCTGTTTGCTCCCGGCGCTATCATGTTGGGACAGAGCGTGCGCAGGTTCGCCACCTCTGTCATCCGCAGGTCCCACTATAAAGAGGGGCCCGGGAAGAACATTCCATTTTCTGTGGAAAATAAATGGAGACTTTTAGCGATGATGACCGTTTTCTTTGGAAGTGGCTTTGTCTTTCCTTTTGTAATTGTCAGGCACCAATTGCTGAAGAAGTGAAGAGATTTCTGGCGTGGAGTATTGCAGAGAAGTCTGATGTAGGGCGGAATGAACCTCACTGAAACTATTCCCACTGTTATTGTAAATAAACCTAATATATGCTACTGCTGGGATATTTGTTTACAAAAAATGTAAATCTAAGAAACATTATTATTTGCAACACTAATAGCTCAAATTTCAGTAATGCGAGGCCTATTGCATTGCAAATGCTTGTTCTGTTTGTTAATAAACACTTTCAGACTTCTCAACCCCAATGGGCACCAGTAGTAGCTGATGTTGTGGATGAGTAGAGGGGCGGGCGGGGGTAGAGGGCATAGGGGTCGCAGGACAGCAAAATAAAAATTAATAATAATTTTTTTAAAAGTACCTGCAACCGGCCGCATCGCACTCTTCTGTTTCTTCCTCGCTGCAGCACAGGTTCCCAGACTGCCCTGTGGCCAATCCTGAAATTGCTCTCATGCATGATAGCAGCTTCAAGATTGGCCTATTTGTGCTCCCAGACAGACTGGGAGCCTGTGCCTGCTCTCTCCAACCCAGCAACGCAGCAAGGTTGGAGAGAGCTTCAATGTGCATGACAGTTTGGCCGGCCTGAGACGGCCTGCCAAACCTTCATGCACACTGAAGACAGTGTACTTCCACTCCTCCTGTCATCTCCCTGGCCCCACCCCCAAGACTCAGCAGGAAAGGAAAAATAAAACTATAATAAAACGTGTTTATTATGGTTTTATTTTTCCTTTCCTAATGTTTTTGGGGGAGCGACGCTCCTTCACCATAGCGGAGGAGCCGCCACTAATGAGCACAGATGTCTTTCACAGCCTGGTGCCTTGTTGTCGAGAAGTGCGTGCACTTGACCAGAGCCTGAGAGGAGAGTTTGGAACAGACTCCACACAAAAACACCAACCACCATGTTAGGTTGAAGAATTCTCTGGGTAGAGAATGACCTGACCTTCAACGCCCCAATCAGGTCAGACAGCATTAGCATAGTTTTAAATTTGATATACGAAGTCTGATTTTTGTACTGGGGGAGTTCTGGGATTAGGAAATAAGAGGTGTGAGTGAAATCCACAGTATAGAGCAGAAGGTGCAAGAGAAGGTGCTAGAAGGGACAAATGGGTTTCTAGAATGACTGCACAGAATCTGGCGAATGAATCTGCAAGTGCAAAAAGGACAATGACCCAGCCACACTGGAGCATCTGTGCGATGCGCCAGGCTGTGACCGGGGAATTTTGAAAGCAAGGGGGTCAATTGCCACGTATGCAAGATACTTTCCTACCTCCTTCCATGAAAACAGATGGGAAAGAGCAATGTCTCACCCTCAATTATATACCCTCCTGTCTAACCCCCCACCTGAGATGAGCTGCTGCACAAGGCCTGGTAGACATCTTAATGTCTTTCTGGGGGTGAATGAGGGTGTAGTCAGGGAAATGGGAGTAAAGAAATCTGATATAGGGACCCCCCCATACAATATATTAACTGTATGGCAAAAGCAAGCGCAGGTGTACAAAACAGTGGTTCGGACTCACCAAAGACGATGGGAAAAAGTCCTTTTTCAGGGTACCTTTGATCTAGAGTGCTTGAATAACCTCAGAAAAATATTGAAAGAACCCACAGATAAAGCAGACGCTGACCAGTGTCAGGTCTTCCTAAATTGGAAAGATAACATAAACTTAATTAGAAGTATCAGACGCACAAAAGAAACTCACAAAAGACTCGGGGGCAAACTTACTAGCCCTTATTGCTACAGGAACGTTACTTTTAAAGACGTTCCTGTGGCAATACGGGCTTCGTCTTATTTACAAGGCAGTATTGAGCCACTTAATGTGGCATAACGATGCCTTGTAAATAAGGCACACTTTCACGCTATACTTAGCGTGAATGGGGTAGGCAATGGGTGTTGCGGTGGGTGTTCTGCCGCAACACCCATTGATTTTGCCACTGCCCCATATTTGCAAGGGTGGCATAAATATGGGGCAGCGCCAGAATTAAGACCAAAAAAACCCTGGTCTTAACATGACGCAATGAGGAGAAATACTTTATTTCTTCTCGTTTTTGCTGTTTCTATGTGGGCTGCATTGTGCACTATGGTGCAAGGGTGCCTACGTTGACTCTAGGCAGCCATAATTAGCACCAGTGCAGGGGGAAACGCAGGACTGTACCGTATTATTGTAAATACGGTGCAGCCCTGCATTTCCAAAGTGGCAGAGATCTGCGTTAAGCCAAGAAGGCTAACGCCACACTCCGCCACTTCCCTTGTAAATATAACCCTCAATTTGAAGGATAGGAGTTAGACTGGTACCCCTACTGATCTGATAGAGCTGAATCTCCTCCTTATTTGTTTCCCCAAATCATGTCCAAAAAGTCAGAACCAGTAAAGACATGGAGGAGAACTTGTTAAATATTTTGAGTTTCCCATGCCTTCAGCTGATGCTAGAGGTGCTCTTATGATGACACTTGAAAATGAAACTGTACAGATGGTATAAGGGGTATGGGCAGATAACATGCAGGCGAGTGCAGTGAGGTCTGCTGGTGCAACCAGACTGACCGGCGCAGAAAGTTATGCAGGCAGCAGCACAACATGTGTGGAAGCACATTGCAGTGTGCTTAATATGAGAGACTTCACAACTTCAGACACCTCTTCTAGAACTCACTGTCGCTCAGCACCCTAATGAACCAATGGTAGGCTTCCAGTTAGTGGGGCAAACAACCCAACTATAGGCTGCCATAGTGTGAGGTAAACCATTTTCAGCAAGAGAAATTAAAAGAACCCCCCCAAATGATCAACATACCCCTTCATCCGGTTAAATAGACAATAATGATCCCCAGAATACCCTTTTCAATCCATCGGTGTCCTTCTTTATCTACAAGAGTACCTGAGGTTATGGATGGGTGCACCAAGTTACCATTCATGTGCCTTGGTCCCCTGCAGACCATGTTAACATTAAGAAACCATTTCCTAATGTCTGTGAAAATTCCATTAAATTTCAAGAGGAACTTAGCTTGTCTTTGAATGTCATAAACCTAATTGGGCAGATATGACTCAGCTGTTGCATCTTGCTGTGCCGAGTGCAATGAGGAATCGTTTGTTGGAAAAGAGCAGTTGGTAATGGCAGGCACCTACTGACACAGCTGCTCTTCGAGACTGTGAAGGAAGTGTTGGTAAGTATTATAATGGAGATTTCTAATTATAAACAGAATAAAGGCGAATCTCCAGCTGATTATCCTGATTGTTAGAAAGATGTGTCTGAATGTTATTCTGGAATTGCTTAACCCACAGAGAATGCTCAGGGAGCTGTTGGTGCTGCTTTTGTTCAAGGTGTCCTGCCCAAGTTACAAGAATTACTCCACACCATTTGTTCCCTTTGAACCCACATCAGACCTCACTTCGGAAAACTCCCCTGGCTCCCCGTACAGAAAAGATGCCAATTCAAGCTGCTGACTCCTGCACACAAGGCTCTACACAACCAAGGACCTGCCTACATTAACCACTGCCTGAACTTCCCCCAACTATCGAGAAGACTACGCTCCGCCTCCCTTTTACTTGCCCAGACTCCCTGCATCTACCGTAGCAGAAGTGGAGGACGCTCCTTCTCCCACATTGCAGCAAAGACCTGAAACAGCCTCCCAGTACACCTCCGGTCATCACCTCACTTTTGGAATTTTGAATGGCCCTCAAGACCTGGCTGTTCGAATAAGCCTCCGGGGCCTTCAAGCGGCTGGATACCCTATTGGGTAATTAGCCACGCTGGATAAATCCTGATTGATTGATAGAGTTGCAGATGAAGGGTCAGGTTCAGCTGTTGTCTGTTGCTAAACAGTGTCTGGCAGTACAGGAAAGGAAAAGATAATTAAATTAATCTAGACTGATGTCTTTACAAATGCAATCATTTCAACAAACCATGAAATGGAGTGGGCAGGGAACAATGGAGAGATCAAATGAGAGGGATTTACGAGGGGAAGAGTGGAAAGATAGGGAAGGGGCTAGGAGATTCTGCCCCACCTAGTGGGTTTTCAGGTGTAAGTTGTGGATAATTGGATCACTGGAAACAGGGTTGTCCTATTCTAATCTCTAATGCACCTCTCAGAATCAAGAACCTACCTTTTAGGACAACCCGGAAGGTGATGGCTGCCCCGGAAGCACCTTGATCCAGGTACGAAGGGTAGTCTTTAGTCTGGAGCAGTGGCAACTCCTCAGCTAATGCGGAGGAGCATTGCCCCACTGCTCTCCGAGCAGTGAAAAAAGGAAAAAAAATGATAATAACGTAAAGTTATTATCATTTTCTTTTTCCTACTGCAGTGGCTCTGTTGTTTCCTGGGGGCGGGGCTGGGCCTCGTGACACCAGAGCAGGGCAGAGGGAGGAGTGGTGGCACTCCAAGTGTGCAAGACAGTCTGACCGGCCCTCTCGGACCGCCCAAAACAGTCATGCGCACTTGTCATGTTCTCCATCCAGGCTGCATTACAGCCTGGGTGGAGAACATGCCACAGGCTCCCAAGCTTGGTCTGAGCTCCGAACTACGGCGCTCAGACCAATCACAATGGGATTGGTCAGGGGAGCTTAGGAGCCCAGGTGCTTCCTGCTGCCGGACTCCAGAAAGGAAGAAAACAAGAAGATGAAGAGGATCGGAGTAGAGTCGGCAGCAACACCGGCCGTAGCCAGGTAAGTTTTTTTTTCTTATTTTATCTTTTTCATTTTCCCCACCTATTCCCCCCCCCCCCCCCGCTGCCCTACCCGCACCTCCACCTGAGTCCGGTAGCTGCCGCTACTGGTCTGGAGACTACCAACAGAGACACAAAGAGGTAGGATTTCTGCACCTGCCTGTCATCAGCCACTGGGAACAGTGATGAGGGGAAAGACAAAAGGCTGGCCTCACCTAAGGGGTCCCTTTCACCTTGAACAGCAGAGACTTCAGTCCCTCTCTTCACCTGACCATCAACCAAATGTCACTGCTACAGGACGTCTGATCAGCAGTTTCTATCATCAAAAGGCCTAACTGATTTTCTGCAGGTCCCTTGTCTCCTCTTTCCCCACGTCATTATCGAAGTCTCCTCCCTCCAGCTTCAGAAAAATCAGCAATACACTTTCACTGCCTGAGAAAACAACCTGACCTCCACATTGAGCACAGGAATAGGCCAGGAGCTTACAAAATCGACCCCCCAGACCTCTATTACTTTGGGTCACTCATACACAAAATGCATGTACTACACAAGCCGCATACACAAACATGCATAACATTTGGGATGTTAGCGCTAGGATCTGCATTAGCACATAGAAGCAGAACGTTACATGAATAGGATAAAAAGGTCTGGTCACAACAATAGATTCACAAAACACAGAATGCTGCCACCACTGATCTACATGCTAAACCCATGACAGGGGCAGTATCCTACTGTCAGTAAGATGAGGGCATGCTTGTTGCGCGCAACCAGGTCACAGGACATGCAATGGACCTTACTCATGCCAAGGGACAAGTCTAGACCTTTGTGCACAGACTAGTGTAGCATGGGGCTATGGCCAAAATCAAAAATCAGGATCCCAGATGCTCTTAGTTGGGCACTAAGTTCAGGTTAAGATGACTGTACATCATGCCGGATACGCTGCCATCCCAACAGACACATCTCCCAGATCAGACTACCCAGAACTTTACTCCACTTTTGGAGGCGGCTGGTCATTGGATCAGCAAAACCAACAAGAAATTTGATCTGCATTCTGTGGTTCATTTTGGCTTTGTGCTTCACTATGAAATCTAGACCTCGCAGTGAGATACACCATCACAACAACTTGGGATTTTCACCCTAAATTACCATGAACCACTTGAATGATTTTTCAACTGTCTTTTGATTTCAAACTGAGTACCAAATAGATATGGCTGGAATGTTTTCAAAGCCCTAACTATGGAAAAGTATTCTTTTTCAATGAGGGCCTATTTCTGTTCTATGGGTAGCAACCTACGACAGATAAAGCTGATGCACATTACCCTTGTCATCAAGTTAAGCCAGTACTGCTCCAACTCTCCTATCTGATGCATCCATCTGTACTATCAAGGGTTGACTGTAGTCAGGGGCCTTCAGTTCAGGTGCATTGCACAGTGCTCTCCTTAAGTCCTCAAATGTTTTTTGAGACTCCTCAGTCCAAATCCTTCTTGGGCTTCTATTTGAATGTCAAAGCGGCCAAAGGGTTCACCATTGTACCAGCTACAAAGTCCCTGTAGCAACTAGTAAGTCCTAAAAACACTGTCACTTGTGTTTGGCTATAAGGCACCTCACTCCAACACTAACTGAATCTTAGGATCCAACTGGCAAATCTTCCTGTCACACAATTGATGTCCAAGGGAGACTTCAATGGACTGCCCTACCAACACATCATTAGGTGCTTTAGGTGGTTCTCCGTTGAATTGCTAAACACTATAATGTCATTCAGGTACGCTAGACAGAACTTTCCTAGCCCTGATAGTACATAGTCCACTAAGCGCTGAAAAGTCATACACGCATTTTCTAACCCAAAGGGCATTACTTTAAACTGTAATAACCCCTCTGTAGAAGAAAATGTGGCATTCTCCTTATCACTAGGCACTAAAGCAATCTGCCAGTAACCCCTGGTCAGATCAAAACTACTCAAGTACTTTGCAGTACCCAGCTGGTACTCATCCGCTCTGGGGATCGGATGTGCATCTGCCTTAGTGACTTTGTTGAGGCCTGTGTAGTTCACATAAAAGTGTACATTTGTAGAACCTTGCTTGGGCATAAACACCACGAGGATGGCCCAAGGACCACGGGATCTCTCAATCACCCCCCAATTCCAGCATCTTAGCTACTTCTGACTTAATGCATTCCTGGACTCAGTCATACATGCACTAAGTCTTGCTTTTAAGAAGCAGGCTATCATCTGTGTCAGTCTCATTACCACATGCAAGTGTCACCCAGGAGTCAGCAGGAAAAGATTAGAAAATCACCCCAGCACCTCTCTACACACTTTCTGTGCTCAGGTGTCAACTCAAGGACAAGTTGTCCACAGATCCATTCCTCATGTCACTCTGCGGCAATTCAGGAAGAGGCTCATTGTCTTCCTCAACTTCCACTGCCATAGCCATGATGTTCAATGTGTAATTGTGCCAGAAGTAAGGCTTAAGCCCATTCACATGGAACACTCCTGGGCTCCTTTGTGGCACTTGTGTCCACAAAGTACTTTACATCAGATGCCTTCTGCACTTCATTCTATGCCCTACCCCACATATATATTTTTTTTAAATAACTTTATTCGTCAGTTTTTATAAGAACATACAAGATTGTTCTGACATTGCACTTTTCGGTGCTCAGTTGTGCGGTACATATGCTCACATAATGCCAGTGCGGTTAACACTAATTACACTTTACCATTCACAGCCCTACCGGTTATTGCAGATTTGCTTATGTAATATAGGTACTTCTTTTCCATTATTGCTATGTCCCTTGAGGGATGTGCGCCTCCCCCCCCTCACCTCCCCAGTCGCTTGTGTGTCATACTTCCGTATGCGTTGTCAATGTGTCACCCTGTTCTTGTGACTGAGAGTGCTGGATGTTAGCCCTCTCCAGGAGATATTGTTGCAGCAGTTGCCAGATGTCTCGTGGTCTGGATGTTATCGGTTGCAGGTCAGCGTATAGGTCACTATTGGTATTACAGTAAATTAAACTATTGAGCCATGCCTTCTGTGTAGGAGTGTGTCTACTTCCCCAGTGAAATGCTTTCTCCCGACTCACAAGGAGAGCAATCGCTGCGAAATGACATAGGTTTTTAGGGATTTCATGTACATAGCCCATTAGTGCCACTTCTGGTGTTGGTGTGATATGGCCGTAAATTTCTCCCCCCCAGTATTGTTCAATCTTATTACAGTTCCATGTCATATGTGCAAAATCTGCGCTCAGCTCGTTTCATTTGGGGCAGGTTGATGCACGCGTTGGGTCAATCTTTTTTTTTTTTAAATATTTTTTATTTTTCATCAGGTGCAAAAACATTACACATTCACATAACCATAACAATAAATTGCACTTAGGCCGTACATAATTGCATAATTTGCTCGTACCCGGTAGCCAGCTGATCAACATAGTGTATCGCCAGAGCAGAGTCGCCTCCACCACCCCAATACACCTTAAAAAATAACTGCAATCCCCATCACATTCCCCTCTCAGAGCTCCCGGGTTCGAGAGACATCTTTTATTCAGACGTCCCCGTTCCAACATGTTGTGAATCCCCGGCCTCTTGGGTTAGACCATAGTGTCTCATCCAGCTCCCCCATATTTTTGTGAATTTTCTGGGGCACCCTCTGCTTTTATATGTCACCCTCTCTGCGGCCATATAAAGATCCATACCCCGCTGCCATTCTGATAGTGAAGGGGTTTCCTGCGTGCCCCAATGTCGTGCGATGTCCCGCTTGGCCACCACCAAACCCAGTGAACTAAAAAGTAGTTGAGGTCGGGGGATGTCAATGTCGCAGGGGAAACCCAGAAGGATGAATTTAGGGTCCAGCGGTATAAAGGTGCTCAGGATTATATTTAATTCACCAATTATCGCCTGCCAGTATGTCACTATATGTGGACAGGCCCATACCATGTGAAGAAAGTTGCCTGGAGCAGCCTGGCAGCGAAAACACCGAGGAGATTCCGCACGTCCCATTTTATGTAGTTTTACTCTGTCGTAATAGACCCGGTGGAGGATTTTGAATTGGATGAGACGGAACCTGGCCCGTATCGCAACCTCTCTAGGGTGCATCAAAGCGGCCTCCCAATCTATGTCCTCCATCACCCCCATGTCTCCTTCCCACATCTCCCTCAGCTTACCCAGAGAGACGGGCATATTATTATTTATTGTTTTGTAGGTAACAGAGACCGCCTTAGTGGTTAACTCTTTCTGGAGTATTCTGCCTTCCAGAGGTGCATATTCTGGGAACTCGTTGTCTTCCATGCCCTCCGCCCCCCATGCGTGCCGCAACTGAGCATATTTAAGGAATTGGGAGGTGTGAAGTTGGAATTCTGTCCGAAGGACTGAAAAGGGTTTGAGTGCGCCCTTGGCTATGATGTCTCCCACTGTGGATATCCCCAGTAGATCCCATGTTTCGAAGCCCCGAAGCTTGTTCAGTTACTCCAGTATTGGAGCTTTCATAGATTCCCATGCTTGGAATCATTCCCCGTCGTCGAGATGGGAGCCTCGGTAATTATATATATATATATATATACAACAGTAGTAAATAACATTACAAAAGAGAAACAGGCCTAGGCCTAATCCCATTTTGTAGTCAGACCATGTCTTTTTGTAAAAGAGACCAAAAAGAATCATTAGCCAATCAGAGCAGCCTCACCCTCTAGAACCTTGGTGAAAGAACCTCAGCTCCCCAGATTTTCTACCGCACGTTGTGCAGAAGGGAGTCTCCTTGAGCTCTGCTCTATTTCGACTATTTTTCATATTTTTCAGCTGTTTTCTTCAGTTTTTTCTTGGGGAGATGTCTGAAAAAGAAAAGAAAGCGTTATTCAAGGCCTGTGCCACTTGTGGAAAAAAGAGGCTTTATGTGGAGGACAGGCATAAGGACTGTATATATTGCCTGTACCCGGACCACAAGGCTGCGGAGTGCAAGATTTGCCGCACCTTCTCGACTAAGACTCTCCGGGATCGTGAGGGTCGTTTACTTACCTGGCTTCACAAGTTAAAGTCAAGGAAAGAGTCGGTGTCCAGTGACAGTGAGGACGCTTCTTCCGCTGTCTCATCAAGAAGGTCAGTCAAGAGGGGTAGGGGTTCCCCTTCATCATCTCTGGGTCACCCCTCTAAGGCCTCAAAAAGACCCCAAAGGAGTCAGAGGACCAAGGTTCTATCAAATCTCCTCACTGTGGTGTAAAGGAGAGGGAAGAACCATTATCTTCATCTACCACTATCCCAGGCAAGGAGAAGTCATTGAAGAAGCTTTCTTCACAATCTTCGGATAAGAGTTCTCATTCGTCGTCGATGCGTAAACCCTCGTCGACGAAAACGTCAAAATCACAGGCTAAAGATGCTCCTGTGTCGACGCCGTCTCTTTTCCCAGTGTCGACGGGCTCGTCGACGAGCACTTCTACAACAACGTCGACGACGGTGTCGACGAAGATTGCGACTACAGTTCCGTCTACCACTGTGGCGTCGACGACGAGAGTGTCGACGATGACGGCCACGACAGTGACGACGACGTCAGCAGGGGTACTGCTTATTTCGTCGACGACAGGTTCGACGACGCCCATCGTCTCGTCGACGATCAGCTCGTCGTCGAGGGTTTCGTCGCTGGTTCCATCTACTTTCTCGTCGATGGTGCCCCCGTCGACGATGACTGCTTCGACGACGGTTTTCACCTCCACGTCGACGAGACCGTCGACGACGTCGTCGACGGGGAAAATTTCGATTTCCTTTAAAAGAAAAGGGGTTGCGCCGGAGAGGCTTTCACCCAAGATAGTGGATCCCTTACCACCTGCATTATTATTGGAGGAGGAAGAGGGCTCTGATGGTGAGGACAGCCAATTTGGCTATGCTAACAGTCCCTCTCAGCTTCTGGTAAAATGTCAAGAAACTGATTCTGAGGGTGATTACTATCAGGAACAGGCTACTCAACATGAACAATATCCACAACAGGGGAACGGTCAGCAACAGATGGTATCTGTCCCCACCTCTCTGTTATCGGACTTACAAGGGATGCTTCTAGACTATCGTCAGAGGTTGTCTTCGCATCCTCCGCAACCTATTCTCCTACCACAGACTGTGCATACTCCTCAACCCATGGTGATAGTGTCACCACCTCCATTGGCTAGCCCACAAATTCCAACGGAGGCAGTTCCTCAACTTCAGGATGTTTCCTCTGATGAGGAGGAAGGTGAACTTGTGCAGACGGATCAGGGAGAGGAGTGGGATGATTACGTCATTCCTGATCCCGCGTCTCCAACTCCTGCCCCTGTGGATTCCCCTCCTGCTGACATAGGGGGTTTTCACAAGCTGATGGAAAGGGCTTCGCTACGTTTTGAACTTCCTATGCCATCTGTTCAAACGGAGTGTTTTCTATATGATTTTAAGGAGCCGAGTAAGAGGATGATACGTTCCATTCCCATAGTATCTCATGTATGGGAAGAAGGGATAAGGGCCATGAAGAATCCAGCTACAGTGGTCCCAGTCTTACCACGGCTAGACAAAAAATATAAAGCCTCTGAGGACAGCCCAGCCTCTTTGACTGGTCAACCAAAGCCAGATTCAGTCATTTCCCAGGCAGCGCAGAGGAAATCTAAGAATCCTTCAGCACCTCTGACCACACCACCGGACAAAGAAGGCAGGCGCCTAGACAATGCAGGGAAACGATTTTCCTCTATGGCAAGTCTGGTGATTAGGGCTGCTAATGCATTAGCGATACTTGGCCGATACGACCGCCAATTGTGGTGCGACCTTTCGCCTTACCTTAATCAGTTGCCTGATACAGCTAAGTCTGAAGCAAAAAGATCCTACTTGAAGGAGAACTAACTTCAGCAGAGATCATCGATTGTGCGATGGACATCGCTACGACATCTTTCCGCTCCTTGGCAGGGGCAGCGGTGCTTCGTCGACAGGGTTGGCTCAAAGCGACGTGGTTCCGGCCAGAGGTTCAGAATAAGATCCTGGACCTCCCATTTGACGGTGAAGCTTTGTTCGGCAAGCACATAGATGATGCTCTCCAAGACATTAAAAAGGACACTGAGACGGCTAGATCATTGGGGACCCTTCAGTACCAGAAAGCCCCCTTTCGGGGTGCTAGGGGCAGGGGTGCTCCTTCATACAGAGGATCCTATCAACAACAGCGATATTCCTCTTATACTCCCGCATCCCAATCTTACCGGCCTTCTTACAACCAGAAACAAGGCCAGACGTCATCTTTCTCCAGATCCAATTTTAGGGGAAAACAGAATCGTCAGGGACGAGACGCCGCCAAGAGGCAATAGCGGCGAACTGGCTCTTTGCGCTGTGCCCTCCTCCTCCTCCAAGACATCTGTAGGAGGCAGGGTATCTCTTTACCTTCAAAACTGGCAACGGATTACATCAGACCGTTGGGTTCTAAACATCATTCAGAGTGGCCACACCCTGGAGTTCATTCATCTACCACCATCCAGAGCCCCTTCCGCCATCTCCGTGAAACATCTGCGTCTTCTTCGGCTCGAAGTTCATCAACTGCTGATCAAGGGGGCAGTAGAACCAGTTCCTTTATCCCAGAGGAACAAGGGTTTCTATTCCAGGTTCTTCCTGGTAAAAAGACGTTGGACAAATGGCGGCCTATTCTCGACCTCAGGGAGCTCAACACTTATCTCACAAAACAATCCTTTCGGATGGTGTCTCTCCAGGACATTCTGCGTCTTCTCAACACTGGGGATTTTATGGCCACTCTCGATCTCGAGGATGCGTATTTCCACATACCCATCCATCCGGCCCACAGGAGGTTTCTTCGGTTTACAGTCGCCAAGAGCCATTTCCAGTTCAAAGTGCTTCCATTTGGCCTTCGCTCAGCTCCGAGAGTCTTCTCCAAGGTGCTGGCACCGGTAGCGGCATTTCTCAGGAAGCATCATTTCCAAGTGTTTCCCTACCTGGACGACTGGTTGCTGAAGGCCCCGTCCAGGGGGCAGCAGCGGAGGCGGTCACCTCTTGCACCTGCCTCTTCTCCAATCTGGGCTTGACTCTCAACACCACCAAGTCTTCTCTTCGCCCTTCCAGAAGGGTTCAGTTTCTTGGAGCGATTTTAAACACATCTCTCAGCAAGGTTTTTCCCTCTCTAGAGCGACAAAGAAATCTAATCTCAATGGCCCACCTAGTGCGAAGAAAAAAGTATCTTTCTGTTCGCCTCTACAAATCCCTGCTGGGGATGATGTCCTCCTGCATTCCCTTGATACCTCACTGCAGATTGCGAATGCGTCCCTGCAAGAGCTCCTGGATTTGCAGTGGAGGCAAGTGAGCGGATCCTTCAACGACAAGCTTCTGATCACTCAGGACATGCGCAAGGCCATTCTATGGTGGACAAAACAAGAGCATTTGTCCCGAGGTCTATCCTTCGTAACCGCTCCAACACCTCAAGTGGTAACTACGGATGCGTCACTGGAGGGCTGGGGCGCAGTCTTGCAGGATCTGCAAGTCAGTGGGCACTGGCTTCCAGAACATCGCCTCCTTCACATCAACCTCTTGGAGTTGACAGCGATTCGTCTAGCTCTTCAAGCTTTCCTTCCAAGGTTGCAGGGTCTGTCGGTTCTTGTCCGGACGGACAACACCACAGCCATGCACTACATCAACAAGGAGGGCGGCACCAGGTCACTGCCCTTGTCACTAGAAGCCCAAATGATCTGGGAGTGGGCTATCTTTCATGGAATTTCTCTGAAAGCAGAACATTTGCCAGGAGTGCTAAACGACAAGGCGGACAGGCTCAGCAGGCTGAAGTCTGTTACACACGAGTGGGAACTGGATCAGACAACGCTGGAGAGGGTGTTTCGCCGGTGGGGCAGACCTTCCATAGACCTGTTTGCCACACCAGAGAACAGGAAATGCCAGTGTTACGCCAGCAAGCTACACCATCGAGGGTCACTGGGGAATGCGCTTTCGATAGCCTGGTCAGGCGCATTTGTCTACGCCTTTCCCCCATTCCGCTAATTCCCAGATTACTCAAGAAGATGAAAGCGGAGCGGTGCAAGATGATCCTGATAGCTCCTGCCTGGCCGAGGCAGTTTTGGTTCACCGAACTTCACCTTCTCTCCTTGGACCATCCTCTTCGACTGCGACCAATTCCGCATCTTCTTACAATGTCTCAGGGTCAGATACTGCACCCAGATCCTCGCTCGTTACAGCTCTCAGCATGGCTCCTGAGCAGCGGGAATTTCTTCACCTAAATCTTCCAGAAGAAATTAAGGATGTCCTTTCGCAGGCGAGAGCTCCTTCCACGAACAGGACCTACCGCTTGAAATGGAAGCGTTTTAGTATATGGTGTCTAAGCAATAGTTTGGATCCTTTCTTATCAGAACCACACCAGGTCCTTCCTTATTTCCTGTCCTTGGCTAAGGCAGGTTTGGCTCTTTCATCCATTAAGGTGCACTTAGCAGCAGTTTCTCGTTTTCGACGCACGTCCTCTGGGCCTTCTCTTTGGTCAAGCAGAATTGTCAAACAGTTTCTTAAGGGCCTCTTCAGGGTGTTTCCGCCAGTGAAGCCTCCACCGCCTTCGTGGCAATTAAATTTGGTTCTTTCTCAACTTATGAGACATCCATTCGAACCGATTCATCGGACGGATCTCAAGTTCCTCTCCTGGAAGGTGGCTCTGTTGTTGGCCCTCACTTCAGCCAGGAGAATAGGAGAATTACAAGCTCTTACAATTCAGGAACCCTTCCTTCAGTTCAAGGGAAATACTGTCATCTTGAGAACTAATCCTAAGTTTATTCCTAAAGTACCTTCTTCTTTTCATCTCAACGAACCAGTGATCCTTAAAGCTTTTTTTCCTCAGCCTACGTCGCCGGCTGAGAGAGCTCTTCACTCTCTGGATCTAAAAAGATGTTTGAAATTTTACCTGGACCGAACTAAGTCTTTCCGCAAGTCTTCACAACTTTTTGTATCATATAGCGCTCCCCGCAAGGGATTTCCCATTTCCAAACAGGGGATATCTCGCTGGGTTGTGAGCGCTATTCGATACTGTCACACAGCAGCGGGCAAACCCCTGGAGGGTATTGTCCGAGCACATTCGACAAGATCTATGGCATCTTCAGCTGCCTTGTTTGCTGGGGTCCAGATCAAGGACATTTGTAGGGCTGCAACTTGGAGCAGCACTCACACCTTTACGAAGCATTACTGCCTGGAGTCATCACTCCAAGACGACGCAGCGGTGGGACAGGCAGTTCTGAGGAACCTCTTCCAATGAGTGGTGAGCTTTCCCTTGCTACCCTCCTTCCTTCTTTTATCTGCTTTATACACATTTTCTCTTGTTTATAAATGCACTAACTTATCTATGCCTTCGGCTAGTTGTAAAGCATGTATTTAGATAATGTGTTTCCGGACAAACAATGTCTTATGGAAAATGTGTATCCTTACTGCTAGCTACTCTGATTCCAAGCATGGGAATCTATGAAAGCTCCAATACTGGAGTAAGAAAACAAGGTACTTACCTGTAACTTTGGTTCTCCAGTATTGGAAGCTTTCATAGATTCCCATGCGACCCACCCTCCTCCCCTGGGAAAGCTCAGCCTCTATCTGTGTATGTTTTCACAACGTATACGAAAATCTGAGGAGCTGAGGTTCTTTCACCACGGTTCTAGAGGGTGAGGCTGCTCTGATTGGCTAATGATTCTTTTTGGTCTCTTTTACAAAAAGACATGGTCTGACTACAAAATGGGATTAGGCCTAGGCCTGTTTCTCTTTTGTAATGTTATTTACTACTGTTGTATATATATATATATAATTACCGAGGCTCCCATCTCGACGACGGGGAATGATTCCAAGCATGGGAATCTATGAAAGCTTCCAATACTGGAGAACCAAAGTTACAGGTAAGTAACTTGTTTTCTTCCTTAAACCAGGTACCCCTCCACAGGGGGGTTGCCCTGGTTATTTTGCGTGCCCAGCCCAGAACCCTGGTGGTCCTGTCCCAAACCTCAATAGCGACTCTTGTAGCAGGGAGTAGTCTGTGGGCTCCTTTACCTCCATATAGATAATGCAGGAATGTATCTGGTGCTAGTGTCTCCCTTTCCAGTCTATAGGTGGGGTGGTCCCCTGATGCATGTATCCAATAATTTATGGGTGTAAGGTGAGCTGCCCAGTAATATGCCTCAACATCGGGAAGCGCAAGTCCCACATTATACGGGTTGCGTTGTAGGGTCTTTAAAGCAATTCTGGGGTGTCATTTCAGCCAGAGGAATGCACGGAGCTCAGAGTCAATTTCCCTAAACATCGATCTGGGTAAAGGGTGATGTGTTTTGTAATGCATAAAGAAATTGGGGCAAAGAAATAATCTTAAACATGGCCGCACGCCCCATTATAGTAAGTGGTAGGCCTCCCCATCTGTCAACGTCCTGCTTAAAATTTGATAGTAACCGCTATATATTGTGTGTGCGACAGATTGTGGGATCAGGTGTGATAAAGATCCCAAGGTATTGGAATCCCTCTGTAGCAATATGGAAGTCTCCGGGTAGTGGTGGCCAGTCCATGTTTTGCATTGGGCCATACAGTATGGATTTATGGTAGTTAACCTTATACCCAGAGAACCGGCCATATTCCTCTAGAATACGGAACACCAAGGGAAATGTTGTAGCTATGTTTGTGATAATAAGAGGATATCATCCGCATAAAGCAAAATTGTTTCCTCCTCTTGGTCGTTATCTGTGATCTGAAAGCCCCTTATCCCCGAATGCTGTCTAATTATACAAGCTAGGGGTTCTATCACTAAAGCAAACAGCAATGGGGATAGGGGACACCCCTGCCTGGTCCAGCGAAAGATCGGTAATGTAGGGGAGAGCCCGCCATTAACTCGCACCGCTGCTCGGGGGCGTGGCTAACCGCCTAAGATGGCGGACGTGTCCTGGTGAGGCTCCGGACCCTCAAGGGGGGAAATCCTGTTAATCGCCCAAAAATAGACCCGTACTCACCATAGACACCAGAGTGTACCTTACAGACGGCCTGGCGCAGACTACAGCCAAGTCCGGTCCGAAGATCTGCCACGACGAGGAAGATCGGGAGACTGCCGGCGATTGCGGCCTGCCTCTGGCGCCCTACGGAGGCCGGGAGGTCGATTTTCCCTGCAGGCCGTCCGTGGCACGGCGCCCTGAACACTACAGGACAGATCGGAAGCCCCGCAGATCAGCTGACCTGTGCAGCCTCCGGGGCACTGCGGAGGCGGGAATAACCCTTGCCGTGCCCGCGAAGACTCCGAGGTGGAACCACGCCGTACCGTGCTACAGGCAGGCGGTGAGTGCGGTGGACTGGGCAGGGGCCAAAATCAGTCGTAGGCCCGTCTCCTCACCCCCGCGCTGCGGAGGTGAAGCGCGCACGACAAACACCAAGGGCCTGATTCACAGAACTAACTTACGTCAAAATCCTAAACTTACAACAATTTTGGTATTCACAGAATGAACTTACACATTTGGGTATTCACAGAATGAACTTACACATTTGGGTATTCACAGAAGGAACTTACAACAATTCTGGTATTGTCAGAATGAATTTACACATTTGGGTATTCACAGAATGAACTTACACATTTGGGTATTCACAGAATGAACTTACAACAATTTTGGTATTCACAGAATGAACTTACAACAATTTTGGTATTCACAGAATTAACTTACTCATTTTGGTATTCACAGAAGGCACTTACTCATTAATGAGTAAGTGCCTTCTGTGAATACCAAAATGTGTAAGTTACACAAAATGTGTAAGTTACACAAAATGAGTAAGTTACACAAAATGTGTAAGTGTCTTCTGTGAATACCAAAATGAGTAAGTTTATTCTGTGAATACCAAAATGAGTAAGTTCATTCTGTGAATACCAAAATGTTAGTAAGTTTAGGATTTTGTCGTAAGTTAGTTCTGTGAATCGGGCCCCAGGCCCGCACCTGGTGGGGGATGGGGGCTGATACTCTGAGACTTTACCGCTGAAGCGGTCTGCGGGACCTTGTTTGGCTGCTCCCCCGATGACACCCCCCGCATATGGAGACCACGTTACTGCTTCTACGGGCGGGGTGGGGACACAGATTGCTGGGACCCGCCCGGTCTAGGCCCCTATGCTCGTCATCTCTAATAATGGGCCGCTGCTGCCGCAATAAGTCACACGTCTCGGCCTAGCCTGACCAGGATCGGGGGGCTATCAGGCGACGTGTCGGATCGTCGATTTGGGGCCCTGAGAGTAAAAACATAGTGCCCACCTCCCCAGCACAACTCAAACATCGGTAAGGCCTACAAGTCTACCGTGGCTCATACTAGGCCCTAAAGTGGAGTGCTGCGGTATCGGCCGTGATCAGTAGCTCACGTAGAGTGTCAGCCGTACCCCCCCCCAGCAACACAAGCACACAGTCCAGGTAAACAGTGCGTGCTCCTGCTGGCAACACGTTATCACTACTACTACGTTAGCCAAGGATAGCCCCGTACACCGGACTGTAAGCGGGAGGACCAGGAGCTTACTCACCTCTAGGGGCTCAACCTGGGCCTGGGGCCCCACGAAGGCGACGCATCGGGGTGCGGATCAAGGAGAGTGCGACGTGCGAGCGGGAGTGCCCCCCTTTTTTCTGTGTTCATTTGCGAGTCAGCGGCATCCTCCCTCGTAATTGGTGTTCAACATGGACAGAATTAATGGGAAAGTACTGGACGGAAACCCAAGCAGGGGTGACCACACTAACGCGCCCGAGACCTCCAGCAGGCCCCCATCACCTGGGGCCTTATCTTCTGAGACTACAGAGAGTACTCCCGACAAACTGGACTTGATTCTGAAAGAAGTCCGTGAATCTAGGTCAGTAATTGAACAACAAATCGGAACTCTCACATCTAGCCTTACACTGCTCAGAGCGGACCATGGGAAGTTGGCTGGGACGGTCCAGGAGCACGATCGAACCCTAAAAGATTTTGAACCCCAAATCAATGCAAACGCTACACAAATAAAACACCTCCAACAACAGGTCACCAGCCTTCAAGACAGGGTGGAGGACGCCGAAGGCAGAAATAGACGCAATAATATACGCGTAATTGGCCTTCCGGAACGCAGCGAAGGCACCAAAGCGGCGGACTTTATGGAAGCCTGGTTTAAAGATCATGTGGCCCAGGACGGTCTTTCACCATACTTTTGCGTAGAAAGAGCCCATCGGATACCAACAGGAGCACCGAGGGCGGGGGCACCCCCGCGCCCACTTATTGTCAAAATTTTAAATTACAGGGATCGTGATATCCTCTTACAAAAAGCCAGGGAAAAAACACAGATCCAATTCGAAAATCACCGTATCTCGTTGTACCCGGACTACACAATTTTAGTACAACAACAAAGATCCTCTTATCAAGCCGTCAAGAAAAAACTGCGGGCTGCCCAACTCAAACACGCACTGCTATTCCCAGGCAGATTAAAGATCATTCATGACAGAAAAACCTACTTCTTCGACAGCCCAAATGATGCCGAGGAATGGCTGGAAGTGATGAACCTTGACTCAAGCCAGAGCGGACTGTCGGATTCGACAACTCAGGGCCCCAGCAAGCCGCAGAGACACAGGCTCCGCCAACCGCAGAAGAGCACTCAGGATAAAGATAGCACCAGCCCGACCCGGGAACAGCAAAGTATGGATAGGGCGGCAGCCCTGGCTATAGCTGGATCGTTCAGGGATGGCAGCACCAGGATCCCCACGGACTCGGAGGACTGCACCCTGCACTCGGACTCCGAACATAGCATCACCCTGTTCCCCTCTGTCACACCTCAGACCGTAGACGAATTAGTAGATAACTGAAGCTATGCACCTGTATACAATAGTCACACTCACGTGAAGGACCCGGAGTGTAAAGAAAACCCACGATGTGCGACATATAACTGAAATATCAATCGCAACTGTATCCTTTTTACCACACTGAGTTCGCAGTTGTCAAGATATTCGGAACTGTAAAGATGTGTTCTTAGCTTAATATACCCACATATGGCATACATCCTGTTTGATTATATGATATTGTATACATACCAGATGCTAAACATGACTTCTTTTGTTCAAGCTAAATATGCATACATGTGGTGATAGTACAGTAGTAGCTATGATATGTTCATACCCCCCCCCGGGCTCCGTCGAGCCGCCAGGACTCCGCGTTCGCACCAGTCGCAGTATGAACGGTGGCAGCAACCCCCCACTAAGCGTATGCACCGTTATGTGTAATTTGGATGTTGGAATTTGTTGTTGGGCCCAGCATAGTTTGTCGGCTGAGCCGAGTACTGTTAGTTTTAAGGGAAAGGGATACTCCTGGTCTGCGATAGTTAATGGGCTCCACAATACAGGGAGCTCCATCTACCGTAATGTCTTATGCCTAGTAATGGCACCACCGTAGGTTCCTACAACCTGCTGACCTGGAATGTGCGGGGGCTGGGGGCAGTACAGAAAAGGCACCGGGTCCATGCCTACCTCATTAGGCACAAAGCCCACATAGTCTTCCTCCAAGAGTCACACCTTACTGACTCGGAGGCCCAGAAAACCTGTAAGAAATGGAGAGGCTATATTTACTCCACTAACTACTCAGCATTTGCTAGAGGGGCGGCCATCTGGATCCGGCATGGGGTCCCATTCACGGAACTAGATCGTCGCATAGATGACCAAGGGAAGTACATCCTGTTGAAGGGCACCCTGGATGGCGTAACTGTGGTCCTGGGGAGTATATATGCCCCAAACATTGACCAGGACAAATTCTTCCACCGATTGGGTACAGCATTAGCCGGGTGGGATACAATTCCCTGGATCCTGGGGGGGGACTGTAATGCAGTGCTGGATATGGATTTGGACAGGTCACACCCTCCATTACATGGCACTAGTGTCTGCAAGCTAGCAGATCTCCTGAACACCTGGCTGGAGGGATGGGGTCTATCAGATGTGTGGAGACGGCTGCACCCTACCCATAGGGAATATTCATTTTATTCACCGGTCCATCACCTCCACACCAGGATAGACAGATTCATATGCTCCAACTCCATCGTCACACATGTCCATCAATCCACTTACCTAGCCAAAACCCTCTCGGATCACAACCCCCTAGAGCTCACACTTACCTGGCGTAAAGTACCGACCCCAGTGCCCACCTGGAAACTGGGGCCCCAATTGCTGGAGGATGCCCCGTTCCATACCGCTCTTTCCACTACCATCAATAACTATCTGTCAGAAAACTGGAATACAGCTTCCTCCAACCTAATAGAGTGGGATGCACTCAAGGTGGTTGTGAGGGGGGCCGCAATCGGACAGGTGGTGGGGGCCAGACAGGAAACACATCAGCGCTTGATCAGAATAGAAAATTTAATGACCACCTTAGAACAAGAGGCAGTGACAGATCCAGACAAAGGGGACACCCTACAGAGTGCCCGCATTAGCCATGCTGAAACACTTGAGACGCTACGGGTAATAGACTATAGAGCCTTCACGCAACGGAAACATACAGAGGCAGATAAGGCCGGGACACTACTAGCCCGCATAGTACGGGACAGACCTGAACCACCAATTATCACTCACATTACTACACTGAACGGGGGATCAGTCCACACACAACACGAGATAAACAAAGCCTTCTGCACATACCTCAGTGATCTCTATGCGGCCCCAGCACACAACACTGATACGTCAATAGATGACTTTCTACAGGGTCTAACAATCCCCTCCTTATCACCGGATATACGGAAGAACTAGCAGGCCCCATAACCCAACAAGAAATCCGAGTTGCGATTAAAGGCCTAAATCGTAATAAAGCGCCTGGCCTGGACGGTCTGCCCATAGAATTCTACCAAACCTATTCGGACGCCCTGACCCCCAAATTAGAGGAAGTATATAAGGCAGCCCTGGATGCCGGCCACTTACCACAGTCCACCATGCAAGCATTGGTTACATCATTACTCAAGCCGGGTCGTGATAGCACGGATATTTCCAATTATAGGCCTCTATCCCTACTGTCAACTGAATATAAAATCTTGAGTAAAGCCCTCGCAAATCGCATACAGCCATATCTAAACACCCTCATACACAGTGATCAATGCGGGTTTCTACCAAATCGTAGTACGTCCCTGAACACTAGACGGTTACATTATATTATGAAGGCTACCCCGGCAGACTACCAGGCTGCGAGATGTCTGGCGCTGGACTTACGTCAGGCCTTTGACTCCATTACCTGGGACTACATGTTCACTACTCATAACGCTTTGGCTTCCCTGACGCTTATCTCAAATGGGTGCGCCTACTCTACACCTCCCCCATGGCTAGAGCTCGCACTGGCCACCATACTTCACGCGAGTACACGATACACAGGGGTACAGGGCAGGGATGCCCTCTGTCCCCCTGCTGTTTGTGCTCGCGCTAGAACCCTTAGCAATAGCCCTGAGACAGTCCGCTGAGCAACTAGGCATACCCATTGATGGCACTGCCCACCTCACCTCCATATATGCAGATGACATCCTCCTTTACCTTCGTGATTTGTCTGCCGAAGCCGCACCTCTCACCACTATTTTTTCCACTTTTGGAAAGATCTCAGGCCTTATCAATCCGAGGAAATCGCATGCTTTTTACTTTCAAGATGGACCCCACACAGATGAGTTGCAATTTGGCACCTATACTCTACCGGTAGCCCATATACAGGTATATAGGTCACAGGCGGACCAACTGGAGGGCAACTTACTGAAGGTCATCACCGCCTTACGCTCGAGTGTGGCCTTTTGGATATCCCTACCCCTATCGGTGATGGGACGGATTGCCATCTCTAAGATGGTGATGCTCCCCCGGTTATTATATTTTTTCGTGAACCTGCCCATAGTGGTCCCGCATTCAATATTCCGCTCCCTGAACACTATCCTAGTGGAACTCATCTGGGGAACGGGCCGCAGGAGAGTGAGCCTCCAGAAACTACAATTAGAATCCCACAAGGGAGGTCTGGGGGTCCCCGACTTCAGGGCATACTACTACGCTTGTCAACTCCAGTGGCTATCCTACTGGACAGCGGGGAGGAATCTACATGAAATTGGATATACACCAAGGGATATCGACCGGGGCACGCTACATTCCCTGCTCCTGCCTAAAGCCAAAATCCCCCCGGAGGGACCCCCCCTGCTGAAGACCGCTTTACAATGCTGGAGGAAAGCTCTGCTGTATACCTCAGGAGCAACCCCTTATTCGACCAATATCCCGTTACTAGGTATTCCCACCACTGGGGGCAGGCTTACTAAGGTTAGAATACATGCCTGGACAGAGGCAGGTGTGGAGGATGTTGGAGCTTTCTTTAGCGATGGTAACCTCCTTGACCACGACACATTCGTGCAGATCACTGGAGCACCTGAACGTTTATATCTAGATCATGCAGTAGTGTCACATTATATCAGGAAAACATGGGCGCCACAACGCACGGAACCTCCACAACATGTCTTGGTGCATCTACTATACCACATGGGGAAGGGAGGCCATCTAGTCAAATGGTTATACACTGGCATCAGGGCACATGCTGCAATCACACTCACAACTCTTAGGACAAAGTGGGCGGAGGATGCAGACACAGAACTCACCGACAAAGCCTGGGCGAGCATGCTTGAACATCCCAAGAGGGTATCCCGTAATGTTAAACTGAAATTTATTCAAACAATGATCCTACATAGATCCTACTTAACCCCAAAGAGAGTACACCGTATGTTCCCGGAGGCCCAACACGGCTGCCCCCGATGCAAGGGGGATGAGGCGGATTTTATTCATATGCTGTGGGCTTGCCCGCGTATACAAGATTATTGGTATGGTATTCGACATTCCCTGGGAGAGGCTACACACATAACAGTTCAGGACAGTATCTTAGAGTGCCTCCTCCTGGGTCTCCGTAGGCGCACT
Source organism: Calotriton arnoldi (assembly GCA_963921515.1). Classification (NCBI taxonomy): domain Eukaryota; kingdom Metazoa; phylum Chordata; class Amphibia; order Caudata; family Salamandridae; genus Calotriton; species Calotriton arnoldi. The sequence continues at coordinate 1,357,219 of CAWUFW010002697.1, read as the reverse complement.
AAAGCCCAGAAAGTACAACAGTGATTCCTGGACCTTGCTCTTATACTAGCCGTTAGGGCCATCACTATGAGATGGAAATCCCCTAGATGTCCGTTATTGTCTGTTTGGCAGGAAGATATGGTACAGTGGGGCAGTGCAGAAAGCGCGGCCCTTAGAAGCGAAGAGGCAAGAGGGTTGCGGAAACAGCCTATCTCTATGGAGTGGGACATCATGTTAGAAGACTTTAAACAGCTGGATCTAATACCCACACAAGGCAATCCCACGCAATAACCTAATGTCACACCTTACGAATACGGGGCTAGACCCTTACAGACGTCAGATTAAATGCCAACGAATGCAAGCAGAGTAGGACCAATATTGTTATATTAATAACCCTAATAGGCAACTGTATGTATCTGAAACGGCAGACCAGGAGGGTGGGGGGTGGGTGGGGAAAAGTTATCAATGTTAAAGTTAGGTTAAATATAAACTTGCTTGGTATTACCGAACTCGGTGCCATAGTGTTTTTCATGTATACAAACGATCCCTTCCTGTCCGCAAGCGGACATCAGACAAACTACATCTGTAACTGAAATGTATAACATGACAGAAAATGTATTACGCATAAGCTGGAAAATCAACAAAGGAAAAATGCCAGATGCATCAGTAATGTCACTATATTATGCAGCCATGATTCTCAATAAAATATGTTTTACATTTTTTTTTTTTTTTAAACTCGCACCGCTGCTCTCGGTTCAGTATATAGGAGAGCGACCCATTTCCTAAATTTCTCACCTAAACTAAATTTTACCAGGACAGCGTCTAGAAAGGGCCAGTGTACCGCATCAACAGCCTTTTCTGCATCTAATGCCAGAAAGGCGTGCGGAGTGGTGCGATTTCTGGTGGCCATCACCCAGTTATGTGCTTGCGGAGGTTCCATCTAGTCGCCCAGCCTGGCAACAAACCGGATTGGTCACAATGAATGAGTGTCGTGACAACACTAAGGAGGCGCATGGCCAGGATAGTTGCCAGGATGTTAACCTCCGTGTTTAGTAGGGAAATTGGGCGATATGAGTCACACTTATCCCTGGGTTTACCTTTCTTGTGGATGACTACTATTGTGGCAGTTCGAAGGTCGGCTGGGAGAATTCCCTCCTCATGTGTGTCTCTATAGAGACCCAGTAAATGGGGAACAAGGAGATCATTACACCTTTTTAAAAAATCGGTCGGGAGACCGTTTGGGCCCGGTGTCCTGCCAGGTCTTAACCTATTCACAGCATTCTCAACCTCTTCCAGCGTCAGATCTTCCTCTAGCATCTTCACGTCGTCTTCACCTATTCTAGGGGTATGGATGTCTGTAAGGTATTTGCTAATATTGTCGATAGTGCTAGTCATCTTCCTATCATAAAAATCGGCATAGTGTTGGGCGAATGCTGATAATATCTGTGCGTTCGTGGTGTGAGTCTCCCCCCGGCCGTCCCTGATGGAATCAACCCATCTGGCATCAGATTCCTTTTTACTGAGCCAGGCTAGTAACTTCCCGGCTTTGTCCCCCACTCCATATAAACGGTGCAGAGTTGCCAGCCTTTGCTTCTTTGCCTTTTCCTGAGCCAGTTCCCGATATTCTATTCTTAGGGCTTCTAGCTGTCGGGAGGACAATGGGTCCGGATTGTGTATAACGTTCCTCTCTAAGATAAGTAGTTGGCGTTCCATCTGCTCTATTTGTTCCCGTTCTTTCCTCTTTTCCCATGAAATCCGGTTCTGAGCCCTATCTCGCAGGACAGTTTTGTATGCCTCCCATAATGTGGTTCCAGAGTCTACGGTACCCAGATTCTCTTGGAGGAAGATCTCAGTGTCGGTCCAGAGACCTTTGAGAATTACTTCTTTGTGCAGGTCCCAGGCATTTAATTTCCAGGTGGGACGAGAATCTCGGGACCTAGGCCCTAGTGAGACCAGTAGCAGTGAATGATCTGACAGACCCTTGGCGAGGTAGTCCGTTCGGCCAACAATCCCTAGTTCACCCTTGGGGACAAAAACATAGTCCAGCCTGGAGTATACCCCATGTGCCCCCAAGAAATAGGAGTATTGTCGGGTGTTCGGATGTTGGGACCTCCACACATCCGTAAGCCCGAGAGTATCAGTAAAGCATGCCAGGGGTGTGGTGTCCGTGCCTCTATCTAGCCTCCCTGACCGGTCCATCTCGGTGTTGAGGACATCATTGAAGTCTCCCCCTATGACGTGAAAGGACGCTGGGGTCCCCAAGAGAATGTCTGCTACCTTAAGGAGCTGTGCAATGCATCACATTTTTTTGAACACCTAAAGAGCTGACCGACTGGCAACAAAATATCAAAACATATCAGAATTTATTAATACTTTCATAATACAAACATTAAATACATCACTTTAATAAATTTCGAAAACAATGTACATCCCACATAACAAGCAAACAGACATTCATCATGACAAATTCATACTGTGACTCACTCATACAATATGCAATCTGAAAAAACATCATACATACACCAACAATGCAAACAAAAATTACTGCGGACCAAAAATGCTGCTCCATGTTATATATTTCATCAACAATAAATGTGGTCATTAGATGAATCAGAAGGCAGCTCAATAAGTCTCAGTTCAAGGCAGCAATGTCCAACCAGTTTCAAATCCACAAATGGACTGTTACATCTGAGGGCAAGATTACAGCTCGACTTAGGATGGTCGATTTATGTAGGTCCATGGTAATATTTCAGCGCCGACGCGCGTTTCGGTGACTGACCCGGATGAGGGTCTCACCTTCCTCAGGGCGATAGTGTCAAACAATGATAACAGTGGGACGTATCTATGATAAAATAAAATAACAAGATCTATATGGATAAATAGGACACATATAAAAGACCAATGCCCTAACAGTTAGGCGGTACAGCTTCAAACCAGGTTGTACGCTTAAAATACTAGTCAACTTGTGCAAACTCATGCAAACCAGGGAAGAAAATAGATATAAAGGGATACGGCCGAGCCGGGCCAACTGAAACAGGATATCACCAAGAATAAGCCAAGAAAATAGACCAAGAAAATAATACGTGCAGAGCTCGTATGCTATCCATACAAGTACTCATGAGTTAAGTGAAACATCAGTTGGCAACAAAGAATACCCTTGGTGAGAAGCCAAATAAGAAAAAGTAATAAGAAGGATCAAAGAAAAATATAAATAAAAAATGTGTGACCAGTGATATGTAAAGACATAAAAAATGAAATAAACAACTAACAGATCACAATACCTGGACTTTAAAATATGAGGTAAAGATGAAACTGCAGATTCTCGCAGGGTAAGTAATAACGAGACAAAAGGGCTGCAATGCAAGGCCTAAAGATGGAAAAGCAGAACCGGAATGATATTACTGCATAGCTATTATCCTAATGTGGCAAAAAAACAGAGTACCAATGATCATGACAGCCCAATGTAGAGGCTTACCGTTAAAGCTGAAGCGCGATATTAAGCAGGTAGATCCAGTCAAACGCTGTAGTATACAACAGAGAAGAAATCCATGTAGGATCACAAGTGCTTCGCAAGTTGAAAATACGTGATGGAGGCAGCCGCGTCCATCAACGGTAAACGATATAAATCGTATTTTCGATCCTAGGCTCTGCAGCGTGGTAAGAAACAACAAGCATGTAGGAGACGCTAAAGGTTTACTCAATAACTAACTGCTCCTAAGGTGCAGTTAGTTATTGAGTAAACCTTTAGCGTCTCCTGCTTTTCCATCTTTAGGCTTTGCATTGCAGCCCTTTTGTCTATTTTCTTCCCTGGTCTGCATGAGTTTGCACGAGTTGACTAGTATTTTAAGCGTACAACCTGGTTTGAAGCTGTACCGCCTAACTGTTAGGGTATTGGTCTTTTATATGTGTCCTATTTATCCATATAGATCTTGTTATTTTATTTTATCATAGATACGTCCCACTGTTATCATTGTTTGACACTATCGCCCTGAGGAAGGTGAGACCCTCATCCGGGTCAGTCACCGAAACGCGCGTCGGCGCTGAAATATTACCGTGGACCTACATAAATCGACCATCCTAAGTCGAGCTGTAATCTTGCCCTCAGATGTAACAGTCCATTTGTGGATTTGAAACTGGTTGGACATTGCTGCCTTGAACTGAGACTTATTGAGCTGCCTTCTGATTCATCTAACGATCACATTTATTGTTGATGAAATATATAACATGGAGCAGCATTTTTGGTCCGCAGTAATCTTTGTTTGCATTGTTGGTGTATGTATGATGTTTTTTCAGATTGCATGATGTATGAGTGAGTCACAGTATGAATTTGTCATGATGAATGTCTGTTTGCTTGTTATGTGGGATGTACATTGTTTTCGAAATTTATTAAAGTGATGTATTTAATGTTTGTATTATGAAAGTATTAATAAATTCTGATATGTTTTGATATTTTGTTGCCAGTCGGTCAGCTCTTTAGGTGTTCAAAAAAATGTGATGCATTGCACAGCTTGAAATATATAGGTTGAGATTCCCTGTTTAGAGTATTGTACTGATTTCCCCTGTGTATCTCTTCCTACATTTAGTTCCAGGGGCCCCTTCTTTTTCAGTAGTCGTTTGCTACCTTAAGGAGCACCGGGGGCTGCAATCGGGGGGGGAGTATGCACATACAATGGTAATGTTGCGTCTGCCCCATGTTCCCATAACCCCAACAAACCTACCATCCGGGTCTATCCTTTTGCGGGTTAATTCGAAAGGGGGAGATTTCCTAACCAGGATAGCGACTCCTCTTGAGCCAGAGGTAAAGTCAGCATGTGCCAGAACCGTGTACATTGTCCTCCCAAGGAAATGACATTGTGTGCCCAGTAAATGCGTTTCTTGGAGTAAAACTATGTCTGGGTGGAGACGTTTTATGTATTGCGCTACCAGCCCCCGTTTAACCCTATCCCTGAGACCGCTAACGTTCCAGGTGAGCACTGACAGTGTCGGATCCACTTTGGGGGGGTGACATGGGTAGTATGGTGTGAGTGGGGTAGTCCTGTCAAGACCCGCCCCTGGCTATAGATAGGTCAACCAAGCTGAGCATGTAATGTTCATCGGTCCAGTGCATTTAACATAAACTGATGCAAAAACAATCCCTTCCCCCCTCCCAACCACCCACCCCACCCCCCTTGCACTATCCTCTACACTCAACCCTGCGTTGGGTCAATCTTATGCAGCTTGGCCGGTGTAGCATAAGCGCGCCTGAGAAATTTAAAATGTAGTAGCTTGTGTTTATGATTAAGGGATACCTTTTTGGTTTGTTCACAGCAAAAGCCCCACTGGGAGTCTGGGATTTGGCAGCCGAGATCCCGTTCCCACACCTCCCTAACCCTGGCGTTCTTGCTGGGGAGTAGGTTTAGACTGGCTGTAGGAAAGTAGGATCTGCTTCTTATGGTTACCCCCACTTTTTGCTTGATGTCTCACTGTTTTTTACTAGTCTGACTGGGATCCTGCTAATCAGGACCCCAGTCTATCTGCTTTCTCCCTTAAATTGACATACATGTACTTTGGTACACTCCAGATTGGATACTGGGGTACCCTTATAAGTCCCTAGTATATGGTACCCATGTACCCAGGGCATAGGTACCCCAGAGGCCTCCCATGGACTAGAGCATGTATTATGCCACCCATGAGAGGCCATGCAAAATGGAACTCCAGGTCTGCTACTGCAGCCTGTGTAAGATGGTGCTTGCACCATTTACTTTAGATATAGGTTCACTATATCTATAGGTCACTACACTTAAAACTTATAAGTCACCCCTATAGCAGGCCTTATCAATCCTGAAGGCAGGGTGCTAGGTTTTTAGTGAGAGGGTGCCCCTGCATGAGCAGAGCCTCTCTGCAGCCTTCGGAGACCATTCTCCCAGGTTGTCTGTGACTCATCCGGACATATAGGTAGGGGTGCATTATAACCTCGCAGTAAATGCTATCTCGAAAACGGCTGCTTAGAAACATATCGTGTTTGGTATCAAACACCTTGGAATCATACCTCCACACCAGTAACTGGTGTGGGAGGTATGATTCCACCCTTCAGAAGCAAGCTTCGTGGGGTCACTGGTCTCACCAGTGCCAGCCTTCTCGACCCGGACAGCACAAAATGGATGCTGCCGACCAGAGACACATTTCTGCCCTCCTGCTGCTGAGCCGAGCTCAAGCACAGGAAGGCAGCACAATAGGCATCCTGTCACAGGGAGGTGTGACCACCTCCCAGACAGGGTTTAGTGTATTGGGGCTGGGTGGGTGCACTCTGAGAGTGCCTGAAAGTCTGCATCTGGGGCACATTTGGTGTCCCTGTGCATAGTCCAGCTCAAACCAGTTCTGGGAGCCATTGGCTCCTGCTCTGGCGCAAAACTGGACAAAGGACATGGGTGTAACCACCCCTCTGTCCTGCCCCTCCCCTAGGAGAGTCCCCTGAATCTGTCCAACCCTCTTCCGTGGGTACAAAAGGGCTTACCTGGCTGTAAGACTTCAGATTTTACGTGGACAAGATTCTACAAGAAGAAACCACTGACCTTCGACCGTCTGGACACTCTGGACTTCGCTGGACCTCGACTGGGCTCGACTTCGTCCCCCTTTCCGTCCGAAGCTTAGTTCGTGCCTGTGCTCCATACAGGCTCCGTTCAGGACCTGTGGTGCACTAAAGACAACTGAAGAATCTCCCTTGGAGTGAAGGAGTCACTCCCCTGCATTTGCAGGCACCTAACTGCAACTGACCAGTCTGCTGCTCCTTAGCTCCTGCGGACTCCGAAGATTTCAGCAACACAGGAGGTAGGTTTTCAAAGGTCCCTGAGGTCGATCTGCCCTCTCACCGAGTTTGAGGCCAGTATCCCTCGTGGGGACTGCATAACCTGAACCCCTGTGCACCGCGTCCATTTGCAAGTGCATATGCTTGTTGGTGATTCCTGAGCTTGTGCATTGGACTCCGTGTAGTCCTGACCCTGAGCAGTATTTGCACCAAAGACCTCTGGCCTCCTCGCACCGAGTGCTTCGTGGGCTGGTACTTTGCAATCTTGCCCGAGGTCCCCTCGCGACTCCTGGTCCTTCGGCCTGTGGGTCCCCTTGAGGGTCATCTTGATTTCTGCTGGGCTTTCCTGGTTGCTCCAGACATGCCCTGACCCCCCAGTGCTTGGTGAGTCCCCCGGACCTTGCTGGTCCACACCGTAACCTGCTTGACCTTCCTGCGTGGGTTACTTTTGCCAAGGCTTGTTGGTGCTCCAGCCGGACACCGACCCCTCAGCACTCGACATCCTTCGTGTGACAGCTCACCTCCTGGTCATCCTCGACGTCTCCTGGTCCTCGTGGCTGCAGAGTCAAGCATCCCTTCTTCGCACCTGAAGCAACCGACATCGGTGGGCATTCGTCTACCGAGCCCCTGGTCACTCTGAAGTGACCCAGACTCTGTCCCCTCTGCTTTCAGGTTCCATCTTCCTCGAATCCAGGCTTGGATTCCACCGGACCCTTGTCACCTTCACGGCAGCAGTACTTCTTTGCAGCTCTCCATTGAGAACGACGGCAGTGTCCGACGCCACTTCAGACCTATGCACCCGGCTCCTCTGGGATAGGTAACTCGGGTACTTCGGTATCCACGGGTGGGGTAGCTCTTCAAACTCTTAAGCTCCAACAGGTTTGCTCGAAGTCCTCCTAGAAGGGTCCTTAAACTTTAAAAGTGTAACCGCGACTTCCCCATAGAATTGTACAGAGCCGGAGGTCTTGTTCCCACACTGCACCCGGCCTCCGTGGGGTCTCTGTCTACTCACCTTGGGTGGTTCCTTGGGGTCCCAGCGATTCTACATGCTCCAGACCTTGTCTTGATCTCAGTCGTGACTGTTATACCACTATTTTAGTATATGGCTTGGTCTCCCCCGGGATCCCACTGTGTATTGTGCTACTTACAACTGTTCTATTGATCTCGTATTGTGTGCTTTGTGTTCTATCCTCGTGTAGAGGATAGTAGAGAGTGTTATATTAATAAATACATATTTTTATATAACTACTGTGTGGTTTCCCTTCATTTAGTCATTCAGGAGGTTATATTCTGGTAAAACAAGCTGCTTTACATTCCTTCAAGATTAGGCCTGAAGGCTGCTCACCACAGCTACCACTAGGATAGCTTTCTAAAGATTATGTTTGACCTCATACATCATAAGGTTCGTTTGGACTGGTGCACAGTGCCCACTTTAATTAGTGGACAGCATATACCAGGCCAACTTCTCACACTGGCCTTATATAGTTTAGACACTAAGTGCACCCCTTCTGAGTCAGAGATGATTTGTGCTAGGGGGGGAAGCTGTCTGGTTCCAGTGGAAAGCTGCTTATCTGAGGCCTCAAGGCTCCTTGCAGTCTACTCAGGACAAACTGATCCATGTATGGAGCCCCTCTAAACCTGGCGTCTTCTGTGCACGAATAAACATGCCCCCTGTGCACAGGTCTCCCATAGTAGTAGGAGAGTACTTATTGAGGGTGCCGCGGACCAGTGCCTCTTGTGTGATGGGCAGCCACGGGTTACCGATTAGTTTAATATTGGACGAGTACAGCGGCTGGCTACCTGTTATTTGAGCCAGTCTTTTCCAGGCCCAGCTGGTTGTCGATACCGTTTGAATGTCTTTATGATCTCTGGGCAGGCCATTTGGTAACAGCAGTGTCAGCTAGATCTACCTCCGGCTTGGTATACGGGATCCGCACGTCTGGGTGGTACCAGTGATGCGCAAAGCTGCACTGCGCTGCCAAGTAGTAGAGCTGTAAGTTGGGGACCCCAAAGCCCCCGCATTCATATGGTAGGGTCATTGTGTCCCAGCCTACCCTTGGCTGTTTGCCCCCCCCCATACCAGGTGAGTAAGAGTGGTGCGCAATGTGCTAAAAAACGCTTTAGTAAGCGGAATAGGGATGTTCTGAAACATGTACAAAAATTTAGGTAGAACTACCATTTTAATAATAGCCACTTGCCCGGCTAGAGACAAGGGGAGGTTCAGCCAACGTTCTACCTGCATGTTTAACCTTGCCATCGCTGGGCCATAATTCAGTCTCACTATCTGCTCAGCTTCCTTGTGAATGTGTATCCCGAGGTATTTCACTGACACATCGCACCATTCCAGCTGGAATTCACATTGTACCATGCTGGTTGCCACCGTTAAGGGGAACGCTTCTGATTTACTCCAATTAATTTGGAGCCCTGATAGCTTGCCATAGCGGACTACCTCTTCCAATACAGGCTTTAAGTTTTCGCTGGGTCGTTAAATGTAGAGGATGATATCATCCGCATAGAGTGTAATTAGCAGTGGGCCTGGTTTAAATTGCAGCCACCTGTGCAGGTGGCGCTCTTGCAGGTGTCGTACTAATGGGTCGAGGGCGATGATGAATAACAGGGGTGACAATGGGCACCCCGCCGTGTGCCACGTGTTAAGGGAAAGGGGGGAGTGAGAGTCCCATTTAGCCGAAGTCTTGCTGTGGGCTGTGTATAGAGCAAGGTAATGAGCGCGATATACTCCTTTGGCATACCCATCTTGCTCAACGTGGCCAGCAGGAAAGGCGACTCCAGGGAGTCGAACGCCTTTTCAGCATCCAACAGTGCTGCTACTGCAAGATTCTGTGTATTAGTGAAAATAGCATGCTCAGGTTCAAGGCCGTTGACCGGTGCGGGACAAATCCTGTCTGCGCCGTTGCTACTATTTGGTCAAGTAGGAGGGAGAGACGCGTGGCAACCATTTTGGCCAGAATCTTATTATCGAAGCTTAATAGGGGGAGTGGTCTATACAATCCACACAGCTGCAGATCTTTGCCTGGTTTTGGAAGCAGTATAACTACCGCCTCTAGTAGTGTGGGTGCAATATACCATTATCCAGGGACTCCCTATACACTTCCAGGAGGTGCGGTGCAAGTAGATGCTTGTACGTTTTATAAAAGACCCTGGTGTATCCATCTAGCCCTGGCGCCTTCATACCCTCCAATGCATCAATTGCTTGGATGATTTCCTCCGTTGTAAAGGGTTCCCCGAGAAATTGCTGGTGTGCAGAGCTGAGCCACACCATCGCTATCTCCTCGAGGTAACGTGTCCTTTCCTCCACCCTGTCCGTGATGCGAGTTGTGTATAGATCTGAGTAGTATGAAATTGAATTACTTCTTTTTGGATAGCTAGAGTGTCAGTCTGCAGGGCGCCCTTTCCATCCCGGATGGAGGAGATGTATGGCTGGGTTCTGGGTAGTTGTAGTATTCGCGCAAGTGTTCTCCCCGGCCGCTCCCCCTCACCGTATTTCCTAGCCATGGTGTATTTACTTAAAAAGTGCATTTCCCTCTCTGCCGCATTTCGGAACTCTGCTAATAAGACAGCTCGGCGGTGCAAGGTTGTCTGCGCTTCCTGGGGCCTTTGCTCCTGATCAAGTGTCTCGAGTTCCTCCTCGAGTCGAAATAGTGTGCGCCTCAAATCGTTTAATATTCCAGCATGCTTAGCAATGCAGACCCCTCTTGCATATGCTTTAAATGCTTCCCATAGTGTAGAATAGGATACTACAAAGCCTTTGTTCAACTCAAAATATTCTACTATCACTGTGCGCAGCTCGGACTTGAATACCTCGTTCCTCAATGCCAACCCCGGAAACCTCCATTGTCGTTCAACTCCACCTGTTATGGGTATGCAGAGTTTAAGCAAAACCGGGGAGTGGTCGGATAGCGTCCTGGGGAGGTGGCGCGTTTCGTCGTGCCACGTCGTGGCATTAGGTGAGAGCAGCCAATAATCCAATCATGTCCATGTGTCATGGGGGGCCGTGTAGTGTGTGTAGGTTGCTTCCACTGGATGTCTGTTTCTCCAGATATCCACTAAACTATATGCGTCACAGAGTTCTGCCAGCGCATGTCGTGCCCGGGGCTTGGGATTTGGGATCTTGGCCGTGCTGTCATGCTGAGGGTCTAGGACAAGGTTGAAGTCTCCCCCCTTATGAGTATGTAGTCTGCGTCTACCTGGTCTAATTGTGCCTGTAGATTGTGAAAAAATTCTGGATTATCAGTGTTGGGAGCATAAATGTTCAGAAAGGCTATAGTATGCCCCATAAGATGACCCACCACTAGGAGATAGCGGCCAATATTATCAGCCTGGGACATTACCTGTTGGAATGGTATCGCTTATGTATAAGGATGGCTGTCCCCCTGGCGTAACTGCTGTAACCTGCAAAGTATCGATGTGTCCCCCATGTGCTAGCGAATCCAGGTGATTGTGCGGGGCGGAGGTGAGTCTCCTGTAAAAATGCTACGTCGACCTGATGTCTTTGTAGGTAATGCAATACTTGCTTGCCTTTGCGCGCGTTATTCGATCACCTGACATTTCATGTTATTAACGTTAGATCCACATTTGGGATTAACTTATTATGAGCACTCATGTGAGTGGACTTGTGTGTCCTATCTCTTGCCTTTGGTACCCCTGTATTGCAGAAATGCTGTCAAGAACATTGAAAACTGTATTAACGTTCCCCTGTCTTCCCGTACCATTCCAATCCCATCCCTCACCCCACCCATCCCTACTGATAACATAGTAGGGACTACCCAACTTTGAAACCAGATAACAGATCGCTGTGTCAGTTCAAGAGTATCTTACCAGTTCAAAGAAGAAAAACAACAAAGGAAGATAAGGTGTGATAAACACTAAGGGGGTAGCGACGCCTCACCAGTTACCAGCACTTGGTAATTTGGAAGGATGCATTGCTCTTGCCAATATCTGAGACGATGGGAAAATTGAATTACTAACAAAAGAAAGCAGAAAATGTAGGTGAGGTGTCTGTTATACATTTGAGTCCTTCTTATTTCTCATTTATCCATAGCCATAGTGCGGTTGCAGGGGCCTCATTCTGTGGCATTTCCTTCCTGCGTGTTCCCTGGGCCCCCGAGTAGTTGCAGCAGAATTCTTGCACTTCCGTTGGGTTGTCAAAAATTCGAGCTTTACCGTTCACCATGAACTTGCAGGGTATATCATCCCATATGCGAGGCCCAGATTGCGCAGAGTGGCCTTGACACCTATGTATTTACAGCGTGCGTCCTGCACCCTGGCGGTGAAGTCAGGGTATAGGGACACCTGGGAACCCTACCAGGTCAGTGCTCCCTTTTCTCTGGCTAGTCGTAACGCCGTGTCCCTATCCTGATAGTTCAACAGCCGGGCAATTAGCAGTCGTGGGGGGCAACCTGGGCTTGGACGCGGTCCCAGTGTTCGGTGGGCCCTCTCCACCACAAACATTGTCGTGAAGGACTCCTTAGCAAACAAATCGTTGAGTAGATGTTCTACAAAGAGGTCCGAGCATCCTGTGCTCATAGTTTCTGGGATACCTATAATGCGTATATTATTGCGACTGCCCCTCGCTTCTAAGTCTTTGTTTTTTATGGCCATAGTTTTTAGCAGCTTTTCCATACGGTCTGATTTTTGGGTTGCTTGTGCTGCACGGTCTTCGAGGTCGGACACCCTTCCCTCCTCGTGTCTAGTCATTTATCGTGGGTATCCAGCCGTGCTCTCAGTATGTCTAGGCGCTTTTCCAGCCCGTCGAACCACCCATCGAGGGCTTTGAAAGCGGCACAGAGCTCAAACATGAGGTTGTCCGCCCCCGCCGGTTCCATGGGTGTGGGGCCCACAGCCCCGCCACTTTCTGCCCTGTTTGCCCCTGGTTCTTCCCTTTAACTTTTTCAAATTGTAGGCGCTTCTGCTTAGGGTCCCCCCAGACCATTGCTTAATCTGTGGCAGCGTTACCACGATTACACAGTACCAAGGGTCCTCAACCCCAATCACCAGTGCAGGGGGAGGTCTATGCAGTATTCTCGCGCTGTCAGTGTGTTCTGGAGCTTTGCTATTTGTGTTTATTTTGCTAGCCGGAAGCTACTATTGCAGGAGGCCTGTCTGGACAATTGTCGCTTATTTGTTTCCCTGTATGGGCCTGTTGTGCGATGGAGCAGCCGCCACTGAGCCACCCCTCACTGCGATGCCCACCACGGGCCTCTGTGTTGGGGGGGAGGGCCCCAGTACCAAGTTCTCTGCCCCCACCCCCCCTCTGGTTGGTCTGGCTTTTTGATCTACACTGGAGGGGGCACTCCGCTCCCCACCTGCTGGCTGACGCTGCAAGCCCCTCGGAGACATCTCCCAGCGCTGTGCTGTCCGCACTACTATCGTGCTTCCTTGATCTGTTGGAGGCCTACAGCCCAAAGGGCCCTGCCTGGCCGATCGCCATTTGTTAGATTCGCTGTACTGAGCTGTCGTAAGAGGGTGGCCTATCCATGCGCCATCCGCCTCCACGGTGCTTGCCTCGGGTCTTTGTGCTGGGTATGGAAGACCCCCTTCACATCGTTGTCCGGCCTCAATTCTTCGCTGGCGGGTGGGGGAGTGCAGAACGATCCCGCCTACACTTGATGGTCGAGGTCGCAGGCCTACACACAATGTCCCCCAGTGCAGCTGTGGCCGCAGCCCCCCGCCACGCCTGTTATTCCTGCTATTTACTCGCTGCTCCAATCGCGGCATGGAGTGCCACCAGCCAGCCCCTGGCTAGGCCTCAACTAGGCCTCGAGGTGTGCAGCAGCCACTGCCCGCATTCAGCTCGCCTACGGCCCCTGTCACCGCGGGGCCTCTGGGGGAACCCGGATCAGCTTACCTGCAGCCCGGTGCGGCGAGCTGCCCTCCGCTCTCCTCGATGTGTTCGGGACTGCTGCGGCAGGATCTTATCTTCGGGGGAGCTCCCAAGTCCCTCCTCCCTTAAGGTGCTCCTGTCTCTGGTGCTTGGTCTCTGGCTGTTACGTCCACAGATGAAATATGTACCGCCGGATGTGCGAATGGGCCGCCACATGCTACCGCTCACCACCGGCAAGTGGCTCAGCCGACGCACTCCGCAACCCGCTCTCCCGCTGCACGGCCATCACCTCGACCTCCGATTGCTCAGTTCTATGCACCGCACCCTGTACCCTCTGCGGGCCGTTTCCTCAGATAGGATGTTGCCGGGAGGATATTGTTTTGGCAGGATTCACGGGTTGGCTTGCGGAGCTACAGTGCTATGCCGCCATCTTGGTCATGTTCTGCCCCACACCATATATGCTTCAAAGCTCAAGAAACAAATGGGCTTCAGCACCAATACCTCCTGACCCCCCTAGCACCAGTCAGCATCAGTTTCTAGTCATGCAACTCCTTAATCAGCTCCTGGCTAGCCTGAAGGCTTTACTTTGATTGATCCATGTATTGTGCGCATACCTTTCTGAGGCCAATCACATAGTCCACCACATCCATCTGAGGGGACTCAGAAATTACATCCCACCCTTCTCTGATCAAGGGGAGTGGGCCATGCACTGAGTGCTCAAACAGAAGTTCAAAGGGACTGAAACCCATTTCTTTCTTTGGCGTTCCCATCATGCTTCTAAGGGTCTTGTTTAATCTCTACACTAACCCATTGTTTTGTGGATGACACACCATGGAGAAGTGGCAGGTCACACCAATTTGCTCCCGCATAGCTCTCATTAGAGGACATGAATTTGGGTCCTCATCAGAAATCACAAAATCTAAACCAAAAAAAGATCTGTAGGAGAGCTCCAGCTACCATTTTTGCAGTCATGCTCCTCAGAGGTACCGCCTCTGGATACCGACATGACATGATTCACCGCACATTCATGTATTCATTGCTTGATGCTGAGGGGGGGGGATCTAATGTGTAATGTGTGTATTTCAACCACTCAAATGGAATACACACAACTAACAGAGGCACTAACTACTCAATTTGCAAGTGAGACAGGTTCTACAGAGCCTCTCTATGTCTCTGCAAATTCATGGTCAGGAGACTAGAGGGTCCAAACTATCCTGGGTCTTTCTAATGCCCAAGTGTCTTGCTATAGACCAGTGACAACATGAAGTTCCTTGCACTAGTAGAACCACTATCCTCTTGCTAGCACCTTTGCTCCATCATGAACACCGACACATAATCTTAACTTGCCCAGACAGTTAGAGGCCACTAGGGGACAGTCTCAGCTGTAGCTTGAACAAATTCCTCCATCATGAGCCTCACCTCTCCCTGCAGCACTGGGGCCCAACCGGAGCAGCGGCCGGCATGCCGATTGCTTGCGGGACAGGTGCCGGGTCACCCGCCTGGACAATCTGAAGTATGGCGGGATTGGCCCCAGACCCAACACTTAGACCCTCTGCAGCCCTCCTCACTTGGCAGGAGAAGTTGAGGGCAGCATAGTCCAGGATCCCGCTGTTTGCCCCCATCAGCACTCTACTGCCTGCTGCTGGATTGGGTCCTTGGGGGCCCTGTCATTTAGGAATCTGTCCAGCCTCCATTGTGGACCACAGGGGCCGGGGCCCAGTTGGGTGCTGCTTGCGGCAAGCGACGCCCCATGGGGCAGGAGGTAAACCCTCAGCACAGCACCCAGAGCCCCCATCGGCTCCCTTTTGCCACGGGACACAGCCAAGGGACATACTTCACACAGCTCCTCTGTTTGCCCCCATGGGGACCCCTGCAATACTACAGCTTGTTGATCTGAGGTGTTGGGGGATTGCTGGTTGGGAGCCTGCCCAGCTTCTACTGCGGTCCATGGGGACTGGGGCCTAGTGTCTTCTTTGAGGACCGCTTCACTGGTATCGGGGCCTAGACTGCTGTGGCCCTGCTCGCCACACCACGACTTGTCCCCACGCGCCCTGCATCCCACCTGGGATCACAGGTCCATATCCCTTGGGGTGGTACTGCATATTGTCTCAAAAACACAAAAGAAGGGGGACTGGGAGCAATTGGAAACAGAGGTCCAGTACCCGTGCTCCCTAGAGACTACGTTTCAATCACTAGAGGGTAGCTGTTCCTAGGAAAGAGCTGACCAGTCCGGTCACTAGAAGGACAAGTGACAGGAACTCTGTCAAGGAGTGTAGTATGATAATCCAAAGGGGGGAATTCCTCCTTGTTAAGGAAGTGCCCTCACACACCCAAGCGGGTGTCATGCTTCATCATCGGGCGTTGCTCCTCGTGGGGGTGGCGCTGCAGTCCCCCACGGGCCCCGCAAGAGGGCTCTTTGTCAGAGAACTTTTCGAGGAATGCCGCAGTGGTGAGTGCAGGTGTGTGGGGAGTGGTGCTAGTGAGTTCAAAATATCACACTAGTACCCTGGAGAAACTTTATTCTGGGGTCCGTGTGATATGGGTAAAAACTGGAGTCAAGAAGAATACTCTTGACAGGGTAGTCAGAATAGGGAGTATTTTCCTTCTGCGTATTTTAGTGCTAGTGGTGATAACAGCTAATGGTATCAGGTCGACATGTTTCCCGCCTCTCGTGGTCCCTGGTGGATCCAGTGGCGTTTCTTCAGGACCGTGCAAAAAGTGTGTGAAGTGAAGTGCAGGGGTCTGGGACGACGACACCCAGTAAACCCTGTAAAGATACCTAGATTCATGTGTGGTCGGGGTGACTCTGCACCCAAACAGATATGACCACTTTAGTTGCAAAATCCAACCTAAGAGAGGAGAAAAAGAGAGAGCAACAACACTTGTCCATAAGAATGATCTTACTCAGTAACGTAATGTAGATCATGCGTGTTTTGATCGTACACTGCATCTGTGTTAAGGCTAGTCTGATAAAAAGGCTGAGTTGTCCATTTCAGCATGAGGGCGGGTTTAAGTTAAAAAAGAAGCATACACAGTACACATGCCCGGAACCGGCTGTAATATGATCCGGACTGGTCAGCTCTTTCCTAGGAACAGCTACCCTCAAGTAATTGAAACTGCATATTGTCTACCCTCTTCCACCATCACTCTGAACAGACCACAGTGGTTGCTCCAGGGGGGTGGACGCGGCGATGTGGGAGCCACCGACAAGAAGTCGCAACGACTGGAGAGTGGCAGGTGCTTTCAGAGCCAGGGGGCTTCATCTCTCACAGGAGTGGTGCTGTCTCCTCTGGTGGGGCCCGGCCATGGTGGCTCTGGTGCTATGCTGGCTTGGCGATATTGACGGAAAAAGGGGTGTGTAGGAAAGTGCCTCTTTTGGACATGGTTAGCCCCCACATTTTGATGGAAAATTATGTAATTTCGACTGGACGTGCACAGGGTCCCTGCCAACCAGTTCCCCTGTGTCAGAGCTCCTTACCTAAACTGTACCTTTTGTTTCCCAATTGGCACAACTTCAGTAGCCCTTGTAAGTCCCTAGTAAATGGTACCCCTGGTACCTAGGGCATTGGCCCTGAAGAGGGACCCCAAGGGTAGCAGCATGAATTGTGCCACCCTAGGGTCCCCTCATCAAGGCCATGCATGCTGCCATTGCAGAATGCGTGCCTTGGTGAAGACTAAACCGAAGTGTTAGCATGGCATACACTCCTGTGAGCCATGCCCATAAACACTGCATGGGATTGTTGTATTCCGCTTTAGGGTTCCGTATATAGGTTTTCCTGAATCATGTCCTTATATAGGCACAATTCGCATTGCCCTTATATAGGCATAGAATCCCTGTCCTTATTTAGGCATTAACCGTGCACTCCAAATACAGGCATGGTCACCGACATCCGTCCACCCTAACGTCACAACGAGTTCTTAGAAACCAGACCCTTAAGCTGCGGGAGTTCCCCTAGCACAGGACTATTGATTTCTCCAAGAACTCATCTATTATGTATGAACCGTTATACCTTAAGGGTTAATTCCTGAAGTCTTCCTCTGTCCGACTTCACGTCAATGCTAACATTCCAAGACACCTACCAGGTATAAATATACCTTCCCTTGCCAAAGCAAGTTAGAGGAGACCTCGACTTCAGAGGAGCCCGTATCCTGGCCTGACGCACTGAGAAGACGCTGTCATTCCTGCACGCAGACGAATCCAGCTTCCAGTGTTCTGACTCGCTTCGCGGGGTGTTAGAGTTCCAGATCCGGCTAGAGATTCCCACCTCTCTCATTCTCAAGGTATGGAGCTGACTAGAACCTAGAGGGACTCTTGGCATATCATACTTGGCATACTAGACTTAACATACTCTTAGTATACCAGACGAGAGAATACTCCGCCTACTTCTACCTTTCCCTACACCTAGACCAGGTTAGGTACATTGGGGTAGAACTAGTTTAGGGACGCATCGTATGAGTACTCGCATTTTTAGCTCATGTTATTTATGTACGTGAATATATGCTAAAAGATAATGCTAGCGCAGTATTATTTATTTCTACTGCTTACGCTGTACATTATTTATCTTGCATACTGTCTTGTGATCATAACAGCACATATCTCTTACACGAGAAACAAGACTGTTCAATAAAACCCTTTTATTGAAACGCCCGTCTTTCCTTTCTGTGTAACTCTGTAGAAACTAAGCATGCACGATTGACTGAGTGAAACTGTTATCTATGGTTTCCACGATTCTGAGACGTGTTCCGATTCTAAAGGGAAACAAAGTTGTCATGTTTTTTGGTTGCCAGAAACTACTCCCTTCTTGTTCTCAAGGAGTTTCTAGTGGCCTCTGAGCTAGCTGGCACAAGTAATTAAGTTTAATATACTCGATAGGGACATACCGACCTTAGTCCTATGTCAAGCCTATAGGTTATATTATTCCAATGCGCAGAGCCTATTAGGGAAATAGGAACTACACTACATGGCGCCCAAACGTTTGGTAAGGCAGTATTTTAACGCTAGATACTGAGTAATTCAGTCGTGCTTTTCTCAGAGACCCCTACTCACATACTCCATAAGACGTCTGGAGTGGGTAGGGTTAAATATCCGCCATAACTAAAATTGGGAAGCACCCTATATATTAGTTGTTTGGTTTGCTCAACGTTGAAGGATACAGTGTTCCAAAATATTGTGCACCTTATCTTTTGTTTCCTTGAAACTTGTTCTACATTTTTCAAAAAACAAAATGTCCACCAACGGGGACAATAACACCGGGAACGGTGGAGCTGCGGCTGACCCAGCCATAGCAACAGTTTTTAACTTTACAGGTTTAAATGAACCTGAGGAGGGTGTTATAGACATCAATCCAAACTTAAGAAGAGCCATCACTCTAAAACTTATAAAACATGGCCTACCACCAAGAGGCGGTAGAGCAGTTTTCGTGATAGAGGCACACGAATCCTTTCAGACAGAGGTATTCTATTCATGGGTAATATTTCCTGAATCAAATTCAGTAACAAGACTGTTTCACTTCTACAAAGAAGATGAACAACCAGAGGAATATATTCCTTTCGAGGATATTGAAATTCCTCTAACATACCAGGAGCATCAGCTCTGGTTTAAAGGCGCCCTAAAACATCACAAAAACATTACCAGGCTCGGTCCACTAGGTAGACCAGGAGCAACATGGCCGATTCTAGCCGGCTACACACCTCATCCTGACATCGAAATAATGTCAGACGAGGAATTACTTACTCAACTTACAGAGTTAATAAAAATTTACAGACAATTAGTCCAATATGTCATGCGGACTTTAACAGTCCAACCACCATTAACCATTCCAAATCAAACTCCTCAACAGGGGAATACACTAAAAATTACACCACAGACTCTATACGCAGTCATGGGTAAAATGCCCACAAAACGTGAGCAAATTCAATTCTGGATAGCTCAAAAATTACTCAAATAGAAGCAGTATTTCCTAATACTAGCCCTTATGAGAAACACAGAATCCTAACAATCTGTTTACCAATGGGGATCACACCACAACTGGAAGACTGCACCACTTGGGGCTCAGTCTTTGCTGCCATCTATACTAAAACACATGGTATTCCGTCAATTGCAGTAATACCTGATGTCCTGAAACAAATTCTAAACGAATACGGGGCAGAGCCTGCTCTGAATTTAGGTATGAAATTACTGAAAAATTTCGACCAGGTCTCAAAAATAATATTATCTAATATTAAAGGGGAGGCAGCAGCAGTGGCGTTCCGCCAACGATTAAGGGAATTCGATGTAACAGAACATCAAACAGAACTACCCAGAATAATAGAACAATCTTCTGCAGAATTAGGCAGAGATAGTTTGGGTGGAAGACCATTGAAGCCAAAACTATCTGAAAGTCCTGAGAAGGACTCTATTAAACAAACTCCTACATCTTCTAAAAAGAAGTGGGAAACTGATAAACAAAATTCAAACGAGAAACGAGAAACGTTCTCAATCCCGAGGTAGGTCTCCTCAAAAGGAGCCCTCTGAAAGGAGGTATAACCTCAGGAATAGGGATAATTTGAAAAAGCCTGACAGGTATCAAGATACTGATACACGTTCCTCTCGTACCTTTCAGATCTCGTCACAGACATCGGAAAGAAGAGGACGGTCAGAACATAGAGAAGAACGCGTGAAATCGAAAGACGACAAACACGTTCCAAAAATAAATCCAAACCTCAATTCTCAAAGAAGAAGGTAGCAGGTCTGAAGGTCAGACATGCCGAGGATACTGAGAACACAACTCAAGAACGGAGAATGGGCTCAGACAATGCTGGACAGTGCAGCAGAAGTCACAATAGCTCGCCAGAACCTGAAGGAACTTCTGGAGATAGTGGACTTGAATGAGTACATTACAGTTGAGACTGTAGACACCAGGGTTAGTACTCCACAAAAGTTATATGAAATAACACTCCGGATGGAGGGAGACATACCTAGACAGGTGAAAGCACTCTTTTGGGAAAAACTTTCAAGGGGCTATGACATACTTCTAGCAGAAAAAGACTGGCCACCACAATTTGTCAGGGAGTGCCCACATGGTGAGGACATCATTATGCCTGCCTTCTCCAACCATATTCCAATTCATCTAAAATATACTTATGCCAGGAAATGGGCAGTTGCCCAGGCCCCAGCATTATACAAAAATCATGTAGGATGGGATGAGGACTCACCTCACCATAAAATACATCTAAAAATGAACCTACTGCACAAAGGCAGTACCCAATAAAGCAAGAAGCTAAAAACAGGTCAGGAGATCTTAGATCAACTTAAATACCAAGGGGTGATTGAAACATGCACCTCTTCAATGAACAATCCTTTGTTTCCTGTCTCCAAACCAGACAACACCTATCGTCTGGTTTTGGATTACAGACATTTAAACACTTGTTCTAAAACATTTGCAGTGCAAAATGCACACAGTACAGCATTAATGAATAACATTGTGCGTAAAAATATAAAACCACATTGGATATCTCAAATGGTTTCTTTTGTCAAAACATAGCACCTGGAAGCAGGTACTTAACAGCTTTCTCAATAATGGGGACCCAGCGTCAATTTTGTCGACTCCCACAAGGGTTCATGAACAGCCCGGGGTTATTCTCAGCGAGAGTAACGGAGTTACTACAAATTTATGATAATGAGGCATTGTCATATGTCGATGACATCTATCTGACAGACGATGACCTGGATAGGCACTTGAACAGGGTGAGCACCATTATACTGGGCTTCGCCTCTGAGGGCTACAAATTCAACTTCAAAAAGTCCAGAATTGCCCATCTTAATGTCCTTTTTCTAGGATATGAGCTTTCAAGTGAAGGCAAGAGCTTGGCAGCCAACTTTTTAGAAAGGTGTGCGCTGCTCCAACCTCCAAAAACTCTGAAAAATTTACAATCCATCCTGGGTTTCCTAAATTTTGGAAGAACATACATTCTAAATTACGCAGAAAGGGTTAAACCTCTCTACGCATTAATCAAACCTGATTTTTCAATCAAAAATTGGACACAGGAACACACAGAAATCTTGCGTTCACTCCAAGCTAACATGTTAGCAACAAATCACTTACAAACACGCGTAAGTCAACGCAATTTAGTGATCCGAATAATTTCGGGTCAATGCGGATTCACCTACTTAACATTTAATGAGGGTGAAAAAGTACCAATTGCATACAAATCACATTTGTATACACAAGCAGAAATGCGCTTCACTTCAACTGAAAAAATACTGACAGCAGTTCAAACTGCAGTAGCAAAAGAAAGAGCTCTAGCCCAAGGGAAACGCATTATTGTCATAACCCCAGTTCCGGCCTTAGAGGCGGTAACTAAAGCGAGCATTCCAAATGCTAAAGCATTACATCCGAGATGGATACAATGGGTTAATTCTCTTGCTGCAACAGATGTTGAATATGTTTTTGATCCTGATCTAAAAACACAAGCGTTCCTGCAATATGAACATGAATGTCCTCTGCCCACTGAGATTCTGCCTCTCGATCAGTACGAATTCATA
This sequence comes from Calotriton arnoldi, assembly GCA_963921515.1. Taxonomy (NCBI): domain Eukaryota; kingdom Metazoa; phylum Chordata; class Amphibia; order Caudata; family Salamandridae; genus Calotriton; species Calotriton arnoldi. The sequence goes on along the minus strand of CAWUFW010002697.1, from coordinate 1,335,091 downwards.
ATTTACACTGACGGATCCGCACAACACGCAACAGGGAGTAAGCAAGCTTACAGTGCAGCATGCGCAATCGTTAAAGGGCGCATGCGCGATGGCAACTTCAGACCTATGGTCACTAAAACTCAATCTCTAGGAGATTGCACAGCTCAGCGAGCTGAACTACAAGCATTCAAACTGGCACTTGAAAGTACAGATCGAGAATTCCCCACACTAATAGTGTGCGATTCTTTCTACTGTGTACAGTTGTATAATGAATATATACAAACTTGGCTTGAAAACGGGTTCAAAGATGCAAGAGGGGGCACAATAAAGCATAAACGCTTTGGGAACAAGTAGTTCAGTTAAAAACGAACTACCAAAGGCTCACGTGATCCATACACTGAGTCATCAACGTGATGGCGTTCACGTTGCAGGGAATTCATTGGCTGACGAAGCCGCAAAGGGGGCTGTTCAGACGGCTTCCGTAGCTGCGATCACTCGTTCAAAAACGAGAATAGACAGTGAGATAATGTTGGCTGTCAATGCTACGAGCAAAGGCAGTGGTGCAGCGTTACCAAAAAAGTTTCCACTCAAGTACTCTTATGTAATTGATGCGAACAACGTTCCTTTTGCTCAAATCCCTGGAGTGGGGGATAGGGTAATTCCAAACATGGAACGCAGATTAGGACTAATCCTAGCAGCACATGAAGGGATAGCCTCTGCCCATGCAGGTATTTCTGCAACAGTATCTTTACTGAAACAAAGATATTGGTGGCCTGGCTTTAGGAAGCAGACCAAGAACTATGTTCTGGAATGTGAAATATGCCAACAGATGAAAGTCTCCACAGTGAAATGTCCTGCGCAGACACCCCTGTTAATTTCAGACAAACCATTAGCTTGTGTTTACCTGGACCACTGCGGTCCCTTGCAAAGGGACGGTAACTATAAATATATAATGGTAGCAGTGGATTCTTGCTCTAGGTTCTTATGGATATGGCCTCAGTGCTCGGCTGACGCTCAAACTGTTATAAAAGATTTGCGAGTCTTTATCGGCACATACGCAATAGGCACGCTACATTCTGACCAGGGCCCTGCGTTTAGCTCTCGAGCTTACAAAGAAGCCATGGCCAGTCTGGGCGTTGCATTGTGGTACTCCTCTCCGTTTCATCCTGAGAGGAGAAACAGTCTATAACAGCTAGGGTATTAGGTTCGGGTGATGGGTGGGTCAAACATCTTTATGGGGTCCAACGCTCATTAAACAATTTGCCAAGAAGTTCTCTAGGGGGGGACTCTCCATATGAGGTCCTATTTGGGACAAGAATGTGGGTGCCCGATCTAGAATGTAGTGGCACCGTGGTGGAAAATAAACCCTTTGATATCAAAGATCATTTGGCTGTTTTACAGGATCTAAATGAACTAAGATCGAAACAAAGCAACGTATTCCTGCAGCCAACCACCACTGGGGAAAAACCGGCGGTCCCAGCAAGGCCTGTCTGGATTCCAAAAGTTGGGGATCTAGTCTGAGAAACAATTGCGGACAAGAAGGAATTTGGACCTTCTTACAGACAACCAGTACCTGTCCTAGCCATACACGGAACAAGAACAGTACTTCTGCCGCCCCTTGCTGGAAAAAAGGAGAAAAGATTTGTGTCCATCGACCTGATCAAACCACAGTATGTGGCCAACACTAAATAGTAGGCCTCGTGGACTCCGACCTAGTAGCAGACGCACTCCTCTCGCTACTATCCAAGAGGTTCAGACTGAAAGACTGATGACCATCGAGAATTCAGCAGTAACAGAATGAAGGAATGAGCAACAATGCTATGGAACTCATCCCTCTTGAAACCCAAGTAACAGTTCGTCCAAATACACCTGTCTACACCAATGTAACAAGTGATCAACTGGTTCCAGCGATTTCTACAAATCCTGATGCAATTCCAACAATTGACAGAACTGCTTCTGGCTATTTCATTAACTTTGATACGTTTTCTGAGGATCTGAGTGAGCCCGAGACGTCGCCAGCATCAAAAACTTTTAAACAGCAAGTGCAAGACTTTTTACATTTTTTGAAAAAGACTTATCTGGTTTCATCATGCATTGAACTTTGGGTTATTTCTGGAATATTTTTCTTCCTGCTTTGGCTAGCTTTGGTTATGACTATGAGCGTGCTTATAAGTGGCAGATACATCCATTTGGACACTGAAAGAAAAGAAGTGAACTTACTTTTAAAACCTCACAAATCATCCCATCGTGAAACAAGAGACTTGTCTGCAGTGAACATCACAGCCGTTCCTATACAGGATGGTAATAGTGTGGGACAAAACAGATTTCTATATTTTTGGCCCGACGGAACATTTGAACATTCCACATTTATTTAAGATCTCACTAAGTGATTTTGTTTCATCCAGTACCTACTCTGATGATTGGGACTTTGAAACTGTAAATAACATGATGTTTGACCTAGAAAAATCTGCTGCATTTTCTAATAATGAATATTTAGAGGGTTCATCAGACTATGAACAGCTGTATTGCTATAACCACTATGGTCATCATTTCTTGCATAAATCTGCAACACCTAGAAATGTGTTTATGTTTAACCAATGGGAACATTGTCCTACACCACCAAAAGGTAGTTCAAAAACATTTGCTAAAAAGTTTCCATATTTTTCAGGATACAATACATCTGATCCAGAAACATTTTACTATAGAAGTGTAAACAAAACAGGACTGAAAATTATGTTAACTAATACAAAACAGATTTACTCTGCAAAATGTATTGCCTAACTGTCTAGACATGGTTTCGACTTGTGGAAAGAGACAATAGACACAAAATCTGTCTGGGGTACTAAAGATTGGCAAGTACAGGGGATGGAAGCTTTGTTTAGAGCCTGTATCGTCCCTCAACAAATAATGTTTTTGAATGACACTGTGCAACAAACGTCTTGCCTTGGGTTAGCCAAGATTAAAGACATGAAAACACCTTCTGTACCTACACCTGCAAGTGATAATAATACACAGGCAGCGGTTACAGTTGACACCATACTACAACTCAACACAACAAATCCTGATTGGAAAAATGGTTGATCTGGCCCACAGACACAAACAACTGTCAAGAGAGATTCCTGAATAAAACACAGGGGTTTACTATTCATAGGCCAGACCCATGATACGTCCAAAGACAGCATCCGGAGGTAGTAACGACATACAGTGTAGGAAAATTATGCCTCGATTGGTTGCAAAAATCTACACTTAAGGATGTGAAACAACACTTATCTTTACTTAAAGAAGACGCAGACCTTAGGGAATTCTTGCTTGGACCAAGAAAACCGCGTCAAAAACGTTTCATATATGCCGGCATTTATGCTGCTTATAATGAAGCATGGAAGGTGTCACAGATGGAGGCCGCAGAACGAATAGGTGAACTTGATCGTATTAACTTAGAGAAAACTCTCTCTGTGGTCGACAATGGGTTAACAACCTTGTCCTCCAGAATTTATTCATTGGACGGTATTGTATCCTCTGCTATCGACATACTGGAACAAGATTTAGCAATGTTACAGCAAGGCCAATCTCAATTACGTTCTATTATGTTATTAAGCTGGACGCTGCAATCTTTGCGTGCGGGCTATGTGCCGTGGCGTTTTATCAACACAACAGCTCTGTTTGCAGAATACAATCTAACTGATAAACAGATCGAACTGGCACAAAGGGGAGCAAAGTATACAGTACTGAGCATTGAAAAACTTGAAAAATTACCATTCACAGTGGCAGAAAAACCAGCTACAGAATGGCTTATTCATGGCAAAATTAGTCTACCTGTGACTACTTTCCAGTTTCAGTATTGCCTTAGACAGATGCAAGCAGGCAAATATGAAAGGTTGGGTAAAGAATACATTAAGACATCCTGGAATTTACCATACACATATAGATGTTGGAGTGGGGATCGTGAAGTGTTTCTAAGCGGTACACACTGTGAAAATGCAATAAGCGGTTCACTGATTTGTCAGGACATATCTTTACACGGGGCTTGTAATGGTTCTGTGGCGAATTTGTCCTGCCACCAGCAGGGTACACCAGCTGCTGTGATTAATCCAACGTTTGGCCAACTGTCTAATGGGAGTTACCTCATGTTGAATGATCAGAGTTGCTGTGGCATGTTGCCAGGCATCCCATATCTAGTAACGGTCAACTCCAGGGTCACTTGCTGTATGCAAGTATTGTTTGCCCCAATAGACACAGTCAGGAGTCGCCTTTATGGCCTTCGTTGAATGTCTCTTTTATACGATTTGATACTTTAAGCAGAATGAAAGCCATGCTTATACAACAATCAGTGCCTTTGACCTCGGCCAAAGAAACCTATGATCTACAAGTTGCAAGGACTTCAGCTGAGATACAGAATTTAATTCGTACAAACTGCCCTATACATTTCGTAGAAATGATAGGACGTATCTTTAACATGTCAGATACAAGCGGAATTGTACATGTATTTAAGACCATCTGTTCCGGACTATTAGCACCTTTCCAGGCTGTCCTCGGAATCATCCCAAACTTCGTACATTCGGTGTTTGGTGGTGTGCCGTTAATTCTAGCACTTGTTGCAGGAATTCTGTTTCTATTCCTCCTACTACGCTATGGCAAGCCTCTTCGCCAACATCACTCCGAGCGATGTGGAGAGAGCCCTCCTTGAACGGAAATGCCGTGAGCGAATAGTACAGCTTTTGGGCATGCCTCGTCTACGGGAACTTAATACAACGTGGTTCCTGTCATTCAGACCAATCTGGCAAGATTGCATCTTACCTGTTCTACGCTGCCTGTTTTGCGGTGAAGAATGCGTGCTAGACACCTGTCTAACACTTCCATCAGTCATGCCAACGGATATCGATACTCTGCTGGACCCGATAACGGCCCATGCTGTGTGTTGTCCCCAGAGGCTACCAATCCTGATGACGGCATTCATTGAGATCTCACAGATGCTTCCGGCTGCTGCTGAGGTATGAGATGGATCAACAGGCGCACAGGTAACAACGGACACGAACATTGCATCTTCTGCTGAAGGCGATGTTTCTCATCTCTGTGCAGTTAACCTTCTGAACGAGGTGTTCCAAATGTCACCAACTTCGGTGGACGATATTTTGGCTACGGACATAGATGATCTAATGTTTACACCAGACCCATACACTGACTTTGATTCGGCTCACAGTGTACCAGGGCACCATTGAAATTTGGCCTTCATATTTTCAAAACTTGGAACTATTCCCAGAAAACATGGCAAATGAACAATCTGCTTACAGTAGAACTAGTCTTATAAAACGGACTTCTTTGAATACTTCCAGGGACACATTGTCACCTTACTTGTCTAACATTTCATTTAATTCTATGATATGCAATGGCTTTGATTTTGAGAACTTATCGACCATTTCGTCATATGTATATATTTCTGTTTTCATTCACGTTGCATTTTACTTCCTTTATATGCTTAGAATGGAAACGATGCTTTAAATGTACAGTACCTATTGCATTTCAACAGTTTTGAGCTTCTTTTACAATGCTTTAGAAATGTTTTTAGCAACATGTGGTACTCAATTTTATGTTTAGCATTTAAATGTTTAGTATTATCGTTCAATCGAAGATGGAGTGGGTGTTGTATTCCGCTTTAGGGTTCCGTATATAGGTTTTACTGAATCATGTCCTTATATAGGCACAATTCGCATTGCCCTTATATAGGCATAGAATCCCTGTCCTTATTTAGACATTAACCGTGCACTCCAAATACAGGCATGGTCACCGACATCCGTCCACCCTAACGTCACAACGAGTTCTTAGAAACCAGACCCTTAAGCTTCGGGAGTTCCCTAGCACAGGACTATTGATTTCTCCAAGAACTCATCTATTATGTATGAACCGTTATACCTTAAGGGTTCATTCCTGACGTCTTCCTCTGTCCGACTTCACGTCAATGCTAACATTCCAAGACACCTACCAGGTATAAATATACTTTCCCTTGCCAAAGCAAGTTAGAGAAGACCTCGACTTCAGAGGAGCCCGTATCCCGGCCTGACACACTGAGAAGACGCTGCCATTCCTGCACGCAGACGAATCCAGCTTCCAGTGTTCTGACTCCCTTCGCGGGGTGTTAGAGTTCCATATCCGGCTAGAGATTCCCACCTCTCTCATTCTCAAGGTATGGAGCTGACTAGAACCTAGAGGGACTCTTGGCATATCATACTTGGCATACTAGACTTAACATACTCTTAGTATACCAGACGAGAGAATACTCCGCCTACTTCTACCTTTCCCTACACCTAGACCAGGTTAGGTACATTGGGGTAGAACTAGTTTAGGGACGCATCGTATGAGTACTCGCATTTTTAGATCATGTTATTTATGTACGTGAATATATGCTAAAAGATAATGCTAGCACAGTATTATTTATTTCTACTGCTTACGCTGTACATTATTTATCTTGCATACTGTCTTGTGATCATAACAGCACATATCTCTTACACGAGAAACAAGACTGTTCAATAAAACCCTTTTATTGAAACGCCCGTCTTTCCTTTCTGTGTAACTCTGTAGAAACTAAGCATGCACGATTGACTGAGTGAAACTGTTATCTATTGTTTCCACGATTCTGAGACGTGTTCCGATTCTAAAGGGAAACAAAGTTGTCATGTTTTTCGGTTGCCAGAAACTACTCCCTTCTTGTTCTCAAGGAGTTTCTAGTGGCCTCTGAGCTAGCTGGCACAAGTAATTAAGTTTAATATACTCGATAGGGACATACCGACCTTAGTCCTATGTCAAGCCTATAGGTTATATTATTCCAATGCGCAGAGCCTATTAGGGAAATAGGAACTACACTACAGGATATTGGTAAGACACCCTTCTAGCAGGCCTTCACCCTAAGGCAGGATGCACTATACCTCCTGTGAGGACCTATCTGCATGAGCGGATATGCCCCTGCAATATCCATGTTGATTCTTGGATATTGTAAGTGAACAGGGAAGCCATAGAGAGTACATGGGCTGGACACTAGTCATTACGAGTTTCCCAGCTCCATGATGGCTTCACTGTATTATGGGATGTTTGGTACCAAACATCTCATCTTAACACACCTGCACTGATTTCAGTGTCAGATTTATTAATAATTGCACCAAGAGGACCCTTCAGAAGGGAACCCCTGAAACCTACTGACTTCTAGTGTGTTCCTGACTGGTCTCCACCAGCTTGCCACTACTAGACATATTTCTGGACTCATGGGGTGAGAGCCTTTGCTCTCAGGGGCCAGGAACAGTGCCTGCCCTGGGCGGAGGTGCTTCACACCTCCTCCAGGTAGAAACAGCTTTCTAAGGTGGGAAGCTTCAAAGGCGATGCCGCCTTTGAACTCCGACCCATGCGAACAGCAGATGGCAAACCCCCTGTCTTGACCCCACTTTCGGTGGGAAGGCAGGTGGGAGAATTTCTTAGATGAGGAGGAGGGTCCCCAGTCAACCTGCACCACCCCTAAGATGGGACAGGCGATGTAGACCCCCAGTTCACTATCTACCCTCTTGAAGATGAGGGGGCGTGGCTTGGCATCATGGCCGCGTAGACGTGCTCTGAAAGAGCTCCGTGCGGCAGCCCGAGATAAGTCAATATCCTGGAGAATCCTGGCTCCTACATGCACGGAAATTGGTCTCCTGGGACCCGTGAGACCATCTGCCGCCATATGAGCAAGGAACTGAGGCGTGAAACCCTGGGATACTGAAAGCGGAGCCCCGATCCGGGTGAGCGGCCGGTGCCATTTTGGGATCGGCCTGACGAGATCGAACAGAGGTGCCGGGCCTACAGACTTGCTGGACCCCGCTGAGGGGGGAAGGAACAGGTTACGGCCCCGGGGGGAGAGGCGCTGCCCCTGTTGAAGAGATCAGGACGGCGGACGACCCCGTGCCTGCTGAAGCGGAGTCTGGCCTTGCGGCGGCCCGGATGCAGTTTATGATCCTGTAAAGTACCCGGCGGGCGGTGCTGAATCTGGGAGCCGGTTGGACCCCTGCTGAGGTGGTGTTGAAGTTTGGCATCCCCCGCGCAGGCCGGGCCACGACCGGGACAGTGGAGGATGGATCGGGCTGACACGCGTGGAGGTGCACTACGTATGACCCGAGGAGCAGTGGCGCACGAAAGGTGAGAGCAGCCGGGGGGGGACCCAAGTAAGTGTGACCGTTGCTGCTCAGCCCATGGGCCGCCCGATGCATGTGAGCCCTCGTAGTGGAGTGCACCCTTGACCGGAGACCCCCCTCCCCCGATTGCCGAGGGGTGTCCAGCGGATCGCGAACTAAAGGGATTGAAGGACTATTGAAGGGTGGCATATTGAAGAATCGCTGAGGTGGCTGGACAGAGAGCTGCCTGGGTCCTGCCGAGTTCTGACTCATCTCGTGACGGTGGACCTGGTGGGGGGGGGACAGCCCGGGGCCCCTCATCAGCTCTGGAGAGTGAAGAAAGTATTCAAAGAGAGTCTCCCCTGGGAGCCTGATTTGAGAGATTGCAGGCGAGCTGACCGGACTCGCCGAACTGAGAGACGGTGGTGCACCACGGAGAGCAAGAGGACCTTACTCCAGGGGCGAGGAACATAAGAGCAGCCCACACTATTACTGAAATCCTGCACATATCAGAGCCAAAGAGGAGATCGCTTCACGTGAGAGAGAGCTGAACCCTTGGTGAGGTTAAAGCCGTTGGGGAGAGATACTTCTGGCGCACCCCTATTGGGGAGGGTCATACAGGACAAACCCCCCTGCAACTGATTGGACAGTATGGGGAAAGATAAATCGACAAAAGGGCAATCCAACAAAATATCGAACTATGCCCAGCCTATATCCCATGGTCCAGAGAACAGAAACGAGAACCAAGTAATGGATAAGGGGTCACTGGAGGGGGCTACCGAAGATGCACCGACACTGATGGATATTATCCGGGACATTCAGTCAACTAGGGACGATATAATCAGGAAGATTGATGCTGTGGCCAAAGATGTTAATCTACCGAGGTGTGATCTCAGGAAAGTCTCAGATAGAGTGACGGCCACAGAGAAAGATACTGATGTCTTAAAAGAAGAGGTCAAGAGCCTTAGTGCTGCGGTGGTGGAGCTGAAGTGACAAGTGATCAAGCTTGATGACCGGGCGGAGGACTCAGAGGGTTGCTCAAGGAGGGGGAACCTAAGATTTGTGGGGTTCCCTGAAAAAGTGGAAGGACCAGATGTGGGCCTGTTCCTGGAGGATCGGATCACTCGAGAAATGGCTCCTAAACAATTGTCGAAGTTCTTCAGTGTTGAACGAGCACACAGAGCGCTGGTGGCCCCCCCTAGACCTGGAGCGCCTCCTCGAGCTATAATTGCAAAACTTTTTAATTTCAGGGACAGGGGCCTTTTACTTCAGCTTTCACACAGCGGAAAACGGTACATCTTTGAAGGACATTCCATAACAGTGTATCCGGAATACACCCAAAGGGTCCAGGAACAGAGGAAAAACTTCATCGCAGTTAAGCGGGGGCTCAGAGACTTGAACTTAAAATATAGCCTTATGTTCCCGGCGAAACTGAGGGTGGAAAGCGAGGGACGCGCCTTGTTCTTTTACTCAGCGGGAGAAGCGAGAGACTGGTTGGATGCCAGGGCCCCGGATGGGAGGCGCCTAGTCCCTTCTACGAGCTCCACCGGGACACCTTCCTCGCAATCCTCTCTGAGAGGCCGCAGACAGCCTACACGTCAGAAACCACAAAAGAGAACGATGAGCTTGGGCCGTATCATGGTCCTACAGGACGGTACATTACAAGCTTCTGATTCGGAGGTTGTCCCGGACTCGCTGGAAACGACACCGGACATTGAACAGGGGGCCGGAGGACCAGGCAGTGGCCATGGGGATCCGTCAAATCTGGTCCGAGCAATTACTTTGGGGGTTCCTAGGAGACCTACAATTTGGGATTGTGGGTGTGGCATCCCGACCTTCTTATGATAGTTTTTCTGTCTATCCTTAATTCAAACTAAAGCATAGGTCGAGGGCAAGGTTGAGTAATAACTATGCTGGGAGCATGGGCAGCCGCTGGAGTAGCGACGCCCCACTAGAGACCAGGGCCACCGGGGAAGCTTGAGAGTAATCTCGCGCCCTGGCGTCACCAGTTCTCTTGCACAGCGCTTAATAGGCATTAACATTGGCATTTTAGACAAGACTGGCTCGGGCCACAGCCCTAAGCCTGATATACTGATAATAAAGTGCTTAAGGGGGGAGGGAGAAGGGGGTGTGGGGCGGTGCGTATTGTTTGTTATAGGGATCACGAGATGCATATACAAATCTATACTGCTGCCCATGGGAGGGGGATGGGTATGTGCTTGTTTAGTTCTTACAAGTTGGTTTGTTTGTGGGGGAATTTTTGAGGTCACACAGGACTACATCATGACGCACAGGCTAAGGAGACGACAGGATGGACACACTGGAATGAGGGGGACACACGTCGGGCACCTAATACCATATCGCCATGACAGTTTCTTAACTGGAACGTTCGAGGGATGGCAGCCCTAGATAAAAGTCGCAGAATACATGCCTTCCTGAAGAGGTACAGGATAGCAATTGCGGGACTACCAGAAACACACATATGGGGGAACACATTAGCGAGCCTACGTAAGAGATGGAGGGGGCAGATATATGCCACATCATATTCTGGCTTTGCACGGGGGCACTTGTGTGGGTGGCACCAGGGGTCTCATTCCAACACCTTCACCATGTTCTAGACCCTGATGGACGGTGCGTTATCCTGTTTGGGAGGTGGGAAGGGAGGGAACTGTGCATTATCAATGTTTATGCGCCCAACTTGGATTGCCCCGATTTTTACCCAGCAGTCTTGAAGGCGGCGACGCCGTACATGGGTGCTGAGATCCTCCTTTTCGGAGACTTCAACTGCATATTTGACAGGACCTTGGATAGGGAACCCCCTAGAGAGAATACTAAACCCCATTTGGTGAGATCCCTCACAGGTATCCTTCAGGGATGCAGTTATGTGATGAGTGGAGAGCGCGCAATCCCGCTAAAAGAGAGTTTTCTTGTTTCACCCCCGCAGCCAACACCTTCTCCCGTATTGACCATTGTTGCCTCTCTGGTGGCCTTTCTGCTACAACACAGGCCATTTCCTATCTGCCACGATACTTATCCGATCATGCGCCATTGCTGCTGACTTTGTCCAGCGGACCAGGACGACCGCCCATTCCACTATGGCGGCTTCGAGCGGAGGCCCTGACGGACCCCCCATACGTACAGACTGTGACGGAGGCCCTCAGACATAACTTTGGGGAAAACTGGGGATCCACAGCCGCTAGATCCACGGAATGGGAGGCAATGAAGGTTGTCATTAGGGGGTTTGCATGAGGACTACCTATGGGGTCCAACATCAACTTAGTGCCGATATTGATACCTTAGAAAAGCGATTACAGACCCTGGAGAGCACACTATATAGGACTCCGGCCGATATGGCAGAGTGGACGCGGCTCCGAGAGGAGCTCCTCAAGGCTTGGTCACGATTAGAGAAGCACAAATATACCACCTACAGGCAGAGACTATATATGGAGGGGGACAGGTCAGTAGCGCTCCTGGCTCGACTCATCCGCACGGAGACGGAACAGGTTCCGGTGTTAATGCTTTGCAATAGTATGGGGAATGTGGTATATACCCAAGACGTGATTATAAAAGACTTTGCGACTCATTTACGACAGACATGCTCGACTGCCACCCAGACCAGGCCGCTGGCACTACAGGACTTCTTAGACGAAATACCGCCTCCTATCCTTGAGGAAGATGACGCTAAGGCCCTAGGAGCGCCACTCACCAGAGAGGAAATACTAGCATCGATTAAAAAGCTGAGGTCGGAGAAATGCCCCGGGAGTGACGGTCTCCCTGCCGAGTTTTATAAAACGTTTGCCCCACAGCTGGTGGATCGCCTCCTCGAGGTGTTTAACGAGGCTCTAGTCAAGGGGGCACTTCATTATACCATGATGGAAGCACTAGTGTCCATGATTCCTAAGCCAGATAGGGATCCCCTCTCCCTGGCTCCTATAGGCCCATTTCTCTTTTGAATATTGATGAGAAAATTTTAAGTGGCGTGTTGGCAGCGCGACTCTTACCATACTTGACCCGACTGGTCCACCCGGACCAGGCTGCGTTTATCCCAGGCCGGAACACCACACATAATTTGCACAGACTTGCACATATCTGGCATACGCCGGACTTGCGAGAGGTGGATTGGGCTCTATGTCTCCTAGATATTCGACAGGCCTTCGATTCTGTTGAATGGGACTACATATGGATGGTACTTGGTCGGATGGGATTAGGAGATAAATATCTGAGATGGTTGAGACTGCTCTATATTAAACCAACGGCTCGGGTCCGCCTTCGCAATCAGGTATCGGATAGTTTGGAGCTCCAGAGAGGTACCCGACAGGGTTGCCCCCTGTCGCCGCTCCTTTTCGCCCTTGCGATGGAGCCCTTGGCGATCACCCTTAGATGCAGGATGGAGCGATGGGGTATTCGGCTGGGGACAACGGTCCACGTGGTGTCAATGTATGCCGATGACACATTGGTGTACCTTCGGCAGCCTGAGGAGGCGGTCCCGGAGCTCCTTAGGGAGCTAACTGGCTTTGGTGAAATATCAGGACTTTGCCTTAACCCGGGGAAGTCTAAACTCTTCCCTATGTGACGCCTGGAGGACAAGGAGGAGGGTGAGTTACCCATAGTGGGGATGAATTGGGTCAGAGACTCGGTCCGCAATCTTGGGGTCAGACTGGTACACACGCAGGTAGCCTACCTAGAACGCAATATGGGGAGATGTGTGGAGGGTATCCGCAAATCAATCGAGTTCTGGCGAGATCTGCCCTTGTCCCTGATGGGGCGGGTAGCCATAATAAAAATGGTGATCCTTCCTCGCTGCTTATATGTTATGCAGAACTCCCTCTCCCTCTACCTCTACCTGTTATGGGGGTCCAAACGGAAAAGGGTGAAACTGGATACACTACAGAGGACGTGGGAGCAGGGAGGACTGGGGGTCCCTAGGTTGGGTTTCTATTACATGGCGACACATCTTTAACATGCCGTACAGTGGCTAGATGAGAATGACAATTGGGAGAAGCGACTGTTGGAGGGTACTCACGGAGTAACTCCTCTTCCGGACCTCCTTATGTTGGGATCCCGGGTGCCCGAGGGGCTCCCATATATTATCAGACATGTGGCTGCAATCTGGGAATCCGCAATAAAAACCGCGGTGAAACGAGCGCCCTATGCCCCGGAGGCCCCGCTGTGAGCAGTGGTACCGTTTAAACAAATCAGTCAAACCATGTCCATTATTAGATGGACGGAGGGAGGCTGTCGCATGATGGGAGATTTGTACTCGGGACAGCAGTTCCTCACCAGAGAGGAGGCGGAATCAATGTTTGAGCTGGGTAGGGGGCAGTACCTTCAATACGCAAAGATTTCAGCGATGGCACGCGAGTTGTGGCCAGAGTTCCCGGATAAGCCGCCGGCCACCGCCACTCTTCAGGCTCTCGTGACCTTGGCGGGGGGCTGTAGGCTGGTATCTCACATTTACAGGGTGCTAAGGGGGGACCTTACCGCACACCTGCTACCGATTCAAGCCAAGTGGGACGCGGTACTGGAAGAACCTCTAACGGACTCGTAATGGAAAGGGTACATGAAGGGGTTAAGAAAATTAGTTCCAATACCAGATTTAAACTTACCCAATTCAATATTGTTCATCAAACCTATCTGATTCCAAGTGTACTTCACAAAATATACCCGGACCGCCCAGCTCGTTGTCCCAAATGTGGTTATAACGAGGCCCAGTTCTTGCATATGATAAGGGATTGTCCGGAACTGCGTCTCTTCTGGGGATCGGTACTGGAGCGCTTACGGCAGGTAACGTGGTGGACGCTACCCCAATCCATTAGGGAGGTGTTGCTGGGCCTTCTCCCCGGACCTAAAGGGAAAAAGCTTACACGTAGGTTCCTCCAGCTGGGACTGGTGTTGGCCAAAAGGATTGCAATTAGTTGGATGGGGTTGGTGCCCCCCACGGTGGAAAATTGGGCCAGAGACTTGCGGGAATGGGCGACAGCAGAGCTAATTCGAATGAGGCGTGTTCGGAGGGATGAAAAGTTAGAAGAGGATGTGAGGGCCTGGTACATCATGATCTCGGAGATCCCCACAGGAGAGGGCCTCACCTCACAAATGTCGGGGGAACTACACACTGACTGTGACAGATCAGAAGAGGAGGCGCAGCCACTGGGCAATCTCAGCCTGGGAACAGTGTAGAAACATCTGCTCAGAGACGTAGTCTGACCTGTGAGGCATGGTTAGGAGAGGAGGTTTTCTTTAAGTGACCCGGGGGGCGGTGTGGGGGATAAATTAAGAGTTACCATGTTACGATTTCTTTTCCTGAGAATCACCTGCTTATGTCCGAATACAGTACTAGGCGTATTAATACAAGATTTCAGTTGTGAACAAATTTATCCCTTGACAAGATTGTATTGTTTCTTTGAGTGCTCATCACTTAACCACAATTATTCGAGATATGTAAATATTGCTACGATTGTATTGTACTGTCTCTTTTGGGCGTTTAAAAAATCACAATAAAAAGTTCTTTAAAAAAAATACCCTCTTATGTTGGCTCTCCCACGTTTTTTGTACATTCTTCAAAACTGCACCTGCAGGGTTCCCGATTTCTACTTTAGTAGTGTGGAGAGTGAAATCAGGACGTTATTGTGGAATGGTGGAGCGCCCCGTATAGCGCTAACTAAACTAACCAAGGGGTGGTACGATGGAGGGATTGCCCTCCCCGATATACAACTTTATTACTGGGCCTCGCAGCTGGTGGTAGTCAATCACTGGGTGTATCGCTCTCCGATAGACCCTGCATACATGCTAGACAGATATCAGATGGGTAGGGAGGGTTGCCTGGGAGCATTATATACGAAAGCCAAGAAAGGGCGATACCTGGGCCCGACGGCTCACACGGTGGAGATTTGGCGATTGGCGACTAGACGTTTTGGCTGGACAGGCGTGCTGACCCAAACCACACCATTGTGGTCTACTCAAAGGCTAGGACTCCTATGTCATCAACCAGGATTTGATAAATGGGACACAATTGGAATATCCACTATAGGTCACCTAGTGAAAAAGGTCAAAATCCTCACGTTTAAGGAGCTACAGGAGAAGTATGAACTAGTCCAAGGGGAGGTTTTTCGCTATCTGCAGGTCCGTCATGCACTGACAATGGCACTCCCGGACTTAACCAACATACCGGAATCATCCCCTTTAGAAGACAGATTGCTTTCCGAACCGATTTTAAACAAAGCTATATCTTTAACATATCGCAAATTAAGTAATAACCTGCCGGACCCGTTCCACACTCTATCCGAAACAGATGGCAGGAGGACGTAGGACACATCGAAGATGATGATTGGCTAACAGCGCTCATGTCCCCAAGAGAGGCAGCTATCACTTTGCGCCTCCGTCTGATCCAGTTAAAAATCCTACATAGGACATATCTTACTGGGGTGACTCTAGCGAAGATGGGTGCCAGGCAGGATACACTATGTCTACGTGGCTGTCACCAAGAGGCAACCTTTTACCATACCATATGGGACTGTCCACTAGTGAGACCCATGTGGGACCGAGCGACCACACACATGCAGGATGCACTATGGAAAAAGATAACCCTTACACCGCCGCTGGGGCTCCTCAACATCTGGGAGGCCACTGACCTAACGGAAGTGGAACAGCAACTGGTCACATTGGGGTATACCTTGGTGAAGCGGGCAATAGCGATGAAGTGGGGAGTCGCAGAGATGCCACTGATAGGAACCTGGACACACGACTTAGACAAGTGTATGATTGCAGAGAAGGAGGTGTTCAAATCTAGAGGGTGTCCCAAGAATTGGGATAAAAAATGGAGCAAATGGAATGCGTACCGAGGAGACTTGTGTGTCTCCCCGACTAAGGAAATGGAAATGTCAAGGCACAGTGTGTATTCTCTTGAACCAAATGACTGAATACCTATATCATGTCCTGTATTTGTATACCTGATGTAATAAGGCTGCGATATATATGACTAACAATGTATGTGATTGGGGGGGGCGTGGCTTGCCTGCAACTAGGATGGCCACTCGTGAGTGAAGCTCCGCTCATTGAGTTTGTGTAATCCCCCCAACATCCGTTTAAACTGATCCGTATCGCCCCTCAGTTCCCAGACTGGGAACCCACAGGATCTGTGCACCGCCTGCCGCGACAACGACACAAATCCGTCGCCGCCACCCGGAGATATCGAGGCAGAGGTTACCAGCTGATCGGAGTACGGAGCCTCGGCCGTGACGTCGCACGGCGCTCCGCTGCGCGAGCTCCGGCTTCGGGACCTGGGCCATCTGTACCGGGCCAGTGGCTGCAAACGAGCCGGGGCGGCCCTGCTGCACTGCGTGGTTTCGGGGCTGTCCAGCTTTCCACCGACGCTGTGTCGGAGTGGCGCTGGGGCCCCCCTGCTGTCGGTGGGCGGACTGGCGGATTACAAGGACGTCGGAAGAGGTGGCCGCCGGTGTTGATCTGGCATCGATTGCGGTGCGCTGGAGTGGAGGTAAGTGTCGGGGGCTTTGATCGGGTCCCCACCTCCCTCCTCGGAGTGCCTGCTTTTTGCTGTGGCGGCCCCCCCTTGGAGGTGTACAGATTTCGCAGAGCTCCTTCCCGCCATCACCCGACCTCTGCCTCTGAAGCGCCGACGGTCCCAGGCGGCCTGAAAGTACGCTCGTGGCTGCCTCTATTTGTGCCACCCTCCCCCCCCCCCAAGAGACCAACTGGGCCGGTGGTACAATTGACCTGTGGACATTTGGGCATATGACCCCCCCGTGATCTTAGCGGCCGCCATTTTGTACGCAAACGGTGGTGCCTGTGACGCTCTTGTTCTGGCAGACACCGGGGTGAGGTGGGCTCATAGGCGGAGCATGCGCCCCACCTGGTGGCAGTCCCGAGGGGTCCAACTGGCCACGGAGCCATTGGTCCTGGGTGGGCGGGCCGTTCAGGCTCGTTGTTTAATAAGGGGATTGGCGCCCAGACACTTCCCGGAGCCATCGAGATCTGATATAACGTCGACCCCGCGCCACGATAATCTGTCCCGGCGACCCTCATTTCCTGGGCCCACACAATCTCCTGCAGTAGGGATCATTTCTCGACGGCCCCTCCGGACAAGATGGCCGCTGCGAAGGGTTCAAAACAGTCCCATGTCGCGAAATTGGCTAAATTTGCGCACACCAGGTCGGAGGGGGCGGAGGAACATCAAGTCCCTTTGGAGACTAAACAACAATCTGAAGAAGGGACCCTGACTTTGGCCGACGTGATGGAGGCGATCCAGGGGGTCCGTACCGCGTTGGAACATAAGATCGACACTGTGTCCACCGAAATTACATTGATACGGGCAGATCTGCGGAACATGGGCGACAGGGTCAAGGCAACCGAGGAGTCGGTCACTGCCCTCCAGAATTCTACCAAGGCGCTGGAGTCCACGGTTAAACGTTTACAAGCCCAGACTTCTGACTTGGAGGCTAAACTGGAGGATTATGAGGAGCGGGCCCGTAGGAACAATGTTCGCATTTTGGGAGTGCCAGAAAAAGCGGAGGGCCAAGCTGCGGACCTTTTTGTAGAAGACCTGATCAAAACTCATCTGCAGCCCCGCTCCCTCACGGATTATTTTTCGGTGGACCGGGCCCATAGAGTCCCTGGGGGTCCGCCCAAGCCCGGGGCCCCACCACGTCCCATCCTCGCAAGAATTTTTAATTTCCGAGACAGAGACAATATTTTACAGACTGCTAGGGCCGCTCCGCCACTTAAATTTGAGAACTCCATTGTTTCCTTCTTTCCCGACTTTACGTATAACGTACAATTGAAACGCAGGTCCTTCTTGGAAATCAAGTGAGCACTTAGGAGCCATAACCTGAAATACGCCATGCTCTTCCCGGCGAAACTCCGTGTGTAAGCAGATGGCAAGTCGTGGTTTTTCCAAACTATGGAGGATGCCTGGGACTGGTTGGAGGGATGGCGGGCTGCCAACACTCAGAGTCGCTCTTCCCATGCTGGGGATCTTGGATCAGAGAATCACTAGGGGAAAGTCTGTCTAAAGCGACGGCGCTTTGGTGGGTGGAGGCGCTGTGGTGGAGGTTGGCCACGTGTTCAAATCGTTAAGAGATGATGGGGGCTCATTTTTGATTGACATCCTTGCTCCTTATTGCCCCCCTTTGTTTGGTCTCTGGGGTTTGGCGCTTGACTCAAAGAGATACGTACTGTGGCTTTGATAGCGGAGTTGTCGCGGTGGGTGGGACTGTTTGCTGTCTACTGTATTTGAACTGTTCTTGTTACGCACAGAGTCAAGATCTGATTATGGGTAAACTCGGGCGGGAACACTAGACATCTGGGGGGGAACAGAGGCTTTTCTTGGTATGTTTAGGCCGAGTAACTTCCCCCTCTACCTGGTTTTCTTATTTTGTGGTATTTTGGGGCTCTGCAAAAAAGTTGGGGGTGGGCAGGTCTAAGTCCACGTTGCAGGGAGGCAGGGTGGGGGAGGTTCCAGGGAGTTTCGAGGGGTTTGTTTGCTTTTTATTTTTCAGTTCTATACGCAGTCTTCATTTGGATCGCTATTAAGGTGGGTTTGTGTCTTCTCTAGGGCATTGATGCAGTAATTTCACTGTGAAGTTCTATGATTGGGACCGCTGGTATTTACCACGGTTCCTTTGCAGCGGGGGTGGAGGGCCTCTAACTCTCAGGTTAAATGAGTGCGGCTCGTACTTCTGAGACTCCAGTGGGTCGCCTAAAACTACTCTCATGGAATGTTAATGGTCTGGGGGATCGCATCAAGAGAAGTTTGGTGCTACAATATTTAAAACGTCAATCCCCCGATATAATTTTGCTCCAAGAGGCGCATATTCAAGGCAATTCCTATTGTGCACTTAATCGCTGGGGATTTAAACTGATTGCTCACACGGGCTATACTCGGGGTTCCCGGAGGGTGGGCATTCTGGTACATACCTCCCTCCCGTTCCTGGTGCATAAAGTTACAGGAGACCCACTTGGCAGATTTGTTTCTGTGTCGGGGCAATGGGAGGGGAAAGTCCCTAAATGTCACTTCCACTTATGTACCCCCAAAGCTCCACTCCTCTACTCTGACTGACCTTGGTCCACATTTACTCAATCTACCCGAGGGCGACATAACGCTAGGAGGGGACTTTAATGCTGCCCTCCACGGAGATCTCGATCGTTTGCCGCCTAGACACAACGAATCCCCTGGTAAGCTTTTGACTGAATTCTTAGAGGCTATGGGATTGATTGATATTTGGCGTATATGCCACCCTGCAACTAAACAATATACCTTCCATTCCGGAGTCCATGGGAGTATGTCTCGTATTGATTATCTTTTTTGTAAAGCAACCCAAATTCCCAACTTCGGAGAATTTGCCTTTCTCCCCAGAGGTATTTCCGACCACTCCCCGATCATGACCTGCTATGGGGGTATAGCGACCTCTAACAACCGCAGTATGGTGCTCAACCCTTGGTACCTTCGTATTCCTGAGATACATGAGACATTGACGTTGGCCACCAAAAATTACTTCGCTGAAAATGAGGGTTCGGTGGATTCTGACGTGATGTTGTGGGAAGCGTATAAGGCAGTGATCCGTGGTTGTGGAGTCGCAGCAGTGGCGGGGCACAAGAAGGAGAAGCGTAAACAGTTGGAAGACATAGAAAGGGAGGTGGGTATGCTTGAAGCCGACATGCTGGAGTCCCCATCCCCTGACGCCTCTCATAGATTGGCCATTAAACAAAAAGAATACAGGGACATAGCGGGGGAGGCCGCCAAAGCTCAATTTCACGCTACTCAATATCGGATATACGATATAGGTGATAAAGCGAGTAAGTTACTGGCGTGGCTCGACAGGAAAGAGCTAGCCAATAGATGGGTGGCAGAAGTTTCGGATTTGTGGGGTACTCGACATTATGATAAAGTTGGAATTGCCGAGACATTTGCGGATCATTTTAAATCCGTGTATGCCCCCTCGCCCATGTTGACCCAAATTGAGGCATCGGAATTGCTTTCCACGCTGCCTCTGCCACAACTGTACCCCCAAGAAGTGTCGGATCTCGATGTTGCTTTGTCTTCTGAAGAGGTGACTAAGGCGATAGATGCGTTGCAGTCCGGGAAGGCGATGGGCCCGGGTGGTCTCCCTATCGAGCTTTATAAGTCTACCGCCTCAGTTATAGCACCATTTCTAGTACGTATGTATGAGGAGAGTGTGACCCGGGGTATTCTGCCTGAAACTCAGAGATTAGCTAATATTGTCGTCATACATAACAAGCATTGGCATAGCCAAAAGGTCTCGCCTTTGGGACCTTATAAGTGTTCAGTTATCCAGCACAATATCCTTGGTGCAACAACATCAACTGTTGCATGACTAAACACTTATAAGGTCCCAAAGGCGAGACCTATTGGCTATGCCAATGCTTGTTTAGATCTGTAATGCCCTGGAGGCTTCTGGAGATATGAAAATTGAAAATGTCACTAAACTGCAAAGATGGCATTATCGGACCTTGCTACATTTTGTTTTTACATTACATGCAAAAATGTTTTCTACACTTTCTACACCTTGGAATATACAATTTGCGGGAATTATGTAATTCTTAAACTCAGGAAAAATTTCATTTTCACATATTGACTGTGACGTATGGCCATTAAAAACAAAGGTTGTTTATACAACAGGCACATAGGTGTGTTAGAGAAAGAGTGTGTTTGCGTGTGTGTTTGCATCTGTGTTTGTGTATTACACATTTACACTGGTTTTAGACTAACCCTGGGCATAATACTTCGCTACGCTCACGGAGCATGCAAAGTTTGTGCTACTACTTGCACGTAGCAGAGTGAAAAACTGTGCTAATTGACGTTGCGTAGCAGCAATACAATAAACACCTACAAATGCTTTGATAAAGCAATTTTCTATGCTAAAAAAGCATATAACCAATTCACAAAAGTGAACTTCGACATTAAAATATCAAGCAATGAGAGAGGTGATGATTTTGGGGTCCCCCCTAACCTAGGGGGAGGACCAAGCAGATGCCTTGAACACAAAAAGCATATCATGTGAACGATTCAGTGGTGGTCCCTTCCTCCTAGGACCACCCCAAGCACAGTTATGGGCAAAAATACAATCCCAACCAAAGGCCCTGCAAAGCATTATGGGACGAGATTAGCAGTGGGCAGTGAATATTATAGTGTCCAATATCAAAATAATTCTACAAAGAGCTGCAGTTCAACTAGTCGTTACTAGATGTCCCTCACGAGTCAAATGCAAAAGCATTGAAATTATTAATACATCAAGCTGCAGTTCCACTAGTCGTTACTAGATGTCCCTCACGAGTCAAATGCAAAAGCATTGAAACCCTTTCATGAAGCTTTTGCATGGAACGAGAGCAGAGGATTGCTTTGTGCCCCCTTTGGAGATGCAATTTCAGAACTGATAGAGAATATGACACTGTAAAGATGCTTTTCTGTTGATCCAATGTGCTGTATGATTGCAACTGTAATTTTTCTTACTTTGGTACTTGCTTTACGTTTGAAGACTCATTGGTATAAAAAAAAAACAATGTATGTGATTTGTTGTTTAAAATCAATAAAAATATTTTCACAAAAAAAAATACCCTCTTGAAGATGGGGAAAATAACCTATCAGGGTCAGGGGCATGCCCACCCCCACGGAGGGTAAGCATTTAGAGGGTGTAATCACCTTAAACATAAGTAGCCCATTGGCTATTACATGGCACTTCCTTTAAGATCCCTACATTTAGTATTTAGGTGCCACCTCTGAGCCTTGAATTTCAGATTTGATAGACACAAGAAGACCAAGGACAAAGCAGAGTGACTGACCCCGGGAACAGAGAGCCTGGACTGGATTTTGTCACAAAACCCTGCCTGCAGCCAAAAGCCTCAACAACATGGAACACTGTCTTGTCCTGCTGCTGAAAGACCTGTATAAACCCCAGGAGCCCTCCAGCTCTTCGCAAAATTGCCTAAGAACTCCCTTGGAGTAGAGGGGTTACTCCCCTGCATTACAGCACCAAAACTGCAGAGTCTGAACTCTCGACTTGCAGCTCCCCAGCCCCACCAACACCGCAACTGCCCAGGACAAGGTACAGTAGCTCTGAAGGACCAACTTTGCCTCCTCACCAATGTTTGGAGGTACTAGGATCTTCTGGAGCCGAGCAGCACCAACCCTGGGGTACTGAACACCCTGCAACCCAAGTCCAACTACAAGCGTGTAAGCCGGACTCCAACTGCCTGAGGACCAAGCACCCATCGAGGGACATCAGCAGCCCTGTGACCCACTCACTGAGTGGCCCAGTTGTCCTGCACCAGCCTCTCTGAGGTGTTTGCCCCTGATCGTGAGGTGCATTTGCGCACCACAGCTTGGATCGCCTGTTTGCTCTGCACCCACCCCCACTGGCCAGGGAATCTCCGAGATCTTTGTGCTCCCGTGGTGCCCAGGTCCTTGCGACCTCTACACTCATTTGAGTGCCCTCGGACTTACCTACAAGTCTACCTGTGCAGCTTGTTTTTAGGTGGCCCCCACTTCTTCATGTGCACCATCTACTTGCTCTCCCAGCACCCTGCTCCGGGCCGAATCTGGGGTGCTCCTGAGAAACTGCTGGTTGAACTTTGGACCCTGGCTCCCTAACATTCGAATTCTAGAAGGTGAACCCCTAAGTCCTACCGCACTGTGATTTATTGCATTCTATGTTTTCTCTTCATAGGATAACATTGTGCATAATTGCACACATCTGTATATTGCTTGTACTTACCTTGCTTATTGCTGAAACGTATTACATGCTTACCTTTAACCGAAGTTCTTGGTTCAAAATATATATAAAAAGACTTGCTATTTTTCTACAAATCGGTCTCGGCAATGATTTGAGGTCCTTAGCCTGGGCTGAGGAAGAACTGAGAATCCATATAGAAATGCTTGGAATCCCACACTGGGTCTGCGAAAAAATCAGAGCACAGAGCAGAGCCCAGAGTGAAAAAGAGGAGCTGGAGTCAGGAATAATGGCCCAGCCCTCCAAGAGAAAATGCAGGAAGACTGGGGAACCAGCTTCAAATCAGACACCAGACCCTTCTCCTCAGTGGGAAGAAGAGTCAGCCCCAGAGGGAACTGAGCCTCTGGAGATGGAGCCTTACCAGGCTGAGCTTTTAGGCCCAGGGGGGCCCTCTAGGGAAGATCCGTGCCAGAGGCAGAGGACCTGTCCCACTCTTGAAAGCCTGCAACAGCAAGCTGCTGCAAAGGAAGTAGATGTCAATGGTTCCCATAGGACCTATTGGGAGGAGGGGATTATTTACACTGAGGCCAGAAACCCTAAGGGGCATATTATCAAGAACGGCGTTAAAATTATCGCCGCTTTAGCGGCAGAAAACTGCCGCTAAAGCGCCGATAATGGGCTTGATAATATGCCCTTGAGAATTCCAATAGAAGCCCATGTTGACACCAGAACATGGGCTTCTATTGGAATTCTCAAGAGCATATTATCAAGCCCATTATCGCCGCTTTAGCGGCAGTTTTCTGCCGCTAAAGCGGCGATAATTTTAACGCCGTTTCTTGATAATATGCCCCTTAATCTGGTGCCACTGGGAGATTGGTAGTTCCTCAGGCTTTTAGAGAACTCCTCCTTAGTTTGGCCCATGACATCCCCCTAGCTGGACACCTTGGCCAGTCCAAAACTTGGAGTAGGCTAGTCATCCACTTCTACTGACCAGGGATGCACCAGAAGGTGAAGCAGTTTTGTAACTCCTGTGCCACCTGTCAAGCCAGTGACAAGACATGTAGCCCCCAAAGGCCCCCTTAATTCCACTTCAAGTAGTTGGGGTTCCCTTTGGGAGGGCAGTGATTAGCATAGTTGGTCTCCTTGACCCTACTACAGCATCAGGAAACAGATATATTCCAGTGGTAGTGGATCATGCCACCAGGTATCCTGAGGCTATTCCCTTAGGACTTCCACTGCCCATGCAGTGGCTAGTACCCTCATTGGTATCTTTACCAGGGTGGGCTTCCCTAAAGAGGTGGTGTCAGACAGAGGTACAAACGTCATGGCTGGCTACATGAAACACATGTGGGAGGAGTATGGGGTGACCTACTGGTTCACTACCCCCTACCATCCACAGTGTAATGGCCTTGTTGAAAGATTCAACAAGACCATGAAAGGTATGATTGGTGGACTTCCTGAAAAACTCAGAAGTAGAAGGATGTCTTACTTCCATGCTTGCTTTTTGCCTATAGGGAAGTGCCACAGAAGGAAGTGGGGTTCTCCCCCTTTGAACTTCTGTTTGGTTATCCTGTCAGGGGACCATTGTGCCCTCTGAAGGAAGGATGGGAGAAACCTCTCGTTCAGCCTAAGCAAGATATAGTGGACTATGTGCTTGGCCTCCGCTTTAGGGTAGCTGACCACATGGAGAAAGCAAATAAAAACCTTGAGCCAGCCAGGAGCTCCAGAAGCAATGGCATGACCAAAAGGCTGCTATAGTTGAGTTCCAACCAGGGCAGAAGATGTGGTTTTTGGAGCTAGTGGCTCCCAGGGCTCTGCTCTCCAAGACAAGTGGAGTGGGCCCTACCCTATCCTAGAAAGAAAAGGGGAGGTCACCTATCTGGTGGACCTTGGCTCTTGCAGAAACCCCTAAAGGGTCATCCATGTAACATAACATAACATGTGTATTTGATGTGAGCCGCCTTAAACCCTGCTATGACAGGACAGATGTGACCATGCTCATGGTTACAGACAAAGATCAGGAAGCAAAGAATCAACCCTTTTCCTGACCTCCTGTCAAATAATCCAAAAGATGGGTCAGTGGAAGGAGTGGTCTTGTCAAACACCCTCACTGCCCACAAGCCGACTGATTGCAGGCAAGTTATAAATCAGTTTGCTGAGCTCTTCTCTTTGACCCCTGGTCAGACTAGCTTGTGTACCCATGATGTGGACACTAGTGAAAGCCTACCTGTCAAGAATAACATATAGAGGCAGTCTGATCATGTGAAAGAGAGCATCAAAGCTGAAGTAAGCAACATGCTGGAATTGGGAGTCATAGAGCCATCTGAGAGCCCATGGACCAGCCTAGTTGTTCACGTCCCCAACCTCACACCCAGGATGGTAAGAAAGAAATGAGGATTTGTGTGGACTATAGGGGCCTCAATGCTATGACCAAAACCGACGCGCACCCAATTCCTAGAGGAGATGAACTGATTGACAGGTTGAAAGCAGCCAAGTATCTGAGTACCTTTGATCTCACATCAGAGTACTAGCAGATAACTTTGACTCCAGGAGCAAAAGAAAGTTCTGCAGTTTCTTTTTTTTTTTTAAACTGTTTTTATTAATACAAAGTTAGCCAGTACATTGGGACATATACATTGCACGTAGTAAACTTAACGTTTCAGGAATTAAGTACAACATTATTGCGCAGCAGTAATGGAAATACAACCATTCAACAGGTTATTGAGCACAAGACAAAACATCACATCACCCCCCTCTATGCTGTATAGGCTCTGGGTCGGGAGAGGTCATCAGACCTCATCTCCTCCCATATCTCTGGCTCAGGCCCATGAATGACTCTCTCTCATTTCCTCACTCTCCATCTCAAGACCAATGTAGCTCAACCATGGGCTCCAGATCAGAACTTTTTCGGGCATCCCCTGGTTTTATATGTCACCTTCCCTGCAACCATATATAGGTCCATACTCGCTCTCCATTCGCTAACGCGGGGAGACTAGAGGCTCCCCAATACTGAGCGATTCCCTCTTGGCCACCACCAGCCCTAAGTTCCAGAGTAGGAGTTTGCTGCCAGGGAGGTCAACTTCCGTGGAGACACCCAGCAGTACGTGTTTGGCATCCATATGGAGTTGGGCCCCTAATATCCTGTTCAACTCCCTTAATATCTGGGACCAGTAATTCTCTATATGGTGACATTCCCATAATGTGTGTATAAATGTACCGCATTCTGTTTTGCATTGCAGGCAATTGGTAGTTTCTGCTCTCCCCATGGCATGTAGACGCACCTTATCAAACTATACTCTTTGCAGGATTTTGAACTGCACCAAGTGTAGTCGTAGCCTGATCGCTACTTCTCTCGGGTGCATTAAGGTTGCTTCCCAGTCGATATCTACCAACTGTCCTGTAGTGATTTCCAATTTGGACCTAAGGGATAACAGCTAATCTGGGATGTTATTGACTAGTGTTTTGTAGGTCCAGGAGACAGATTTGTCAGCCATTTCTTCCTGCAATAGTCTGCCTTCAAGGGGAGCAAACTCGGGGATGTCAGTGGTGTCTATCGCCTCTCCTTTCCAAGCGTGCTGTAACTGTAGGTATTTATATCTTTGGGAGCTATTTAGCTGGTATTCGGATTGGAGTGCGTCAAAGGAGATCAGATTCCCTTCTTTAAGTATGTCACCCAGTCTAGAAATCCCGACTGTCCCAATGTCTAAACCCTTGGAGCCTGCTTATTTCTGGTAGTCTCGTGCCCTTCCAGAGTGGTGTTTCCTTCGTCAGTCTCTTGTCCCATTTCATTTGGCGTTCTGCCCCCTTCCAGGTCTCCAGAGCCCTCTGGGTAGCAGGCAATAATCGACAGGTTCCCTTGTCCCCATATATGTAATGGAGATACGTGTGGTGTCGGAATTGGAGTCTTTCCAAGGCATAAGTGGGATGGTCACCGGGTATGTGTCCCAATTTGTTGATGACCACTAGGTGGGCCGCCTAAATTGGGACTGCATGTCGGACATGTCGGACATTATATTGGTTGCACTGTAGCGTGTGCAACACTATTCGCGGGTGGCCCCCGTTCCATAGGAGTGTGCGTAGTTCCTCATTAATGGCGGCGAAGATTGTCTCAGGTATTCCGCAATATGTGTTTTGCAGCACATAGAGCATTTTCGGGAGTGTTATCATTTTGTACAGGGTGGCTCTACCAAGCAGTGTCAAAGGGAGCCTTCTCCACCTCCCCACATACTCACAGAATTCCGGTTGATGTTGCGGTTGAGGCACATTGCATCGTCAGTGGAACTATAGAGCCCCAAGTAATGGAAGCCTTCCTTGACCACTGCAAGTTGTCCTGGTATTCTGTGTGTATCTAGCGGACCCCCTACCACATAGAGGTTCGACTTGTCCCAGTTGATGTTGTATCCAGAGTAACTACTGCAGTCTTTGAATAATTGTAAAATCAAAAGAAGTGTCTTGTCAGTGTCGGTGACATATAAAAATATATTGTCTGCGTATAATGAGATCCGCTTATCCCTGAGGAGCCCTGCGTTGTCACTAAACCCGCTCAATTCTGGGTGTGCCCTGATCAGGCATGCAAGTGGCTCTAGTATCAGGTCAAATAATAGCAGGGATAGGGGCCAACCCTGTCCAGTGCCTCTCATCACAAGGAATTCTGCCGACATCACCCCATTAACGCGCATTCTGGCTCTAGGTTTAGTGTATAGCAGTTCTACCCATGCCATAAAGGCAGGGCCAAATTCAAACCTTAACAGGGCTTAAAGCATGAATGGCCAGTGTATTGCATCAAAGGCCTTTTCAGCGTCTAAGTAGAGAAGGTCATGGGGTTGGACCTGCCCTTGACCGTGTCTAACCAGTTGGCCAGGCGACGGAGGTTGAAGCGTGTGACGCGTTTAGGCATAAAACCAGATTGGTCACAGTGAATATGAGAAGTGATCACTTGCAGCAAACGTACAGCCAGGATAGAGGCCAGGATTTTTATTTCCACGTTAAGTAGTGATATCAGGCGGTGTGATCCACAATCCGTGGGGGACTTCGCAGGCTTATGAATCATAACTACCGTCGCTTGACAGAGATCTGGTGGGAGTGTCCCTTCCTCTAGCGCTGCCCGAAACACATTCAGGAGATATAGGGCTAGCAAGTTAGCATTGTGTTTAAAAAATTTGGACGCAGGCCATTCGGACCTGGAGTTTTTTACGATTTTTGCCTATCCGTTGCATCCGTCACTTACTGTAGTATGAGGTCTTTTTCAAGGGCCATCCGATCATTTCAGGTAAGAGTGGGGATGTCTATGGCATTAAGTTAACTATTAATTTGAGCGTCATCCGCTAGGGGCCTGTCCTTGTAGAGGGCCCTGTAATAGCGGGCAAAAGCATTCACTACGGCAGATGCTGTTGTGTGTGTATCCTCTTTTTTGCTGTTCTTAACCCCTTCGCTGCGTTCGTCGGCCAACGGCCGTCGCGAGCACTACCTCCGTAGTGCTGCACACGTCTGTTGGCCGACGCGGCCCCGCCCACTCCGCTAAACGGCCGCACCGCCGCGGAATTGCCGCCGCGGTTAAGCGGTTAACCACCCACCTTGTTTCTCTCGCTTTCTTACCCAGCCAGGCTAGGAGCTTCTCGGCTCTGTCTCCGGATACTTAAAGTTGGTATTGTGTGGCCTGTAGCTGAGTTTGCGCTTCACGCTCCACCAGCATTTGGTATTTCCTTCATGTTACCGTGATCTGGCGAAGTAAATGGACGTCTGTGTCGGGGTTAATATGCCTCTCCTGGTCCAGGAGTTTATGTTCTAAGGCCTCAACCTGGCGGGTCTCTTCCTTTCGTTTGTAGGCTATTATATTTTGCGCTCTGTCCCGCAGCACCGTCTTGTATGCCTCGCATAAAGTGACTGCTGAGGGTACAGAACCCTCGTTTTCGCGAAGTATAACTCAGTGTCCATCCAGATCTCCTTAGCTACTGCGTGGTCACGTAGATCCCAAGCATTCAGTCTCCATTCCTGTCGAGGCCTAGATGCACCCCCCACCATCTACCAAAGAGGCGAATGGTCCGATATACCCCTAGCTAGGTACTCTGTCCTTTCTATTATCTCCACCTCTCCGGCGGGTGCGAAGAGGTAATCCAGCCTAGAGAAGGCTCTGTGGGCACCTGAGAAGTATGAATAATTGCAAGCCATAGGGTTGTGTCGGTGCCAGAGGTCAGTTAGGTCGAGGGAGTCCACGAAGGCAGCTAATGGGGTAGTTATAAGTGTCCCCGCACTTACTTAAGATCGGTCCATATGTGGGTCTAGCGCGTCATTAAAGTCACCACCAATTATATGTGTGGAGGGGCTAGACCCGAGGAGTATCTCGGCTATTTTGCTGAGCGTTTGGTTCTTTCGCCATGGCCAGGCATAAACGCTAATCAGGGTGAGTTCCCTCCCACCTCATGTTTCCTGTACTACGACAAATGTGCCATTGGGGTCTGGTCCATGCTCTGGTCATATGGAAGGGGGTTGTTTTTTTGATTAGTATGGTGACTCCCCTAGATCCAGAAGAGAAACCGCCATGTGCCAGCATAGTGTAAGGCCCCCTCCCCAGGAAAGCGCAGTGTGCGCCAAGTAGGTGTCTCTCTTGCAGAACGACAATGTCGGGTTTAAGTCTTTTGAGGTGCCTAGTAACCAATCCCCTCTTAACCTTATACCCCATTCCATTGATGTTCCACGTCAGTACAGAGTAACGTCCCTCACCCATTATTGTAGTGTATGATCTCTCAGTCATTGCTCGGATATGTCCCGTGTCTATTCTGTGTATTCCTCTGCTCGTGGGTGGTTTTAGTGTCCCGAAAACATGAAAAATGATCTCTTATGCGTTTCTATGTATCCCATAACCCCCAACCTGGCCCCCCCTCACCACACTCACCTACTTCCCAAGCCTAACTCTCCAATGGTCAACATGACAAAAGTGGTGTAGGTAAAGCCTGAGAGGTCTGTATCCCCTCCCTCCCCCTAGGTCAGTCTGTAATGAACAGTGAAAAGGATATAAACTCGGAACCAATCTATATGCCCACTAGGGGTTGACGTGGTCGTCTTCGGGCGGTCTCTGCACCGTTCTAAGATTTCTCGGCTGCCGGATAGTCCCGCATCTCATCCTTCGTCGCCCATTGTGAGGGGTTGCTGCTGTAAAGTCTCTTGATTGGTGGCCTCCACGCTCAGTAGTTCTGTAAAGTTGATGTTGCGGAAGAGCGGGTGGTCGCTATCCCCATCGGCTGAGCATTCCCTTTCTGACGGGTCGGAGGAGTTTTGTTTCCTTTTGCTGGGTTGTTTCTTTCTAGTTTTAACATATGTGGAGTCGTCATCTGAGTCCGGAATTTGTACTCTTTCTTTTGCCTGGGATGGTGCTCGGAAGGGGTCTCCATACGTGCCTCACGTGTCCCAGCGGGTAGGCGTCTCCTCTTCTCCTTCTGCCGCCTGGGGCATGCTCCTTTATGGGCGTCCATATGTGGGGTATCCCCTGCCCTCTGTTTGTCTCTTGGGGGGGGCGTTCCTCAATCCATGCCGAGAGATCTCGGACTTGCCTGCAAGTCCCCCTTTGCTTTGGTTTTGCAGGTGGCCCCCTGTCTCCGTAGCACTTCAGCTAGAAAGTGCCCTTTTTCCTTGTTTCCCAAGAAATCCAGGAAGCTCCCGAGAGCTTGGCCTTGGAACTTTCGACCTTACCCCTGAACCTTCCGATTCTAAAAGGTGAACTATTAAAGTAACTGCATTGCATTGATTTTCCAATTGCCTTTTTCCTCCCATAGGAAATGTATTGTGTGTAATTGCGCACAACTGTGATTATTGCATTTATTGTGATTTTCTTGTATTGCGAAATGTATTTACCTTGTACTTGAAGTTCTAGGTCTAAATATTTATATAAAAAGAAGTACTATTTTCTAATCTGGTCTCGACTTTATTCATTGAGTGTGTGAATCATTTATTGCCTCTGTGAGTACAACAAAAGGCTTAGCACTACCCTCTGATAAGCCTAACTGCTCTCCCACACTACCACAAAATAGAGCATTAGTATTATCTACTTTTGCCTCTGTAAACCAATAAGGGTCTCCCCGACCTCTCTGCCTTGTGTACCCCATTGTGGTGCACTACATAGACAGGTGGGCTTCCTACAGACGGGCCTAGGCCCTATGTATACATTAGATAGCTTGACCCTGGGCTAAGAATCAAAAGTCAGGGTACAATATACACACAGTTAGTCACTAAGGGTGGGAAACAGTGGAACTGTACAAGTGAGGATTCTTCTCATTCCACTTGTTGAGAAAACAATGGAAGTTAGAGTTTAAAGGATTACTCCATAAATAATATGCAAATATCAAGTCTATTCCCTTGAATGTGAATGTTATCTATATATATATTTCTCTGAATATTGAAAAACCTTCTGTATCACCAGGCATAGCACTTGGTTCCAAGTCTGGCACCATAAATCTGGCTGCAGCAAATAAGTATCTTGATTGTTTAGGAAAGAATGCTCTGATACTCAAGGAACTTATATACCATGAAAGCAAGATGAACGCCACCATTGGAAGTTTTGAGAGAGGCCTGTGGTGTGGCCGAAACATGTAATCTGGCCTGACTCAAAACTATGGTTTTCAGATAGTGTATGCATCACAGATGCATAGCCTCACACCAAGTGGCACCCACACTCTGCGTGTACAGCTGACCTCTTTTGCCTCACAAGAACCATGCACCCATGAAGTTAAAAGGAGCGCGTCTTCTCGCTTGTTCTGTGACCAACTGTAAGCGCGGTCAGCAGATCATGACACGTACTTGCCATACCTACTGATTTAGGAAGTAGGGTACAGCAATTTAGTCAGTCCAATTTTACATTACATTCCTACAGATTTTTTATTTGTTTGGAATTTCTAATTGTGACAGTCAACCTCTGCTGTGGAGTTTAAAGAACTGGCCCACATGAGGCACTGCTTTGTCTAAATGGTACCCAGACCTCTCGCAGAGCCTAAGCCTTAGCTTTAGGCTGGAGCAAATAGGTACATGAGTGGTGGGGCTGCTGAGCACAGCATCTGCTCTACTCTTGCTGGAGCAGTGCATCTTTGCCTCTCCTGTACCAGACTGAGTTAAATCCTGTGCTCGTGCCAGTGTTCCAAAAAGAACAGATGATAGACGGAATGCTGAATCAATCGAACATTCACCCTCAGTCACAGAGCTGGGTTAAATCCATCATTTTTTTGCACGCCACGCCATTCCAGTTTGGACCCAGCCATATGCAAATCAGTCTTGACCCTGGTACACATAGGAACAGTCCAGCCCGAACTGTCAGGCCAGGTTCTCCCCAGACCAGAAACCAGCATCCTAGGACCGGTTTCGGGCGACACAGGGCAGCTGAGTGTCAGCAATAGTGAGAAATTATAATTTAAGACAAACAAGTGTCTAACTTCATGCACATTCAGTTGAGCCATGCAGACACTCAGAATGACTTCTGTTGATCTCAGTTTGAGCTGAAGAGTCTATAAACGAAGCAGACATGTACACCTGCACTCAGTGTTTATGTACAACTCTCAATAGAGAAAAATCTATATAGGGAGATTCATTGTCTCCTCATCAATGATCTTTTGATTTATCACAAACTCCAACGGCCTATCTGCACTATATCAGTTTACCATGTACTAGTCAGTAAAATGCAAAGTAATAATGCAATTGGAATCAAACCTCTGAGTAACTTCAGGTGTCTTGATAAGTGCTGTATAGATGCAGCCTGTAAATGAATACACACCTTTTGATTGTTTTTACCTTCTTCAGAAAGAAATTAAGACTTCCTAACTTGAGAGAAAGGACACTATGCTCTGTATGCTGAGGGGTGGATGTTGTATTGTACAGTATGGTACTGCAGCATTTGTATAGTGCTTACTACCCCTTTGTGGGGCACTGAAGCACTGGCCTACATGGGCAGCACGCCATGCCATGGAGAGCGGTAAGGGTGCTGTCTTTGATTTTGATCCTATATGGGAAGTGTTCCCCTGTCATACATGATGACCACCAAGGGGCGGCTATCGTATTATGGGATGAAGTGCTTAACAATGTGGTGGATGAAGAGGTGCGAGGAATAGACACACAGTTTAAGGTTTTCAATAGGCTGGTAGCTTTGAGCAGCTCTGCAGGTCCCTTTATGGTATTTCTTATGACCATTGTCCACTTTACTGGTTACTGCACTGGGTTGGATCGCAAGGGTTCGCAGTATGTACCTCGCAAATCATGATGCTAAATGCAAATAGGAGAGCACTTTCGTGCAGTGCAAATTTAGACTTTGCATTCACATTATTAGTTGCACTGCCTCTGACGAGTGTGCAAAGTCTTTCGTGCACCAAGCCCTCTCTGCTGTGCAAGGTCTTGGGCCATCCCTCACACTGCAAACAGAGAGGCTGCTTGCAGCGCAAACAAATGTGTTGCAACCACTTTCTTACATGCGTCGTATCAGTCTTAGAGAGTGGGGGGGGCTAGAGATTGGTATAAAGGATAATGTGCAGAACCCAAGTCCTACAAGGGGGATACATTTCTGTCTTTCTAGCTTGAGAGGCTGTTCCTCCACCTGCCATTGCCTTTACCCACTCGGATATCCTCTCCCTTATCCCAGGCATAGAGTTGCCACCTTTAAAAAACCACTTGAAGAGGCATTTCAAGTAAAAGCTAGGGGTTCGGAGAAAGTGGGAAAGTGCTAAAATACCACTGAACAATCTGAACAAAGATGTTTGCTACTGAGGAGATGTATTAATGAGTTACATTTGGCCAGAACGCACAAAGGCCCCTCATTTATGTGATAACATGTGTTTTATATTATAACATCAGAGTCAGAAGTCACCTGGCCCTTGTCCATGATCCTAGTCTCATAGTTTGGAATATGAGTTCCTGCACTGGGGTCATCCAGGAAAAGGTTGTTTGGTATCCTTTCCAAGGATGGCATCACTATTCTAATTAGTGGTTTTAAAACCTGAACTATCCTCCCTTCTTGGTCCCTGAATGTTGGAAAGTATGCACTCAGACTGCAATGTGCAGGGAAGGCCTCCTCACTACTGGTGATGACGTGTCCATGGCTAGCTGCAGGCACTTCTCAGAATCCCTAGTGTTGGGATCAACCACTGCTTTGCACCAGAACCCTCGAACCTAGAAACTAACTGTGCATCCACCAGGCTTGTCTGTAAAACTGGCAGGTGCTGAGATGCACCTTGTGGGGAAACAGGTGTACAACTATGTACTTTTTAAATTAAGAAGGTGATCTCGGGCATGAAACAAACATGCCAGCACTCAGTATTGTCTCCTGGCCACATATTTTGCAATCACAAAGATCGGAGTGAACACGATTGTTGGCAAATTTGGCAAGCTCCAATTTAACAGGTAAAATGCCTAGGCAAATTTTTAAGTATAAAGTGCAAGATGCGTCAGGGCTAATGTTGTTCAAGTATTGTTCGATACCCAGAGTAAGCTCGGTGTGTAAATAATCACGAGTCAGTACGGATTCTTGTGCCTTAAGATTTTATTTAAAAACGTTTCTTTGACCATAGCAGCAGTGACACTGATGATAGGAGCTGGATCAGCCCAAAGATCTACACAACTGAGAGGCATATTTACAAAAGAAGTGACGGAGCGCAGCATTAGCCTTGTTGGCTTGACACCGCGCTCCGCCACGTCTGAAATGCAGGGCTGCAACTTATTTACAAGAATATTGTGCAGCCCTGGGTTTCCCCCTGCACTGGCACTAAATTTAGCAGCCTAGCGCCTACGCAGGTACCCTTGCACCATAGTGCAATGGTGCCTGCGTTGTAGGGTAAGATTGTTTATGTGCAGGAAGGTGTCTCTTCCTGCACATAAACAATCTGAAATGGCGTTTTGTAACTTCTATGTGTGCTGCTTTGTGCAGCACACATAGAAGTTGCAATTCAACATTTTTTTAATGATTGTGTATGTGCAGGAAGGGACACCTTCCTGCACATAAACAATCAATGGAGTTTTGCTGTTGCTGTGTGTGCTGCACAACGAAGCACACATAGAAACAGCAAACATGAGGAGAAATAAAGCATTTCTCCTCGTGGCACCAGGGTAAGACCAGGTTTTCCCTGGTCTTAATTTTGGCGCTGCCTATATTTGCCCCACCCCTGTAAATATGGGGCAGCGTCAAACACCCACCACAACACCCATTGCCCGTCCCTTTCACGCTAAGTATAGCGTGAAAGGGTGCCTTATTCACAAGGTGGCATTGAGCCACTTTAAGTGGCTTAATGCTGCCTTGTAAATAAGGCAAAGCCCCTATCGCCAACACAACACCGAGTAAAGTGATGCTCCTTTGGAGATAGAGGCTTGTAAATATGCCCTTGAGTCCCTTTAAGCAGCTCCTTACACAGTTTGACCAAGGATTAAGAGGGATTCTTCCCGTAGCTGACACTTCGAGTTTGCTTTAGTACACCAAAAGGAGTAGGGAGTGGTAAAATATCTCTATATGTGGTGGCACGTGCTGTGTGTCCTAAAACTGCCCTCACTCACACAGTTGTGTGACATGCTTCATCAGAGGGCTGCTTCAAAACACCCCCACGCACCCAACGCCTGGGGTGGAGCAATAGGGTAGGGGAAGACAAAACACAACAATAAGAGAAACAATTAATGTATAAAGTGACTGGGATCACCGGAAGTGAAAGTGCAGTGTAAATTAAAACTAGCTCGGAGGTGTCGTTGTGCACATAATTTATTCCTGGACCATCCGGCCAGGATTAAAAACGTAAAGGATGGTGGTGATTGGGAGAAGTTATGGGCTCCTTACACCTCTCCTTACTGCCAATTCGTCGACATGTTTCAGCCTTAAGTTTGTGCCCCCAGTGCAGGGTCACGCCGGCCTTCTTCAGGACTCAACCGGTCCCAGGATATAGATCACCTCGTTTCCCGAAATGAGGGGGTGTCAGAACCAGTTGTTCTAGCACCGAGGTTTCCCCTAAAGAGTACTCTACTGTTGTACTACATCGGAGAGAAAGGGGACAAGAAAACATATAAACAAAGGGTCACTCAAGTTAGTTCCCCCTCGTAGTTCAATGTACTGTAATGTTTCAATAAAACATCAATCCACCACAATTCCGGTTCGAATACCCAGAGTGCACTCCTATATTAGGAATCATCAGACATTGCTAAATGATAACAGATTCTCCTACTCCAAGAGTAGGTGTAGATCAATTATATACTTGGAGATCCTGTGTTTAACCCTCAAAATGGCATTGGCGGACCGCAGCAAAGTAGTGGCTGCCTTATCAACATGATCTCCCCAGGACAGTTTGCTATTAAGAGAGATCCCCAGATAGTCATATTTCTTGACAGTTTCGAACACTTGACCATCAATTCTTGGTGATTTTACCAAATGTAGGGATGTCCTCATTGGCATTATTTTTGTCGGTTGCGTGTTGATATGAAAATCTTTAAGACAACAGTAACTTTTGAAGTTACCTAGCCTCCTGTGCAGCTCATTTTGTGTACAGGATAGCATTACAGCATCGTCCGCAAACAGGAGGATAACTACTTTATATTACACAGCTTTAGAGCGTCCATGTGCACTTGAGGAAAAATTCTTCAGAATCATTCAGGAAGACGGAAAACAGCAATGGGGCAAGAAAACATACCTGGCAAACCCCTGAAAAGATGTCAAAATAGGGGAGTGCATTCTCCTCTACTTCCAAAGCAAACACAGAAGCGCGTCCCATCATGTAAGATTTTGACCGCTTGTAGAAGATGCTGGTCAACTCCTAGTTCTTTGAGTGTTTTCCACTGTTTTTTCTGTTTTCCAGGTCAAAGGCAGATTTGAGGTTGATGAAGGACAGATATAGCGGGGACTTAAGCACTTTTGTGCACTTAACACACACCATTGATCGACAGTACTGATACCCTTACAAAACCCTTCCTATGCATCTATCATGACCATATTTGTATCTGCCCAGGCTTGCAGCCTGATTAAAAGGACACATCTGAAGATTTTCCCAGTACTGTCGCGAAGCGATACTGGCCTGTAGTTGCTTGGTAGCAGCTGGTTTCTGTTTTTGTGGAATGGAATTATGAATGAGGATCACCATGAGTGAGGGATATTATTATTTCCCAAGTCTGCATTGAATATCTTAGTCAGGGCTATAACCAGGCCTTGCAGTCGGAGCGGAACACGTTGACTGGCACACAATCGGGGTCTGGTGCTGTATTGGACTTCTGTTCCAGAATTGCTCTTTCAACTTCTGGTCACAAAATGAGTAAATGCCACAGTGGCGGTAGATCGTTGCGTTCAGGCGGTGGTGGCACATGATTGCCACTGAAGTACATGCTCTTGTAGTGATCTACCCAGGTCTGTGCTGGAATGTGATAGTCCTGGGATCCTCGGCCTTCCCGGAATATTCCAGCAATTTCCCCCCAGAAAGATGAACTATTCCCTCCACCTTCTTGAGCAAGTCTTGCCACACTTCTGGCTGATGGTTCTATTTCTTCCCTCTCAATAGGGCTTTGTATTCTCTCCTTGTAGCCCTACATGCCTGCTAATTTCCTGGAGAGGAATGCCAGTCCTTGTACATACTTGCCTGCATGTGCTTGGCAGGTCTGCAGTACTGCTTGGTGTCCATGGTGCAGACCAGTAGCGCGCGAGTTTGCTGTCATTTGTCAAAACTGCCCCTGGCTCTGGGGTCTCTGAACTACTTCCATATCCAGCACCAGGTCCCAATTCTCATTGGGAAAAGAATATAACCAATCAAACTTGTTCTCCTGCTACTGCGAAAGGAAGGGCTGCAGGATTGTCTGATATAGTTCGACCCTTTAAAAAGCTTAGGCGCAGTTCATTGAGAAAGCTGCTAAATATGTCCCTTTCCTGCGCCCGCTGAGAGGGAGGAGCCTACCCAGTTCTGGTGACGGAGGCCCCAGCTTTCCTCATCGTCGCTTCTTGGGTTTTCCCTTAGACCTTCTAGTAGGCAGATATTGAAGTCGCCACAGACAAGTAGGGTGTGCTTGCCACTGGTAGGCGCCTTGTTCCTTATGTCACAGACAGTTCCTTTTAGGGCTGGTAACTGGTCCTCCAGTTTGCTGCATCTGCTTGGACTCAGGGACACATTTAAGACATCCAGTGCAATACTTGCAGCGTGCAAACTGGTGATGTCGTTGAAGGCATTTTCGCTGCTGTGCAGTACTGTCTCATTGAGATCCAAGTCCATAGGTCCCTTTTGCTCATCCTCTACTTGACTTGCTGCCCTCAATAGCAAATCCCACATAATCCGGGGGTGTTAGTGTCCACAGCCCTCCTCTCCGGGAAGCAACATATCTCTTCACACTTACACACCTCATCCAGTCAATATCCTCCAGTTTCGATTGTTCCAGCTGCATTGCACGACAGGATGGTAATCCCTTGACCTCGCTTTGGGCGACTCCACTGCTCGTGGTCTTACAAACGTACCCAGGAGTCGGGGCATTGCTTCTGTTAAAATTGTGAGGTCGTGATTGGGGCAGCTCTAGGCCAGGGTGGTTTAGGGCTACTGAGGACTGCCAGCAACCAAAGCCAGTTTGCTTCGCCTGTTCCAAATACAGGCCTTCTTTCCTGTCTAATGTCGACTGCCCTATCAGTGGTATTTCCACCCATTGTGACTGTTATGTTGCTTGCATCATTTTGCGTAGCTAGCAGAAGTTTGAGATTGCATACTGGCCTTTTCGAAAGGCCCTGTGCCTTTTGATTCCCGCAACAAGCGGTTCACGTTTGTTGGACGTGCTGTGTCTGATGGTTCGGCCCCTCTATGTGGGAGAATGTCTGTGCCCATCACATGGAGGGTATCTATATTACTGCGGATCAGCTGCGGGATGACTGGTGTGTAGAACTCTACATCGCTGCAGGCATCCTTTGTTGCTGCCTCAATTACGGCATGGTGCCGGGCACCCGGATTTACTAACTTTATGTCCCGCTGAAAGATCATGGAAAGTGCAGGGATGTTCAGCTGGCTTGCACGATCGAAGGGATATTCAGCTGGCGTACACGATCTAAGGGATGTTCAGCTGGCGTGCACGATCGAAGGGATGTTCAGCTGGCGTGCACGATCTAAGGGATGTTTAGCTGGCGTGCACGACCGAAGGGATGTTCAGCTGGCGTGCACGATCTAAGGGATGTTCAGCTGGAGTGCACGATCTAAGGGATGTTCAGCTGGCGTGCACGATCGAAGCGATGTTCAGCTGGCGTGCACGATCAAAGGGATGTTTGTAAGAAACTGGCTCTATATATACTGCACCAAAGTGAGGTACAGTGTGTATAGAGTCTAAAGGTCTCCAGAGGTTTGGCAGAGGTTAAAGTTAGATAGAACCTTACTCTATAAAGTGGTAGCTTGGTCGAGCAGGAAGCCAGTATCAGAGGACAGTGTAAATCATTTGATGTACACACTCAGTCAGAAAATGAATCCACACACCCAAGAACTGAACTCTAGGCCAATTGTTTTGTATAAAAAAATATACTGTGGTTTTATTTCTAGAACCAAGCAAGCCTGGCACAGGTAAGCATAAAAATACTTTTCAGTAGTAAATTACTTGTATGAACACAGTTCAAAATTGCAGTGTAACTCGTACTGGTTTTGGTTCCAGTTTTAAGTAAGCAGTTTGCAACACATTGCAGGTATAGTACATTCAATTGAATGGGCTTTTTAAGTAAAATGCAGTTAATTACTTTTCAGATTACTTTTGCTAACACAGGACTGGATCCTAGATTCAGTCCTGGGACATTTCCTGAAAACAGGTGAGTAAATGCGTTTTGGTTAAAGGTACGATTTTTAAAGAATATTATTGCATTTCAAAAGTTGACAGAAACTTTTTCACATAGAATCACCAATGTTATCCTACGGGAGGAAATTCACTTAGCAGGTAAGTTATGTTATCGATACTTTTTCTTACTCAGTGCTGGATCCTGGATTCAGCACTGGGACATTTCCTGAAACCAGTTGAGAAAATGCGTTTTTGTTATTCGGCTGATTTTTAAGGAATATCTGTCGTTTTCAAAAGTCAACACTTTGAAACTTTTTGGGAGAAAAAGTGTCCATGTTATCCTATGAGGAACAATGAGTTATCGGTTTCAAGGTAAGTAATCGGTCTTTTGAATTAGGGTTCTGGGGTTAGACTCAGGGGTCTCCCAGGGTCAGTGATGCACTGTTGTTGCACCCTCAGCGGCACTAGGGCGGCCGGGTGCAGAGTGTTGAGGCCCAATGTTATCCTACGGAGGATAGGGGGACTCCGGTTGGTGGCTGCTGGCAAGCAGGCCACGGGATTGTGGGAGCAAAGCTCCTAGGGTTAAGCTCAGGGCACGTTGGGGACCAAGTTAGCACCAAAGGGGCACCCTCAGCGGCACTAGGGCGGCCGGGTGCAGGGTGCTGTTTTGAAGTTGGGTGCGCTGTTGATTTCAATGGAGATTCTCCGGGACAAAGAAACACTGCAGGCTCGGGGACGAGGATCTTCCAGGAGCAACCACCACTTCGAGGGGTAAGTTGGGATGTAGAGGGTTGGTTAGGCACCGTTGGTTTGGGCACACAAGGCCGTGGAGCGTCGGGTGCAGGGGTGCCTTGGGACGTCGGATTTTCTTACCCGCTCTGGTCGCGGTAGGGGGGGTCCTCTGGATTGAGGCTGCAGGCGTCATCAGGAGGCTTGAGGCAGGTCAGGGGTCTCCGGATCTCGGGTCAGGATCGCCGGGGGGACCTCCTCCGGGTATTTGCCCACTCAAGCTCGGGCCGGATTTAGCGGTTGCAGAGTGTGCGGGATTCGCGGTTCCTGGCTGGCACCAGAAGCTGCAGTTCAAACACGTCCGGTGTTCACGGGAGAAACAGCTTGGAAAGTGAAGGCAGGCAGGTCCTCCAGGGTTTGTGAGGTTGCTGGCCGCTGGACACGTCGGGGTTTTGCAGGAGCAGGTTTGAGGGGAGACAGGCCTGTAGGGCTGGGGCCAAGTCAGTGGGCGTCGTCCTCTTGTTAGCTCTGCACGGCTTCTCGTCCTTCTTCTTCTTCTTCCTTTTTTTGTTGTTGCTGGATCTGAGGAAGGAGGGTTCAGGGTGCCCCTAAATACTAAATTTAGGGGCGTTACAGGTAGGTAAAGGGCAGGGACCAATGGGTCCCTTCCTGGGGTGGGTACACCCCCTATTCTGCCACTCTCCAGTGGGAGGGGGCAGGAGCCTGTCCTGGGTTGGCTGGGTCCCCCATCCTCAAGATGGGGGGACTCGAGGTTGTGCTTCACCTCGCCTCCTCCACCTTAGGGGTGGAGTTGGCAGAGGTGGGCACACCTCTCTTCCTCACTTTGTTTTTCCTGCCGGGTCTCCCGCCCAAAGTGGGGGGGGGGGGTAGAACCAGTGGGGACCAATTGCTGAGTACAGCAAGTGGTCTGGAGAGGCTCACAAAGGCGGTATGCCTTTGAACCTTCTCCTTCGTGAACCCTGCCCATCCTGGGGGAGGAGGCTTGGCACCTCGTCCCAGGATGTGCATTGTTTCATGCCCCCGAGAGCGGCAAGCTCTCGACCCAGGGGTTCAGAAACATGTCTGGTGGTGGCAGCCTCGGCAGCCACTCAGTCAGGTCACTGGGAGTTGGTCGAGTTTCAGGGGCATCTCTAAGATGCCCTCTGTCGTGCATTTTACATTAAATCCCACACTGGCATCAGTGTGGGTTTAATGTGCTGAGAAGTTTGATACCAAACTTCTCAGTCTTCAGTGCAGCCATTATGGTGCTGTGGAGTTCGTGATGACAAGCTCCCAGCACCATATACTCTTAAAGGCAGCACTGCACTTACAGTGCCCAGGAATGGACCTGGTTACTGTAGGGGTACAGGGCTCATGCACCTGTACCCTCACCACTGGCATAGGGCACCCAGCTAGAGGGGTGACTGATGGATGCCAGGGCAGTGGTTTGTGGGCATGGCACACAGGGGTGTGTGCCATGTCGACTCTTCACTTTGTTCTGCACCAAGACACGCAGCCTGCAAAGGCAGTGTGTGTGTGTCAGGGTACAGGGCCTTTAAGGGTGGCACAATAAGTGCTGCAGCCCTTGGGGGCCTTCTCTGGTCACAGTGCCCTGGGTACCTGTGGTACCATTTACCAGGGGCCTACCTGTGGCCAGAGATGTCAATTGGGTTTAGGCTTCAATGCAGTTTTAGGGAAGGAACACAGGCCCTGGGTACCTGATCGGCAGGAGCCCAGGGCACACTCAGTCAAAGCACATCAGCAATTCAGCAAAAAGTGGGGGCATACCATGCAAGAAAGAGGGCACTTTCTCACAATGTTCAGCTGGCGTGCACGATCGAAGGGATGTTCAGCTGGCGTGCACGATCTAAGGGATGTTCAGCTGGTGTGCACAACCGAAGGGATTTTCAGCTGGCGTGCACGATCTAAGGGATGTTCAGCTGGAGTGCACGATTCAAGGGATGTTCAGCTGGCGTGCACGATCTAAGGGATGTTCAGCTGGCATGCACGATCAAAGGGATGTTCAGCTGGCGTGCACGATCTAAGGGATGTTCAGCTGGCGTGCACAAATTACCGGGGCTGGGTTCTCTGGGTCTGGGAAGAGGTCGCTAAAGAATGACCTGGTTTGTGAGTGGAATGACTCCCTGCTAGTGGGGACAAATGGCCTAGGAATAGTTGATTCAGATTCCTCTGGCAAATGTACAGGAGGTGGAGCGGAAGCTCTTGCAGAAGGGTTTAGTTTGGCTGGG
Organism: Calotriton arnoldi; assembly: GCA_963921515.1. Lineage (NCBI taxonomy): Eukaryota > Metazoa > Chordata > Amphibia > Caudata > Salamandridae > Calotriton > Calotriton arnoldi. The sequence goes on along the minus strand of CAWUFW010002697.1, from coordinate 1,292,593 downwards.
CCTGGGTGGATGGGATCCTGTAGTTTGTCAGCGGTGGATCCTATAGTTCCTTGGTCCAGCATGCCTGAAGTGGTTGCTGCTTGCACAGCAATGGTGTTTGGGTGCGCCACCTGGGGAGGGGTGGATGGTTACACTACTTCCCTCCCCATTTATTAAATGCTTTCAGGTTGTTTTGATTTCCATAACTTTCCTTTTCCTCCTACAGGTCGCTTTTGATTGCAATGCATTTTTCACCTCTACATCTGCCACCATAGGGGGCTTGTAGATAGTTAGAGTTGCTTTCTAAATATAGGGTATAGACACTTCTCCTCTTCATATACTTCTGTTGAATCTGTGAAAAGGTCTCCTAGGTTTTAGATCTCCTCCGTATCCATTGTTCTATCTTTTGTTTGTGTTATCCCCCTCCTTTTCACTTTCTTTTTCTTCAATCAGGCTTCTTTGTTGCCCTCCTTGTAGTCTGTCACTTTCGTGCACTGGGCTGACTCGCTGACTGCAACTTTGTGCCCGACAGGCCCCAACAACTGTCTCCTTAGGTTTTTGGTCTTCTCTACTTTGGTTGATGGTTTAGTTCATGGTTTGTTTTGCACCTGGATACTAGTATTGCATATTGAGACATACTGCAGTTCTCAGCTGTAAGGAAAAGCCTCTTTTTGTATGGTCACTCCTAAGTTTTTCTACTGATGCTGTAAGTTTTTCATCTCTTGAGAGTGCACAGAGGCCTGCTGATCAGACCTCAGTGCTAGTGCCCTGACCCTAAAGTGTATGTCAAATAGGCTGTAAGCAATTGGAAATGGATACCTTCCCTGTAAGTCCCTAGTGTATGGTGCCCTGGCACTATGTGCATGTACGTTATAGAGGTACCCCAGGGCTTGCAGCACTGTATGTGCCAACCTAGAGGCCCCCAAACAAACTGAGTCCCCCAGTCTGCCACTGCAGACTGGCAGACCAGTCATGCACTGCTAGCCATTAAAAGCAATAGCAGAGCCACTACTTCCCTTGTAAGTCACCCCTCTGGCAGGCCTACAAAGTCCTAAGGCAGGGTGCAATATAGGAACCGGGCAGGACATGTAGTTTACATGTCCTGACAGTAAACACGGGAAACACCATTTTTACTGTGGAAAGACTTGGTCGCTCAATTGGCAAGCACAGGATTACACGCTGACCCCTCAGCTGTGCTAACTCTTGAACGTTACAACCAAAATGGGCACTCCAAAGTATCAAACAACCTGTTATATTAAGCCCAGCATGTATCTCAAGTCGAAATTAATGTAACTTGTTTCAGTGTGCAGCTTTTACAAAGCTGTCACTTTGTTGTCTTTAAAATTCCTGTGCCTTCCTGGGCACACGTGGAGCCTGTTCCATGAGATGGTTTCGTTTTCTGCCCTCCTGAAGTGATGTGCCAAGAACTCTCAGGAAGGAGAACAATGATGGATTGCAGTCTATGGAGGTGTTACCTCTCTCCTGCAGGAAGCCACTTAGGTGTTAACCACAGAAAGCAGACTTCAAAGGGGAAGCCGTCTTTGAAGGGAAGAGGTTTCACAGTAGGGAGGAGGGTTGCCCCACTGTTTAAGTAGACAGGCTGGCCTGGGGAGCAGAGGGGTCAAACCAGTTGCCAAACAGGTGTCCCCAGAGGCATGTAGCCCTGAGTTAGCCACACCCTAGGGGTAGGCTAGTGAGGTCTGAACACCAAGAGAGGGGTCTCACCATCTTGGGAGTGGGCAGAATGGCTCATCCTGGATAGCCAGATGACACACTCCACAGGAAGTGATCATCAGGTGGGAGGGAACCTGGTAATTCAATAGCTACCAACCACATCCTGCCCTGAGGACATTTTCTGAGCATAATAGGAACACCCCTGGAACACAGACCTCAGATCTCAACTGACTTGGAAGAAGGACCAAATAATGACTACCGTACTGCACCAAAGGGCCAGCAAAGAAAGGCTGCACTGTTGAAGACCACATCTGTTGCATCTGGTGGCTAGCAAAGACAGGGGCTATGCCTGCCATGTTGTGCTCAAGGAGAAGTTGTCTCCAGAGGCCAGTCAAGGCAAGATAACTCCAAGGGCCAGCAGACTGGACTCCTGTACTCAGCACAGGGGACACAACAGCTGTAGAAGCCTGCTGAAGCAAGTTGGCAGCCCAAAGTATTCAAGCCACGACCACTGCCGTAGTGCAGCGCTAAAGACCAAGACTTGATGCACAGAGTTGCACCCGAGTTCGCTGAGCACAGGAGTGCTATTGGAGAGTGGCTGGGACCTTCAGAAGGTGAGTTGTCGACCCGGGAAGGATTGGCCTGTGACCGTGACATCAGGCGACTGGTAATCCAGTGGCGACTGGACTTCAGCCAGATCGGAGAGGACTACATGGGATGTCGACACTGCATCCAGGACCCCCTCACTATCTTTGTGGACCAAGCAATCATTGCAGGAAGTCCCATGTCGACTGCGTCACATCCACAGCATCCTTAGAGCAGCTTCAGCATACTTCATCTCTTGCATCAGGACCACTCCATAGGAATCCATTGCAATGCGGATAAAGTTCCTGGAACTGATGGAGGACTGCTTCTTCTGTGGAGGTAATGGTTTCTAAGGACCTTGCTGGTCCCCCTGACTAGCTCCCTGCCGGAGTTAGTCACCCCACGCACTTCTAACTGACCGTCTTGACACTTTTCTACGTTTTCCTTGAAAAAGTTTCTAAGCGTCAAATTTGATGAATTTATCAAGGCTTGCTCGCTGTTGAATGAAACCGCTTTAATTTATTATTACTTGTGAAATTCATGTCTCTGGAACCCTCTGGTGGATTTTTTTCGTTCTGGTGTCTATATTCTTATAAAAATACAGTCTACTTTTATAAATTGGTGTTGGATTTCCTGAGTGTTGTGTCAATTTCTTCTTTAATTGTTTTGGTGCTCGTGCTGTTTAAATGTTTTACACTTGTTCCTCTATTTAGGCCTTGCTGCTCAGTGCTACAGCTATCGAGGATTTAGCGGAGGATTTGGCAAACAAAACCTAAGGGTCGTAAAGAGGTTGGTAAGTGTGTTACATGGTGAGGTTATACAACCACACTATATAATACACTGCATTTTCTCACATTGGTGCCTTGCGGTGGGATCAAGAACTTGTGTTTAGCAGTGCCATATATTTGTTGAAGTCAAGACCTCTGAGAATGTGCATCGGTAGACACCTAGAAGAGAAGTTCTTGCTCCCCCACCCAAAAAAAAAGTATTTTCTGTGGCCAATATTGAACTCTAGACTACTGTCTTCAAAGAGTGCAAAACCTTTCCCAAGGGGTGGAGGAGAGTCCAAAACATTTGGCAAAGTTCCTACAAAGTTCAAGTAATAGTTTTTGAACATAGCCCAGGAGCTACTTTTTGACAAAGAGACATGGAGCACGACTTTGCAAATCTGTCCTTTTACAAGAGGGATGACCTGGGGCATTTTGTGCAGAAAGGAAAATCATCATAGGAGCTAAAGCCAAGAACCCTGCTATGATTAAGGCCCTGGGAGGAGGCTCATAGAGTACCTCCATGCCTGGAGAAGGAATTACCCCAAGGTAGTGGGGAATGAAGAGGAGTTTTAGGACAATCACAGCCTGGTGAGTGGAGCCAGTGGGGCAGGCAGCAACCTACCCCCCACCCCTGGAAGGCCTAGAAGGGTCCACAGGGCCCACAGTCTGGCTGGCTCTGAACATAGCCAGAGGTCCATACAGGAGAGCACGGCAGCCCTGGACTTGGAGGAGAAGGACCTAGCTCTGTCTGAGAGAATATTGGCCCTAGAGGAAAGGAGGGCCAGGCTGGGCTAGGAGCCCAGAGATTATGGTAGCAGCAGAACTGGAGGTGCTGAAGGGAGTGTCTCTGGTATAAGGTTTCCTAAAGTGGTTGTCCTTAGTTATGTCCCAGGGGATGATATTGATAAATGGCTGGCCTCATATGAGAGTGCTCTCAAGAGGAGGAAGGTAGGTACACAACACTGGGGAATACTTCTGTGGGAGTTAGCACCAGGGGTTGGTATAGATAGGCTGCTTCCACTAGAGGATGAGTTAGCTGAGTCCTGATCCCACATGAAGGCAGCCCTTGTTGAGTTTTTGGGGTTAACTCTTGAAGAGAGTAGGCAGAAGCTTATATCCCTTCAGAAAGACACTACACAAATGTGAGTAGACTTTGTTGGCACCTCAGTTAAGGCACTGGATAATTGGATTAAAGGCAACAAAGTGGACACATTTGAAGGGCACTACAGTCTGCTGGCTAAAGAGCACATTTTAACAAATTGTTATTCAGAGAAGTTGCACAAGCATCTGGTGGACTCTACACTGTGTAGTCTTAGGGAACTGGGCAAGACAGCTGATGAGTGGGTAAGAACCAGGATCACTTGGTGGTGACCAGAAGAATAGTGGTCAAGGCCCCTTTGAGGAGAAAGACGGGAGAAAGGATAAAAAGAAAGAGAACCTTAAAAAGTCCCCGAAAGTAGTCCAAGGCAAGGGGGGGGGGAGGGGGAGAGGCCCATCCCATTCAAAGGGGAAGGGGTTTCAGGGTAAGACATTTGACCCTCTGAAGGCAGGGGAGAGCTTTGACTGTAACTAGCCAAGGCACAAGAGAAGAGATGTAGTGTACATCAAAATGGTACCCTCTGGTGACCAGTCGAAAGGGTTGGATAGTGTAGGGATTGGTTGGGAAGTTGCCCATAGAGATTTCAAATGGCACACAGAGGCCACCTTAGTGTCCCTGGGTGGGGAGAATATTGAACCTTTGGCCTACTAGTCTCCTAGCATGGAGAAGTGTAGGCAGCGGCCAAACATCAATGGGGTGGGGGTGAAGGCTTTAAGGGATACAGATGCCAGTATAACCATGGTTATTGCTAAACTGGTTTCCCCATGCCAGATCCTACCTGAGGAAGTGCACAAGATTGTCAACGCTGACAATGTCACAAAGTCACACCCTATGGCTGTGGTTCACTTTGAGTGGGGAGGAGTTACTGGCCCAAAGAAGGTAGCTGTGTCCCCTGCCACCCCAGTGGAGGATTTACTGGCAATGACTTAGAAAGTTCTGCTTAGGCAGAAGTAGAAAGGAGGCCCCATGCAGCCATGCTGGGTCTTTCAGAATTGGTGTGTGTTTCTACCAGAGCACAGAAGGCCCTGAGAGGATGTCAAGGGATCCTGGAGCCTGTAACTATGGACCAGGTTCCTAAAACCAAGAGGAGGCATGCGAAGGCTGGCCGCCCAGCCTCTAAAGGTCCACAGGCCCAGAAGGAGCCCAACTCCCCGGGGTAATGCTTGACGACTGAAGAGGAACTGACTCCTGGACAGTGGTGTAACAAAACCTTTGGGGGCACCCTGCAAGAAATGGAGAGGGTCCCCCCCATAATGCCCATACCTTCTCAGTCGCAAACCACTCTGTAGAAGTACTTCACCTTTTCTGCCTGCATCCACATGACATCAGCAGTAGTTTCTGTGATACATTTATCATCAAAGACAACAAACATTGGCAATGCCAATCCCTCTCGCTTATGCAAGAGCTATTGGCTTTGCCAATCTGTTTAGCCATGTTGTACTCTACACTGTGGTAAGGGAGGTCAGAGGTCCTTCCAAACTGAAAGGGTAGGGAGATCGTTTTGTACACCAAAGGATGCGGGATATGTAATCCCTGGGATTTACACAATAAACAATAAGGTAACCCTTTGCCTAAAGAGGAAAAAACAAGGGGGATGCCTACGTGCCCCGACTGTATAACAACTCAGTGAGAGGTGGGGAAAATGAAAAATAATCCTTTTTATGTGTAACCCTCACCCACTCTAGTAGTGGCATGCTTCATCATAGGTTTCACCCTGACCCCAATAAGTCAGGGTGGGCTCGATCGTGTTCTAGGGAGCTCTTTATATATTAATGTGTCAGGGGACGTAATGGCCTTTTGAGATGCAATATAATTTTTGTTATGAAGTGATTTAATCCCAACTTTTTTTTATATCTCATTGGAATTGTTCCCCGTTTAAATACAGATGATTTAAAAAAAAACATGGATTGCTGTAATATAATTTACATTTCCCACCTCTCATGGGACATGCCACTGCATCCCGTATTTGTGGACTTCTATAAGTTTAAAACGTAAGCATGATATCCACTTGAGAAAATACAGAGCATAGTGACTACAATACCCATGATCCTCTGGTGATGTCATGCGCATGAACACCAGAGGACAATGTAAGACAGCTCTCGCCTAATCCTCTTGGACCTTCATAGACACATTCGCTGGGGCATCGGTGACCACAACAGCTCCCACCTGGTCACAGAGTCCTAGGTCCAATTGCGGACAAACTCACAGCACTATTGGTGAATCGCCTCCACGAACGAGTCCCACCTACACCAGCCCCGGGGGATAATTACCCTCACGGCCCCATTGGCTGTTACCCTCTGCTAATGAGGAGGATAAATACACTCAGTCTCACGGCACAATCTGTACCACAAGCCCGGCATGCAGACCACAGTAGGTACTAAGGATGGTAGGGACCCTTGACAAAGTAAGTAATCACAGGACTCTGATGTCCTGCCCAGAACTCTTTGAGAAATTTGCCTTAACCTTTGCCTGTTGTACTCGAGGCATGCACAATCCTGACACTCTTTTACTGGATATATATATATATATTTTATTTTCTTGGTGCTGATACTTTTGGCATTTCTCATCCCCTCTACTCATTTACCTACGGGAGACCTAGAGTTTGACTACAGGGCCAATCTCCCTCTGCCCCCTGAGGGAGTTGAATATACCCAGTACTAGGGTAAGTGTTCCGAGCCCACCACATACCACTTCAGATGTATGCCTCCCACGGCCCACTTAGTTCTTGAGCACAACCACTAAGCATTGAGTATGGATGTGTTCTAGACTAGTCTCAACACTGAGAAACATATGTATCAAACATTGCATGCACCAGAAAGTGGAATGCAATACTTATGTGAAACACTGCATGCACCCAAAAAGTGGAATGAAATGCTTATGTGATTCTGGCACCATAATTTGGATTGCAGTGACTATTGATTCTGAGTATGCAAGTTGAAATGCACATGAGGGTGTTTGTGCACATTACATAAATATACTTTGCCACTAATGTATTTCACGTGGTGTATAGCTGTGGCACGGATGCACCCCCCTTATTGTTTCCTCCTTAGGCAGAGGGATACCATATTGTTTAAAATAATAATAATAATAATAATGACATTTATAGAGCGCATGGTTACACTAGGCTAGTGTGTCCCCACGCTGTGGTACAACCTCAAAAAGGACTCTACCTCCCGCCTCCCCCGAGAATGGTCAAGCACCCAGGGAGCTACTCAGTGGGAAAAAGAAAAGTTTTCAGCTTTTTGCGAAAAATTCGCTCCGAGGCCTCCATCCGAAGCCCCCACGGGAGTTTGTTCCATTGCTGAGCTGCCATGAACCTAAAGGAACGCCCACCCATCCTTGCCCTCCTGACTCTGGGAATGATCACCTGTCCCGTCCCGCTCGACCTTAATTGGCGGGAGGGGACATACGGAGTCAGAAGGTGATGAAGGTATGAGGGCCCCTTCCTTTGTAAAATCCGATGACTCACACAGAGAGCTTTGAACAGGACTCGTTCCTTGATCGGAAGCCAATGAAGGGCAACCACAGCCTTTCTGGAAGAGGCTCGCCTGGGTAGCATCAGAACCAGGCGAGCTGCTGCATTCTGGATACATTGAAGCCTCTGTACACAGGAGACATTAGCCCCCAAATAAAGCACATTTCCATAGTCCAGCCTCGATGTTACCAAAGCATGGACCATAGTCTTCCTAGCTACGGTGGGTAAGAGATCCAGGGTCTTGCGTAGTCCACGCAAGATTCCAAAACAGGCACCTGCCACCCGCCTTGTGTGATGCTCAAACGAGAGCTTAGGGTCAAGCCACACCCCTAGGTTCTTAACCTGTTCACTAGGGCCAGGGACAGGACCCAGGGTCTGTGGCCACCACGCCGACGTCCACACAGAAGGTGCCTTGCCAATAACCAGCACTTCTGTCTTACTCCCGTTCAGTTTGAGGCAGTTGTTAGCCATCCAAACCGCTAGTTCTTGCAGGCAGGAGTTAAAATTAGCGGCTGCCTTCTCGTCCGACTGTGTTAGGGACACCACCAATTGTGTGTCGTCGGCGTAGGACACAACTTTGACCCCAAACCTTCCAGTGATGTCTGCCACTGGGGCCACATATAGGTTAAACAGGGACGGGCTGAGGGTGGACCCCTGTGGCACCCCCTGTTTAAGCCTAATACTCTTAGATAAATGAGGTCCCTGCGCTACCTGAAAACTGCGATTCTGCAGAAAAGATTCCATCCATTCCAGTGCCTTCCCCCCCACCCCACCCCTTCTGAGACACTGAAGCAACGTATGATGAGAGACAGTGTCAAAGGCGGCACTCAGATCTAATAAAATTAAGGCCGCCATCTGACCCTCATCAACGTACTTCCGAATAGTCTCAGTGGAGAGGAGCAGAGCCGATTCAGTCGAGTATGACGCTCGAAATCCGGATTGAGTAGGATGGAGCAGACTATGTGTGTTGACATGGGCCATCAGTTGGATATTCACAACCTTCTCTGCAATTTTCGCAAAGTAAGGGAGAAGCGAGATGGGCTGCAGATTGTCTAGCTGGTCCATGCTGACATTCGGCTTCTTCCTCAGCGGTAAGACCACAGCCTCCTTCCATTTTTTGGGCACAATGCCTGAGCTAAAAGAGAGCTGTAACAGATTTCTAATGTACGGTTCAAGGCATTCCATACTCCCTATCAGCACCTTCGGCCTTGCAGGATCACTGGGAGAGCCGGACTTGATGCTACTAGCTATCTTCATTAGGGTCTCATAATTAGGGGTACTAAATGTATCCAGATAATCCTCTCCCTTTCTGTTAGTAGGAGCAGCAGCCTCAGTGCGCCCCTCCCTTGCAGAGACCGGGAAGGTGGAATAAATTTTCTCCACCTTCTCAACAAAAAACTCTGCTATCCGGTTACATGATTCCACTGAACTCATAATCGGTGCTGCGACCTTATCCAGGGATGAGATCTCTTTGTAGACAGAAAACAGCTCTTTGATTGAATTTTCCGCTTTCACAATTCTATCCTTGTAGTAGGACGCCCGCGTTTTTCTGATAAGGGTATGATAGAGCTTAAGACTAACTTTATAATCCGTCTTCAATTGGGCCAGGAAATCCCTTCTCCATCGTCTTTCAAGACGTTTGCAGGCCGCTCTTGCCAGTCTCAATTCGTCTCCGAACCAGGGGGCAGATTTTGCTAGCCTTAAGGGTGCCTTTGTGGCCCAGGGTGCACAGCTGTCAAGTGCTTCCGAAATGCGCCTATCTAAGGCCTCACATGCCGAGTCAATCTCCTGACCACCCGGGGGCCCCCCTGTAAGAGGAGCTTGCTAAAGTTGTCTTGCGAGAAACTCGCCCATCTCCTGCATTTCAGCTTAAGTTCCGCTTTCGCTGGAGTCTTTTGAACCGACATCCACACCTTAAAAGGGATCACAAAATGATCCGACCAAGGAACTGGAAGCGGCTGCTCCACTTCTAGAGCATCCCAATTAGCAAAAATTGGGTCAAGTAGGTGACCTCGTAAATGCGTAGGGCACTGCGATTTAAGTGTCATCTGTAAAGCTGCCAATTCCAGGCAGATCCCCTGCGCCCCAGAATCGGAGGCATCATCATGTTGTACCCTAGCGTGGCTGCTGTTTAGCATGGCTAAAAGTTAGTGGCTGTGGAGTGGAGTGGTGTAGAGTAGAATGGAGTACAGTGTCATGGAGGGAGCAGAGTGTAGCAGAGTAGAGTGGAAGGGCATAGAGTAGAGGGGCGTAGAGTGGAGTAGAGTGTCATAGAATAGAGTGTTTTTTTCTCTTAGAAAGGTGACAACGTTACTTACCTCTGCCCAGTTTGGTCTGTGCTGCCTCTTCCCTTCTCAGAGGAGAAGTGCCCTGTGTAGGACGCTCTCACTGAGGGGCCCCACCCACTCTTCAATTCTGGGTCAGCGCAACTCAGCTCTGAGCATGCTGCACACTGCAGCTTCTTAGAGAGATGCACAGACAAGCTGAGGGGTCCCTTTTCATGTACAGAAGACTGCGTCCCCCCCGCAGCACAGGGGCTGCGGGGGTAACCATTACGCCCCTGGAAACCTGACAGGCCTGGCAGAACTCCAAGGAGCAGGGGGTCCCTCTAGGGAGGACCTGAGCAATTGAGAAAGGACCTGTCTCACTCTAAAAGACCTACGACAGTTGGCTGTCAAAGAGGCACATGGGGATACCAATGGTACCCATAAGGAATACTGGGAGGAGGGGCTCCTGTACAGTGAGCCAAGGCATCCAAAATCAGGGGCATCCATGAGACTGGTGGTCCCTCAACAGCACAGGGAATTCTCCCTTAACTTAGTCCACTATATCTCTTTTGGCTGGGCACCTGGGACAGACCAAGACCTAGGAAAGGGTGGTCAGTCACTTCTACTGGCCCCAGATTTCTGAGAAGTTCAAGGAGTTTTGAACATCTTGTGTAACCTGCCAAACCACTGGCAAGGCAGGAGGCAAACCAAAGGCTCCCTTGATACTACTACCAGTGGTGGGGACCCCCTTTGAGAGGGTGGGTATAGGCATTGTTGGTCCCCTAGACCCACCCACAGCTTCCTGGAACTGGTTCATCCTGGTGGTAGTGGACCATGCCAATAGGTATCCTTAGCCAAATCCCACTTAGGAGAGTCACTGACCCTGTAGTGGCTGGAGCCCTCCTTGGAATCTTCACCAGGGAGGTTATCTCAGATCGGTGCACAAATTTCATGTCCGCCTATCTGAAGGCAATGTGGTATGAATGTGTTGAGACTGACAGGTTCATCACCCCATATCATCCCCAAGGAAATGGTTTAGTTGAGAGGTTCAACAAAACCATAAAAGGCTTGATCATGGGTTTGCCTGAATAACTGAGGAAGAGATGGGACATTCTCCTCCCATGCCTATTGTTCTCCTACTGGGAAGTCCCTCAAAAAGGAGTTGGCTTCAGTCCCTTTCAGCTACTCTTTGGACACACCTGTGAGAGGTTCACCTAGCTTGAATAAGGAAGGAACCTAAGCAGGACATAGTGGACTATGTGCTTGGCCTTCGCTCCAAGGTGGTCATGAAAAAGGCAAACAACAATTCGGTGGCCGTCCAGGAGCTTGTCAAGCATTGGTATGAAAAAAAGTCCTTCATGGTGACATACCAGCCAGAACAGTTTGTGTGGGTCTTAGAGTCTGTAGCACCCAGGGCCTTAAAGGACAAGTGGACTGGGCCCTATCCCAACTTAGAGAAGAAGGGGGAAGTCACCTACTTGGTGGACTTGGGTACGGCCATGAACCTTCACAGGATGATCCATGTAAACAGACTTAAGCTACACCACGAGAGGGCAGACATCACGATGTTGATGATAACCGATGGGGCAAGGAAGAAAAGAGGGACCCTCTCCCAGAACGCCTATCTACGAATATAGTACATTACAACGCGATGTATTACATCGCGTGCTTTTACAACGCGGTTGTTACAACGACCGCGTTGTTAGTACGCGATGCATTCACATCGAAGTCATTACAACGACTTGCTGTAGGGGGTGCGCTGGACTTAGGAATAGTATTATTTACTATTCCTACTCCAGTTTGGCAACAGTAGGGAAGGTGTTGGAATTCATTTCTAATACCTCAGCGCCCCCTACAGCAAGTCGTTGTAATGACTTGCGATGTACATGCATCGCGTACTAACAACGCGGTCATTGTAACGACCGCGTTGTATTAGTCTTGCGATGTAATGACAGCGTTGTAAAAAACGCTGTTTCCCCCTATTTACTGATGTCCAATGTGGAACTTTGGAAGGAGTAGTTTTCTCCCCCAACTGACAGACCAGCAGCAAAGAGCCGTCTCACAGTGACCTTGGAAGCAAGTTTCCCAGACTCTCCTTCAGTTATATATTCCGCTTTCAAAAACTGTGATTAAAGGCACTATGCAGCTTCAGGTTGCTCCTCACCTAGTCCTGATGAAGACCAACATTGTTGTTTCATAGTAACCATGACTTTCCAGGGTCGAAACGTCGACAAATGCCTGTACTGAATCCACAGTCCTGGGGCAGCCAAGAACAGATAACCTTTTGCCCTTTTATTATGAGTCTTGAAAATCATATTATTCCAGACAGGCTGATCTCATTAATTTGTAGCATTTACTTTGTGAATTCAAATTTGTGTTGTTGTACTCAGTCACATTTTTATTTGATGCACCACATGAGCATCTTCACTTTGCACCAATGGAGCAGCCTCCATCAGTATTCATGTAAATATTCTAATTGTTTGAAATTATGAAAAACTGTACTTCAAACAGACCCATGTTTGTTTTTGTTATCTTGTATCCAATTCTGAGGAGATTTATACCTCACATATACAGTTACTAAACAATTATATACTAAGTAGTTGTTCTGCTCCAACAGAACCAATTGTCTTTCTGTATCATTCACAAATGAACAGCACAGATATCCACTCACTTACACAGAAGAGACTGCAGGCTCCCATCACATAGTGCTGAGGGCCACACACATGTAGCCTTTGCGCGGTCGCAAAATCGGACCAGACTGTTTGCAACCACAAAAATACTTTACTTTTCTGCATGTAGAAACCACAAATTGTGAAATTTGGGTTTGCGACCAAAGTCCAAATCGGTATTTGGAAGGGAATGTTTAGGGTGTCCTTTCCAAATTCTGATTTGCATTGGTATGTATTAATGTTTTGCGACCAAATTCCAGTCACAAAATATTAATCTTTTACAATCTCTTCCAACTAGCCCCAAGGGACCCCTTCCTGTTTGAGAATGTTGCAAAAAAAAATTTCAAGAGTAGGCAGTGGTCCTATGAATTACTGTCCACTCTTAAAAAATGTTTCTTAAACTTTTACTTTTTATTTTTAAACACATCCCATTTAAACAACACAAATTTGCTTTAAGGTGGTTTGGAAATGTCACTAGAACCCCGAGATGGCCATCCACCAATGGTGATGGTCAGTGGATTTAGGTAAATCTGTGGATTCAGCATTCACCAAATAATTATGATTTACTGCATTTGCCACAATTTGCAGATTTTACTAAAAAAAGGTGTTTCCCAAATAGATGAAAATATTAATCCTAGAGAAAGTACCACATAACTTACATTTTGTTGCATAATTTAAATAAACGTGCAGCATAATTTGGTCCTCCATGCCATTTAATCCTAGTTGCCATGACAATACTAAAGCGTTAAAGCTCTCCAGAATGGTTTGAGGAATGCCATGATGATGAAATCTATATTTCACAGGCAATGATGAAATATTTTTCATATTCCATGGTTCCTTGTGAATTATGGGTTCTTATGCTATTGCATTGTGTGCAATAAAAGCACCAAAACATGTAAAACAAGTATATCAAGTGCGCACACACACACACACACCCCCCATCACCCCTCCGCCAAGTCCCACCAAGCATATTGTGGCCTCAAGACCGCTGCGGCACCACCAGGGATCTCTGATCCCTGGCGGTTGTGGCTGTGTAATGGCGGTCTGACTGCCTTAGTTGTAATAGGGTGGTCGGAAGACCGCCACTGCCGTGTCCAGAGAGTTTGGCAGTCCGTGGACTGCTAGACTCATAATCAGCCCCGAAAACTAAGTAATAATTTAGCTGCACTCATTCAAAGTGATATATTTCCTTTCATTTGTGTAACAAACACAGTTCAAAAACAGAACCAGATGAGTTTCGGCCTCGCACGGCCTTGTTCACGGGATCAAGGCTGTGCAACCGAAAAGCATCGGATTCTGTATTTGAACTGTTTGTTATGATGCAAAAAAACTGTGAAATTTGCCACTTATGGTGGTTTTTTCAATGCCCACAACACTCGCAATAACCTTTATGTTGTTGCCCTTTCTTTGTTTCTGTTCTGTTAGAAAATTAGTGTTTTGAGCATGACAGGTGACTTTTTTTTTTTGCAGTTTTATATAGCGCATACTCGACCCAAAAGTATTGGAGTGCTTTACATGAACACCAGTTTCATTACAGAAGGGAGATTAAGTGATTTGCCCAGAATCACTGGATGTTGAGCCGACGACAAGACTCAAACCCCAGCTCCAAAGTCGGCAGCTATGGGAAAATGAGCTATGGTCTGTGTTGTGTCTGTTGGTAAACATGACTAGTGAGTTTCAGTGGTCTTCTGCTTTTGCCAGAACCATAACTCAGTTTTTAACCATGCATTTTTCAGTGAATGTGTGTGTAGACAGAGACGATAATTAATGGTAAATTGTATATTATGCAATTAGGTAGGGGTTTGCAAAGAAGTTAAAGGGATTATTACACACCATTTTTAAACTTTAATGTTTTGCAAAGTGCAATGCTGCCAAAGTTTTTTTTAAAACACGAAAAGACCCAAAGAAGCCATGTATGGTGGCAGGAACATTTCTGCTGTTGCACATGGCCAGGAGCATGCTGCAGTCCATCTGCTTCTTAAAGTTCTGACAAGCAGTGTACCACCCCCTTCCCCAAAGCTGGAAGCACAGCAAGGTAGTAAAGTATGAAGCTCCTTGGCTGGTGGTTATTGTGTTAAAATGTCAAAAGTGGACTAACGATGGCACCTATAATATCAAATGTCTGAAATACTTCATCTTCGTAGCAGAGTAGAAAAGATGCATTGGCTCTGGTGCAAAGAAGGAAAATGGCCCCTTTGACTGCTGTTGAGATGATAAAATACTGCAATCATCAGGATTTGTTATGTTTCCTAACCTAGGCCTATGTAGCAAAGCGACCTTTTACCTACATTTGTCCTACCTTGCTCTGCATAACGGTTTTAGCAATGACCTTTTCCCCAGTTATGTGCTGAATAAATGTCGATTGGTTTCTTTGAAACTAGCCTAATTTATTATGCATGAGGATTCTCAGCATCATATCTTAATCCCCTGTACATGAAGTACATAACAGGATTAACATACTCTGTACAAAAGTCATTGCTATCTTCATTCTAGGGTGACAGGGCTACTTTGCATTATTACAATTATTGATTTAAGCTCATCTACATAATCGTACTCACAAAATATCGATTGTGGTAGAACCCCCGAGGCTACCTTTTTGGTATAAAAGAACCACACCTTCACTAGGTAAGTAGAGGAGACGCTTCTACGCTGACACTGACATGGGGGTCCCTACACGCTGAGGCATCAACACGCAGTGATCTGACATCCCTTGTGGGTGTCCAACTCGTGACCATGACGGGGCCCTTCATTCTCTCCCATCAGGTAATGGGGTTGGCTCTTTCCTAGGGGATTCTTGGCTTCACACCCACATACATGCTAGGTACATTGAGGTACACTTAGGTAGGGTACGCATAGTAGGAGTACGCTAAGATTACTGTTTTTATATATGCCTGTATATATTCGTTGCTTAGCTCCATGGTAGAAATGTATCTACTGTTTACACTGTCGGTGCTTGTAATCTCTTACATTTGCTTCTGTCTATTGATTGTCGCAGCAAACATGTTTTATACTAGGATGACGCTGGTTCAATAAATACTTATTGAAAATGTCCCCAATGTTTGTTCTGTGTATATCTCTGAGACTAAGTGAGCACGATTGACTGAGCGAAAAGTACTGTACTGCTTCCACGATCCCTGAAGGGTTGTCATGTTCAATGGTTGCCATAAACTATTCGCTTCTTGGTAGGGTTCAGGGGTTTATAGTGGCACTGTGAGCTAGCTGGTCTATAGGCCGGCATATCCTCTGGGGGTGTCCAGAATCAGTCTAGACACCAAGCCCTCAGTTTATTTTATCCAACAAACGCACAGATCCTATGTATTTTTAGGAACTACACGACATGGCGCCAAACGTTGGTTTGGTTCTTATTTAACGGTCAATTCTGAGTAGTTCAGTCGTGTTTTCTCAGAGACCCCTACTCACATTTAACCAGAGACATCTGGAGGGGGAAGGGAAATCCGCCGCAGCTGAGTAGGTAGACCCTATGTATTGGCTGTAGCTTTTTCAAGCTTACATTCTTTGTCTACCGTTTCTATTTGCACTGCCGTATCTAATTATATCAGAATTGCATTGTCAATAAGAAACGCTATGAACTGTAATAGAGAAATTGGTGTTCTAATTGGTTTTTTAATTTTTAATATGCATTTACACGATTGAAGTTGATAGGAGGTACTAAAGTGTGCAGCCGAGAGCCTGAGCAAGTGGGATCAGGGCACTGAGCTTTTAGGTTTAGTTTTTTATGTAAATTGCAAATTGCCTCAAATGTTTATATTCTGAGCTTTTAGCGATTTTAACCACATCATTGTATACATTGGACATCAAATTTTTACAGTTACATGCATGTATGTTAAACTTTTATGGTCCGCATAAACCGAATAAAGTTACTTTTGATTGATTGATTATAGTTCCCCATACTGTGCAAAAACCTTATCTCTTTTCCTTAATACTTCCTCCCACAATGTCTGTCAATGGAGACGGCGTTGTGGGTACAGGGGAAGAAGAGCAGGAAGTTGCTCTTACCATTACAGAAAATTGCAGACATGCAGTTACTATGAAATTATTGCACTACGGCCTCCCGGCAACGGGTGGTGGTGTTACTTATGATTGAGGCACACGAGGCATTCAGAACAGAGGTATTCTATTCTTGGGTCGAATTCCCACCTGCAGATTCACGCACACAGTTGTTTCATACTCACATTGAAGATGACACTCCTGAAGAATACTTTCCATACGTGGACGTAGAAGTCCTGTTAACTTACCAAAAGCATATTAATTGGTTTAAAGGCGCCCTCCCCCACACCACAAAAAATGTGAGACTAGGTCCGCTCAGCGGAGAAGGACCGACCAGGCAAGTCCTAGCTGCTTACACACCGCATCCAGAGATTGATACATTGTCAGCAGCAGAATTACGTACACTTTACAGAGACGTAGTAAAACTATACAGAAACCTTACACAGTTTGTAATGCGAACACTTACAATTCAATCTGCGAGGATTGCTCAAGTTGGTCAACCTCAATTGACTACGAAAAAAATCAGCCCACAAACTCTGAACGCGATTCGATTATGGGAAGAATGCCCACCAAGCGGGAGCATGTTCCGTTCTGGATAGCACAGAAAATAGGACAGCTTGAAGCAGTATTTCCCCATACCGGCACACAGGAAAAACACAGAATACTAACAATTTGCTTGCCAATGGGGATAACTCCCCCAATAGAGGATTGTACCACTTGGGGTACAGTTTTTGCTGCAGTTTATACCAGAACTCATGGTTCCCCCTCAATATTAGTTTTACCAGATGTATTGAAACAAATACAGAATGAGTACGGGGCAGAACCTGCCCTGGACTTGGGGATGAAACTGAAAAGGTATCAGCAATTATGATAGGTAACATAAAAGGGGAGGCAGCAGCTGTGGCTATATACCAATGCCAGGGGGAATTCACTCCTGCGCAACAGGAGCATGAATTACCAAAAATTATCGAAGAAACCTATGCTTCGCTGGGTAGAGATAACTTGGGAGCCAGACCTTGGAAACCACGACAGGTGGGTAATTCTGAAAAGGATAACTCGAAGCAAGCACCCGATTCTTCTAAAAAGAAATGGGATAACAAACCATCAAAAAATAATAAGCAGAATGCATCACAATCACAGGGTGGGTCTCCTCAACAGGAGCCCTCTGAAAGAGATACAATCTTAGAAACCGTGATAAAATAAAAAAACCTGACAGGTATCGGGATACTAATACACATTCCTCTCGTTCCTTTCAGAGTTCATCAAAACACTCGGAGAGGGAAGGACTGTCAGAACCCAGATCAGAAGAGCGAGTAAAGCCGAAAAAAGAGACACATCGTGCTTAAGACTACATTATCAAACAAGAAGATAAACCCCAAACTAAACCTCAATTTAAAAAGAAGGTGGTAGTTGGCCTTAAAACAAGAAATCCCCAGGCTACTGAGAACTCTGCTTATGAACAGGGAATGGGCTCTGACGATGCTAGACAGTGCAGCAGAAGTAACAATAGCTCGCCAGAACCTGATGGAATTTCTGGTGACCACAGTGTTGAATGAACATATCACGGTGGAGATATCGGATACAAGGGTAAGTGTCCCACATCGTTTATACAAAATTACGCTCCAAATGGACATACCCAGGAAAGTGAAAGGTCTCTTTTGGGGGAACCTGACATATGGATACGGCATCCTTTTGGGTGAAAGAGATTGGCCACCTGAGTTCGTTATGAAGTGCCCTAGGGGGGGAAGATGTAATTTTACCAGCTTTCTCCGACCTCGTTCCAGAGTCACTTAAAAATTCATACGCGCAGGAGTGGGTGTTAGTGCTAGCTACTGCACTTTACCACAATCAGGTAGGGTGGGATGCTGGGTCAACTCACCATGAAATCCCATTAAAATCTACTCCTACTCCTCAGAGACAGTACCCAATAAAACATGACTCAAAGAGACAAGTCAGGGAGATCTTAGATCAACTTGAGTACCAAGGTGTGATTGAAAACTGCACCTCTTCTATGAATAATCCTTTGTTTCCCGTAATGAAACCCGACAATTCATAGTCTAGTTTTAGACTACAGGCATTTGAACACATGCACACGAACATTTGGAGTACAAAATGCACACAGTGACGCATCAATGAATAACATTGTGCGCAAAAAATACAAAACAACACTAGATATCTCTAATGGTTTCTTCTGCCAAAATATAGCGCCTGGAAGCAGATATTTGACAGCATTCTCGGCCCTTGGCACTCAACGCCAATTCTGTAGACTGCCCTGAGGGTATAAGAATAGCCCAGGGTTGTTCTCAGCAAGAGTAACAGAGTTACTTCAAAATTGTGATGAGGAGGCGTTGTCCTACGTAGATGATATTTATCTGACGGACGATGAGTTATTGGAACACTTGAACAGGTTGAACAACATAATTCTGGGGTTCGCCAATGTGGGCTACAAATTTAACTTTAAAAAATCAAAAATTGCCCACCTCAATGTCCTATTTTTGGGATATGAGCTATCAAGTGAAGGGGAAAACCTGGCAGCAATTTTTTTAGAAAAATGTGCGCTGCTCCAACCTCCAGAGACTCTAAAAGGTTTACAATCCATTTTAGGATTCCTAAATTTTGGCAAAACATAAATTTGAGATTATGCAGAAAGGGTTAAACCTTTCTACAACCTAATCAGACCTGATTTTTCAGTTCAACATTGGACACAGGAACACACAGATATTCTCTGTTTCGTACAAGCTGACATTTTAGCTTCCAAACACTTACACACGTGTCAATACCACTAATTTGGTGATCCGTGTAGTGGTGGGTCAATCAGGGTACACTTACATCACCTTGAATGGCGAAACGGTTCCCATAGCGTACAAATCACATTTGTATATGAACGTTGAAATTCATTTTGCATCAACGGAAAAGATACGACAGCAGTACAAACTGCTGTTGTAGTGTAGTTCCTATAGTACCTCTGCAGGACCTGCGCTTTTGGATAACATATACTGTGGGCCTGGTGGAAGACTGATTCTGAGCACCCCCACCGCGTATGTTAGCCTGTTTACATTAGCTAGTTCACAGTGCCACTAGAATCTCCTTTTTATCAGAGAGATTCGTTTTTGGCAACCTCAGAACACGACAACCCTGATTCCTCAGACTCGTGGAAACAATGTACTACTTTTCGCTCAGTCACTCGTGCTTGCTCATTTGGTCTCAGAGAGTTACACAGAAGAAATGGTCGAGCGTGTTTACAATAAGAATTTATTGCACAGTTGTTCTTCTAGTATAAAGTATATGTGCTGCGACAACTGTTAAACAGTAGCAGAGATATATGATCAGCAGTACAGTGAATAAAAAAGGATAGTACAGTTCTACCATTTTGCAATAGTCATGAACATATACATGAATATAAAATGCATTTATAAAATAAAGCGCATACTCCTACGATGCCTGTCTAGATGTACCTAAGTGTACCAAGCATGTGAGTAGGTGCGAAAGAAGACAAGAATCCCGCTAGGATTTAGTCAAACCCCATTACCTGAATAATGAGAGTGTGGGACCTTGTCCTGGTCTCGAGTTGGACACCCCGCAAGGGATGATTAGACCACTGTCAGCTGGAGCGACTGCATGCAGGAGCCTCAGCGTCTCTGGTCAGTGTGTCGGCCTGGAAGTCTCAGTTCCCTCTAACTACTGATAGCAAGAGGTGCTGTATTTATACAGAAAAGTATAGAGTCCCTTTGTCCCTTGTGTCTTGTGTTAGCCATTGTTGGGTATGAAGATGACATATGGGATGAACCGGTTACGTAGATGTTTATGCAGGTGGATTCTAGCCCCTGCCTGGTTTCCTAGAACTCTTATGAATATTTAATCATACTGGATGAGCACATCGAAGATGGTATAGGAGGCCATTGTTCGGGAAAAACCCTCCTTCTGTACCCAAACCACAGTCTAGATAAGGTTCAGCCCTCAGCGCCCGTTATTGTGAAGAATAGGGAACTCATGTAGGTGAAAGATTATGCCTATATTAGGGCATCTCAAACCATGCCTATATTAGGGCATCTATATGAAACATAACACTGTAGTGAGAGAAAGAGCACTAGCACAGGGGAAACGCATAATTGTCGTGACTCCAGTACCAACATTAGAGGTTGTTACCAAAGCACACATTCCAAACGCAAAAGCACTGCATCCACGATGAATACAATGGGCTAATTCTTTCACTGCAACAGATGTAGATTACAGATATGATCCTAAACTGAAAACACAAGCATTTCTGCAGTATGAACAAGAATATCTTCTCCCGAATTAAATCCTGCCTCTCGATCAGTATGAATGGATCATTTATACTGACGGATCTGCTCAGCCCTCCATAGGAACCAAAATGCAATACTCCGCGGCTTGCGCAATCGTTAAAGGGCGCATGCATGACGGAAAGTTCCGACCTGATAAAATGCACACGCAATCCCTAGGGGACTACACCGCGCAGCTGGTAGAACTAAAAGCCCTGATACTAGCACTACAAAATACGGATCGGGAATTCCCCACACTCATTGTGTGTGATTCGTTTTATTGTGTCGAGTCATACAATAAATATCTTCACTATTGCAGCCAGAATGGGTTTAGAGATTCCAACGGTTGCACGACAGAGCACAAGCTACTTTGGGAACAGGTGGCAAAGCTGAAAGAAAGCTTGCCACGGGCTCATGTAATTCACACATTGAGTCATCAGCGTGTTGGCGTGCACGTTGAAGCCACCAAGGTGTCAGTGTGAACTGCTGCTGTTGCTGCAATCACTCGTTCCAGCACGAGGATAGACAGAGCAACTATGATAGCTGTAAATGCCACGCGCAACAGCTCAGCCTTGCCAAAAGGTTTTGCACTCAAGTACTCCTACAAGTTAGATGTGCAAAACATTCCCTATGCTCAAATTCCAGGAGTGGGGGATAGAGTAAACCAAACATGAATTGCAGATTATGAATAATTCTAGCTGCACACGAGGGTCTGGGTTTAGCACAAGCAGGTATCACTGCGACTATTTCACTACTAAAGGAGCGTTATTGGTTGCCAGGTCTTGCTAAACAGACCAAGGATTTTGTCCTCAAGTGCGACATCTGTCAGCAGATGAAAGGTTCCACCGTAGCACGCCCACCTCAAACACCACTACTGATATCAGACAGACCCCTTGCATGTGTCTATTTGGACCACTGCGGCCCCTTACAATCTAACGGGGCTTACAAGTACATCTTGGTGGCAGTGAATTCATGCTCTAGATTCCTGTAGGTTTAGCCTCAGCGCTCGGCAGACGCCGAACTGTTATAAAAGATTTGTGAGTCTTTATAGGGACATACGCAATTGGCACATTACATTCCGACCGTGGCCCTGCGTTTAGCTCACTGGCTTACAAAGAAGCCATGGAAGGTTTGGGTGTAGCATTGCGGTACTCCTCCCTGTATCATCCAGCGGGAAATTCGATCGTGGAGAGGAAAAACTGGGACTTAAAGCAATCCTTAACAGCTAGGGTATTAGGCTCAGGGGGCAGTTGGGTCAATCACCTATATGGGCACTTAACATGTCAAGAAAGTCCCTGTGGGACCGTACTCCATATGAAGTCCTGTTTGGGATAGGAATGTGGGTACCAGACCTTGATTATGGCAGCACAGTGGCGGATGAAAAATAATTTGACATCAATTATTGTTTGACTGTTTTACCGGAACTCAATGAATTCCTGGCATTACAAAGCAACGTCCAAGTAAAACGTGCTGCCACTGGAGAAGTGAAAGCTGTTCCGGAAAGACCTGCCTCAGTCCGGAAAGTTGGGGACCTGGTCAGAGAAAAGATAGTGGACAAAAAAGAATTTGGGCCATCTTACAGAGCACCTGTACCTGTCCTGGCAGTCGAAGGAACAAGAACATTTATTATTTATTTATTTAAGAGTTTTATACAGCGCTGGCCAGACCCAAATGTATCAGAGCGCTTTACAACATTTACAGCGAAGAAATCGGACATACAGTATAACGATAATACACACATTGGATCGTGGGGGGGGCGCTAGAGGGCGCCAAGCAAGATGGCCGCACCTCTGTGAGGCTCCTGCCGCTCGGGCAGCAATTCGTAAGGGATCCTCCTCTCATCCAGCCCTGTATGGCCAGAAAATAGCGTGCTGGGAAAGCACTCTCCCCCGACCACAATCCGCCGCTCCCGGCTTGCCACCAGCCCCGGCAAAACCCGGTAAACACCAACTTGCCATCTCGCAGCGCCGGATCATCGCAAAATGGCGGACGCAGTGGTTGGAGCTGACCGGCCCTGAGGACGCCTGGCGAGATTGTCGGTCACTCACTGCGCTGACGATCCCCCGTGGTGCTGCCTGTGCCGTGCGGGGGCCTCCGCGCTGTTCCCTCCAGTGCTGATTACTGCTGTGGACTGACCTGCTGGCGGCCGCTCGCGGGAGGCGGCCTACTGCGCGGCTGCTCCGGCCCACTGCCTGGGACTCTGCGAAGTGTACGTGACAGAGACGGGCGGAGGCGGCCGCCGCCTTCGACACACTGAGGTGAGAGCGCGACCCTGGGGGCTGCGACGGGCGGGGGACCGCCTCCGTGCTGCTCGGCGGCCCTGCACCATTATACTGCCCGGAGGCCTGGAAGGGGATCTGCGGCGACAGGGCGATTCAGGTGCTGCTGACCTTGCCTGGGGCCTACAAGACACTGCGCCGCTGGAAAACTCGAGGGCCAACAGAGCGACATAGTGCCTGCCAAACGCTGGGGACATGCTTGAGGTCACTGCCTGACCGAATCTTCCTCCTTGGGACGACACCGACTGCAGACCGGCCGCCGTGCTGACCTCCGGAGGGGACACCCGGCCGCTGCCGCGAGAGGTGGGTCTGGGAAGCAGAGGGGTCTGTACCGCGCGCAGATTGGGGTGACCCTGCTTGCCCCCCCCTCGCACTCGCGCCGGCAAAACCAACTGGAGCCGGGGTGGGCACCCGGAAATACTTACCAACACCTTGGCTTCACGACAGCGCTGCGCAACTGATCCACAGGAGGGATCCTCGCCCACTGCGGCCTCTCCCACTGCCATGGGCCGCACTGATAATAAACAGCCTAAGTTAACCTTTGAAGCCCGGAAGGTCACGCGGTCCCAGGCGGACATGGAGGGCGCGCAGCCCCCGCCCGTGGAGCAACCCACATCCACCGACGACCTAAAAGCTATACTTCTGGGAATACAGTCCAGCCTAACGTCTATAGAGGCGAAGATGGACACTATGAACGCGCGCATAGACCATTTAGCTTATAAAAGTGACCAACACGAGGAGAGGCTCAAAGGTACAGAGCAACGCATATCCGACCTAGATGATGCCTCTGCCACGACAATCACCAAAACGCTGGGCATGGAGAAGATACTAAAACTAATAGAGGCAAAAAATGAGGATTTGGAATCGTGCTCTCGGCGCAACAACCTGCGTATCCTAGGTGTGCCGGAGTCTACCGCTACGGGGAAAATGGAGGAATATGTGGAGCATATGCTTGTAGCCGCCTTCGGTAGAGAATCATTCTCCCCAGTGTTCATTGTGGAAAGAGCGCACCGATCGCTGGCCTCTCGACCTGCCCCTGGAGCTCCCCCTCGCCCCATCATTGCGAGAGTCCTTAACTACCGGGACCGCGATGCAGCCCTTCGCCTTGCCAGAGAGCATAAGAAAGTTCACTTTGATGGCGTGGAGGTCTCCCTGTACCCGGACTTCACGCAGGCTGTACAGGAGGGGCGCAGAAAATTCCTCGCGGTAAAGAAGAAACTACAGCAGCTGAACATAGATTATGCTATGCTTTACCCAGCACGCCTCAAGATTACTCACTCAGGGAAACAACACTTCTTCACAAACCCCCAGCATGTCCAGGATTTCTTAAAGTCTCTACCAAAAACAGCAACCAACCGCACACCCCCCCCTGGACGCACGGGGGAGGAGGGTGATCTATCAGATGTAGAATGACAATACCTATCCGCATCTTTACGTGGAACGCTCTGGGGTGGTCTGACCCCCCCTGTGCCCCCATTTCTGTGCAGCATGTCGTCCAGACACCTTCAAGTTATTCTGACTCGAATACCCAGCTATCGGAAGCAGCCAGCCTACCGTGGCTTGGAGAAGAGATCTACCCCCTTTTCTATCCCCCGAGCACCCTTGTTGACACAAGGGGTGTACGGCCGCCCTCTAATTGCCACCCACCCAGGTGAACCCTACACTGCTCAAGTTTGAAAGGTTTACAATGTTGCACCCCCCGTCCCCTGTTGGGACCGGGCTAATTGGGAACTATGGGGAGGAGGGTAGGAACCATCATGACAGAATTGGGCTGTCGTTGTGGGTGGGGGAGGGTAAGGGGGATTGTTCGTTGCCACTTGTTATAATACTGCTCTGCATGCCAATGCCCACGCCACGATACTTGAACACATGCCACACACGCTCCATCGTCCCAAGCTCTTGCGCCTGCCATGGGGACCCGACCTGACCCCCCGAAGTATAATTTCCTAACCTGGAATGTGCGAGGACTGGGAGACCCGCGCAAACGCCGCCACATACTAGCGTACCTAGACCGCCATAATATTCAATGCGCAATGCTTCAAGAAACACACCTCACCCCTGCTACGCCCTCTACATTTGCGACACGGTGGGCAGCTCACCGCTGCCTCTCGTCTTATTCCTCGTATGCTCGGGGTACCACCATCCTGGTGAAGCGCACACTCCCTTACATCCCCATGGGCTCATATGAAGATCCCCAAGGACGCTACAGTATTCTCTGGGGACAACTATCCGCCATATCCATCACCCTCGTCTCCTGCTATGGACCTAACACCGATGATCCGGAATTTTTCCGAGTGCTCTGGGGCAAAATACTGGATATAGGCTCCACACATTTGGTGTGGGGAGGGGACTTTAATGTCACTTTAAACCCGGAGCTGGACAGATCGCACCCGCATCCCCACCACTACTCTAATGCACACTACACTCTCAAAAACATTGTGGGAGATCATGATCTCATAGACGCGTGGCGCACGCTCCATCCCCAGACTCGGGAAGGTTCCTGCTTCTCCACTGCCCACTCTTTCTGGTCGCGCATAGATGGCTGGCTCCTTACTAAAGGGCTGGCGCCCTGGATAGTACACACATCTCACCTAGCGCGCACGTACTCAGACCACTCGCCTGTCCTCCTCACCCTCACTCCACCGCATGCTGACTCACGCTATCTGAACTGGCGCCTCAACCCGCAGACACTGCTAGATCCTGTTTTTAAGGCAGAGCTGGAACAAGAAATATCGGATTTTTTCCCACGCAATGATAACTCGGTTCCCCAATGCTCCACGGTCTGGGAGGCCTTCAAGGTCACCATACGGGGCAGCTGCATAGCTAAAAGCGGGGGGGTGCTAAAAGACATCCGAAACACACTTCAGAAGCTAGAGCTCGCACTCAAACAGACGGAGCTACAGATGCAAACGACGCCCACCCCTGGAGTGCAGGCGCGCCTACGTGATCTGATAACAGAATACCAGGAGACGGCCGCCAGAGAATGTAAATTCAGAGGCAAATACCATCAGGCGCGCTGCTATGGTGAGGGAGAACGGCCGGGCAAAGCGCTGGCCTCCATGATCCATCCCCCCCGGTTCTCCAACACTGTGCTGGAAATTGAAGATGAGGATGGCCAAAAACACAGGGACACCCCGGACATAGTGCAGACATTTAAGCGATTCTACGCAAACTTATACAAAACACACAGAACACACCCGATGGACTTCACTCCCTTTTTCGAAGACACAGCCATTGGCTGGCTAGGGGAGGGTCAGAGAAACTTCCTTCTCGCTCACTATGAGGATGAGGAGATTACCTCCGCCATTATGCAGCTGCAGTCTGGCAAAACTCCAGGGCCGGATGGCCTCCCGGCGGAATTTTACAAAACTTATCGCCATCTCCTCATTGCTGTGCTGAGGCATGTGTACGAAGAAGCCCGAGAATCGGGCATTCTCCCACAAACAATGCGGGAAGCACTCATCATCTCCTTACCGAAACCGGGCAAACCGACCACACAGTGTGACTCCTACAGACCTTTATCCCTCATCAATGTGGACGCTAAAATCCTAGCCAAACTAATCGCAAATCGCATCAGGCCTCTCATGCCCAAACTAGTCCTTCCTGACCAATCGGGATTTGTGCCCAACAGGAGCACGTCGCACAACCTCCGCACATTATTTGCGGTGCTTCAGGATATTGACCCAGAATTGAACGCCGCTGCTGTTTTCTTAGATGCCACCAAGGCCTTTGACTCCCTTGAGTGGGACTATCTGGCCTTCGTACTACAACGGATGGGCTTTCCCCCCCCGTTCCTGGCGTGGATAGATTTATTATACACTGGCCTGCGGGCCACGGTGATGGTGAATGGGGAGCGCTCGTCCCCGTTCTCGGTGGCTAGAGGCACGCGGCAGGGATGCCCTCTTTCACCCCTGCTGTTTGCCCTGGCTATTGAGCCCCTCGCTGCAAAAATCCGACAGCATTTTCGAGACCACGCCCTCATTTATCCGGAAAGACAAATATTAATCTCTTTATACGCGGATGACCTCACCCTATACATACGAGACCCGGGAATAAGCCTCAACCCGATTCTTAGATTGCTCATCCTCTTTGGCCGCCTCTCTGGAGTCAACATAAACTGGGGGAAGTCCCAGATATATCCCCTCACTGACGCCACTCTCCCATTTTCACCAGATTACCCCCTCAAATGGTGTGACAACACACTCACTTATTTGGGCATAGTGATCTCCCGCAACCGAGAGGAACTGATGAAGGCCAACTACGGACGTGCGCTGGATCTTATTACCGAAAAGATTACCAGATGGATAGCACTACCGCTGTCCCTAGCTGGCAGAACCGCCCTTATAAAAATGGTGATATTGCCCAAACTACTCTATCTGTTCACCAACATCCCTTACGCCCCCAGCCGACACTTCTTTGCGGCGGTTAAAACTCAGCTCATACGACTCACGTGGGGAGGGAAGCAGGCTAGAATACGATGGGACACCCTCACAAGACCCTTCAGCGACGGAGGCTTTGAAATACCAGAGCTGGAATTATACTTCATATGCGCCCAAGCACACTTCGCCTCATACTGGATACATCCCCCTCCCTATATGCCGCACCTGGCGATTGAAGATGTATATATGCGCCCGACTCCGTGTTCGGCATACTTAAGCTCCCCGCCAACTCCACGACATCTAGCCTCCACCACGGTGTTGTAGTGAGAGCAGTATTATCCTTCGTAGGGTATGCCTCTATCCATTTGCTAAAGGCACATACCACCACTAGGACATATTTCAGATTATTGCAGCGTTCGAGTTGGATGTAATCCATCTGCAAAACTTCAAAAGGTGCGGTTGGTGTAGCAAACCCTCCTGTAGGAGTTCGTGTCCCTTTTCCAGGATTATACTGCCAACAGATGAAACAGGTATGTACTACCCTTTTGGCTGTGCTAGCAATTTCAGGATGCTCCCAAACTTGTGTAAGCAATTTAGTTATTGCTAGAGCTCCAACATGTGCCAGCCCATGTGCCATTTGAACCATAGGTTGTAAATAGGCCGCAGGCAATTTCCACTTATTCATTTCTTTGTTACGCCAACAACCCTCATCATCTAATATTCCTTCTTTAGACCATTGCTCAAGCTCTTCCACAGAAGCAGATCTCTGTATATCCAATACTTCCTCTCTAGTATCATGCCAACGCTCAGCTTGTGATTTCACTACGTACATGGGTGTAGTGCTTCGCTGCATCGCAGTCTCACGGGCTACGCGGTCTGCAAAGGCATTGCCTTGTCCTATTTTGTCAGTCACTTTCTTGTGTGCGCTACATTTCATAATAGCAACTTTCTTTGGGTATGTAAGTGCAGTCAAGAGATTATGCACTAACTCTCCGTGCATTATCTGCATCCCATGGGATGTAAGAAAGCCTCTTTCCTTCCAGAGTAGGCCAAAATCATGAACCACTCCAAAAGCATAGCGGCTATCCGTGTAAATGTTCACACACAAGTCAGTGCTAAGCTCACACGCTCGTGTCAAAGCTATTAGTTCAGCTGCTTGAGCTGACTTCTGAGGTATGCGAGCTATTTCCACTACTGTCTCAAGCGTGGTAATTGCATAAGCAGCTGAAGTCGTGCCATCTGGTAACTTCAAACAGGACCCATCAACCCACAGTTCCCCATCTACATCTGGAAGGGGCGTATCTTGCAAATCGATGCGACCCTTTGTCTGTTCCTCAGTAAGGAATATACAATCGTGAGGCTCCTTTGACTGAGACTGAGTCGCAGGATATGGCAACAAAGTGGCGGGGTTCAGTGTCGCACATCTCTTCAAGGTAATATGAGGTGCTAGCAGTGTCAATTTGTATCCTGTCAAACGAGCACTAGTTAAGTGCTGAGTCTTAGTCTGATTCAAAAGGGCATCTACTGCATGGGGTACTAGCACCAACAGTTTGTGTGACAAAACTATCCCTTCACTCTGACGTATGGACACAGCCGTCGCTGCAACTGAACGGAAACACCCAGGCAATGCACGAGCAACAGGGTCAAGAACTGCAGAAAGGTATGCACAAAAACGCTGTTTGTCCCCGTGTGTCTGTACTAAAACTGACAATGCACATCCTTCTTTCTCATGTACATAGAGTGTAAAAGCCTTCGTGTAATCTGGTGTGCCTAACACTGGTGCAGAGCAAAGAGCTTGTCTCAACTGACAAAAAGCATTTTGACATTCATCTGTCCATGGAAGGGGGATCGGAGTGTTTTTAGTCAAAAGTGCTAGCAAGGGTTTAACAATGTGTGAAAAACCCAATATCCATTGCCTGCAAAACGAAGTCAGACCAATGAATGCACGGACATCTTTCTGCGTGGAAGGTACTGGGGTGTCTAAAATTGCTTGAATGCGATCTGGTGTCAGTGCACGGCCCTCCTTAGACAGAAGGTGTCCTAAATAGGTCACCTTCGGTCTACAATATTGCAATTTCTTTCGTGATACTTTATGGTGGTGTGTAGCAAGAAAAGAAAGCAAAGACAAAGTGCATTTCTCACACTGCTCAGGTGTATCGGCTGCCAACAAGATGTCATCGACATATTGTATGAGAGCCACTCCTTTAGGCAAGGTAAAGGAATCAAGCTGTCTCTTCAATGCTTGACTGTAAATACTAGGACTCTCAGTATAGCCTTGAGGAACTCTACAAAATCTGTATGATCTATTATTCAAAGTGAAACCGAACAAATATCGGCTATCAGGATGAATAGGAATCGAGAAGAAAGCGTTCTTCAGATCAATTACAGAAAATGTAGTTGCTGTTGGAGGGACCAAGGTAAGCAATGTCGTTATGTCAGATACTACAGGGTACTGTGGTACTACAATCTTGTTGACTTCTCTCAAATCGATAATGAATCTATAAATCCTAGTGTCAGTATCTTTTTTCAAAATGGGAAGAATCGGACTATTGCAAATATTGTAAGGAACTTCTTCCACAACCCCCACCTTAATTAAATCATGTACAATACGTGTGAGTGCTTCTTCTCCTTCTCGAGAAATTTTATACTGAGGCAGTCTTGGCAATAAAGCGCCCTCCTTGACACTAATATGTACTGGTGGAATAACCATTTGCCCTACATCAGTATCCGAAGTAGCCCACAAAGTACTAGGGAGTGAGGCTAGTGCAATGTCCTCTTTAACAATACAAGATCTCTCAATCATAGGGTAGTTGTCATTCAAAATAACCCGTACTCCTTCCGGAGAACACCTTATCGTAGCCCTGAAATATTTAAGCATATCAAGACCCACAATATTGTCTGGTGTGTTTGGAGAAAGCAAAAACGGACATGGAGCAGTAAACTTATCAATATCAAATGCAAGTGGTTGTGACAATGGGCTAAGGGAAGGTGTTCCATCGAAACCTATCGATGTAATGGTTAAGCCAGACAGGGGAGCCCTTGGAACCAATTGTTTAGACAAGGCGCTACGAGTAGCTCCTGTATCAACCAGAAACTGATCAGTAGAACCCAAAACATGTGCTGTAACATAGGGACCCCTCTGATCTACTGGAACTTCAACTGATTCCTTACCCCATCCTAGGCAATCCTATGCATAAGCAGAATCTTGAAAATCAGAGGGCACATAGTCAGACATTTGATATTGGTTCCTTCTATCAAAAGTGTTAAACCCATTCTGCCCACGTGTATTAGCATCAAACCGAGCACGATCATTCGCGCTTCCTCTAGGCCCTTGATATCCTGAACGATTTCTCATTTGTCCCCGACCACGTAGATTCTGCTGAGCACGCAGCACTGGACAATCAGAAAGCCAATGTCCAAATTTTTTGCAGTACGCACACTGATCAACAGACAAATTCGAACGGGCAGAGGAAGGAAAGGATGAACCATAAGATCCACGTCCACCTCTATCATTACCTCTAGAAGGCGGACCATAAGCTTGAGCCAACATAACCTTTGTTTTCAACTCTTTAGACTTTTTGTCCTCATTACCTTTGGCTTCTAATTCTTGCCGCTCATAATACTGGGCCATAGTTAAAAGAGAAACCGGAGAAGATGTAGTCCATGAACTCTCACTGGCCTTTAAGCGACTAGCTATTCCTGGCAAAAGGTTTGCGACATATTTATCGACAAACAGATGCCTACCCGTGTCATCTGTCAATGACTGGCCACTAAAATCGTGAAATGCTTCTTCAAAGCGTGTGAAGAAGTCAGAAACTGATTCATCTACCTTTTGCTTGCAAGACGCTAGCACTGTCCAATCTATCTTTTTAGGGGGAATGATCGTCTTTAACTTAACTAATATAGCTGCCGGAAGATTTAAAATTAACTGACACGGTTTCTGTGCAGTTTCTCTATCTTCATCTAACCGCTCTAAATCTTTCCACAATGCTCCAAATGTCGCATTATCATCTATTTTGCGCACAGTTCTCCACATATCAGGTGGTAATATTAATCCAAAAAACAAATCAATATCCGACAAAGTCATAGTACAAGAGCTGATTGCACCCTCAACTTCCTCATAAAAGGCTGCTGGATTCTTTCGCGGGTCAGGCAATGCATTTTTAAGGGCCATAACATCTGCTCTATTCCAAGGAGTGTAAACCCAATTATAAATAAAGTACCCTTTCGCATTAAGAGAAGTCTTATCATCCTCTGTACCCGTTCCTTTAGGAGGAACATATAAAGGCGCGGCTTCCCGCATGGGTTTCACATGAATTACAGCATTCTTATCTGTTTCAGGAGTAGAAGTTTGTGCCATGCTGATCTGAGATGCTAGTGCAGCTGTTTCTGCTGCCTTTTTCTCCTCTCACAAACGGGCTGCTTCAACACGCAGTTTAACCAGGCGTCTGATCGTGTCAGCCACCTGGGAGAAGACAAAAAGACCGTCACGTAATTGTTTACAATCAGCTGCTACATCATTGGGCTCCACTTCTACCGAATACTTCCTAAATTGTTCAATAACCTCTGCAGCAAATGTATCGGTAAAATATATTTGCTCCCTTTCCTGCCATCCTTTTATACTATCTAAAAGTTCAGAGGCAGTGGTAGTACTACGAACGGCTTTACGCACAGTAGATCTAATGTCAGATGCACGCTCAGCAGATAGCATGGAACGAGTTTCTCGAGCTTTGTCCTGGTCTGAAAAGAGTCCTCATCTGACTCATGAGGAGCAGAAGAAAAAATATACGGAGGTGGAGAATGATCTAATAACAAGAAATCATCTTGCGGTTTATTAAGGATAGGATAAAGGGGCTGCCTAACAGCGTATTGGCCAGTTACCTGTAAATGGCGTTCCCTATCTTCCCTCTCTTTAATTTCTTTCATCTCCTTGGTTTTTAACTCTAATGTTTTCGCATAAATGGTCTTTCGCTGTTCTTTGTCAATCAAGGCTTGCTCACGCTTCATTCGCTCACGCACTTCTTTCTCCCACATTCGCACACAATCAAACATATCTTGCCTAGTCTTTCGTTTAAACATACATTGTTCCACATACTGAATTTTTCGCAAATCAAATGACCCATACATAGGCCAACGCAACTCAGGATCTTTACTAGTATATTTGTTCCATAACGTGCAGTACATTATAGAAGAAATACCATACTTAATATACATATCCCTATTAGGCGTCCCCTCCGGGAAGCTGGTTGTGCTTCGTCAAGTCTCAAATTGGTACCTCTACAAAAGCAACACATCCTACGAAGTGTGCTGAAAACAGGCATGCCAAAAAATAGTGCAAAATATGCAGTATTATAATTAAAGTAGCGCTTAAGGTACTTTTCGTACGTTGCGCTGTTCAAACAATTTTAAATAGAGAAAATTCTCCTCATTACCTGCCTATATGCATTGCAATACATATATAATTACAAAACAGATTCCAAAATTGGCCAATTATACAAACAAAGCCACAGTAAGTGTTACTAAAACTACCTTACCAGTCAAAGGCATCAAACCAACAGCAAGTGCCGCAAAACGGCTCTTACCAATCAAATGGTGTCCAGGTTCCAACTGCCAAGTTCTCAAATCGACCAAATGGTCACTGCACGGCGAATCAACAGAAGAGATCTCAGTCAAGGACCGGCGCCGCCGGGATGGTCAGATCAGAAAGAAAGGAAAAACGCCGTGGGTGCCAAGACTCTGGTCTCCTCAGGCAGCGATCGCGTCCAAAAGCGAGATTCCAATCCTTCGTCGCGACCAGTC
Organism: Calotriton arnoldi; assembly: GCA_963921515.1. Lineage (NCBI taxonomy): Eukaryota > Metazoa > Chordata > Amphibia > Caudata > Salamandridae > Calotriton > Calotriton arnoldi. The sequence continues at coordinate 1,259,330 of CAWUFW010002697.1, read as the reverse complement.
CTTCGGGCATCCGAGTCGTTGATGAGTCCCACGTTGGAAGCGCCAATTTGTTGTAGTGAGCCTCAGCAAGGCCTACCAGTGCTTAGGGGTTCTCCCTTCTCTGCACAGAGTCCTCAGACACTTAGGAAGAAGTTGGCACAGAAACTGAAATATAAAAGACAGAGTTTATTAAACCTCATGAGGTGGAGCTAACATTCGCACATCACCCTTCAGTAATGCATGAAGTAGCACACTGAATGGAAGGATCCTGGTCCTTTTATACCCACACAGGGGCTCAAATGAAGGCGGTACTAACACAAATGCTGGTTTTAGGTACATATAAGGTCATACAGAGAATGCACAGTCGACAAGTGGGTGGAGCTAACAGTTTCTACTTTTAGTAGACACATCCTGACATTTATAAACTCGGAACAGCTGCAAGCTCAACTGAGCATGTGCAAAGCAAGAGGAACTAAATATAACTTGTCTCTAGGCAGATTTCAAGAGCAGTTGACAGGAAGGTAGGACAGAGCACATGGCGAGCACATGGTAGCACATGGCAGCCAAAATGGCTGCCAGAAATACAAAATGGATTCCACAAAGCGGACAATTTAGCCTCTAAATACAGGCTGTCTTCAGTTAATGCTTAACTTAAATGCTGCCAAATTACAACAACGGTACAATGCACCGTCAGTGCCTGGCGTGACCTGGCTACTCTCGTACAGTGTGCATTGCTATACTCTCCCCTCCTCCCACTTCCCGGGAGACGGGACCTCCCGATCACACAAGAAGGGGGCTTTCGCCGGCTTCTCCGCAAACTATCTATTCAAACTTGGGGACAACTGTATGCTGGGGGCAAGTTTCGCTCTAACGAGGAATTCTTTGGCACCACCACGCCTACTTTTCTAGAAAGATTTTACTATATCAGGCTACGTCAAAACATGAAAACCATAACGCCCGACTTCCCACATGAACCCCCTGTCATGTCCCCCCTACACGCCCTTTTACAACAGACAACGCCCACACACGTGGTATCACTATTATACCGCACGGTCCAGAAAGACAGACCATATGCCCCCCTTACTGCAAGGAAACGATGGGAAGACGAACTGGGGCATACCCTCACCGATGAGCAGTGGGAATACTGTTGTAGACAAACCGGTAATGTTTCTGCTAGCAGCCGTCTGCGGATCATTCATTATAAATATATTCATCGCTTTTATCATACACCTGCGCGCTTGCACCGCCTACACCTTCGGGACACAGACTCATGTGACCGCTGTGGAGCGGGGGGGGCGGACTTCAAACATATAGCGTGGGATTGTCCACCTGTCCAACGGTTCTGGAGGGAGGTACTAATAGCACTGGACAACATGACAGGGATTCACATCCCCGCGGACCCCCCTGACTGCACTGCTGGGATACACGGAACCACTGGCCGTCCCAGTGCGGAAATATACTTCCCTTGCACTCCTCCTCGCCAAAAGGCGAATCGCCTGCAGATGGGGCAGAGGGAGGGCACCTAAATTTAAGGAGTGGATACAAGATCTAACATATTGTCAAGAACAACTATACACTTACGCAGAGCTCCTACCCCCTTCCTCCCGCCCAAGAGACATATGGGGCCCCCTCCACACATACCTACTGGAACATACCTCCACCGCGGACCCCGGCGCTTTCCCCCGCAGCACCAGCGGAGGAACATCTTCGGGAAACATGGCCTAATGGGTCAGTGATGCCACCTTGGCGGCCACACACGTTCGATGGGGAGACACGGGTTACTAGGCGCGACCCTCCCAAGACTCACGGAGCTGAATAAGTATACACCTCTGGGCATAGCCTGCTTACATTACACAGAGAAGTGGCATTGTTGTTTTTTTTTTGTTAGTTTATGTAAAAATAACCCGCCGAACTACGTATTTGCCACCACGGCTGGTTCTGATCCCCACTAACGCGGCCGGCCCGTTGTGGTTGTAGGCGGCTTGCTGTGTATACCTTTCCCCCACCTACACCGCAGTATAACTTTTCGCCTTGCAATGCCGGCCCCCTGAGGGATGTAGGCACCATGCTGTGTGTTAACGCCTTACACCCTTAATAAAGGTTTTGAAAATTAAAAAAAAAAAACACACATTGGATCGTGACGAATCCAGTTCGGGGAGAGGGGGACACAGGATCGAGTCGGGGGAGGGTGAGGTAGAAGCCTTTTTGTCAAAGTGGCTGTGTGCTGCAATGGGCAAGATTCTGCGTTGGGTGGCAGCTATCCATTCGGAAGAGATCGGTTGAGGAAGAGGTCTTTGAGCTGGCTTTTGAATTTTAAAAAGGAGGGGGTAGTCCTGATATGGACTGGGATGGAGTTCCAGATTTTGGGCGCATTTCCTGAGAAGGATCGAGATAAGGTTTTTTGTTTGCGAGTTTTCGGAGGAATGAGAAGTAGAGTGTTAGTACTCCTGAGGTTCCTTGTCTGACCGGCCTTCTTGAGTTTGGAGGCTAGGTAGACAGGTTTCCCAGTGTGCAGAGCTTTGTGCGTGAGACAGGCAGTTCTGAAGTTGGCACGCATTTTGATTGGGAGCCATTTTAGCTCTCTGAGAGCGGGCGAGATATGTTCGTATTTCTTCACTCCTGTGACCATTCTGGCTGCTGCATTTAGAGTTGATCTGAGGGGAGCTAAGTGAGATTTTGCTGTTCCTGTGAGGGTTGCGTTCACGTAATCCAGTCTGGACAGTACCAGGGATTGAGTAGCTTGTTTGAGGTCGTTGGGAGGGATGAAAGGTTTTATTTTATTGAGTAGTTTTAGGTTGAAGAAAGCGTTCTTTGCGGTGTTCTTGATGTGGTTGCCCATGTCTAAGTTTGGGTCCGGAGTGATTCCCAGTGATTTTACGGAGTCTGCCAGGGTGAGATTGCAGTTGAGAGCATCAATAGCTTTTAGCCATTCTGTGATTTGGGGGGTCTGTTCCTTGTTGGAGATGAGGAGGATTTCCGTCTTGTCTTGGTTGAGTTTCAGGTGGTTGAGGGATAGCCAGTGTTGAACTTCTCTTAGAGTCTCGTTTAGTCTCTGAATGTCATCAATGGAGGAGGTTTCTAGATAGATCTGGGTATCGTCCGCATAGAGATGGAAGGGGATGTTGGCTTTTTTGAGTATGGTGGTGAGGGGTTCCATGTAGATGTTGAATAGTTGTGGGGAGAGAACTGATCCTTGGGGGACACCCCTGCTTATGGGGAGTAGGTCAGATGTGAAGTTTTTGATATTTAATCTTTGGGTGCGGTTCTGCAGAAAGGAGGTGAACCATTGTGAGACCACCTCTTCTGCTCCGACCCTTTCTTGAAGTGCCTTAATGAGAAGTTTGTGGTCAACCGTGTCGAAGGCTGCCGATAAGTCCAGGAGTATGAGTAGACAGCATCGGTCCTTATCAAGTGATTTGTGAACATCATCTATGACATTCAGGATCGCCGTCTCTGTGCTGCAACCTTTTCAGAAGCCCGATGGGTGAGGGTCTAGAAGGTTGTTACTGTCCATGTGTTGAGTAAGTTTAAGGAGAACACATCTTTCCATGATTTTAGCTAGGAATGGGAGATTAGAGACGGGTCTGAAGTTGTTGAGATTGTTTGGGTCAGAGCCCGGCTTTTTAGGTCTCACCTAGGCAGCGCGCATGCGCTGTCTCTCCGAGACATCCAGTAATCTGTATAGCGAGAGTAATCCCACCTGCTGCTTGCCTGCGGCTTGTTATTTGGCTCTGTTACTGTCCTTCACGAAAACTTGTTTGCCAATGGGTAATCCTCTCCTTATGTCCTTCCTTTTAGTTTCCGTTTTGGCCGGATGCAGCACCGCCTAAGTACCATATTATTACACTTTAGGTCTTTATGTCGTCGTTTGGGGACTTCTTTTGTTTATGTAGGCAGCGCGCACGCCTGGGCAAGAATAATGGTGGTTAGTTAATTAGTAACTATCGATAACTTCTAATTAAAATAATTTGTTATAATCACGGCATTGGGATCTCCATGGTTGCCACTCTTGCTTTTAATTGGGTTAACTGCATCTTTCAAAATTCACGAGCGGATTTAAAACTGCTGCAAAGGTGTTTCTTCGGCTGTAATCGAGCTTCAGGGTGCAATTTATGTAGACAGGATACTGCTCTTATCAGCATCATATTACGGAAAAAGAACTTTTCTCACCAGCACATGTTGAGATGATAGTTGTTCAGTCCAAAAACTACTCGTTTTGAATCCTTCTGAATAGCGTACAAGTTCTAACGTTTACAATCTGTTGGACAGAATCTATACAAAATACCCCGATTTAACTGTTATTTTTTCTATTTTTTGTGTATGCCAGTGTAGTTAATGGATGCCGACAACGGAATTCTTGAACGAGGGGGGGTGTGGCTTAACGGCCAGAGCGGCCGACTTTGACGCATGGAACCAGGTTCGAGTCTGGAGGCAGGCTCAAGCATCTGGGCAAATCACTAAATCTCCCCGTGCCTAAAAAATAGAATGTGTCCGTCTCTAATGCATCTGGTGCACACGTAAAGCGCTCTGATAACCTCGGGTCGAGTTTGTGCTATATAAAACTGCGAAACAAAACAAAAAATTATAGGGCCTCAAAAGAGACAATTCAAGTAATTGCAGGAATATCTTGATGTATAATTTACGTGCTGTGTCAGGATTCTACACATCTTTTTAGTTTAAATACATAGTACAGTAAGTGATAGTTAATTTAGGTTTTTCCCGCTACAGAGGCCCTAATTAACCAGAGTTTAAGGTCCCATTCATAAAAATGTATTGCAATGTTGCATTGATTGTTCCACGTAATAAAGCACAGCATTTACTAATGGCCAGTGGCCACAGAACAGGCCACTTTCACCAATGCTGGCAAGACCGCCGAGAAAACATCCTGTGTGCACTTTAACTTCTACAATGGCGGCCACGCGTCAGACATCTGCAAACTGTTCTGACGTGATCTCCTCTGCCAGCGTGCCGCTCATTAGGCTGATTTTCACTCAAAAGTTTCTAGTATCAGTCGTCTCTAAGGGCAATTGGGAATGCGTGGATCCGTGCACCAAACAATTGTTTTTAAAATCAGCGCGACGCGATTCCGGTTTAACAATGGCAGCAGCGTTGGCTCCTTCATATGTGAGAAGGTGACCAGGGCTCCCTCCCCTCCCCACATCCGGCATCTGTATAAGTTTTGTCTTCTAAAGACACTCTCTACCCGCTTTACCGCCATGCAGCAAGCTGTGCTTTCTGGGACCCGATCATAAGGTTTGATTTTTGTTTCTGTTTACAGTCTGCACTTTGCAGCAAACGTAATGTCTTCCTCGTGTTTTAGTCCCTTTTAAATGGCTCCCGTAGAAAAAGAGCGTGTATAGCATTAAATCTGGTGATGTTTCCTGAGCGTGCAAGTCTTTTCAGCATTCCAGGTATTTAAAGATGTAGACTCGCGTAAACATAGGTTTTACTCGCACGGACCCACATGTTAATGCACTGCACATAGAGTATACAGCCTAGTGCTCACCCTGAAAAAGGTAACTGTCGCCAATAGCTCTGCATTTAACTAATGCGAGACCTATTGCATTGCAAATGCTTGTTTAGTAATGGCGTGACTTGGCCGATTTTGAGACAATCAGGCATGACTCCGGTTCTCAGGGAGCTATTAATAATCTTGGTCCAGAGCGGGGCTAGGGAGAGTTTGAGCTTTTTGGCCAGTTGGGTAGGAATGGGATCCGAAAAGTGTGATGAGGGTTTGGAACTAGTAATCATTTCGATGATCTCAGCTTCGGAGATGGGGTTGAAGGATTTCCAGTTGTTTGGGGGGGGTGCTTGGGTGTGATATCTTCTATCCCTGGGATCGCGCTTCTGTTAGGGGGTCTGCGGTGATCCTCCAGGGAGAGCTCAATCTTGGTGATTTTATCATTAAAGAAATTGGCAAAGTTATCGCAAAGGTCTTTGGAGGCCTGAACTGAGGATGATGAGGGCTTGGACGTTTGTTGCCTAATGAGATTGAAGAGTTCTTTGGGCCTATTTTTTGCATTGTCTAGAGCATCGCAGAAGAAGGAAGTTTTTTCATTCTTGATGTGTTTTTTGTAGTTCCTGCGTTCAGATTTGAGTCGATCAAGGAGGATTGTGGACGGGTTGTTCCGCCAGAGACTTTCTGCAGCTCTTAGTTGTCTTCTTTCGGAGTTTAGGTCTGTGTTGAACCAGGATCTAGATGGAATGTTCCTGACTCTTTTTTGTTTCAAGGGAGCTATTTGGTCAAGTATGGAAGTCATTGTTGTATTGTAGTGTGAGGTGAGTTCAGTTGAGGAGAGGTCGCCTGTGGAGGTGGGAAGGAGTGAGCTTACCCTTTCTTCCAGGTCAGCAAGGGGAATCTGTCTTAGAATTCTCGCCCAGTGGGGGGGTTCCTGTGTACGAGGTAGGCATTGGATCATTTGGTTGATGTGGAATAGAATGATATGATGGTCTGACCAGTCAACAGGAAGGATGTGGTCAATAGTGACTGTATCTACTTGAGCTATAATGGCATCCAAGATTGAGCTTCTGTCATGAGTTTGCTCTGTGCAGTGTTGGATAAGGTTGTTGTTGTGTAGAAGTTTGTTCAAGGATTGGATCAGCGAGTTGTTTTCTTCATTCCAATGTAGGTTGAGGTCACCTAGTATTATGTTATTGGAGTCCAGGAGTGAGCAGTGTGTTATCAAGTCGGAAAGGTGTTCTCCGAATGAGGTGGTGTTGCCTGGCGGGTGGTAGAGGAGATGGCAGTATAGTGTTTTGTTGTCGCTTGTCTTAATGGTGGTGGTTAGATATTCAAATGTGTTGTATTTGAAGGAGTCAGTTTCCGTTACGGAGATGCTGCTCTTGTGGATTATTGCAATACCCCCCGCCTCGTTGGTTTTTCCTGTCTTTATTGATGATTAAGAAGCCCGGGGGCACAAGCATGTCAATGATTGGGGAAGAGAACTCATTTAGCCATGTTTCAGTGACGAACGTGAGGTCTATGTCAAGGGTAAGGATGGTTTCTGCCAGTTCTGTTGCATGTTTGGTCGCCGATCTGCAGTTTATGAGCATGCAGTTGGTCATCCCCTTGTTGTTGAGTTTCTTCTTTAGGGGGGCCATGGGGATATTAGTGAGGACGGCTGGGGGTCTTGACGTTCTAGGTGGGGAGAGGTCTCTTCCAAATCCAGTGATAACCTGGATCTTGGAGCTGGGGGTGACAGTAGAAGATGTGTCATAAGAGTTGGCAAGATCATTCGCCTCTCTCATGGACATTGCGGCTCTTGTTCTTTTGGGTCTTTGTGGCTGGTTCAAGAGGGGGGTTGTGGTCCAGCTGTGCCATTGAGCCTTGGGGGGCCTTGAGTGTTTGGTGTTGGTAACTGTGGGTGTAGGGTGTGGGCGTTGGAAAGACTCCAGGGGTGTGGTGAGGTTCAGTAGTATTTTGTTGAGGCCTAGTATTACAATTTCTAGCTGGCTTTCCAGCAGAGCAAGTCTCTGAGTCGTCTCCATAGAGGAGGGGGTGGGGGAGTCTGGGTTCAGGATGTCCTGAGCGAGGTAGTCCAGGGAAGGAGAGATCTTGTCATTGGGAGTTTGGCTTACAGTATTAGTGTTGCCAATGTTGTCTCTGTGGGTTGCCATGGACAAGTGATGTGGAGAATCACGTCGTGATTCAAGTGGCCGCTTCTTGCGTGCCGGTGAGAGGAGGGAGTTAGGAATCATTGATTGAGAGACAGTTTCGCTAGTTGTTTGTTGATAATAGTGTTTTGAGGAGGGGGGAGTGGCGGTCGTTAGGGGGTTTGAGAGTCCCATCTGAGACGTATCTCCGATTTGTTCTGGAAGAGAGGTATGGGTTGTGTGCGTCAGGGAAGGAGTAGGGGGAGGAGAGGGTGGTGTCCAGGGGGGATAAGTTGGAGTTGGAGTAGGTGGAATAAGTCTTGGGATTGTTTTGTGAGTTCTCCAGGGGGGTCAGTCGGTCGGCGGGTAGGGAGTGGCTCGGGTGGGAATAGCGTGAGTGAGAGAGGGCGTTGCGTAGTGAGGGGAAGAGGGAGTCAAATGCATCTAGGTTGTCATTGTTGGCTTGGATCAGGACTGTACCGTTAGTGTAGATGGTCGCAGAGGTGTTGCCACTACGTGGAGGGCGGTTTGAGATTGAGATCGTCAGTTTGCAGCTGAAGGGAGTGCTAGTTGTTTTGGATATGTGAAGATGCGTTCTAAGAATGGTGTTCCATTTCGCATGTCTTTCGGTATGGAAAATGACATCCATTTTCAACTGGCCTTTGGATGAGCAGTGATATATGTCAGCGAATAGTGTTTCCGGGTGTTGTCTGATCATTCTGTGATTGAAGTTTCTTTTCGCTTTTAGTGAGAGATTGGGGGGGGGTGGGGGAAATGATAGAGAAGGAGTTAGGGCCATGTGGTTTCAGGCAATTTGGTGCAGAGGCGCGGAGGGCAGTTAAAGAGGCAGGTGTCATTTTGTCTCAGTTGGAAAGGTAGATAGCTACCCAGAACTCTACCCAGTGTATTGGTCTTAGAAAGGTAGGACTGGGAGGTGTTAGGTGTTGGTATCACTCTCAGTGGCTTAGTGACAGTTAGAGATGTGTTCTCTCTCTTTCTAAGAGTACATGCTCAGCATTCGAGTCCACGGCGTGAGTTAACTGGGTTCAGTGGTATGGGAGCTACCTCTCTGACCCTTAGGGGAGGTCAGTTAGATAGGTGCATTGCCCCTCAGAGGCCTCCCCCGACTGTAGGTATTAGAGGGGTAGAAATAGGGGGTGCCAGGGACTTGTTTCACTCTTGGTGGCTTAGTTACAGTTGTATGTGAGCCCCCTCTCTGTCTGAGAGGACGTGCTCAGCATTCGGAACATCAGCGTGAGATTTCTGGACTCAGTGGTGGGAGAGTTCCTTTCCTCCCTTGTTGCGGGTCTGTGGCCGCTGCAAGGAGAAGCAAAGCGAGGGTGGGGGCAGCCGGGATTTACACTAAGGAGTGATCCTTGAGCCCCGGTGGCCAGCTCCTAGAGCTCTTTCCCTGCGGTCGTTTTGCCCGTGAGGTTTCCGTGTTGTCAGCTTCTCTATATTATACGGCTACAGAGGTGCTGAACCTCTCAATTCTCTTGTTTATCTTGTTTATTGGGGTGATGTGGAGTTGTACCTCTCTCTTGGGTTGTATCTTCATTAATCCAGAGAGTAGGCACGTGTGTCTTTCGTTGAGTAAATGTCTTCATTGAATAAGTGTTTTGATCGATTACTTATTGAATAAGTGTTTTGGCATGAGTGTCAAATTAGGCATATCAGGCACATTAGCCATGTGTGACTTTCATTGAATAGGTGTCTTCATTGCATAAGTGTTTTGATCCATTACTCATTGAATAAGTGTTTTGATCAGTTTCTCAGTCGTTGTGCAAAGTTGGCTTCCAGGAGGAGTCAGGCCGAGTCCTACCTTCGATGTGCAAAGTTGGCTCTCAGGAGGATTCAGGCCGAGTACTGCCTTCGAGATACGGGGCCCTTGCTGCCTTGAAGCTGTGTCGCGCAGGCCGTCAACCGCCCTCCATTTGTGACCCGATGGTCCGCCATCTTAGGGTCAAGTAACCTCGTTAAGGACAGCGCGTCGGAGGTATCTGACCTCGGCGAGTCGCCATCTCAGGGTCAGGCGTCTGATTTTGCGTGTCTTTCGTCTCGCCGTTATTGGGGCCAGTGCGTCCGAGGTGGTTGCTCTTGTACTTCTTCCGCCCCTTGCCGGCTGCAAAGACAAGAGATTTGTCACAATTGATCTGATCAAACCACACTATGTGGCCGATACTCAACAGTAGGCTGCGTGGGCTCCTGGGTAGCCACTGATCTCCTCTTGCTACAATACAGGAAGTTCAGATGGAAAGATTAATAACCTTTGAAGACTCCACTCCGCGAAGTGAAGGAGTTACCAACAATGGAATGCAACTTGTACCTGTTAAAACTGAACAACATCAAATTACAAATGATACACAGATCTCAATTCGCCCAAATACCGACGTCTATGTGAATATGTCTCGATTCTGCCATCTGCCAGTTCCACAAAACCTGCTGAGCTACCAAAGATAGATCGGACTGCGTCTGGCTACTTCATCGATTTTGAAGATTTCTCATCAGATCCAAGTGAACTTGAGTTACCGCCAACACCTTTTCCCCACAAGCAACAAATTCATGATTTCTACCTTTGGCTGAAAAAGACTTACTTTGTTTTCCCTGGCTACTGCTCTGGATTGCAATGGGTCTGCTGTTCCTAGTCCTTTGGATTGATATAGTCACTGTCTTTTTTTTGCTCCTGAATTAACATTACCTCCCTGAGCGCTCTGGAGTGCAACATGTGAACTTGGTCCTGAAACCGCATGCATCATCACACCATGAACAGAGGGACCTGTCCTTAGTGAACATTACAACAGTTCTAGTTCCTGAAGGAATAGTTTGGGACAGAGTTTCCTATGATGTGTATGGTCCTACTGAACTTTTAAGAATACCTCATTTATTCAAAATTTCTCTTAGTGATATCATCACCTCCAGTATCTCTCTCTGATGATTAGGACATTGAAACTGTGCATACTATGCTGTCTGATTTAGAACAATCCTCTGCATTTTCAAATGATGAATTGTATGATGATACATGTAATTTTGGTGACATATTCTGTTACCAACACTATGGTCACCATTGTTTGCACAAAGCAAGTATCCCACGTAATGTTTTCACTTACCATCAATGCGAACATTGCTCAACATCTCCATCTCCAAAAAGTAGTTCAACAACATTTGCAAGAAGTTTGCTTATTATTATTGACGTGTGAACGTGGTTGGGGAACATGGCGGCGGCTGGCTAGCGCCGGTCGGGAGGAACGCCGTGCGGTAGGGGAGTGAGCTACTGCGGATACATGCTGTGATTAAGTAAGGCAAGGTGGCGGGTTTAATGGGTCTCTTTGCCCGGGACTTTTCGGACTGAGTGCTTTTTTTGTGCCCATTGTGTTTGTTCACCGTAAGCCTCAGCATTTGGCTTTGCCGGACTTCAGGACGCAACTCCACCCCCCTTGGGGATGCCGGTCCGGGTAGCTGCTTTGTGATCGCGGCGGGGAGAATCTTGTGCGTCTTGAGTTCGTGGTTCCTGTGGGCTTATTTCTCGGACTTTCGGTATAATCGTTGGCCCTTTTTACATATGAGCCCCAATATTGGTTCGATTTTAGCAGGACGCGACTCCGCCCCCCAAGGAAGCTGGGTTCGGGCAGGGGCCTTTATGAGGTCTGCTCGGAAGGCAATAACAAGGGTACATTGCATATATAGAGGGGCGGAGGGGAAGGCTTGTGTCTCCATTGTTTGTGATCGTATTTGGCAACTACAGGGGGCTGAAAAGGATGTTGAAAGAAGCTGGATTAGAGGAGTCTCTCTCCCTTTAATAACATCATACGAGCAGATTCTAAAGTTTATTGAAATCCAGGAGTGGATGGAGAAGGACCCTGCATCAAGGGATCTACCTCTGAATGTTTTGAGCACTGGGAGATCAGAGGGAGAGAAAGGAACAGGGGGATCTGAGGCGGAACGAGTTCGGGGGTAGGAGCTGCCCGCATCAGAGGGGCCAAACACATTCAGAGGCCGTGAGAATTCTGGAGCCCTGGAAGAGGTTCGTACACAGTTTATTTCAACTGGAAGGAGTAGATATCTTTTGCGTTCTGTCCCGGAAAGGAGGAGTCCCATTGTGAAACAAGTTGGTACTCCCCAAGCTATAACTCCGGTTGAGAAACCTTCAAAGGGAGGAAGAGTGAGAAAGTGTAAAAAAGAAGCAGCAGCTTTATTCTCTAAACCACCACCCTCGCTCAGGTCATATTTTAAAATTATGGAGCAAGTGGCAGGCCCAGTAAGGACTGAGAAGTCTCTCCAGGATATAGGGAAGGGGGCAGGAGCTCCAGTTACACAGATAGGGCAGAAAGATTTGAGCGAGTCACTGAGTCTGGAGAATCGGTTCTCTCCTCTTATGGGGATTGGGGCAGAGAGCGTAGAAGAAATTATATCTGGTACCCCAGAGGCTCTGAGTACTCTTACACATATTCTTCCCACGTCTACTCCTATGCTTAAGCCTATGCCTAAACCTGGACCTAAATTTATCCCTACGCCGACGCCACAACTTGTGTCAGAGGAGGGTTTTAACAGGGAGGGACCCCCAGAATCCAATGAAGAAGGGGTGAGGATGGAGCATGGTGTCCTGGGAGGGGCCCCCTTGACAACTTATGTGACAGATCTCCTACTGAGTTTAAGACAGGATATGATGTCTAGGTTTGAAACCTCCGAACAAAATCAGAAGGCTATACAGGACAAATGTGGGATTCTTGAGCAAAAGGTGGACGGGATTGCGTTGCGTACGACAGCATTGGAGGAGGACGTGAAGGGGCTGGGCGAGGCCATAGCAGGGAACTCTAAAGAAATAGCGAGCCTTAGAGAAGAAAATAGGTCCTTACAAGAAGATCTGGAAAGGCTGGAGCTCCATGCTAGACGAAACAATGTTTGCATTTTGGGAGTGCATGAAAATGCAGAAGGTTCGGACATTAAGGGCTTCGTATGTAAACTCCTGGGAGATTTGCTTCAGGATAGGAATGATATTGCCTGGGATAAAGAACTCCAAAGGGTTCATAGAGACCCCTATAGATTGCACCCGGGGAGAAAGGCCCCAAGAAGAATCGTAGTTAACTTCTTAACTTTTTCAATCAAGGAGCTAGTGTTGGGGCGAGCATTAAAGGAGCGAGAGATAAAGCACGGGGATGTCACGTATCAAATACGTTCGGACCTGGGTAAAAGAACCTCTCAGCGACTGTGGGAGCTGGGCTCCAAAATGAATGAGTTGCGTTCTAAGGGGGCCCAAGTCCAAATGAAATTTCCTGCTACGCTTAAGATAATGTGGCACAACAAAATGCATGTGATCAGAGACCCTATGGAGATTGATGGTTTGCTAGAACAGATGGAAAACCCAAAATAGGGATAGTTTATGTATATAGGTGTAGATAGAGAATCCACACTGTTGAGTAGTTAGACACATTATACGTAAGAGATACACATGGGTAATTAAAAGTATAGGAAATGTATAGGAAATGTATAGGAATATACAATATATAAGATTTTTGTTTATATACCTTTTATAATTTTCATAGTAGACTCTTTTTCCTTTGCACGGCGGGACCTCGAAGGCCTTTTGCCTTAGAGATAGGGTGGGGGGTTCCCCAGGGGGGTGGGTGGGGGGGACACGGGTGGTTGGGAGCATTTGGGGAAAAAATAAAAAATATAGTCCTCTTTCAGCTATGTGATGGGTGGTCCCTGCAAACCTATGTTGACTTGTGTATTAGTGTATGTATACAAAGGGTAGGTCAACACAAGATCGACTTGGAAGGTATTAGTAGAGGTTTAAGGATAGATAGATGACGAAGAATTTAGTGCACTTTGTATCCTGGAATGTAAATGGTTTGAGGTCTGCAAAGAAGTTAGGTCGAGTAATGGAGTTTGTGAAGAGATCCGAGGCGAGTGTTATATTATTGCAAGAGACTCACCTAACAAAGCACGAATGTGTGAATGCCTTTAAAAAATGGTCTTGGGTGCAAGATAATGTCTGTTCAGATCAAAGTAGTAACACGAGGGGGTGGCCATACTTATAAGAAAGAATGCGGGTATTATAGTAGAAAGGCAGCAGACAGATTCTTCTGGGAGGTGGGCCCTAGTTAAGATAAAAGTACAAGGAATATCCGTAATTGTAGTCAGTTACTATGGGCCCAATGATGATAATCCGGACGCACTAATCAAATTGGAATCATGCTTAATGCCGTTCAATACCCCAGTGGTAATTGGAGGGGATTTCAATTTAGTATTTAATAAAAGTTTGGATAGAACCTCCAAAGTCAACTACGTTACGCCACCAAAAACTATGGCAGTGCTTAAAAATATGATTAGAGAGCTCAATTTGATTGATATTTGGAGACATAAGATGGGGGATAACAGAGATTTTACCTTTTTTAGTAAAAAGTATGGTCATCATTCCCGAATCGACTATTTTCTATTGAACCATGACTTGGTATCTGGGGTTGAAATGATCAAGCACGTACCTGCTATACTTTCGGATCATTCGGTTGTCTTCTTATCACTAAAAATACCTAATAAGAGAGGTATAGTCAGATGGACTCTGGACAGGACAATTTTGTTGGATGAGGGGGTAATTAACAAAATAAAAGAGGAGGCTGCAATATTTTTTGAAGCTAACAGTGGGTCAGCTAAACTTCAAATTGTATGGGACTCCTTTAAGGCCTTTTTGAGATCCATAGGTACGGGTATCATGGCGAGTAAAAAACGAAGCGCGAGGCACCAAGAAGAAAGGCTGCTGGAAGCCATTAAGAAGCAAGAGGTACAGAAAGCTTCCCTTGAGAGCTCTAGCAAGGTGGCCTCTCTTAGAAAACAACTAGAATTGTTGCAATCAGAATATCAAGAAGCTCTGGATAAAATATTGACAGATAAATGGAGGGTTAGCAAACTGCAGCATTTTGCTTATGGCGAGAAGAGTGGTGCCTTGTTGGCATGGAAAGCTAAGAGTGATAGAGTGCGTAATCAAATAATATGCCTGATTGACCATATGACAGGGGACACATTGGATACTAATGTTAAAATTGGGCTGGAGGTCTCTAGACATATGAGTAATTTGTATAAGGAGGATATTTCCCCTGGGAGGGATAACATCGAAGGTTTCCTTAAGGAAATCGAACTCCCAATTTTGAGTGAAGACCAGAAGGCAATATTATCAGCGGATATAACAGAAGAGGAGATCCGACAACAGTTTAGGAAAATGACCAGAGGGAAAGCTGCAGGGTCGGATGGCCTTCCAACTGAGATTTATCTTAACCTCTTAGATGAGGTGGTACCAGTGTTCAGGGAACTTTTTAATTTAATACTAAGAGAGGAAGAAGATCCCCCTGTAAGTTGGGCTGAGGCAACAGTAACATTGTTATTGAAACCTAACAAGGATCCCCTCGCGGTCGACTCTTATAGGGCCATATCACTGTTAAACACGGACTATAAGGTGTTTGCGGGAATTCTGGCCGCCAGAATTGCAAAGGTTATTAAGAGTATAATACACAAAGATCAAAAGGGCTTTATTCCCGAAAGGCAGCTCAATGAGTTAACTTGTCAAATATTGGGAGTGATAGACCTAGCAGAAACCTATAATCTTCCTGTAACGCTGGTGGCAGTAGATGCCGCAAAGGCTTTCGACCAGGTTCACTGGTCATATCTGTGGGAAGTTTTAAAGGTATTTGGTTTTCCCCATAATGTAATAAAAACTGTTCAACTTTTGTATAGATCTCCAAGAGCAAAGGTTTTGGTTAATGGGGAGTTAACTGATTGGGTCAATATATCACGGGGGACTAGGCAGGGATGTCCCCTGTCTCCGCTTTTGTTCGATATATATATTGAACCATTAGCGGCTTGGATCAGACAAGACCCTGCTATTATTCCTTTTAGACACGGAAACTTTGAGATTAAGTTAGCGCTGTACGCAGATGATCTTTTACTTTACACTCTAAATCCGCAAGTGTCTATCCCCATATTAATGGCTAAAACTGAAGCATTTGGAAGAGTATCAGGATAAACAAGACTGAAATTATGGAATGGAACCAACCAATACAACAAGTACAGGCAAAATCAAGTATGCATTATCTTGGTGTGACAATTACGCAGAAGTTGGCCGAAGTCACTAAGGTAAATTGGGAAAAGATTAGGCAAGAAGTAGAGAAACTGCTGGTCAGATGGGCAAACCTTCCGTTAAATTTGTATGGTAGGGTGAATCTTATCAAAATTATTATTTTACCTAAGATAACGTTTCTTTTTAATTCAATACCATTATCGTTTGATAGAATGAAAATTGCTAAATTACAAGGAAGACTAGGAAGCTTCATTTGGGCTTCCAAGGGCTCACGCATATCTTGGAAGAGATTGAGGAGGAGATTGGAGAAGGGTGGGCTGCGTTAGCGGATTTGAGGACGTATGGATATGCTTTACTTTTCAAGAATTGCAGGATGCTTTTAAATAGGGTTGACAGTTTGGCTATTGGCAGTCTGTTTGGAGCCATGCTTGGAGAACTAAAGGAGGGCCAAGACCAATTTTTGTTCAAATTCGGAGACCCGAAGTTCTACAAAAAAGTAAGGTTGAAGATTTTATTGGGTGTTTTGAAAGCTTGGGTCTATGTTCGGAAAAAGCTAGGTATCCCATATTATGGGTCTAGGGCCCCGATCTGGGAGTCCCCAGGGACTCCAGAATGCTTGAATGATTCACTAAGTCTCCCATTAAAGGTTTCGGGTATTTCTTGCTGGGGGATCTGAAGATGGGAATTGAGCTAGTCAATTGGGAAACTCTGAATCAAATTGCGGGGGAAATTTAACCAGGTTTAAATATTACCAGATCTCTGCATGGTGGAGGGACCAAAATTGGAGTGAAGAGGAGGATGATACTTGGTTAGCTCAAGCGACTAAAACTGGCGTTATTAAGAAGGAGGTAGCTCTGTGGTACCAATTTCTGATTAATGCAGAAGACGATTTAGAAGGAGACATTCAGAGGCTTTGGGGCGAGGGAATTGTGAATATTAATTTGAGGGAAGCATGGTTGGCCTCCTTTGCATTGCTGAGGGAAAGTGTGAAACCCGCCTATTTAAAACTAAACCACCTTTTCACGGTTTATAGGGAATATTGGTCTCCGGCGAGATTAGAAAAGTTTTTAGGGATACATTATGAATGCCCAAGATGCCAAGATCCTGTAGCTGATGACATGCATATGTTTCTAACATGCCCGGAAATTGAGAAGTTTTGGTTCGAGGTATGCCAATTTTTAACCGAAGTCACAGGTATCACTGTGAAGGTCAGTCCTGCCCTGGTCTTCTTTGGAATTTGGCATGATAATATTATTACCATTAGTAGATTAGACGCAAGATTTATTTTTTACGTAATTTTATTAGGAAGAAGAGAGATTTGCAAATCATGGAAGGCAAATCTTCCACCGCACTTCCTGGAGTGTAAAAAAGTGTTATGCATATAAGTAAGCAGGACTTAATGTGTGATTTTAGTAGCAGAGAGAAAGTATGGCTTAAGTTGGTAAATTGGTTTCAAAATCTGCGGTCCAATGATTAAGCCAATGTTGAGCTGTGGGTCCTGTGTTCCTTCCGTGCTATGGGCACTCCCAGGAAGGGTGGAATTGGAAACGGCTTTTCTCTCTTGATTGGAAGGACTCCAACCTGGCCTGGTTTTTACCAGAGAAGGGGACGAGTATAGTCAGCAAGTAAACTGGCAGAATGAGGACTAGAATAAAAAAAAAAAAAAAAGGTCTGCTTATTTTTCTGGTTTTACCACTTTAGACCCGGCCTCTTACTATAGGCTTGCACCTACATATGCAAAGAAGAATATGCAGACTAACACTAAGCTGATATACTCTGCTTTCTTTATTTCCCAACTGTCTTTACAGGGTTTCGACTTTTGGAGGGACACTATAGACACGAAATCTGTCTGGGGGACTAAAGATTGGCAGGTTCAGGGAATTGAGGCCCTATTTAGAGCATGTCTCATACCACATCAAATGATTTTCCTAAACAGGACTGTGCAACAGACTTCCTGTCTTGGGCTAGCCAAGATCAAGGATTTGAACACACCTCGGATTCCCTCACTTACACACTTTGATCGTTGGCAAAACTATACACTACACAGTGAGGATACATTAGATGCCATGCTACACAATGGTTCTTACAGTTCATCACACCCCAATTGGAAGGGATGGTTAGTTTGGCCTATCGACACAAATAGGTGTCAGTCAAGATTCAGGGGTACCACCAAAGGGTTTAGTATCCATAGGCCTGATCAGCACTATGTACAATCAGAACACTCAGGGTGGTGACATCTTACTGTGTTGGAAAGTTATGCCTAGAGTGGCTAAAGACCTCGACACTGTCCCAAGTGAAACAACACTTATCCCTTCTCTCATATGACATGGCACTTAGGGATTTTCGTTAGGTCCCCAGAAGCCACGTCAAAAGCGCTTCTTCTGTGCTATTTACAATGAGCTATGGAAAATCTCTCAACAGGAGGCTGCTGAGAGACTACGTGAAATAGATAGGGTTAACCATAAAAAGGCTTTGGCTGTGGTCGACAATGGCATGACCAAACTATCATCCAGAATGTATTCACTGGGCAACATTGTGTCTTCTGCAATAGATATATTGGAACAGGATTTGTCTATTCTACAACATGGACAATCGCAATTGCGGTCCATCCTATTATTAAGCTGGAAGCTACAATCATTGCATTCTAGCCACGTGCCCTGGCGTTAAAAGCAACAGCACAACTCTGTTCTCTGTATACAATCTAATGGAAAGACAGATGGTTTTGGCACGCAGAGATGCCAAATATTCAATGTTGCACATTGAAAAATTGGACCAATTACCTATCATTGTGGCTGAGTCACCTTCCACAGAATGGTTAATCCATGGCTATAGTACACTGCGAGTCACAACAGTCCAATTTCAATACTGTCTCAAATACCATCAGGTAGGCAGATATGAAACGCTAGGAGAAGGGCACATACATGAGTACTAGGAATTACCATACAGATTCAGATGCAGGAATGGGGACACAAGTTTTTCTCAGCGGTTCAAACTGCAAAAGTGCTTTAAATGGGTCCTTAGTTTGCAAGGACTTTTCACTTCACGGCCTGTAATGCTTTGGTTGCAAACATGTCCTGTTACTTGAAGGGTTCCCCGGCTGCCGTGATTCATCCGGTGTTCGAGCTGCTCTTGAATAAGAGCTATTTGATGCTGAATGATCAAGGCAGTTGTGGGATGGTACCGGGCATCGCATATCTGGTCACAGTAAGTTCCAGGGTTACTTGTTACATGCAAGTATTGTTTCCACCTGCCCACACAGTTAGGGACTATTATTATAAAGGGGGTTTGCCCTAACACTCCGACCGCATCTGGGCAAAGAAACACTGAAAATACAAAAAATAATGCAGCGGAATGGTGTTGGTTTTTGAATAGGAATAGGAAGAATTTTTTGGACATAAAATTTCCATGTGAGGGATTAATTTAATTTTCCTTCAAAAAATAATCTATTCCCCTATCCATTCCGCCGCATTATTTTTTGTACACACAGTTAGGGAGGCAACGCCTTGGCCTTCATTATGTTTCCTTTATACGGTTTGATTTTCTGAGCAGCCTGAAAGCCATGCTTTTTCAGAAAGATGTGGCCTTAACCTCAGCCCGAGAGACGTTTGATCTCCAGGTTGCAAGGTCTTCATCTGAGATACAGGCACTAGGCCGTACGAACTTCCCGCTCCATTTCGGGGACATGGTTCATCGTATCTTTAACATGTCTGATACGAGGGGATCATGCACCAATTTAAACGTATAGGTTCTGGACTGTTGAGCACTTTCAGATAATCTTCGGAGTCATTCCAGCATTCAAACACTCTGTATTGGGAAGCGTTTTTGGAGGGCTTCCACTGGTCCTACTACTTGTAGTGGGCATCCTGGTTTTAGTTTTCCTGCTTGGCAATGGACGGCCCAGTTCATCGAAAGATGGAAAAAGCACTGCTGGTGCGACGATGTCGTGAACACATGGTGCTTCATCTGGGCACACCTCGCATTCGGGAGCTAAGTGAGCATTGTTTCCTATCTTTCAGACCAGTCTGGTTTGACTGCATCTTGCCTGTGTTCCGCTGCCTATTCTGTGGATACGAATGCGTGTTGGACGTGTGTCTGACCCTTCCATCGGTTGCGCCACCGGACATAGACGTACTACTGGACCCCTTAAAGGCCCACGTGTATCAGTGTCCTCAGCGTATTCCCATGATGATGAGGGCATTGTTAGAGCCTCCTCGGGATGCTTCAGCTCGTGGCGGAACGGACAACGGCTCTACAACAGGCTCACAGGTGTCGAGTGCTTCCTCAGCGGGTGCTGTGGGAACCGGAGAAGATCACTTTTGCTCCATTGACTTGATAAAAGAGGTGTTACAGGGACCGTCGTGTGCGAATGCGAGCAACAGTGATGTTGCGTCTCCCACACAGGACACATAAACATTTGGCTCTCGTGTGATGGGAACAATTCGGCCTTTTTTCCAAAACAAGCCAAATTGGAATGAGAAACATTGTTTTTTTTTTCTTTTTCTTCTGCTCTCACTAAGCACCATGGCTTTTGATGTGCTCAGTCAGTCTAATCATATATTGATTCTTTAGTGGACTTATAGAGCTTTTGAATTTTAATAGCATCCTTTCTACATATAACATGTTTTTAGATGTTTTAGACACTGGTTTTATGACAAAGTTTTTATGCTTTTTAGCAGGTTTATTTAGTTGACCTTGTCGTCCTTCAGATGAGGAGTGGGTGTTGTTTCCTTACCTAGGCCTATGTAGCAAAGCGACCTTTTACCTACATTTGTCCTACCTTGCTCTGCATAACGGTTTTAGCAATGACATTCTACCCAGTTATGTGCTGAATAAATGTTGATTGGTTTCCTTAAAACTAGCCTAATTTATTATGCATGAGGATTCTTAGCATCATATCTTAATCCCTTGCACATGAAGTACATAACAGGATTAACATACTCTGTACAAAAGTCATCGCTATCTTCATCCTAGGGTGAGAGGGCTACTTTGCATAATTGCAATTATTGATTTAGGCTCATCTACATAATCGTACTCAAAACATATCAATTGTAGTAGAGCCCCGAGGCTATCTTTTTAGTATAAAATGAACGCACCTTCACTAGGTAACTAGAGGAGATGCTTCTACGCTGACACTGACACGGAGGTCCCTGCACGCTGAGGCTTCAACATGCAGCTGTCTGACATCCCTTGCGGGGTACCCAACTCGTGACCAAAAATGGGTCCTTCGTTCTCTCCCATCAGGTAATGGGGTTGGCTCTTTCCTTGGGGATACTTGGCTTTACACCCACATACATGCTAGGTACATTGAGGTACACTAAGGTAGGGTACGCATAGTAGGAGTACGCTAAGATTACTGTTTTTATATAGGCCTGCATATATTCGTTGCTTAGCTCCATGGTAGAAATGTATCTACTGTTTACTCTATCTGAAAGAGACACGTTAGTGATAGATTCCTTACCTTAGAATATCCCCAGGCGTCAGGCTGGATCCGGAAAGTTTTGCGTAGCAGTACCCTTGCGCGTCGGTAGGCGGCGTCGTGCGGCTCCGCGTCCGTCGTCGGCGTCGTGATCGCCGGGATGACGTCGCGGGCAGTACTTAGGCGCCGCCCCTGCGCGCTGACGTCAGTTCTTCTTTTCCGCGCCAGTAAGCGCAGATCCGGGAAGAGCAGTGCCCTGGTCAATTTTTGACCATACTTTTTGGTGATTTTTTCGCTGTTTTTTCCAACTTTAAGGTGTCGTAGGGATGCCCGGCTTCAAGCGATGCGGCGCCTGTGCGCGGATGATGTCCGTCACCGACCCGCATTGGGAGTGTCTCTTCTGCCTCGGCCGAGGCCACGACACCGAGTCTTGTCCCGAATGCCAGGCCCTCAACCCGAAAGCTTTGCGAGAGCGGTCTCGAAAGCTCCTCGAGGCCCGGCATTCGGCTCCGCGGAAGCCCCGGTCGCGTGAGAGGTCCAGGGGTCGCTCGCGGAGTGCACACCGGTCGTCGGCGTCGAAGTCTTCTTCGTCCGGTAAGTCTAGGCACAAGAAGTCCAAGAAGCATCGTCGCTCTCGGACTTCGCCTCGCCGGTCTCGCGACTCGGCTGAGGCCCCTCCCGGCACCGTCCCGCCCCGCGGCCCCGGACTTGCCTGTGGAGTCGCCCCCGTCATACCCGCCCTTCCCGGGTTCGGGGCGGATCCGGCCAAGGTACAGGAGTTCCTGTCGGCCATGGCCCGCCTCTTCGGGCCTTCAGGCCCCTCCGGTGCGCCTTCGGGCCCCGCGGGCCCTGATGGGGTTGCTCCGGCGTCGCCGGCGGCTCCGGCCCCGGCGTCGCCCGAGCCTCCAGCCTCGATCCCGGCTCCGGCTTCGGCCCCGGCCTCGATCCCGGCTCCACAACCCCCATCGACGCCGGTCGACCTCACGACACCTCCGCCGGCGCCGATGTCTCCGGTGCCGTTCTCGACGCCGCCCTGGGCTCCGGGCGGCGTCGTCCCCAGTTCCTTCCGGCTCCGGACATGGACCCGGAGCGACGTCGCTCGACGCCGGCTCCGGCGCCGATGGGACCTTGGGTCCCAAATGTCCCTCCTCCTCCTTATTTTGAACCAGAGGAGGACCAGGAGGACTGGGAGGGGTCTGATGACCCTCTGACACGCAACTGTCAGTATGATGAGGACTGGACAGAGAGTCTAGGGGAGGCCAGTGGTCTGGATACTTCTCCTGACACTGGCATGCTGTCTCCTCCCGTGGCTACGGAGGAGGGGGCCAATTTTGGTACGGTGTTGCGTAGGGCTGCTGGGGCCTTACGTCTCCAGCTCCCTACTTTGACGGTCAAGCCTAACATCTTGACAGAGGTGCTTCAGCCGGCAGCCTCCTCTGCGGAGACTGTGCTGCCGTTTAACGACGCCCTCACTGACGTTCTTTTGGGCGCCTGGTCCAAGCCCAACACAGGGGCTCCTGTGGATCGGAACGTGTCACGACGCCATCGCCCCGCTCCGGGCGACCCCCTGTTTCTTTCTGTCCACCCCACTCCTGAGAGCTTGGTTGTCCAAGCCTCCGCTTCCCAAACCGCCTTCCCTACCGCTCCTCCGGATAGGGAATCCAAACGCCTGGATCAGTTTGGGAAGAAAGGTTTTTCTTCCTCCAGTGCTGGCTTGCGGTCCGTTAACACCGCTTGTCTTTTGGGCCGATATACCCACTCCCTGTGGGATTCGGTGGCGGATGTTTTGCCCCAGTGCCCTGAGGAGGTCCAGGCACTGCTTTCCCGCGCCATTGCGGAAGGAAGGGATGCGGCCAAATACACTATCCGTTGTGGCCTTGACACCGCCGACTCGCTGGGCAGGTCGATTGCAACGACGGTGGCGCTCCGGCGCCACGCCTGGCTGAGAACCACTGGTTTTTCAGGGGATGTCCAGAATACTCTCATGGACATGCCCTTTGATGGAGTCGGTCTTTTGGGTCCAAAGCAGACCATGCGTTGGAGCGCTTTAAGGACTCACGGGCTACTGCAAAGTCCCTGGGCCTTTCTGCTACACGCCCTCCGCTGCCTTCTGCTTTTCGCCCCTATCGTGGCCACGGTAGGGGCGCCCCTTCACGTCAGCAGCCCAGCCACCGGCCCGCGCAGCAGGCGTCTTCGCGTGGCCGAGGACGTGGATTCCGCCGTGGCGGATCGGGCAACCAGCGTGCGGGTCAGGCCACCACCTCCAACCCGTCCGCGGCCTCCAAGCCCTCCTAGTCCCTCCTTTCAGGTGCACGGCACGCCAGTAGGGGGCAGGGTCCGCCATCACCTTCCCCACTGGCGCACCATCACCTCGGACAGGTGGGTCTTGGACATTGTCCGAAGGGGCTACTCCCTCCCCTTCGAGACCACCCCCCAGCCATGCCACCTCAATTCCACCGCATGTCAGGGGATCACTTGGTGCTTCTACGGAAGGAAGTCACGGCCCTCTTGACCAAGAGGGCCATCGAGCATGTTCCGACCCCAGAAGTAGGGCGTGGTTGCTACTCCCACTACTTTCTGGTGCCCAAAAAGGACAAGGAGGACATGCGTCCTATCTTGGACCTCCGGAACGTCAATCGCTTCCTCCGGAAGGAGAAGTTCAAGATGCTCACCCTAGCTCAGGTCTTGACTGCCCTCGACCCTGGAGACTGGTTGGTAGCGTTGGACTTGCAGGACGCGTATTTCCACATCCCCGTCCTGCCGGCCCACCGGCGTTACCTTCGGTTCACGGTAGGCCCCGAGCATTTTCAGTTCACCGTGCTCCCCTTTGGCCTTACAAGTGCCCCTCGGGTGTTCACGAAAGTGATGGCGGTGGTCGCAGCTCATCTGCGCCGGGCAGGGGTTTCAGTCTTCCCCTACCTCGACGACTGGCTGCTGAAGGCGGGCTCGTCCCAGGCAGTCGTCTCCCACCTCCAGACTACGGCCGAACTCCTGCACTCGCTGGGGTTCTCCATCAATGTGCCGAAGTCGCATCTGATTCCTTCTCCACAGCTCCTTTTCATCGGAGCAGTTCTGGACACGACGCAGTTTCGGGCCTATCCTCCCGAACGGCGAGTCCGGGATATTCAGGCTATGATTCCGATCTTTCGGCCTTTATCCTGGGTTTCGGTACGGATGACCCTGAGGCTGCTGGGCCTCATGGCCTCCTGCATCCTGCTGGTCAATCATGCCAGATGGCATATGCGGGCTCTGCAGTGGGACCTGAAGTTCCAGTGGGCGCAGCACCAGGGCAACCTGTCCGATCACGTCCAGATCTCGGAGGGGACTGCAAAACAGTTGCAGTGGTGGCTCTCGAACCGGCAATGGGTCATGGGCAGATCCCTCTCCCTTCCCCAGCCAGAGCATACAGTTGTGACGGACGCGTCCCTTCTGGGATGGGGCGGTCACATGGGAGAGGCGGAGATCAGAGGCCTCTGGTCTCCGGCGGAGTCCCGGCTCCATATCAACCTTCTGGAGCTCCGGGCGATCCGGCTTGCACTCAAGGCATTCCTTCCCTCTGTCAAAGGGAAGGTAGTGCAGGTGTTCACAGACAACACCACCGCCATGTGGTACTGCAACAAACAGGGCGGGGTGGGGTCTTGGACCCTTTGTCAGGAGGCTCTGCGCCTCTGGACATGGCTGGAACATCAGGGCATGTTCCTGATGGTTCAACACCTGGCAGGTTCTCTGAACGCCAGGGCGGACGAACTCAGCCGCAGGTGCATGATGGATCACGAATGGCGTCTTCACTCGGAAGTGGCGCAAGGTCTCTTTCTGCAGTGGGGAGAGCCTTGGTTAGATCTATTCGCCACCGAAGAGAACGCGCAATGTCATCAGTTCTGCGCGTTGGAATTTCCAAGGCGGCACTCGCTCGGCGACGCTTTTCGTCGCGAGTGGAGTTGCGGTCTGTTGTACGCCTTTCCGCCTATACCACTTCTACCCAGAGTGTTGAAGAAGATTCGGCACGACCGGGCCCAAGTCATTCTTGTGGCTCCGGACTGGGCTCGAAGAGTTTGGTATCCCGAGCTACTCAGTATGGGCATAGATCCCCGATCCGTCTGCCTCTTCGGGAGGATCTTCTGTCGCAGCAGCAGGGGACGGTCCTCCACCCGAACCTGTCCAGTCTACACCTGCTTGCGTGGAGATTGAGCGGCGGCAGTTGATTCCTTTCGACTTGCCTCCCGAAGTTTGTGATGTGATTCTGGCAGCCAGGCGTCCCTCCACTAAGGTGGTATACGCCTGCAGGTGGAACAAATTTGTGGCATGGTGCACAGCAAAGGCTGTGAATCCCCTTTCTGCCCCTCTTTCTGAGGTCCTTCTGTTCCTTCTCTCTCTGGCCCAACAGGGTTCTGCCCTGGGTACCATCAAGGGTTATCTTTGTGCTATCTCGGCCTTCCTCAGGCTCCCTGATCAGCCCTCCTTTTCAAGTCCCCTGTTGTTAACAGGTTCTTAAAAGGCATTACTCACCTCTTCCCTCCTGTTCCGTTTGTAATGCCTCAATGGGACTTGAACTTGGTTCTTACCTTTTAATGTGCGCTCCCTTTGAGCCTCTGCATAACTGTCCTCTTCGTCTTCTGACTCTGAAGACTGCCTTTCTGGTGGCCATCACCTCCGCTCGGCGGGTGAGTGAGCTCCAGGCTCTATCTTGCAAACCTCCCTTTCTGTCTGTTCATCCAGACAAGGTTGTTCTTCGGACGCGTCCGTCCTTCTTGCCGAAGGTGGTTACTGCTTTCCACATTGGGCAGACCATCACCTTGCCCACCTTCTTTCCGCCTCCGCATCCTTCCAGAGAGGACCCAAAACGTGCGCTCTCCTCCTATATCGACCGCACAAAACACTTCCGGGTGGATGACCAGCTCTTTGTTGGCTACGTGGGCGCCAAAAAAGGTCGGGCGGTGCACAAGAGGACCGTCTCCCGCTGGGTTACCTTGTGCATCAAGACCTGCTATTCTTTGGCCAAGAAGGAGCCTCCTGTTGGGCTGCGTGCCCATTCCACCAGGGCAACGGCTGCTACCACGGCCTTGGGCCGCGGTGTTCCGCTGCCGGTTATCTGTCAGGCAGCTACGTGGGCCTCGCTGCACACGTTTACTAAGCATTACTGCCTTGACAGTCAGGTCCGGAGGGACGGCTTCTTTGGCCGTTCTGTCCTCCAGGACTTCCTTGTCTGATCTTTGTTCGCAGACCCACCACCGGGGTTGGTATTGCTGGGGTATCTATTCTAAGGTAAGGAATCTATCACTAACGTGTCTCTTTCAGATGCACAAGTTACTAACTTGTGTAACGATATATCTGTAAGAGACAGTAGTTAGTGATAGATTCCTACCGCCCCACCCATCCTCCCCGTTCTGCGAACTGATTTCTAGGGTTAAGGACATCCCTTTCAGGGCCCTAGTATTTTTCAGACACCTGTGTCAGCTTCTTGCATGGCTCTGCGTTCCTGGCGCGGAAAGTCGTGTACAGAACTGACGTCAGCGCGCAGGGGCGGCGCCTAAGTACTGCCCGCGACGTCATCCCGGCGATCACGACGCCGACGACGGACGCGGAGCCGCACGACGCCGCCTACCGACGCGCAAGGGTACTGCTACGCAAAACTTTCCGGATCCAGCCTGACGCCTGGGGATATTCTAAGGTAAGGAATCTATCACTAACTACTGTCTCTTACAGATATATCGTTACACAAGTTAGTAACTTGTGCGTTGGTGCTTCTAATCTCTTACTTTTGCTTATGTATATTGATTGTCGTAGCAAACATGTTTTATACTAGGAGGACGCTGGTTCAATAAATACTTATAGAAAACATCCCCAACGTTTATTCTGTGTGTTTCTCTAAGACTAAGTGAGCACGATTGACTGAGCGAAAAGTACTGTACTGTTTCCACGATCCCTGAAGGGTCAAGGGTTGTTATGTTCAGTGGTTGCCAGAAACTATTTCCTCTTTGGTAGGGTTTGGGAGTTTATAATGGCACTGTGAGCTTAGCTGGTCTATAGGCTGACATATCCTGTGGGGTTGTCCGGAATTAGTCTAGACACCAATCCCTCAGTTTATGTTATCCAACAAACGCGCTGATTCAATGGACCCCTCAGGGCTCTGTGTTCTCGTGTTACCACACCTGCTGCACCAATGGTCGCTACGCTCCCGCATCTTTGTGGCCCACCCATCCTTGTTTATGGCCCTCCCAGAGCATGAATCCCAGACCTGGGCCTGGGAAGGATTGGCCTGTGAAGTGACATCGGGCGACTGGCAATCCAGTGATGACTGGACTTAGGCCAGACTGGAGAGGACTTTGTGGGACGTCAACACTGCAACCAGGATCCCCTCACAATCTTCGTGGTTCGAGGAATCCCTGCAGGAAGACCCCCATCGACCGTGTCGTATCCACAGCATCCTTAGAGCATCTTCAGCATCTTTCACCCCTTGCATCAGGACCACTCCAAAGGAATCCATGGCAACACGGATAAAGTGCCTAGAACTGCACTCTTCCTGTGGAAGAAACTGTTTCTAAGGACCTTGCTGGTCCCACTGACTAGCGCCCTGCCGGAGTTGGGCGTCCCAAGTACTTCTAACTGACAGCATTGACACTTACCCAAGTTTTCCTTGAAAAAGTTTCTAAGTGTCAAATTTATTGAATTTGCCAAAGCTTGTTCGTGGTTGAGTGTAACCGCTCTGTTTTATTATTACTTGTAAAATCCATATCTTTGGAACCCACCAGTGGATCTTTTTCGTTCTGGTGTCTAAATTCGTATGTAAATACAGTCTATTTTTATAAATTGGTGTCGGATTTCCTGAGTGTCGTGTCGATTATTTCTTCAATTGTTCTGGTGCTGTTTAAATGCTTTGCACTTGTTCCTCTGTGTAAGCTTTGCTGCTCAGTGCCACAGTTATCCAGGATTGAGCTGAGGGTTTGACAAACAAAACCTAAGGGTCCTAAAGGAGTTGGTAAGTGTATTACACGGTGAGGTTACACAGCCATGCCATATAATAGATCTCATTTCCTCACATGAACATTTTCCTGGTAGCTTGAATTCCAGTACTTTTCCTAATAGTTTGTCATGACTTGGAATCACTGCGCAGCCTATGCCAGGGCTGGGGTGTGCCTCGTTGGATGGTCCATTGTCGTTGGACTCAATCTCGGTTATCCGAACCTCCCTCTCGTATGTTTTTACCCCTGGTTCTATAGTTTCTTCTGATGCTAGCGGGCCTGAGATGGGGTTGGTATCACCTCCTTTTCTGGGCGAACAGTCAGCCTTGGGACTACCACTAACGCTTGTTTGGGTTGAGACTTCGTGCTTTGTTGGTTTTGTGGCCATGGCTTCCGGTATGAGTGTGAGAAGATCGGTGCTATGGTCAATGCTGCAAACTACACTCTCCAGTGAGGTAAACACAGAGCTCAGTATCCGTTTTGAGAACAGAGATCTGAAGATTATGTCGTTTTAGCCAGCGTTGCTGGGAGAGCTCTGCACAATAAAATTATCAATGTAGAGAATACCTGGATCGAAGGATGGAGGAGCCATAAAGCTAACACCTGACAACTCGTTCAAGGATAAATTGGTATTTGGAAAACCACCCGTTTTTACTGGTGAAAGGCTTGGTACAGAGTCAGATGCCCCTTTTATTTAGTATGTGGATGGGATCATCTGGAAGCGTGAAGTCATTCGGTGATTTCAGTTTATTAATGTGCTAGCCTCCGTCAGAGAGCCAGGGCAAGTATGGGATACTTCGCTACACAGTCTTGCTTCACTAGATGGATAGGCCTCTCCTGAGGATAGAATAGTAAGTGGCGGAAGACTAGGAGATCCTGGAGATGGACTTACACATGCTCTGGCTCCAGCAATCCTACGTATTTGATTCTTTGCGGGGTCGGCGGTTGGTTGTTTTCCTTCACTAGAGGTGTGGCTACTTGAGTTACCCAGGGCTGGGAGCTTCCTATTCAAACCAGATTCAGCCATTTTTCTTGCCACTACTTCCCACAGGGAGTGCCTAATGTCTCAGGTGCAGTTAGATGAGTGGCTGGAAGTGCTAAGGCACAGCACAGCTGGAAACAGCTCTGTTATTTGTGGGTCGATACGGGTACATCCTGCCTCTGCCTCTGTTGGTCTCTAGATATTCAGAAGCTGGTACTTGTATTTGGCTTTTTGGAGTTGTTCGGCGGTACTGGCAGTAACTTGTTATATAGGAAAAAGGATCTTCGAGGGATTAGAGCGCACTCCTGTGTTTTTGAGATGGTTATACCTTTGCCCAAACACTGTACCAATAATAGTTGGGCACAGTTTGGTTGGAGTGTGTGTAAAGTTTATAGTGCGACCCTATTACGTTTCTTGTAATGCTACATGTTTCCGTTATACAATTGAGGTACTTTGTACCGATATGCAGTTGCACGCCTTGTGCCAGTTACCTGCCTGTTACCAAGAAAGACTGTGTAGTTAGCAGGTATAGGCCCGATATAAGCTTGGACGCTCCCTGTGTAAAGTATATGAACAGGTGGACAGTCCAAGTGTATTTTGGTCACAGACTGGTTTGAGCAGGCCACGGGCAGAACGGGCAGGTCACGTTTACGGCACGAGCACCTCTCCACCAGTTATACCACCTAAATAACCGACCCAGTCTCTTCATGCCCTTTTCTTTCTCTTGGGTCTGGAATTACGTGCTACAAGGTTCGGCCTAGAAGAACCTCATTTCGATCTTTACTCGCCATGCTCTTTTTAGGTCTCGCCCTGAAGCCAGCGCTTGCGCTGGACTGGGCGAGCCATTTTGTAAGTGGGCATTTAGAAATGCGACCACTTTTTTTTGGGCTTGCCTAGAGCGTGCGAGTACGCGCACAATGACGAGCAGAGGCGCCATATGGCTTTCCTCTCTCGCCATGGTGCGCGCACATCGCACACCATTTGCCAGCCTGCTTGCACGTGCACAGCTGCTGCTCGCACTCCCTCCTCCCTTCTCCCCCTCCCTTTTCGTGAGCTTTGATCAAGCTCCTCTGCTGCTGGCATTCCCCCTCCCTTCTCGCCCAGCCCTTCTTGTCTAACTTTCTCTCTCTCTCGCCTGCCTCCGCTGCTGGCATTCCCCCCTCCCTTCTCGCTCAGCCCTTCTTGTCTAACTTTCTCTCTCTCTCGCCTGCATTGGGTCGAAATCTGATTATGGAAAACAAGCACTGGTCGCCCAAAATGAGTTCCGTGCCCACCACCCTCTACCTCTCTCTCTCTGCCTCTCTCTCTACCTCACTATCACTCTACCATCTCCTTCTACCTCTCTAACTCTCTACCTCTCTCTCTCTACCTCTCTCTCTCCCTCTACCTCTCTCTCTACCTCTTTCCCTCTCTCTCTCTACCTCTCTACCTCTCTCTCTCTACCTCTCTCTCTCTCTCTCTCTCTCTACCTCTCTCTCTCTCTACCTCTCTCCCTCTCTCTCTACCTCTCTCTCTCTCTCTACCTCTCTCCACCTCTCTCTCTCTCACTCTCTCTCTCTCTGTACCTCTCTCTCTCTACCTCTCTCTCTACCTCTCTCTCTACCTCTCTCTCTCTACCTCTCTCTCTACCTCTCTCTCGCTCTACCTCTCTCTCTTTACCTCTCTCTCTCTACCTCTTTACCTCACTACCTCTCTACCATCTCCTTCTACCTCTCTAACTCTCTACCTATCTCTCTACCTCTCTCTCTCTACCTCTCTCTCTCTACCTCTCTCTCTACCTCACTGCCACTCTACCTCTGCCCCTACCCCTCTATCTCTTTACCTCTCTCTCTCTCTACCTCTCCCTCTCTCCACCTCTCTCTCTCTACCTCTCTCTCTACCTCTCTACCTCTCTCTCTCTACCTCTCCCTCTCTCCACCTCTCTACCTCTCTCTCTCTCTACCTCTCTCTCTCTACCTCTCTCTCTCTACCTCTCTCTACCTCTCTGCCTCTCTCTCTACCTCACTACCACTCTACCATCTCCTTCTACCTCTCTAACTCTCTACCTCTCTCTCTCTACCTCTCTCTCTCTACCTCTCTCTCTCTCTCTCTACCTCTCTCTCTCTACCTCTCTCTCTCTCTACCTCTCTCTCTCCCTCTCTCTCTACCTCTCTCTATCTACCTCTCTCTCTACCTCTCTCTCTACCTCTCTCTCTACCTCTCTCTCTACCTCTCTACCTCACTACCTCTCTACCATCTCCTTCTACCTCTCTCACTCTCTACCTATCTCTCTCTCCCTCTCTCTCTCCCTCTACCTCTCCCTCTACCTCTACCTCTCTCTCTACCTCTCTCCACCTCTCTCTCTCCCTCTCACCACCTCTCTACCTCTCTCTCTACCTCTCTCTCTCCACCTCTCTCTCTACCTTTCTCCACCTCTCTCTCTACCTCTCTCTCTACCTCTCTACCTCTCTCTCTACCTCTCTACCTCACTACCTCTCTACCATCTCCTTCTACCTCTCTAACTCTCTACCTATCTCTCTACCATCTCCTTCTACCTCTCTAACTCTCTACCTATCTCTCTACCTATCTCTCTCTCCCTCTCCCTCTCCCTCTCCCTCTCTCTCTACCTCTCTCCACCTCTCTACCTCTCTCCCTCTACCTCTCTCTCTACCTCTCTCTCTCTCTACCTCTCTCTCTCTCTACCTCTCTCTCTCTCTACCTCTCTCTCTCTCTACCTCTCTCCCTCTCTCTCTACCTCTCTCCACCTCTCTCTACCTCTCTCTCTACCTCTCTACCATCTCCTTCTACCTCTCTCACTCTCTACCTATCTCTCTCTCCCTCCCTCTCTCCCTCTACCTCTCCCTCTCTCTCTACCTCTCTCCACCTCTCTCTCTCTCTCTCCCTCTCTCCACCTCTCTCTCTCTACCTCTCTCTCTCCACCTCTCTCTCTCTACCTCTCTCTCTCCACCTCTCTCTCTCTACCTCTCTCCACCTCTCTCTCTACCTCTCTCTCTCTACCTCTCTCTCTACCTCTCTCTCTACCTC
Source organism: Calotriton arnoldi (assembly GCA_963921515.1). Lineage (NCBI taxonomy): Eukaryota > Metazoa > Chordata > Amphibia > Caudata > Salamandridae > Calotriton > Calotriton arnoldi. The sequence continues at coordinate 1,227,309 of CAWUFW010002697.1, read as the reverse complement.
TCTACCTCACTACCTCTCTACCATCTCCTTCTACCTCTCTAACTCTCTACCTATCTCTCTACCATCTCCTTCTACCTCTCTAACTCTCTACCTATCTCTCTACCTCTCTCTCTCTCCCTCTACCTCTCTCCACCTCTCTACCTCTCTCTCTCTACCTCTCTCTCTACCTCTCTCTCTACCTCTCTCTCTACCTCACTACCTCTCTACCATCTCCTTCTACCTCTCTAACTCTCTACCTATCTCTCTACCATCTCCTTCTACCTCTCTAACTCTCTACCTGTCTCTCTCTACCTCTCCCTCTCCCTCTCTCCACCTCTCTCTCTCTCTACCTCTCTCTCTCTACCTCTCTCTCTCTACCTCTCTCTCTCTACCTCTCTGCCTCTCTCTCTACCTCACTACCACTCTACCATCTCCTTCTACCTCTCTAACTCTCTACCTCTCTCTCTCTACCTCTCTCTCTCTCTACCTCTCTCTCTCTCTCTACCTCTCTCTCTGTATCTCTCTCTCTACCTCTCTCTCTCTCTCTACCTCTCTCTCTCCCTCTCTCTCTACCTCTCTCCACCTCTCTCTATCTACCTCTCTCTCTACCTCTCTCTCTACCTCTCTCTCTACCTCTCTACCTCACTACCTCTCTACCATCTCCTTCTACCTCTCTACCTATCTCTCTCTCCCTCTCTCTCTCCCTCTACCTCTCCCTCTACCTCTCCCTCTACCTCTCTCTCTACCTCTCTCCACCTCTCTCTCTCCCTCTCTCCACCTCTCTACCTCTCTCTCTCTACCTCTCTCTCTCCACCTCTCTCTCTCTACCTCTCTCCACCTCTCTCTCTACCTCTCTCTCTCTACCTCTCTCTCTACCTCTCTACCTCTCTCTCTACCTCACTACCTCTCTACCATCTCCTTCTACCTCTCTAACTCTCTACCTATCTCTCTACCATCTCCTTCTACCTCTCTAACTCTCTACCTATCTCTCTACCTCTCTCTCTCTCCCTCTCCCTCTACCTCTACCTCTCCCTCTACCTCTCTCTCTACCTCTCTCCACCTCTCTACCTCTACCTCTCTCTCTACCTCTCTCTCTCTCTACCTCTCTCTCTCTCTCTCTACCTCTCTCTCTCTCTACCTCTCTCCCTCTCTCTCTACCTCTCTCTACCTACCTCTCTCTACCTCTCTCTCTACCTCTCTCTCTACCTCTCTCTCTACCATCTCCTTCTACCTCTCTCACTCTCTACCTATCTCTCTATCCCTCTCTCTCTCCCTCTACCTCTCCCTCTACCTCTCTCTCTACCTCTCTCCACCTCTCTCTCTCTCTCCACCTCTCTACCTCTCTCTCTCTACCTCTCTCTCTCCACCTCTCTCTCTCTACCTCTCTCCACCTCTCTCTCTACCTCTCTCTCTCTCTACCTCTCTACCTCTCTCTCTACCTCTCTACCTCACTACCTCTCTACCATCTCCTTCTACCTCTCTAACTCTCTACCTATCTCTCTACCATCTCCTTCTACCTCTCTAACTCTCTACCTATCTCTCTACCTCTCTCTCTCTCTCCCTCTCCCTCTACCTCTCTCTCCACCTCTCTGCCTCTCTCTCTCTACCTCTCTCTCTACCTCTCTCTCTACCTCTCTCTCTACCTCACTACCTCTCTACCATCTCCTTCTACCTCTCTACCTATCTCTCTACCATCTCCTTCTACCTCTCTAACTCTCTACCTGTCTCTCTCTACCTCTCTCTCTACCTCTCTCTCTACCTCTCTCCCTCTACCTCTCTCTCTCCCTCTCTCTCTCTATCTCTCTCTACCTCTCCCTCTCTACCTCTCTCTCTCTCTCTCCCTCTCTACCCCTCTCTCTCTCTACCTCTCTCTCTCTACCTCTCTCTCTACCTCTCTCTCTACCTCACTGCCACTCTACCTCTCCCCCTCTACCCCTCTAACTCTTTCTCTACCTCTCCCTCTCTCCACCTCTCTAACTCTACCTCTCTCTCTCTACCTCTCTCTACCTCACTACCACTCTACCATCTCCTTCTACCTCTCTAACTCTCTACCTGTCTCTCTCTACCTCTCTCTCTACCTCTCTACCTCTCCCTCTCTGTCTACCTCTCTCTCTCTCTCTCTCTACCTCTCTCTCTCTCTCTCTCTCTCTACCTCTCTCTCTCTACCTCTCTCTCTACTCTCTCTCTCTCTCTCTCTCTCTCTACCTCTCTACCTCTCTCTCTCTACCTCACTGCCACTCTACCTCTCCCTCTACCCCTCTATCTCTCTACCTCTCCCTCTCTCCCTCTCTCCACCTCTCTAACTCTCTCTCTCTCTACCTCTCTCTCTACCTCACTACCACTCTACCATCTCCTTCTACCTCTCTAACTCTCTACCTGTCTCTCTCTACCTCTCTCTCTACCTCTCTCTCTACCTCTCTCTCTACCTCTACCTCTCTCTCTCTACCTCTCTCTCTCTACCTCTCTCTCTCTCTCTACCTCTCCCTCTCTACCTCTCTCTCTCTCTCCCTCTCTCTCTCTCTACCCCTCTCTCTCTCTACCTCTATCTCTCTACCTCTCTCTCTCTACCTCTCTCTCTACCTCTCTCTCTCTACCTCACTGCCACTCTACCCCTCTAACTCTCTACCTCTCTCTCTACCTCTCCCTCTCTCCACGTCTCTACCTCTCTCTCTCTACCTCTCTCTCTCTACCTCTCTCTCTACCTCACTACCACTCTACCATCTCCTTCTACCTATCTAACTCTCTACCTGTCTCTCTCTACCTCTCTCTCTACCTCTCTCTCTACCTCTCCCTCTACCTCTCTCTCTACCTCTCTCCCTCTCTCTCTCTACCTCTCTCTCTCTCTACCTCTCCATCTCTACCTCTCTCTCTCTCTCTCGCTCCCTCTCTACCTCTCTCTCTCTACCTCTCTCTCTCTCTACCTCTCTCTCTCTACCTCTCTCTCTCTACCTCTCTATCTCTCTCTCTCTCTACCTCTCTCTCTCTCTACCTCTCTCTCTACCTCTCTACCTCTCTCTCTACCTCTCTCTCTCTACCTCTCTACCATCTCCTTCTACCTCTCTAACTCTCTACCTCTCTACCTCTCTCTCTCTCTCTCTACCTCTCCCTCTATCTCTCTCTACCTCCCTCTCTACCTCTCCCTCTCTACCTCTCTCTCTCTCTACTCTCTCTCTCTACCTCTCTCTCTCTACCTCTCTCTACCACTCTCTACCTCTCTACATCTCTTTCTCTACCTCTACCTCTCTACCTCTCTCTACCTCTCTCTCTACCTCTCTCTCTACCTCTCTCTCTACCTCTCTCTCTACCTCTCTCTCTCTACCTCTCTCTCTACCTCTCTACCTCTCTCTCTACCTCTCTCTCTACCTCTCTCTCACTACCTCTCTCTACCTCTCTACCTCTGTCCACCTCTCTACCTCTGTCCACCTCTCTACCTCTCTCTACCTCTGTCCACCTCTCTACCTCTCTCTACCTCTGTCCACCTCTCTACCTCTCTCTACCTCTGTCCACCTCTCTACCTCTCTCTACATCTCTACATCTGTCTAGCTCTCTCTCTACCTCTATACACCTCTCTACCTCTCGCTACCTCTCTCAAATATAGCTACAACGTCTACGTATAATACGGTACACTAAGTGGCAGCCGCAGCCTAAAATCACTTCTTGTCCTTAAAAAAAAACAATCATTACCATATCCAATATATCTCCCCTTTATGACCTTATAAGTATTTACTTCTGCAGCACAATATCCTTTCGTCAACAACATCAAATGTTGCACAGCTAAACACTTATAAGGTCCCAAAGGCGAGACCTATTGGCTATGCCAATGCTTGTTCCTCCTTCTCTTCAATCCAGAAGTGCACAGGCGATGGCAGACGGGGGAGGGTCAGGTGAAATGGCCCAGGGAGATTCCAAATGGGGTGGGGGTGCCCGAGGTATTCCAAAGGGGACACAAGCTGCACGAGCACTTACGTCAGTCGCTTCTGTGCTCGCACAACGCATTGCCCTCTGCCAGGGAGGGGTCTAACACCCCACCCTTATGGGCTTGAGCCGCCCCAACACCCTGTGAGGCTTACCAGCACACTACAAACCTCCTCTACTGTTTTTTAGAATTCGCTTTACTCATCTGCTGACTACACTCCCTCGCTGCGGCTTCTCCTCTGCTGCCAGCCTGCCAGCTGCCTCTGGATGCTCCGCTGCTCCACCTCAGCAGCAGTCCCCCTGGTCCTCGAGTGTAAGCCAACCCACCCACCAGTCAATCCTGGGTTGACAACGGCGGCAAGGGAGTGGAAAACGACCAGGGACTATCAATGTGACGGGACTGACGTCCTCAAGAGAGGAAGGAGTTCCCGAACCGAACCACCAAGCTGCCGGGCTGCAGCAAATCCGCTGTGCTTGTCACGTGACTCTCCCTTCATTTACTAATCAAGCCTGCATACTGAACAGAAGATGGCTCTAAAGGTGGTTTGTCTGGCAACACAGCACTAAGGGTGTGCACAATTCACGTAATTTGCTTTCGCATAATTGAGTGAAATTTCGGCAAAATTACATGAAATTATGTAAAATGTAAATCTGTCATTTTGTGCTACATTTCTGCGTGAAATGTGTCTTCTTGTAAATTTCTGGCACAAGACCGCATTTCGTGTTTAAAAAAAGTACCAAAACCACCACATTCTGTTATTCTCTTGCATTCGCAGAATGTCACGTAATTATGTGAAGTGCCGTAATGGTGTTAATTTGGGAGTTTTGCAAAACAAGCATAACGCAAAATTCCCGAAATTACAGGAAATACGCTAGCGTAATTTAAAGTTTGCTCAGGCCTACAGCACCCAGTACTAGCGGGGTATATTCCATGTGGAAAGCTAGCACTCTAGTTCTTTAAGCCGATATGTAAGATAGGTAAACTTGAAGTGACCAGATGTGTGAGTATTTATAAAAAAAAATTATTGTGGTAGTGCTCATATAGGACACTTGGCCCAAAGGAATATAAAATTTCCTAGCTATCGAGAAGGAAAGTTTCAATTCTATTAAGGACTCGGAGGAGAGGGTTAGGCATAACTTTCTTCCCTTTATTAAATAGCAGTGACTTTATAGTTAAACATTTCTTATGAACAGAGAAGTCAATTAACTGCAAATCCCAACAGCCTCAGGGAATGAGTAACCATTAGCAACAGTTCTCCAGTCATAACACGGGTCCTAGTATATAACTTTCTGACATCTCTTCCTATTCCTCTTCTTCATGTGAGGAGGTTATCCGTTATGTCTTTCATATTTCGTTCTTCTCTTTATTACCTAGAGGTATAAAATAGTAAACTTTATCAAAATCTCTTATTCAAATGTTTGTTCCACTTCAGTACCAACTAGTCCGATTGTATGACAATGTGTCAAAAGTACTGACCTGTAAATTGCTCCTTTGGACAATAGCTTGTTTACCTCGTTGTCTATCAGGCTCATTTCCTGATCTGAGAAATGTAAGCGTCTTGGTCGGAAGTGTAGGACTGGGGAGCCGTAGAGCTCTATATGGAACCCCAGTACTGTTTGTATCACGCAGGAGTCGGAGGAAATCTCCATCCATTTGTGCACAAACCAGTTTAGCCTCCCCCCTAGCTCTCAAGGGGAAGAAAGGGTCATCCTTACCAGAGAAGCCCCTTGGGGTTTTACTTCCAACTCTGCATCCTCTATTGTCTCTGCCCATTCCTATATAGGGTAGGAAGGTCCCTCCCTGCCTGACGCTTGTCATGCCATCCGTTGTTCCATTTGTCCTGTCCCCTATAGGAGCCTTGGTGATCAGGACGGCCAGAGGAGCAGGCCCCTGCCTTGTCCGGCCCCGGCAAAAACCTTGCCAGGGAAGATCTTCTTGATTGATGTCTACACCTTGTCTAAGGCAGAGAAGGTGGCAATGACTTTTCCCAACTCTTTCACAAATGGGTCCACGAAGAGGTTACCCTGGGCAATGGTTCCCGTCTCGGCCGTTGCCAGATCCCCCAGTTTTGGATCTATCTTTAGCAGATCGGAGTCATTCTGCAGGAAGAGCACAATTCGCATTCCCTAAGATTGCCCTTTGTGCCCAGCCAGCCACAATCTCCGTAGACATAGGGATACCAGACGTCTTTGATTGTTTCACCATCTCAATAACTTTGGTAAGAACGCCTACCATGTCAAGGAATTTGTCCACACAGGCCCTCCACGACCTATCGATCCCTTTTTTTGGGTCCCTCATATACTTTTCGAAGAAAGTGCACATTTTTGGATCAATCTCTGGGGTGGCCGTAAACTTCCCCTCCAGTGAAGGTCAGGGGCATTTCACCCTCAAACGAGCCCTCACCTCCTTTTCCAAGGGTTACCTAATCTTGTTGGCGGCCTACTCTTTTACTTTTTGGTCAGGGGTCCACTCTGAGGACCGGGGGTGGAATAGACCCTCAGGTTCAAACATCTTAGTCTGATCTAGATACCCCTCCTGCGAACCTGTTGCACTTGTAACCAGGCGCCATGGCCTGCTGCAGGCCGACTCATCCTCAAAGGATCTATCATCATCAGTGCCAACCTCCCCGGGTACAGGAAACCCAGGATCAGGGTTGGAATTCAGGTTGACAAAGTCACTGTTCTCCCCGGGGTAGTCTTCCTCCCAGTAGGGTGCATTTTTAAGCATGCGCACACTCTTAAGGAAGACTTTGCGCAGTCTGTTGAAGCCTTCCAGGTGCTCCGTGTGTGAGAAGTTGGCCTGGTATATGCTGTCCACTAGTTATAGTGGGCACCTTGCACCAGTCCAAACGACCTTTATTGATGATAGGTTTAAAGACAACCTTTATTGAAAGCTATCCTAGTGGTAGCTATGGAGAGAAGCCTTCAGGCTAAGTCTTGAAGGAGTGTAAAGCTGTTTGTTTTACCAGTCTATAATCTCTTGAATGGATAAATTAAAGGAGACCACACCAGGTATATATATAAAATATATGTATTTATTTCAAAATATACCCTACTAGTCTCTTTATGAGGCTAGAGGTCAAAGTACACAAGTTACAAGTAAAATAGCACAGTAAATTAGCACAATATACAATTAGCCTTAGGGGCGTACCAAACCATATATTAAGAAAGTGGTATAAGAACCACGACTTGACTAGACACAAGGCCTAGAGCCTGTAGAATCGCAGGGACCCCAAGGAACCACCCAAGGTAGTGACACAGGGGACCCACGGGGGACGTGTGCAGTGTTTGAACACAGCCGCGAGCTCTGTTAGCTTCTATGGGGAAAGTCGCGGTTAGAGTTTTAAAGTTAAAGGACACTTAGAAATGGACTAGGACCAAACCCTCTTGGACTTAGACAGTTCTAGGGTCAACACCCACGGGAGCACCGGAGTACTCGAGTTACCTCACCCAGGGAAGCCGGGTGCATAGGTGTCAAATAGTGTCGGGTCGCGTCGTCGTTTTCAATGGCGGCTTGCAGAGAAGTGCTGCTGCCGGGAAGATGCGAAGTGTCCGAAGAGATCCAAGCCTGGATCGGAGATGTGAAGAACCTGAAAGCAGAGGGGACAGAGTCTGGGTCACTAGCCAGTGACCAGGGGCACGATAGACGAATGCCCACCGATGTCGGGTGTTTCAGGTGAAGGAGGTAAAGCTTGACTCTTCAGCCACGAGGACCAGGAGGCGTCAACGACGACCAGGAGCTGGATTCGAGCTGTCCCATAAAGGATGTTGAGTGCTGCAGCATTGGTGCCCGGATTGGACACAACAAGCCTTGGCAACAGCAACCCACGCAGGAAGAGGAAAGATGCTTCGTGGCGGACCAGCAAGGTCCTGGGGACTCCCCAAGCGATGGAGAGTCAGGGCACGTCTGGAGCAACCAGGAAAGCCCAATTAAAGTAAAGTTACCCTTCTCAGGGACCCACAAGTCAACGGACAAGGGATCGCGAAGGGACCTCGAGAGGAATCACAAAATGGCGGCCCACGGGTCACTCGGAGTGGGTAGGCCAGCAATCTTCGGTGGATTCACTGCTCGGGGTCAGGGCTACGAGTAACCTAAAGCACAGCCTCAAGGATTGACGAGAAGCATATGCACTTGCAAATGTGCACGGTGTCCAGGGGTTCCAGTTCCACGGTACCCACGAGAGCTACGGGTCTCAGCTTTGCTGGGGACTCGGGTCAGCCTCTGGGAAGTCTGGAAACCTACCTCCTGGGTTGCAAATGCTTCGGCGTCCGGCGGGGGCTTCGGAGATGCAGACCGGACAGATGCGTCTTTGGTGCCTGCCAAGCAGGGGAGTAACTCCTTTACTCCAAGGGAGATTCTTCAGTCATCTGGCGTTGAACAGATCGTCGAAGGTCCAGGATTCAGTTTCAGAGTTTCGTCCAGGGATATCTAAAGTCCTGTTGCCAGGGGTTCCTATCTTATACCCAAGGAAGTGGTTGGACATACTCTGGGGACCCACCTATGGGAGGGTTTGGAAAGAGGGGTGGCTACACCCATTTCCTTTGTCCAGTTTCGCGCCAGAGCAGGGGCTGGTAGCCCCTGCAACCGGTTTGAACTGGACTATGCACAGGGACACCAAATGTGCCCCCAGTGCAGGACTTCAAAGCACTCTGAGAGTGCACCCACCCAGCCCCAATACACTAAAGCCTGTCTGGGAGGTGGTAACACCTCCCTGTGACAGGAAACCTATTGTCCAGGCCTCCCCTGCCGGAGTTTCGGTCAGCAGCAGGAGGCCAGACTCGTGTCTGTGGCTGCAGCATCCATTTTGTGATGCCAGGGCTCTGTTAGCTGGTACCGGGTATACCGGTGCTGTCATGTCTCTCCCTCTAGAAGGGTGGGATCATACTCCCACACCAGTTACTGGTGTGGGGGTATGATTCCAAGGTGTTTGACACCAAACACAACATGTTTCCGTGCAGCCATCCCAAAGTTAGCATTTACCGTTTGGTTATAATGCACTTAAGAGTATATGGTCAGGCTGCATCACAGACAACCCCGGAGAAAAGATTCCGAAGGCTGCAGAGGGGCTCTGCTCATGCATGGGCACCCTCTCACACAAAACCGAGCACCCTGCCTTCAGGATTGATAAGGCCTGCCATAGGGGTGACTGATAGGTTTATGTGTGCAGTGATAGGGTGAGATATAGTGAACCTATATCTCAGTAAGGGGTGCATGCACCACCTTACTCAGGCTGCTGTAGCAGTCCTGTGGTGTCATTTTGGAAGGCTGCCCAGGGGTGGCATAATACATGCTTCAGCCCCTGGTAGGCCTCTGGGGTACCTATGCCCTGGGTACATAGTATACCATATACTAGGGACTGATAAGGGCACCCCAGAATCCAATCTGTGGTTTACCTAAGGTACAGGGAATCCATTTTAAAGAGAAAGCAGATAAACTGGGGCCCTGAATAGCAGGGTCCCAGTCCAACTAAGTCGAAAACCAGCAAAACACGAGGAAAAAAGTGGGGGCAACCATGCAGTCAGATTCCACCTTCCTACATAACCCCCCCCCCCAAACGAGAGGAGATAAGGCTAACCTTGCCCAGTTGAACCTTTATTTACTAAGTGGCCATATAAGGAAGTACCTGCACTAGCATGGTTACCCCCTGTCTTATGGTCCACAAAGCAATCCCTAACCCCAAGGGGATGGGATGATCTCCACCATTTGGAGTCACTATCTGTGGTGTGTTTTGGCATAGTAAAAGGCTGGCGCGGTGTCTGAGTAGAGAAGTGAGGCCCTAATAAAGTTGGCCTCAGCTTCCTCAGATCACTAGCCACCATGGGGGCCTTACTTTCCATGACCAAGTTGGGTCTAGCTCTAAGGGTCAACCTTTGGCTGCCTACAGCTGGGGGTTGGGTCCCTTTGGTTGGAACACTGGAGGGACATGGCAGGTTTGGAACCTTTTGGTCCCAGGTTTACCTTTGCCCAGCAGAGTCCATCTGGGGGAGGTCCCTACACAATGGTAAGGGGGATCCCTCAGTGGGTTGAGGAATTTTCACCTGGCTAGGGCTACTAGACTGGGTGCCCCTAATCTGCTGATGGGGGGGTTCCTCTGGACAGGGGGCCCTGTGGGGTCCACTGACCTCCCTGACCTCTGCAGCCCTGGGCTGACTGAGGCAGGGTAGAGAGGGGCAGGGCACTTGCTCCAGACTGGGTACCACCTTGGAAGGGTCCCCTGCCATCAGGGGTGTTGCCAGGACAGGCCTGACCACCTCTGGGGCAGTTCCTTCACTAGGGGTAGGATCAGTTCCCTGAGGAAGCTGACCCTTACCTATAGTGTGGGGGGAAGAAGACTTTTCTTCAACCCTTGTGCTCTCTTGTGGAGGAGAGTGGGCCATTCTTTCAGGCTCCATCACTCCAAAATTTCCCTGGGGTTGGGCTGTGGCCCTCACAGCTCCACTAACTCTCTCAGGGACGCCCAGCATTCTCAGATGGGCTTGGTGTTCAACTTCAGCCCAGGCTGAAATTTCCAGATCATTGCCCATCAGGCAATCTACAGGCAAGTTGGGGGACACTGCCACTCTTTTTGGGCCTGTGACCCCTTCCCAGCTGAGATTGACTATGGCCATGGGGTGATCTGTTCTGACACCATCAATGTTGGTCACCTGGTATTTAAACTCAGGCAAAAGCTAGTGAGGGGGGACTAGTTTCCCTGCCACCATGGTGACACTAGCCCCTGTGTCCCTGAATGCCACAGCTTTCTGACCATTAATCAGTGGCTCCAGTCTGTACCTGCACAATGCATTGGGACCCATGGTAAAAGTGGCAAATCCCATGCCACCATCACAGACTAAGGAGGCTTGTGAGGGGGACCTGTCTAAACTAGGGCCCACCTCTGTTCCCCATGAGAATGCACCTAACTTTTTGGGTGCAATACTACCGCCTGGGGGATTACTACTAGTAGTACCAGGAGGGGTGGTAGTATTAGTTGGAGGACCATTTTCTTTATTGCCAATCCTGGGGCAACTGGGATCAGTTTTCCAGTGTCCAGGCTTTTTACAGACATGGCAATATGGTTTCTTTTCAGGAGAGGAAGGAGATGGGGACCGACCCCCAGAAGAGGACTTTTGGGGTCCTGTAGTGGACTTATCCTTAGATTTATCCCCACCTTTCTCTTGGGACTTGGTAGAATCTTTCTTCTGGTCACCACCCTGATTCTCAGGCCTTACCCTGGTTCTGACCCATTTGTCTGCCTTCTTTCCCAATTCTTGGGGAGAGGTCAGATCAGAGTCCACCAGGTACTGGTGTAAAAGCTGGTTTTGACAATTATTAAGGATCTGTTCCCTCATAATCAAATTGTACAATCCTATAAAGTCATGCACCTTGCTGCCATTTATCCAACCTTCCAGAGCCTTAGTAGCACAATCTACAAAGTCAACCCAGTCTTGAGTCTGAGTCTTTTGGGTGTCTCGGAACTTCAACCTGTACTGTTCAGTGGTTAGGCCAAACCCATCAATCAGAGCACTCTTCAAGACTTTGTAATTGTCAGCATCCTCTTCTCTAACAGTGAGGAGCTTGTCTCTACCTTTGTCTGCAAAGGAGAGCCACAAGATTGCTGCCCACTGCTCCTGGGGGACCCTCTGAACTTTACAGGCCCTTTCCAGTACAGTAATACATTTGTGGATGTCATCCCCACTCTGGTAGGGAGGGACAATCTTGCTTAGGTTTCTATGGTCATGAGACCTTTCCCTAACACTAGGGAAGTTGCTGCCACCACGGGACTCTAGTCCCAACTTTCTTCTAGTTTTCTGAAGCTCTAGGGACTCCCTATCTAAAGCTAACTGCTCTCTTCTGATTCTAAGCTGAGCTTCTTCATACTTGAGCAGTCTCCCTTTCCTTTCATGAGAGGATTCCCTCCTATGAGAGGAAACAGAGGTCCCTATTGAGGTGTCAGAATGGTTAGACTCCTGAGAAGGAGATCTTGACCTTCTAGGCACACTCTTCCTGGTGGAATAAAGAGGAGGCCATTCTGGCCATCCTCCTCATCTGCAGGAGGAGCTGTGTTTCCCAGGTTAAGATCATTGTCATCTTCCTGGTCAGCTTCAGAGGTCAGGTCATGGGCATCTTCACCCCTTGGCCTTTCCTCATCTGCTGCCCCACCCTCTCTGCCTACCCCTTCAGACCCTGTGGGCCTTCTGAGATCATCCAACAGCAGTACCTCTATGAGGCGTTGGGTGTTTGCACTTTTTCCTGTCTTCAATTTCCTAGTACTACACAATGCTCTCAATTCCAAGAATGGGAGGTTGTCATACTTGGATGGTAGAAGCCCATTGGCTTCTGGCAGGGACCCACTGGTTCCTGGCCTTGAAGACATCACTAGTCAGGTGTGGTGTATGCACTACCTACTCTAGTGTGGCCTACTAAACTCCCTTGAGTTGTAGAAAGGGTGTGCTAAGCCCTTAACACACAACTCTAAGTTCAGTAGAACTTACTGTAATTTTAAGCTTGAATTATATGTACCTGTGGTACCTTTAGTGGTTTTCAGTTAGTCAATCACTTGAGATTATCTGGTAAAACAAAGGCAAGCTTGAATCCAACCGCTGCACACCAATGTGAGAAGTTGGCCTGGTATATGCTGTCCACTAGTTATAGTGGGCACCTTGCACCAGTCCAAACGACCTTTATTGATGATAGGTTTAAAGACAACCTTTATTGAAAGCTATCCTAGTGGTAGCTATGGAGAGCAGCCTTCAGGCTAAGTCTTGAAGGAGTGTAAAGCTGTTTGTTTTACCAGTCTATAATCTCTTGAATGGCTAAATGAAAGGAGACCACACCAGGTATAGATATAAAATATATGTATTTATTTCTAAACATACCCTACTAGTCTCTTTATGAGGCTAGAGGTCAAAGTACACAAGTTACAAGTAAAATAGCACAGTAAATTAGCACAATATACAATTAGCCTTAGGGGCGTACCAAACCATATATTAAGAAAGTGGTATAAGAACCACGACTTGACTAGACACAAGGCCTAGAGCCTGTAGAATCGCAGGGACCCCAAGGAACCACCCAAGGTAGTGACACAGGGGACCCACGGGGGACGTGTGCAGTGTTTGAACACAGCCGCGAGCTCCGTTAGCTTCTATGGGGAAAGTCGCAGTTAGAGTTTTAAAGTTAAAGGACACTTAGAAATGGACTAGGACCAAACCCTCTTGGACTTAGACAGTTCTAGGGTCAACACCCACGGGAGCACCGGAGTACTCGAGTTACCTCACCCAGGGAAGCCGGGTGCATAGGTGTCAAATGGTGTCGGGTCGCGTCGTCGTTTTCAATGGCAGCTTGCAGAGAAGTGCTGCTGCCGGGAAGATGCGAAGTGTCCGAAGAGATCCAAGCCTGGATCGGAGATGTGAAGAACCTGAAAGCAGAGGGGACAGAGTCTGGGTCACTAGCCAGTGACCAGGGGCACGATAGACGAATGCCCACCGATGTCGGGTGTTTCAGGTGAAGGAGGTGAAGCTTGACTCTTCAGCCACGAGGACCAGGAGGCGTCGACGATGACCAGGAGCTGGATTCGAGCTGTCCCACGAAGGATGTCGAGTGCTGCAGCATTGGTGCCCGGATTGGACACAACAAGCCTTGGCAACAGCAACTTACGCAGGAAGAGGAAAGATGCTTTGTGGCGGACCAGCAAGGTCCTGGGGACTCCCCAAGCGATGGAGAGTCAGGGCACGTCTGGAGCAACCAGAAAAGCCCAATTAAAGTAAAGTTACCCTTCTCAGGGACCCACAAGTCGACGGACAAGGGATCGCGAAGGGACCTCGAGAGGAATCACAAAATGGCGGCCCACGAGTCACTCAGAGTGGGTAGGCCAGCAATCTTCGGTGGATTCACTGCTCGGGGTCAGGGCTACGAGTAACCCAAAGCACAGCCTCAAGGATTGACGAGAAGCATATGCACTTGCAAATGTGCACGGTGTCCAGGGGTTCCGGTTTCACGGTACCCACGAGGGCTACGGGTCTCAGCTTTGCTGGGGACTCGGGTCAGCCTCTGGGAAGTCTGGAAACCCACCTCCTGGGTTGCACAGTCTTCGGCGTCCAGCGGGAGCTTCGGAGATGCAGACCGGACAGATGCGTCTTTGGTGCCTGCCAAGCAGGGGAGTAACTCCTTTACTCCAAGGGAGATTCTCCAGTCATCTGGCGTTGAACAGATCGTCGAAGGTCCAGGATTCAGTTTCAGAGTTTCGTCCAGGGATATCTAAAGTCCTGTTGCCAGGGGTTCCTATCTTATACCCAAGGAAGGGGTTGGACATACTCTGGGGACCCACCTATGGGAGGGTTTGGAAAGAGGGGTGGCTACACCCATTTCCTTTGTCCAGATTCGTGCCAGAGCAGGGGCTGGTAGCCCCTGCAACCGGTTTGAACTGGACTATGCACAGGGACACCAAATGTGCCCCCAGTGCAGGACTTCAAAGCACTCTGAGAGTGCACCCACCCAGCCCCAATACACTAAAGCCTGTCTGGGAGGTGGTAACACCTCCCTGTGACAGGAAACCTATTGTCCAGGCCTCCCCTGCCGGAGTTTCGGTCAGCAGCAGGAGGCCAGACTCGTGTCTGTGGCTGCAGCATCCATTTTGTGATGCCAGGGCTCTGTTAGCTGGTACCAGGTATACCGGTGCTGTCATGTCTCTCCCTCTAGAAGGGTGGGATCATACTCCCACACCAGTTACTGGTGTGGGGGTATGATTCCAAGGTGTTTGACACCAAACACGACATGTTTCCGTGCAGCCATCCCAAGTTAGCATTTACCGTTTGGTTATAATGCACTTAAGAGTATATGGTCAGGCTGCATCACAGACAACCCCGGAGAATAGATTCCGAAGGCTGCAGAGGGGCTCTGCTCATGCATGGGCACCCTCTCACACAAAACCGAGCACCCTGCCTTCAGGATTGATAAGGCCTGCCATAGGGGTGACTGATAGGTTTATGTGTGCAGTGATAGGGTGAGATATAGTGAACCTATATCTCAGTAAGGGGTGCATGCACCACCTTACTCAGGCTGCTGTAGCAGTCCTGTGGTGTAAATTTGGAAGGCTGCCCAGGGGTGGCATAATACATGCTTCAGCCCCTGGTAGGCCTCTGGGGTACCTATGCCCTGGGTACATAGTATACCATATACTAGGGACTGATAAGAGCACCCCAGAATCCAATCTGTGGTGTACCTAAGGTACAGGGAATCCATTTTAAAGAGAAAGCAGATAAACTGGGGCCCTTAATAGCAGGGTCCCAGTCCAACTAAGTCGAAAACCAGCAAAACACCAGGAAAAAAGTGGGGGCAACCATGCAGTCAGATTCCACCTTCCTACACCGTGTCATGCTTATCAGCCTTCTTTACCTATTTGTTAGACTGCCCACTGGGACCTTCCATTACATTCCTGCTGTCTTCCCCAAAAAGACCCTGGGTAGATGCTTCACTAATTTGTTTATTTGAGCCTTTAAAGGAAAAAGAGCTCTTGCTATGTCTACCTCCTCAGGCAGGCACTGCCTCTCAGTGGACCAATCCTCCTCTCCCTCCTGACCTTGGTAGTACTTGTGGTCCGGGTAGGACTCCATTAATGAGGGTGAGAGCACCACGGGATATTATGCACTCTCATCAGAAAAATATATGCACCCTTTTAAATATATATTTGTAGCCTCTTCGCTGGTGCTCTGTGAAAGTAAGAATAAATATTGATGATTATCTTGTGTAATATGTGACTAGAGCACCAGGTGGGGAGGATTTGAGGAAATCCCTTGAGGGAAATCCTTAAAGGAAAACCCCTAGAGGGGATTCCCTTCTGTGCGGTGTGCTCCAGGGGAGCTCCTTGGGCTTCCCAGATGAGAAGCGAGAGGTGCCTTAGTGTGGATGGTGCGAAACAGGGCCACCTAGGGCACCCGCCTGGTATGGCCTACTGCACGTAGCTGAGAATCAATAACAAAACATTTTAGTGATATTCAATTAAAGGGAAAAACGTCTTTAGCATACACAATAGGATGAATAAGGAAAGAAATAACAACTCAACTGACCAGCAGTGAAGAAAGAGGAACAGGAAGGGAAGTCACAGAGTTATATACTAGGACCCATGTTATGATTGGAGGACTGTTGCAATGGTTACTCATTCCCAGGGGGTCCCAAGTCAAAAAGGAAGATCATCCTGGTGTATTCTGAAGTCATCTGATGACTTCAGCCAGGCTATTCCTGCAATTAACTGGGGAAGTCATCCGAAGCCATCCTGAAGTATGCCTATAGGGCAAAATATTTAAGTGAGATGACTCTAGAGTCATCAGACAAACTACTTCAGGATAGTTCCCGATTACTTCAGTGGAAAAGATGTGATGATCTTGTACTACTGCAGGATGATCCCATGATGATTTCAGGATTAGGGTGGATTACTCCAGGATGGGTTCCTGATTACTTCAGTGGAAAACGTGTGATAATAATGTACTACTCCAGAATGATCCCATGATGATTTCAGGATTAGGCTGGATTACTCCAGGATGATCCTATGAGTATTTCAGGATGGGGCTGTATTATTACAAATCATCTTGTGATGACTTCAGAATGAGGCTGCATTACTCAAGGATGATCCAAGGATAACTTTAGTATGGGACTGGGACCATACTAGTCGATTAATTCATGATGGAGATGTATTACCCTAGGGTAGGTTCTGGCTGTGATACTGCATGGCGGTTTCAATATGCAAATGTATTACTCTAGGATGACCTTGAGTAGTAACACTTGATTGACATATACGTATGTTAAGAAATACACAGTTTTATTAGTTTGTTAGCAGAGCAAATTATTGCTACAAAAACAAGCATTGGCAAAGCCAATAGTTCTTGCCTTTTTGACCATGTGGCTTGCCAATGTCTTCTGCCGATGGTCTGCAGTATCGGTTAAAATAAACAAGCATTGGCAAACCCAAAAGGTCTGGCCTTTGCAAGAGCTATTGGCTTTGCCAATATGTTTTAGCCATATTGTACACAAGCGTGGCTGTTGTTCAGCATGGATAAAAGTTAGTGGGGTAAAGGAGAGTTGCATGTCAAAAAGTGCAATGTGATGAAGTATCGTAGATTATAGCGGCAGAGTGTCATGGAGTGGTGTAGAACAGAGTGGCGTTGAGAGTTGCGTAGAGTGGTGTAGAGTAGATTGCTGTAGAGTGGAGTGGCATAACGGGGAGTAGTGTAGGAGAGTGGAATGGCAGAGTGGAGTAAAATGTTGTAGAATAGAGTGTCAGAGTGGAGTGGCGTGGAGTAGAGTGGAGTAGTGTGTTGTAGAATAGAGTGGAGTAAAGTGGCATAGAGGGGGTTACGTAGAGCATTGTTGAGTAGTGTTGAAGGGTGGCATAGCATGGAGTAGTGTTGTAGAGTGGAGTGGCATAGAGTCGAGTAGAGTTTAATGGAGTAAGAGTATCACAGAGTGGAGTATGGTAGCTTATAGTGTCGTAAAGAGCAGTAGCCTAGATTGAAGCTGTGTAAAACACAGTGGTGCAGAGTAGACTGGCGTAGAGTGCACTGGTTGAGTAAAGTGGTGTAGAGTGTATTGGTGCAGAGTAGAGTGAAGTAGAGTGCAGAGTAGATTGCAGTGGTGTAAAGTAGATTGCTTCAGAGAAGAGTGGCGTAGAGAGGAGTGGTGCAGGGTAGATTGCAGAGGTGTAGAGCAGAGTGGAGCAGAGTGCAGTGACGTAGAGTAGAGTGGTGTAGAGTGCAATGGTACAGAATAGATTAGAGTGGCATGGAGCGATGCAGAGTGCAGTGGTGCAGAGTGCAGTGACTTAGAGTGCAGTCATGCAGAGTAGCGTGGCATAGAGTTCAGTGGCAGAGAATGCGGTCTTGCAGAGCTGATTGTCAGAGTGCAGCAGCGCAGAGTAAAATAGTGGTGCAGAATAGAGTGGTGCAGCTTAGAGTTCAGTGGCAGAGAGGGCAGTGTTGCAGAGTAGACTGTCGTAGAGTGAAGTGGTATATAGTAGAGTGGCGTAGAATACATTGGCATGGAGTCCAGGGGCCTAGAGTGGGGAGTAGAGGGGCGTTGAGAGCAGTGGTAGCAGAGTGGTGGTGTCATAGAGTAGTGGTGTCAAGTGGTGACACAGAGTGGTGTTGTCGAGTGGAGTAGAGTGGCAAAGTGTAAAGTGTTGTGGAGGGGTAGAGAGTAGAGTAACGTGGAGTGACATAGAGTTGTAGAGCAAACTTAGTTTACCATCCTTCTGAGACTGGTAAATGGAGAAATATGAAAGAGTGTAATAACAACTGTAAGATATAGCGCTTAAAACAAGGAAGTATAGTATAAAAAGTATTTATACTTTGGTGATAGCAGACCTTTAATGTAAGAAAAATCACCATATGGTACCCTAACTTCACTGCAGAATCATTTGCAATGAGAACGGCGCCCTTGACACTGATAGGACTCCTTGCCACCAAATGTGATTTCAATACTAGGCAAGGAGCCTACCTGACTCATAGCTTTATTTTAAGTCTGGTATTTTATATATACACACACACACATGCATATATACACACACATGCATATACACACATGCATATACACACACACACATATATACACACATGCATATATACACACACATACACAAACATATACATACACACACATATATACACACACACACACATATTTACACACACACACATATATCTTCGCAAACTTTTTCCAAAAAAGGTGCTCCGGTGATTCTTGTTGCACATGGAAAGTTTCAGGGGATTTGTAAAGCGAGGGCTGAGAAAAATGGGGTGGGAAAAAAGGGTGCGTTTGTAATGTTAATTCCCATCGGAACCTGTCAACACTACTACAGCCCAAACAACTGAATAGAATTACACCAAACTTGGCAGAAAGGTAGATGTTGTTATGCAGATTGTGCTTTTTGGTATTTGGTGCTAATAGCCACCTCCTCAAGGCTAATTGCAATAATATAGGGGGTTATGAAGACCCCCCCAGCCCGGGAACCACCACCTCCCCGGCGCTTTTTATATTTGGCTTGGGGGGGGTCCTCAAGAACCCACTGAGGCCCCGGGACCACCACCTCCCCAGGGGCCAAACTCTAAAATGGGAGGGAGCCGCGTGGCCCCTCCTCCCGGGCCATTCTCGGCCCCGGGGACTGTCACCTCCCCAGGGCAGGCCCTAAAAGAAGAAGAAAGGAGGGTGGCCTTGTCGCCCCCCCCTCCTGGAGCCTTAGATGGCCCTGGGTCCGCCACCCCCCAGGACTGGCTCTTGCTATGTCCTGCCAAGCCATAGCAAAGAGTGCTCCGCTTTCAGCAAACGAGAGCAGAAAATGCTCTTGCTTGCTGAAAGCGGAGCATGTCTGTTTACCTGCCTGCTGTCAAGCGAGCAGGGAAACAGACACAATGCTTTGAGATCCACGGAGCTGCAGTTTAGCAGCTCCCTTGGTCTCAAAGCAATGCCGGCTCCCGCAGGAGGCGGCGAGCCGGCAGGGACTACGTGGGCTTTCAGGCTCCCCCCGTGATCCCCATGGTTGCCCTGGGTGGGACCATGGCACCCAGTCTAGAAGTCAGGCCCCGGGCGATGGTTTCCTCGTGGCAAAAATCGGCCTCTGGAGGGATGCAAAGTGCAGAGAGGTGCATCTGCAGAGTGGTGGAGAAAGGGGGCATGGCCATCGAAAACCTCTCAGCAAACCCACTGTGTGGGACTTACTGGAGGTAACAGGAGGGGTAGTTGGCCCCCAAGGACCCTCAATAGCCAAGAGGACTTCATCCCCCTACCAGTAGCGAGCCAGGAGGCGTGCTGGCAGAGTGGTGGAGAAGGGGGCGTGGCCTCCGACAACATCTCCGCAACCCTGCTGTATGTGACTTACTGGAGGTAACAGGAGGGGTAGTTGGCCCCCAAGGACCCTCAATAGCCAAGAGGACTTCATCCCCCTACCAGTAGCGAGCCAGGAGGCGTGCTTGCAGAGTGGTGGAGAAGGGGGCGTGGCCTCCGACAACATCTCCGCAACCCTGCTGTATGGGACTTACTGGAGGGAACAGGAGGAGTAGTTGCCCCCCCAGGACGTCTTTGGGGACCAACTACCCCTCCTTTTACCTCCAGTAAGTCACACACAGCGAGATTGCTAAGAGGTCTTCGGAGGCCATGCCCCCTTTCTCCACCACTCCGCAAACGCGGCTCTTGGCACACTACTTGTTGGGGGATGAAGTCCACTTTACTCCTGAGGGACCTTTGGAGGCCAAAAAGCCCTCCTTGTACATCCTGTAAGTCCTACACAGCGGGATTCCTGAGAACTGGTTGGAGTCCCATTCTCCTTTCTAAACCACTCTGCAAAAGCCATAGACATTCACTGAAAAAAATAAAGGTTACAGGGACGTTTTGGTTAGGCTCAGGTTTCACTTGTACAAAACCAGTGAAATTCAGCTGTTATAGCTGAGCTAACTATAACTTGCGCACCCGCAATGCACCACTTATGACCTCACATATTACATCACTCATGACATGGTCAGTGACATCACTGATGACATCATCCACAAAATCACTAACGCACCCACTCACACCCCCATAGAACCTTTCATACACCCGCTCCCACACGATAATTCACAAGCCCATTTACAGACCCATACCACTACTTACACACGCAGTCACTAATTCATATATCTACACACACATCCACTCACCCAGACAGCCACGCATACACACACTCACTCACTAATACAGCCACTGATATATTCACTCATACACCCATACAATCACTCACACACTGGGTTAGTCAGCTGTAGAGCTACTGACACACCTACTCACTCACCCGTACAGTCAATCACACAGCCACTTACTCACCCATACAATTACACACACCCATTTCTTATGCATACAGATACTAACACGGACTCACTCCCATATTGTCGCTGACACAAGCACACACTCACCCATACAGCCACTTATATACCCCACTGCTCACCTATACTGCCCTTTACATACCCAGGTATTCACCCATATACCACTGGCACATCCATTCACTCACCCACACAGCCATACACACACTCACCCGTACAGCCCCTCACACATGCATTCGCTAAACCATACAGCTACTGACTCACCCACTCATTCATCAATACAGGTAGTCGCACACACCCTCACCCACCCACCCACCTACCCAGACACCCATACAGGTACTCAGACAACCAATCAATCACCCATTCAGCCACTTAGACACCAACTGACAGACTGATACAGACATTCACACAACCAGTCACTCACCCATACATTCTCTGAGACAGCATATCACTCACTTATACAGTCAATCACGCACCCACTGAATTATCCAGACAGGCACTCATACACCCAGCGATTCACCAAAACACCTTGGTATATATATTTAACACTCAAACTATATAGAAACAGACAGTCACTGGATGATGTCATGAGTGATGTAATTAGAGATGTCAGTGATGTCATGAGTGATGTACTATGTGAGGTCATAAGCAGTGCATTGTGGAGGGCGTGAGTTATATTGAGCTCAGCTAACTATAACTGCTGAATTTCACAAGTTTCATACAAGTGAAACCTGAGCCTAACTATAACGGCCCTGTAACCTTTGGTTTCTCAGTGAATATATATATATATATATATAATCACAAAACGTACTCAAACAGCTAAATACATGTCAATATTTCAAGATCAAAATGAGGGTGACGTCAGTATACAACTGGAAACATTATCAGCATGTCACACAGTTGAGGGGGAGTCAGGCAGTGATGGTAAGTCTGGCAAGCATTTTTAAAAAAAGTAAATTTCAAGGAATGGCGCCAGTGCAAGGCACACGAGATTCTACCCAGCCTGTCACTTTGTGGCCTCCTTGTGACATTAATGAGCAGTAGCGTCATCATAAGAGAGTGATTCTACGTTTTGTGGTCTATGCTGGCTGGGTGAGGGAGGCAAGTTGAAATTGTTTTCAGTTGCTGTGTTCACTGTCTGGAGAAGACTGCATGCTGCGGTTTGCCAGGAGTCTAAGTGAGAACTGGGCTGGGCAGCTGAATCTTGAACAAACAGTACTGGGTGATACCAGTACTGCACAAACATTTTAAAGGCACCTCCACAGTGAATAAGCCATCTTTTACTAATATACCAGACCTGGATTACAGTGTGCAAAAACTCTCTCAAATGGAAGTGTAGGGAACAGCGGACACAGAGGTGGAAACCATGAAAGGTAGTTGCAAGATTGACAAGCATTTGCAATGCAATAGGTCTCGCATTTACGACAGTTTGAGCTATTGACATTGTAAATGACAATGCCTTTATTTATGTGTTCAGAAAACCTGGAAAGTACAAAGTGCGTAACAAAACAAAACACATAACTAAAAGGCAACACCTATTGCATTGCAAATGCTTCTTTTGGAAGTTTCTCAATTTTTTTGCTTTCTTTGTAAACTGATGCCGTGACTTGGTACTCTTTACTTTTGGCCCTAATTCTAACCCTGCACAGGTAGTTGCATGGGCCCTCTTACACATGTGTCAGGGACAGAGAGAGTGCTGCACCCTACTGCTGCTGAGTCTGTCACAGAGGGTAGGACAGCAGAGAAACAGTGCAAAGGACAGTAAGTAACAGGGAGAGACAGTGAGGGAAACATGATGGAGGAATAGGAGAGGGAGAGAGGTGCACCGGGTGGTAATGGGAAATGAGAGGTGGGATAAGGGAGAGAGGGGGCAAAACAAAATGCAGGGTGTATGAGACAGGAAGGTTGAGGATGACATGTGGGTGCAACAGTCTGAGATATGGGAAGATCTGGGAGGGAGGGAAGATGAGGGGGCAGGTAGGTTAAGAGATTAAAGAAACAGTGATGGAGAAACATAGGAGAAGAGCGAGAAAGGTAGAAAGGGAGGGGTCGAGGGAGACATGAGGACCATAGAGAGGGAGATGAGGGAGACGGGGAGGAGATTGACTTGCCAAACGAAACTATGAGTCAATGGACTGGTAATCACCAAAGTTCATGTATACATTCTGTAAAACCTTAAGGAGATTATTTAAAATGTGGTCTTTGGTCAACAACTGCTGACCCCTTAGGCAAAGGATGATTTTTTTTTTTTTTTTGCAGAGTTTTATATAGCGCGAACTTGACCCGAATCGGGTATCAGAGCGCTTTACATAGCACCAGTTACGTTACATGAGGACACACATTCACTTTGGTTAGGCACGGGGAGATTAAGTGATTTGCCCAGAATCACAGGATGTTTAGCGTCATTGCCGAGACTCGAACCCAGTTCCCCAGATTCGAGGTCATCCGCCCTAGCCGTTAGGCCAACTCCTCTCCCCAATTAAGCCGGCGTCCCGTGAGTGCTGTGAGGGCCGGCAGCCATTGTAAATTACAAACAAGCGGCCGCAATTACTGAAACAGGTGTTATGTTTTTTAGTGTTTCCCAGTCATTTAAGCCGGCAATGGCGGCCACAGGATCAGTCCTTGCTTCCCGGCTTGACCAAATTGTGTGATCCTAGGCAAATACTTATTTCTCCATTTTGAGTCTTCTTCAGGATGTGCTCTGTACAAAAATCCCCAATGTTTAATTTAATTAAGTATAATGTTACTCTGTGCAGAATAAGAATCTAGGCCACATATAGGGTACACATGACAACGGACTTGCCGCTTAGACAGGACTGCTATCAGACTGGAGGCAGGAATGTTTCTCTGCGCATCACTTGTAACAAATACTTATCAATGCATTGATATCTGATATTTCACTGTGAAATGCTTTCACATGTTAAAGGTTTTAAAGACACTGTATCATATTCTATGGAGAGATTAGCTGTATGATTTGCATAGACAACAATTTCAAGGCTCGACTTGTGCATGGGTTCTAAGAGCCAGGCCATCTCTTTTCAGCTATAGCTCGGTTCCCCCTAAATTTGCTGGCTCAACTTCTACCCCTTTATGGCAGTGCCTCATTTAAAAGTCTGTGTGCATGGTCCTAAACAAAGCCCCCCGTTCACGAAAGCCCGCTAGATTTAAGGTCCTTTACGCACGCCCAAAAAAAAGCCACAATTGTTAAACATCACAACAGAGGCGGAGTCCTGCATCTGCCTCTTCCAAATAATGCAGGGGGAATTAAAGAGCAAAAACTGTAAGAACAAGCGGAGAGAAACATCATGCCCACCAGGACCTTCCCTCAGAGATTCCAATTGAAATGGGAACTGGTAAAATGCGTTTTTTTAAATGATTTTCACACAAATATTATACCATACAAGAACCACCTCTCCCAAACAAAGCACTACATTTTAGCACCGAATATTAAAGAGTGGCGGGTTCCCGCCTTTGAAACAAAGCACGGCGATTGCCAACAACACGAAAGTGCGAGAAGAGGAGGCAATCTCTCCCTCTCTAGTACACTCTCCCTGAATCTGAACACTGTCGACGAAGAAAAACTTTAACTGCTCCCCAGTCGGTTCCTGCAGCCTGCACCTCAACTTCCGCTTCCGTCTAATGCAGAGGAGGCGCTACTGTGTGATTCAGGAAATAGAGGAAGGACTAGAAAACCGTATCAAGTCATCAAGCACTGGCAATGACAACCGATGCCCTAACTTGCCTTATACAATGTAAAGGTAGGCGAGCCTACAAATTAATAGCAAGACCTGAGTTACGGGTTGGCTCAGGCTGTAAAAGCCGGTGGACGAGCACAATTTGAAAATAGTGGTAGCACAAATTAATATTTATGAATTGTATGGTAGAAAAGGGGTGAGAATGAGATGTTCGTGGAATGCTTCAACATACATAATGTGCACGCCGATGCCACAAATGCTGTGATGTGCGCATGCTCCTGTGATACCTTGCTGGTAGATAGCGATTGAGGTTTGAAGCAGTAACAGGCAAATGTAAGGGGGTGGGGGTTTCTGACTCACAACATTAAATTAGATCGGCTTAAGAAAAGTTTGAACAGTGGTAGGTATCAAGAGACGTTCTGCATGAGTGTTCGTTTCTGTTTGAAACAACAATAATGGTTAAGCTGAGCCGTGGCTGCTTTTTATCTGCAGCCCGGGCCTATAAGAGGCACGGGTCCGGCAGAGAAATGCATTTAAAGAGGTTTTACTGTATGACATAAACCAAAGAAAAGATTCTACAGCTAAGACTAAAATTAACACTTGAGTAACTAAATGCGGGCTTTCATCACTTTGCAAAAGTTACATTACTCAAATATAATAAATAGTAAAGGGTACGAAGCGTCTTAGAGAGTGGGACGAGTCATGCGCAACAAACGGTGTGGGCACCATACATGAAGAACAGTTATAATACTGCACAGGTACGAGACAGTGAGGTGATATAGAAACGGGCGCACAGTGCGATGCTATGGCGGAAGGTGCAGTAAAATTAATGAAAGAAGAAGGTGCCTCCCTACATGAAAGAAGAAGGTGCTTCCCTCCCTACAATTCTGTCAGTGCACGGAGGTTCTGCAGGCCACTGACTAGGTCAGTCAGATTGAGGCAGCCGACGTGGCAGGATCTCAGCTGCTAATGCAGTCAGCTGAGCCCAGCACGCCACGGCACGAGTCCAAGGACGAGTCAGCAGACATGTCTATCAGTCTGATATTTGAATTACTAATGAAACTTACACATGCGGTCAGCAGACAGTACTAGCAGTACTTACCGGGAGTGAGCTTTGCTTGCTGCATGGTCTGCACGCACACCACTGAGGCTGTGGCAGAATTAATAATTGCAGCGGAGTGCTGGCAGGCTGTAAAGAGTGCCTGCTTCTTCAACGGCATCCTCACCTCCGACCTCTTCAGCAGTGCTTCTCTGCTACCTTTAATTGTATGTCAGCATACAACAAATATCATGTTACAATAAAATATGGTGTCATAAAGTTCAAGTGAATGTATTTCTTTTATACGCTGAATCGATTTACCTTAGTGAATCATATTATTTATTATCTTTTAAAAGTGAAAGTTTTAAAACATAAACCGATTAACAATTCTGACCTCGCTCTGATGACATTTCTGTACTAAAAGGCAGTCAGAGGTCATGCGTATCCCTGTTTTTCCAGTTATTTATATAGGTCAAACTCGTCCCAAAGATATTGGAGCGCTTTACTTGAGCGGAAGTACATTTATGCCAACCCTCCCGATTTCGAGCCTAATCGCTTGCCTCCTGATTGATTGTAAACATCCGATTTTGAGAATCTGCTGCTGACAGGCAATTAGTTGTCAGCCTGGTATCCTAAGCCTGCCTTGAGTCTGTATGAGGTTAAATGTAGGGCATGGAGTGGCTCATTGGCAGGGACTGAGGAAAGGTATTCAATGAAGCCAAGGTGCAGCCTGTGCCTCCGTTTGATGGGACTGCAGTGACAGGCAGTGGTCCGATGCATCGAAGCGTGCTGTGAGTAGCCTGCTGCTCCAGCCTACCAATTGCCTGCAGCAGTCTAATGCACCATGACAATCAAACACATGTGTCTCTCTAAGCCACAGCGCTCTCTGTCCTCTTCCCACAGATAAGGAAAAACAAAGTATTGATCCGATGGGGTAAGGCGGTGCCAACCCACAGCATTGGGGGTCCCTCTGTAGCATAATTGGATCTTTCTGAGCCAGCTTCTTCACTGGGAACAAATCAAAGAAACCCCTGATTTGCTCTGCGCTGGAGTCAAACCAAAAAGAAGCAGTGCACTATGTCTGCCTTATTACAGAGAAATGTGCACGGCAAAGCGCCTAGATTTTCATATCCCATAAAACAGGATTTTGACTTTCATTTAGTTAAGATTTGTTTTTTGTATTCTGGTACTTATAAGCCAGGATTTTATTCACTGGAATACAAGTACCAGAATGCAAAGGAAAAATCTGGATAGCACAATATACCAATACTGTTCCAAAAGGTGAAAAATTTGAGGCAAGACCCCGCGCTCTCCAGCACCTGCACAGGAAAAAATCATTCTAGGTGTGTGTGTGCACGTATTTCTTATAGAACGTTTTGCAAACAAACTGGCATCGTCTGTGTAATACCGTGCAAAAGTACAGAATGTTGACTAAAGGAATAGCACTGCGATGCCAGATGCTTATCACCCTTTCATTCCATTTGAGGCTTCAAAAGACCGCACTCCAGAAGAGAAAACATTGTGTGATGATAAATGAACTCAGCAATGAGGCTGCTGGAAAAAAAAATAAGAGCAGAGATAAGCCAGAGAAAGAAGGCAGAGTGAAAGTTAGGGTAGAGACACTGTACATTTATGACAAGTCAATCTAATGGGCAATGTAAATATTAAATACCCACTTCCAGTAAGGCAGCATACTACACTCTAATTACTGGTGTCTGAAGAACCTATTAGTATGAAGCACAATTTATTTGTATGTAAATGAATACTTGTGAAATACCTAAAAGGTAAACAAATAATTCTGAAATTATCTATAAGGCTTATTTTTTGTAACAAAAATGAAACCAAAACAGAGAAAGTAATAAGCAAGCCCTC